>OZ010791.1:285975747-287175747 GCA_963932465.1 Maratus speciosus | reverse complement strand
CTACACAAATAGATCATGAAAAGTTATTATCTAGGCTTTAAAAGCCGATGTCGCATAGAGTAACGCTGGCCGCGACTTTATGTATGACGATTGGCGATAGGTACCTCAAGCGCTCCTCAATTGCTTTGCTGGGCGCCAGCAAATCGAAATTTGTGTGTAACGGAAAAATGCGATTTTCTCAAAAACTATGTGACCTAGGGCAATCGCTATAGTTTTCCTGAAAGGTTTAAATTAACTTCCACTACCCCTAATGTTTTTGTAATTTTAGTTTCAGTAGATTCGGAAATAGAAGGGGGAGGGGGACATATTTTTGCATTACAGTTTTGACGATATCTTTGAAAATATAATACCTTAAATCAAAACAAATTCATTTTTGAGTTTTCACACAATACTCTACACGATATACAAAGAAAATATTTTTTTTTCAAGTAACTTAATTAGCCCCTCTCAATTTTTCCTAAATATATTTGTGAAGGGTTAATAATCTATAAATATGTGGGTAAATAGCTTTTATCACTTCAGCCAAATTGAACTTTCCACGTTTCATAGTTTATGTGTAAAATAGCTGTGACAGACAGACACAGGAGTTATCTTATAATGGTTCCGTTTTTACTTTTTAAGTACGGAACCGGAAAAACGACTAAAACTATATTTTGAAGTGCAGCAAGGACTCTCTGAACGTTAATGAGTTTTTGGAAAATATCATCTTTTAAATTTGTGATTCAATCAGTGCGAAAATCATTGTGGTTCTAGAAAGTCATGTGTAAAATTTCATAAGAAGAGACTAATAATGAATTTTTCTTCGTAAAAATGTAAAATTCTCCTCTAAAATTTTCGAAGTATTATGCTAAAGTTTTCCAGTATTAAGATTAACTGCGAATTTATAAAGTCATTATGCTCTAAGAAGACGAATTTCAAAGCTAACGTGTTGTGTGACGACTTAAAACTGGACAATCTATTAAAAATGTCACTATTTCTTTGCAGTTACCACCATTTAATTTCTTAGCTTTGGAAACAGTTTTAAATAGATAGATGTTCAAAATCCATTTTTCGGTCGTTCAAGGATTTCTACTACTTCAGATAATAAAATAAAGTTATTTTATTAATCTTCATCAATAAAAATAAGCTACTGCAAGAACTGTAAAAGAAATTGTTTGTACAACAATTGAATAATCCATAGGCTCTATAACCATAGGTACAGTCGTGGGGGGAAAAAAGTAAACACCCCCTACTAACTCCTCAGAAAATTATCGTAAAAGAAAGTTACTGGTACCGAACGATTGGAAATAAAGTCTACTTTTAAATGATGTACATAAAATTTGCTTAGGGGACCATCTACATATTAAAACGAACCTTAACTTTGTTTTTTGTTTTTGTTTTTCAATAGTAGTACACGATTCTGACAGCATAAATGAACTCTACACCCTTCAATTAATCTAAGAACAAATTTTTATGCAATTCGTACCATAAGTTTCCGAGAAATTAATTATTTTAAAACGAGTGTATTTTAAGAACTGTATCCAAATTGAAGTTCGGTACTCGATTGTTAACCGAGAGAGCCCTCTACTTGATCAAGGTACC
This sequence comes from Maratus speciosus, assembly GCA_963932465.1. Lineage (NCBI taxonomy): Eukaryota > Metazoa > Arthropoda > Arachnida > Araneae > Salticidae > Maratus > Maratus speciosus. The sequence goes on along the minus strand of OZ010791.1, from coordinate 287,174,166 downwards.
TTAAGCACCATTCAAGCAGACAATGAAGCCTGCTAGATTACAGGATAGCATAAGAAATTTCAAAATTCTATCATAGACGGCCCCTTAAACCACCATTTTGTCATTTTTTAAGCATCATTTGAAAACTACTTGGAAGAAAAATGTGAAATTTTGGCTTTCCATAAAGCAGGAGTTAATAAATCTAAATCCATCAAAAAAAATTGTAGATTGCAATTCATAATTTTTTCGAATATTAATTTCATAATTCATAATTCATATCATAAAATTATACAAATTGCAAATTCAGAGTATTTGTGTTTGGGTATATTAGTATTTTTGCTACACAAAAAAATTAGCACATTAGGAGCATAATTTTAGGAGATATAAATAAAAATATGAAAATGTAATTTAACATTAAAAGCACTAAATTTTGAATGTTTATAATTCAAAAACTTATCATTCAAATGACTTGAAATTTGGTGTCTAGGCACAGTTTGAACCAAATATTTGAAATATCTCGTTAAAATTGGGCATTGCCATTGAAAAAATTACTTTTTTTTCTCCACGACTGTACCTCAATTTTTGTTTAAAAAAAAACAGGAGTACGGCTGAATTAGTATTATCAGCAGACCAAATGAAAAACAGTGTAATGATCCAAAATAATATTTACGAAAGAATCAAGATTTACACTGGTGTCTGATAAGTTGTGTGGAGATCTGCAGAGAAAACAAGAAACTTTGAATGCAACGCTTTTGTAATACTTGAAGGTACTATGGGCTGAGTTTTTTGCGATTACTGGAACTAACGTAATGGTTAAAAATCCCTGCCGGCTCGGCCTACAGGCGGAGGTAGATTTCGAAGGTTAAGTACTAATTTCACTAACAAAAACTAAATCAAGGTTAGAGATAAACCCAGTTTAAGAATTTTGTATTGCCGCTTTTGACGAATTTTTAATTTCCTTTTTCTGTAAGAGCTAATTTTATCAGGATCATGTTAATACGACAACTTTTTCTTCAAGCCCTATTTTTGTTTAATTTGTTTTTGCTGTAAGAGTTGGTCCAATCAAAAACTTGTCAATGTAAATGTTGTAGATAATATTAAGAAGATATATAATACATTCATGCGGATTTTATATCTTGTGAATTGACGAAGTTATGGATTTTTTTCTGCTTCAACTCCCCCTTTTTGTTTTCGTTTTTATTTATTTTTATTTTTTGCGGTACGAATTGATCCTATCAAAAACTTGCCAGTATAAAAGTTGTAGATAGTATTAAGAAGATTTATAATAATCTTAAGTGAATGTGATATCTGGAGAATTGACGAAATTATGATTTCTTTTTCCATAAAACCATATTTTTTGGCCCCTTGAGCCCATTTTTAATTTTATCAAAAATTTGTGATACATAAATTTTTGGCCCTTTTCCTAGAAGTAATAATAACTTTAAACTTATTTGATATGTATTATAATTAGGAAGGTACGAGGTTTTTTTCGGTTTTCACAAAACCTCTCCCAATTTCCACCCCCTTGGTCCTATTTTGCCCATTAACAAACTTGACCGAGATTTTCTGTCCCTTGATTTTATGTATCAGTTTGGAAGAGATTCGTACAGAATTATAGAAGTTATTGCGCCAATAAAAAATGATATATATATATAGATAGATAGATTGATAAAGTTTGAACTGGTGGTGGTTTTGGATTCTAGGGATCATGATCGGCGTACATCTGCAAAAAATTTTCAGAAATTCCAACATAGGGAGAATGTAATATGTAGCATTTCTTACGAAAGCTACCTAAAAAATATTCGATTTCAATCATTGCTTCCATTATAAACTATAAAGTGCTTCAGACAATCTGAAATTTATACTTACGGACTATAAATTATATCTATGCAGAACGAATCCAGCAAATGATTACATACACTAAAAATAAAAACAATGCATTCATGAAATAGCGGACAGTAAATTCAGCAAATCTCAATCCTTTCGGAAATTTTTGGAAGTGTTATCTTAAATCGTAATCTGTTAACCCTTTATGTCCCAAATTATGAATTCATGAACATTTCATCTTCTAATGCATTTTTCATGAATTTTTGAAACTACGTTAGAAGATTTACACAATCATTTAATAAATTTTAGAAGGATTTTGTCAATTAACACATTGCCGACGAGCACATTTTATCAAATCTAAATTTTAAAACAGTAAAAGCTCCTCCCTGTTCTGAAAGTCTTTTGTAAATTGGTGTTCTAGATAGTTTTCCCAAGTTTATGCATCGGTAAATATCTTTCAATGTACGAATTTAATATAAAATGTCTCACAATCTAAAAAAATATGGACAACATGATATAAATGCATTTTCTGTAAGGTAGAAGCCATGCCCTTAATTAATGATATTTTTTGAATGAAAACGAGAATTCTCGTTTGCCGTCGTGAATGCGTTAAAATTAACTAATTAAATTTCAATTTATAGAGATTTCGTGCAATATTTATAAATCCACTCAAATCTTTTATTTAAAATATTTTTTTTTATGTTGTAGAATTAGGAAATGTACAGATATAATGTTCTTACAATAGAAATATAGAAATATTTCCGATCTGAAACTTTTCTCCCTCAGTCTTTCGATGTCAAGAAAGCTGAAAAGATTCAAAGGCAAAAGAAATCATCCTTTTAAAAATATTTTTGTTTTGTGCAACCAATAATGCTTTTGGAACAAAATAAAGTAATGTATCTATAACTCATTCTAAACTGTATTACTACTAAACGATGTATTAAATTAATTTTATGGCAAGTTATTTTAATGGTACTTTAAAGTACAGTAGGGGCATAAAGGATTATAGAGTTAAATACTACCTTATAAAGGAACGGTATTTTTGCTCTCTCGTACTCTGGAATATTTGATAAAAACTATGAGAGACTCCGAATCCGATTCAGTTTGCTTAAATTCAAAAGGAAATTTTTGAATGTATATATAATGATGCATAAATATTAAAAAATGTATTAATGTATACTTTTTTTTAGGGTTCCGTATTTAAAAAGTCAAAACGGAACCATTATAAGATCCCTTCTGTATCTGTCTGTCTGTCTGTCACAGCCATTTTACCCGTAAACTATGGAACGTGGAAAGTTCAAATTGGGGGAAGTAATAAAAACTATTGATCCACATATTTACAGTTTATTAAACATTCACAAATATATTTAGGGAAAATGTAGAGGGGCTCATTGAGTTACTCGAAACAAAAAAATCATTTCTTTGTCTATTGTGTGGGGTAACGTGTGAAAGCTTTCGTAACGGTTTTAGGTATTACATTTTCACAGATATCGTCGAAAATGTAGTGCAAAAATGTGTTCCCCCGCCACCTCTATTTCCGAATCTACTGAAACTAAAATTATTAAAAAATTAGAGGTAGTAGACGTTAATTTAAACCTTGCAGGAAAACTATAGAAATTATCCTAGGTCACATTAGGTCACTAGGTTCCCATTATACACAAATTTAGATTAGCGGGCATTCAGCAAAAGTGTTGAGGTACCTATCGTAGCAGAAGTATGAAAGCATTGATGATAATGATTTTCGAGAAAAAAAATCGTCGTTAATTAGCCGAGATATTAACCCTTAAAGACCGAGTCCCAACATGTCGGGGAACATACCGGGAGAGACGTTAAGCTCTAAGGGGCAGGCCTAACCGGCCCTGAGTGGTCTGTCTTAGGCTGCCTAACCCTTAAAGATACAGACGGTTTGGACATGCATAACGACAGGGGCGACGTACTCTATGTACCATCGGCTTTTAAAGCCTAGATAACTACTTTCATTGATATATTTGAGTAATGAAATGCCCAGTAGCAGTATAAAAGCAATAAACGTCAAATTGTTAGAAACAGATTAATTTAATTAGAATAAATCACATAAAAACTATGGGATTCGCGACTAGTTTGCATTGAGTGGATCTCTCAATACGCCTCCCGTGTCGTTAAAAGTTAATTAAAAATCCATCTGGAAAAACGCGGCACCCACTAAGGCGGCGTTGCAACTTTGCGACCTCTTTTCGAAGCGCGCTTAGCACAATGTCAAGTTTAAAGTTTGAACAAGGACTTTGTCGTAGCTACACTGTAAAAAGAAAAGATTATTACTACGCTGAATTTAGTTTTATGAAATGCCAAATGAAGTTTAAATATGCACTACTTTTATTGTCAGTACCGAATTAAGTTCATTAAAAACAGATTAGGGTAAGATTTAAAAAAAAAAAAAAGAGTTATACAGAAGAGCAATATTTGATATTATTTAGGCTTCATATCTCTTTGAACTTTTTTGGTATACCCATTCATACTTTTCTAGTATATACAGCTATACCCAACCGTACGTTGTATAGTTTTTTACAAAGTCTTATGATTCTTTTAGAAACGATTTTTTTGTAATAATACAGTTAATAGTTCATATATTTATTGTACGGAAACCTCTGAGTACGAGTAATACTCGCACTTGACCGTTTATTATATAATCATTTGTCAAGCTATTTATCCAATGTGGTTACCTTCATGAGAAAATTTCATAAATCAAAACATAACTTTTACACTTACATCGAACTTCTCATTAGATTATTAGTTTTCAGAAATTAAAATAATTATTGTATATCTGCTTTTATAATATCAGTAGACGTGGAAGTACCGAGGCATAAAATTAAAAACGCGTTATAAGGGAGACTCATTCTTACGATCCATTTAGCTCATTATACTATAAAACAAGACTCTTTTAATAAAGAATACCAGTAACCACTGTTAAATTATTCCTCTTTTTTTTTTTCTTTCAAGAAGAAAGTATTGGATTCGTAAAAATTTTCGAATTCAGGTTTTCGACTGATTTACACGTTTTAGGGGTCAGAGATCCCGAAAAACATGTTTTTACAAAAAGTCTGTATGTGAGTCTGTGACTCTGTCTGTCTGTATGTGACACAAATTTTGTGGGCGCTCTATCTCAAAAACTAATGAACGGAATTTAATAAAACTTTAGATTCAGTTAGTCCCGGAAATAAATTGGTTTTGATTTTTTTTGTCTAAATCGCCCAACAGATGGCGCTTCTATGCTGCATTTTTCATGATTTCTGCAAAAGCTATATCTCAAGAACTAATGCGCAGATTTTCATAAAACTTCAGATTCAATTAGTCCTTGATATAGTTTGGTGCTGCTTACTTTTTGACTTAAATCGCTTGACAGGTGGCGCTGCTATGCTGCCTTTTCATGCTTATCGCAGTAGCTCCATCTCAAGAACTAATGCACCAATTTTCATCCAACTCCAAATTCAGTTAGTCCCTGATATAAGTCCCTGAATATTCCCAACCTATTTATATAAGATAGGACGTAGGGATACAGACAGATGTCTTTGTCATAGAAGGGGTGATGTACGTCATTATCTTTTTGATAGTTGCCAGGTCTCAGATACTCATTTTTATTTCCATCGTAACAGATCGGTGGAATGGAACATTTGCAACAACCTCAATTCGAGGTCCAATTATGGTAAACTTAAAAAGATTTACAATAGCTTAAACAAGGCATTTTCATTCATAAAGTATTCTTTTTGATTTACAGCTTATTTATTTTTTATACATTTTTAAAGTGTTGCTCCTCTGGTTACAGCTTGATTTGTGGATTTGTTTTTTTTAAATTAGTGCTCAAGCTTGGGTGCTTAAGTTTAGTAATCTCTAAACTACTGTGTTTATCAAAACCATTGAATCCTGTCATGAACAACGTTAAAACTGGACATTTTTCTTTTAATGGACAACCAATTTTAGAGACTTTTTTAATAAACTTTTGTTTTTACGGGACATTTCTTTTTTATGGACATTTCTCATTCAAGGACATTTCTCTCTTATGGACATGTGTTTTTAATCCTCATCAAGTTTCTTCAAGTTTTCTGGATTGATGTTCTACAGATTATTGGTGCTGGTAGAGAATTTTACTATTTATTTTGGTTAGTCATTTGGATTAACAGTTTGGATTCAATAGACTAGGATTCTGTTTCTTAAAATATACATTTATAGTTTGTAGCCCTGACATACGGAGGTAGATGTTTCTAAAAGATGACTCTTTTATGTCTCCGGTGGTGCACATTTGTTGTTTTGCCATGTATGTGTTAGTTCATAGTTAAAGTAACTGACTTTTTTATTTCGTTATTACTTTACTAGAATCAAGAACTTTTTTTTATCATTATTTTGTTATATATAGAATGTCGTCAAGCCGAAACTTCGTTTGTGAAGTTTGTCTGTTAACTTGTCTTGTAATATTTTTTTTGTTTATTTTCTGTATCTATCTCAAGTGACTTCACTTCAGTATGTTGATCTTTCTTTGAATAACTGCCGTTTTTCTGGTTTTTCCGGGCCTGTTGGCTTGGCGGAGGTTTCGTTTGGTGGTGGAGGGGATTCTCCTCCGGAGCATATAGCCTATGCCAAATTTGGTGGGCGCTCCGATTGGGTGATCTAGTCCCTGATATAAGTTACTGTTTAGTTTTTGGTTTAATTCGCCCAAAAGATGGCTGTGCTATGCTGAATTTTTCACGATTTCCGCAATAGCTGTATCTCAAAAACTAATGCATAAATTTTCATCAAACGTCAGATTCAGTTAGTTCTTGATTAGTTTTTGGTGTAAATAGACCAACAGGTGGCGCTGTTACACAAATTTTTTTACGATTTCCGCAATAGCTCTTTCTCAAAAACTAATGCACGGATTTTCGTCAAACTTCAGATTCAGTTAGATATTAACATAAGTCGTTGCTGATTAGATTTTTGTGTAAATCACCTAACCGGTTGCGCTGCTATGCTGCATTTTTCAGGAAGTATTAATGTGTATGAGATATAAGAAAGTTACGGGATTGCCACATCCGATTAGTTTTATTATGATTTTATTATGGTAGATTATGGTTTCATTATGAAATTATTCTGTTCAGATTATTTCAAAAAACGTTTTTCACCCCCTTAAAGCTGTTTACGAAAATTCCACGTACATTCAATGTAAATTTGCACAATATTCGTTAAAATATATAGCAAGTATTTCAGTCTTTGATACAGTAAGATACACTGTATAATCTATGCTACATAATTCATTCGCGCATTTAAAAATAATGGCCCATTTGTCCACTCATAGTTAAACTGTAACTGGAAATGTAGATCACATAAATTGGTTGCAACTATAATTCTTATCTTGAAACCAGTGTGGTGCAGCCAGCTGCCCATGACATATTTAATGTGGCCTTAGCTAATACTTATGGAATTGTAATAATTGTCAGTATTATATTATTTATTGTCATTGTTCTGTAGTTTATTTTCAAACTGAAAAATGCTATGTGACAACTTAGGAGAGTCTGTCTTTTTTAACGATAAATAAAAGAAAATTACTTTCAACATCACAGACGAAAGTGTTTAGAAAATCGTCTCAAAACCTCTCTTCAAGCCAACATGTTGGCATTGTGTCTTCATTTTACAATTTATATTTAATATTACGCTCTTTTATTCATAAACTGACACAGCTCGAAAAGCATTTTGAGATACGAACGAAGGACAAAAGTGTGTTTCATCTTATCCTGAAAAACACATTTATGCATCTTGGATTTATAATGATTTTGTTATTTTTTATCTCTGGCATTGCAAATCTATATATTTTTTTTTTTTACAAATCATCAAATAAATATTTGTAACCTAGCCCATACGTAATATAATAAGCTTCTAATCCTGCATTAAAAAATTAATTAGCGAATAACGCTTTGAAGTAAAAGGCATTTTAATTAATTACAAGCGTGAAAATAATCACATTTCATGTTTTAAACTGTTTTTCCGGGATTTTTTAAAACGTCACTTTTTGAGCTATGTCCTTTTACAAATAATTGTGTGCTATATCAAAAATATTTTGTGTTCAGGAAACGTTCGTTTTACAGAAAAAAAGGAAACTTACGTTTAAAAAAATTCTAAATATTAGAACTAAAAAAGATAGGGAAAAAAATATTTCAAATTGTGTTTCAAATGATAAAAATGAGATTAATGTGTTTAATAAATTATTGAAGTAATGTAATTCAGCACTAATTCATAAAAATTAATTTATATAACTTTCAAATATTACATGATCATCTCAGTTAACCCCTTAAAATCGTTGCGGTGTTCACTTCACGTGCAACTTGTCCGTGAACGTAAGCAAATGAGCCAGTCAAACATGAACATAGAACTCTGGTCCTATCAAAGGTGAAAAAGTGTTTAGCGGGTTTGGGTTTTTTGTGTGTGTGTGTGATTTTTTTCATTCAGATTACGAGGTTTGAAAATTGCTTTTCATCTGTTTGAATATTAGAATAATTCACCATCATTGTAATACCTCTCGTATTCTATAAAATACTGATTTTTCATAAGCAGTGTAAAGTTCCGTAGTAAAAATACACACATTTGGATTGTGATAACAAGAAATACAAATATTTTATAAAATATCAGAATAGTTAAAATTGCAAAAAATGCAGTTGACATCATAGACCAATAATGATCTGTGTACAGTCGTGGAAAAAAAAAGTAAACACCCCCTACTAACTCCTCAACAAATTATCGTAGAAGAAAGTTACTGATACCGAACGATTGGAAATAAAGTCTACTTTTAAATGATGTATATAAAATTTGCTTAGGAGGCCATCTACATATTAAAACGAATCCAAACTTCATTTTTTTCAATGACAATACCCAATTTTAACAAGATAATTCAAATCTTCGGTTCAAATTATGCCTAAACACCGAATTTCAAATCATTTGAATGATAAGTTTTTGAATTATAAACATTCAAAATTTAGTGCTTCTAATGTTAAATTACATTTTCATATTTTTATTTATATCTCCAGAAATTATGCTCCTAATCTGCTAATTTTTTTTTTTTTTTTTTGTAACAATAATACTAATATACCCAAAACATAAATACGATGAATTTGCAATTTTTATAATTTTATGGTATGAATTATGAATTGTGAAATTAATATTCGAAAAAACTATGAATTGAAACCTACGATTTTTTTTTATGGATTTAGATTTATTAAGTCCTGCTTTATGTAAATCCCAAATTTCACATTTTTAATCCAAGTAGTTTTCAAATTATGCTTAAAAAACAGCTAAATGATAGTTTAAGGGGCCGCCTATAATAGAAGTTAGTAGATAGTTTGAAATTTCTTCTGCTGTTCTGTAATCTAGCAGGCTTCATTGACTTTTTAAGGTGCCTTGATCAAGATGGGGGCTCTCTCGGTTAACAATCGATTTCCGAACTTCAATTTGGATACAGCCCTTAAAATACGCTCGTTTTAAAATAATTAATTTCTCAGAAACGTATGGTACGAATTGCATAAAAATTTGTTTTTAGGCTAATTGAAGGGTGCAGAGTTCATTTATGCTGTCAGAATTGTGTACTGCTATTGAAAAAAACAAAGTTATGGTTCGTTTTAATATGTAGATGGCCCCCCTAAGAAAATTTTATCTATGTCGTTTAAAAGTAGACTTTATTTCCAATCGTTCGGTACCAGTAAATTTCTTCTACTTTAATTTGTTGAGGAGCTAGTGGGGGGTGTTTACTTTTTTTTCCACGACTGTACCAATTTCCATTATTAGAAAAGAAATTTCTCAATTTAGCTGAATTATTGGCGAAAGGTATTTCGAAGAAATTAATATGTACCATAAAATAAACAGTTTTTCAAAGCTGTAACATATGTATGACTAAAGCTCTAACGATAAGAAAAACTTGTCATTTTACATTAAAATGGGACACCTTTCGAATTCTAAAAAAGGATTGTACTGCACTGTAACCCCCTAAAACTCATTTCAATTCAATTGAAAACGTTAAAAGCACGTCAATTCTTTCTAAAGTAATTTGATATTACGACATTATGCAGTCTGACATTATACAGCTGCTGACAACAAATTGAAAAATAGCCTTCAATTAACTAAATTAAACTAACTATACAATCCATTAAGGATCAGGGCCGACAGTGCCCATCTCTGTTTTCTTCCCCCTGGGCCCCGAGGTGCCATGAAGCATGCGTCCCGGCCAGGTGGTCAGCCTAACGCGAGACCCTGGGTGTTTAGTTCCCAAGCAAGCTTGGTACTCATTTTATCGACCCCCAAGTGATGAAGGGCTGAATAAACCTTGCCCAGTCGGGAGCCGAACTCCAGACCTGCGGTGCGGCAGTCAGAGGCTCTGACCACTACATCACTGGGCTTCAATTAACGGTAATTTAAAAATGCACTGTAACTTCAGCTTAAAATTGTATAAATTAAAATGTTATCTTCAAAACAAACTTTAAACATTTCATAAACTCAACACTTAAATATCGATTAGTTTTGTTTAAATTTAACTGCATCAATACCAAAATTCCAAATAAATAGCCTCTATTAAGCAATAACTTATTCCAATGCTTCTAGACAAAAACTGTTTTGGCTACGATAACCAGTTTTTACAGAATAATTTAGAAAATAATTTAGGCTCTATCTCAGCACTGTATCAAAGCTTTGTAAAAGATCAACAAAAGTTACAACGCAGTCAGTCGCCCATCAAATAATTCCCATTACACGACAAATAAGCAAAAAGAGTAAACGGACACGTGATATAAAGATTATCGTATGATATACTCCGCTAGTAACTAATTACACAGTTCGACGAGCATCACAACGGAATATTAGAAGAAATAATAAAATTTGAAACTAGATGCGCAAAGCAGGTAGCATTAGTTATCATGATGTTTTCTTTATTTTCAAGAACAAAAGAAAGTGTTGAGGTCAATTGAAACGAGATTTTTGCATCTGTGTCCAAATTTATATGAAAACGACGATAATTTTGGTAACTAGAAATATCTTCCTTTAAAATGTTCAACAAAAGTTTAAAGAAAGCAAATAAATGTCTGACAGGGTTCGTAAGGGTCAGGCATTTTTCTAGAAGAGTTACCTGTATTTTTTTTTAATAGATAAAGAAAATCTAAGATAAACGGGCAAAGCCTTCTTTTAAGGAGAGATTTTCTATGTCGAAGAAGTTTCTGGTTTGCAAAATTTCAGGAGGCGTACGAACCCTGGTCTGAAATATTTTAATTAATTACTTAACACTAGAATTACCGCGAGCCGTCATTTTGACGACTACCATATGAATAGGTTTCGGTTCAAACCAGAAATTCGGTTATGAAATAAGTTTCAAAGATACAAAGATGAAGACCATTAAATAATAAAATTAAACTGCTTTAAATCAAAATTCTGGTGTGAAATATTTTTATAAAATTTGACTCAAATTTTCAGTAGTTCTACTGTTAAATAAGGATGATGGAATCTCTGGTCATACATTTTACTTTTTCGAATGTATCTCTGAAAGGATTATACCAGGTATGGCGAACCTATGACTCGCATGCCGAGCTTGGCACGTAAGAAAACTTCTCTGGCACGCGTAAAAAATTATAGATTATATTCAGTTTATGGCGAACAATCCATTTTATGTTTTTTACAAAAAATATAGTTTTGGGTAACAGGTATGCAATTTACATTAAAATACTCCGCTACTTTTGAATGAATTAAGGTATTTTAGATTTAAATGAAAGCACACTGTAGTATCATTTCCTCGCCAACGATTTAACATTGCAGTGTTTTCCAAATCGTTTTGCATCTCTATCAAATTCCAAAAGGTTCATTTTTGAAAATTGAATTTTAAGAGATAGTTTGCATAGTAATACAGGGTGTCTCAAAAGGTCGTTTACAAACTTAATATGCTGGTCTGTCATATCATGAGGAACAAGATTTACATAGGAACTTGTGTTCGAAAATGCAAACTGCGACCACTAGAGGACGATGAGCACAGGTGTGGAGGGAAAGAAAGAAAAGCTATCAAAAGAGGCACTAATATGACTTTTCACTAGATTAATATTAGCACAATTATTCTAATTGGTAAACAAATCATATTAGATGTAAATTTCCAACTGGGCGAAAAATGTCCGGACTAGGATTCGAACCCGGGATCTCCTGGCTGAAGCCGCCAGTGCTCTGCCATCTGAGCTATCCCGGACGATTCTGGTCGAACTTTTTCACCCAGCTAACCTTGATGATTACAGCATCTGGTCTGAAACCTGGTTCAGCTCAACAGAATAAATCTCAGGTAAAGGAACTCCAGAAATCGCTGGATACGAAATTACACTAGATTAATATTAGCACAACTATTCTAATTGGTAAACAAATCATATTAGATGTAAATTTCCAACTGGGCGAAAAATGTCCGGACCAGGATTCGAACCCGGGATCTCCTGGCTGAAGCCGCCAGTGCTCTGCCATCTGAGCTATCCCGGACGATTCTGGTCGAAAGGTCTTTTCGCCCAGTTGGAAATTTACATCTAATAATATGACTTTTATTAAAGAACATGGTTTAATTTACAGAAAGTGTTCAAAATTCCTTCCATTCGCCGCAATGCGTGCTTCACAACGTCGACGCATGGATTCACGGACCCGTCCAAAATGAGCATGTTTGTCGCGGTCACGTGCTGCTGCTTCCACGATCCTGGCGACGAGATCCATGTCCGATGTTACGTTCGTCTCGTACACCATGGACTTCATGTGTCCCCACAGACAGAAATCCAGGGGAGTCAGGTCGGAGGATCGCGGTGGCCATGTGACTGGTCCGCCTCTGCCAATCCAGATATTAGGATATGTCCTATCGAAGTATTCTCGCACAGTGTAGCTAAAATGAGCAGGCGCTCCATCATGATGAAACCAGATGTATCGGCGTGTAGCTGCTGGAACGTCACCCATCAGATCCGGCAAGACTCTTTCTAAGAAAATACGATAGGTATTCCCGTCGAGGTTGTAGGTAAGAGCCAATTAACATGTCACCGATAATACCAGTCCAAACGTTTATATTGGCATTTTAAACGTGCATATCGGCCAATTCTGCGTTACTAAACCGATTCATCCTTCTCCTGCAATGTCCATGCCTGAAATGATTACGCTTTTCACTCTCCCGTAAGCCTGCGCTCATCGCCCTCTAGCGGTCGCAGTTTGCATTTTCGAACACAAGCTCCTATGTAAATCTTGTTTATCATGATATGAAAAACCAGCATGTTAAGTTTGTAAACGACCTTTTGAGACACCCTGTATACCTAATCAACACGCTTCTATTTCAGATTAGGTTTTATTTTATTTCAGTTTATGGTTTTAAGTTATTTTAGGTTTTAATTTTTAAAAATGAAAATTGAATTTTAACTGTTAGTGCAAATAATGATGTATTTATTGAACCTGCTTCTACCTGAAGAACTGAAAATGACCGAATTCGGAAGTATACAATAAAAGAAAAACTCGTTTATAGATTATTAATACGGAATTCGATAAGACATGGCTATATTATTGAGTAAATGCAGTATAATAAATAAGTTAAGAATTGGATTTAGTATGTGTAAAAATATTTAAGTAAAATTTCTATAAAAATGAATTGTTGGATTTTATCTAAGTTTGAATGTTTCTGGCACGTTAGAATGCTGATACATAATAATTTTGAATTTTTTAGCACGCATACTCAAAAAGGTTCGCCATCCCTGGACTATACCATGTTGTACAGAAAAAAGAAGAAAAAACGTGATCAAATGGAAATGTGTTTTTTCATTTACTGTTACGTTTGAACGCAATGTCACGTGTTACTGTTACGTCAAAACCGTTACATTTGACTATGATTGCATAAAAATGATATAGTTTTTACTACATTTTCATATTTATCTCCGGCACGGAAATTAAATCCGCAATTTTCTCTCATTTTTTCTACTCTAAAACCGTGAAGTATGTAGACGCAGAAAGACAAAACGTTTCTGAAAAAAAAAGAAATTTTTAAAAGAAATCGCACGTTTTTATTCAGTAAACTTTCGCATTCGGATACAATTATGCAAAATGGGGAAATTTAGCAATGCAATATTATTTCAATAAATTGGAACAAAGATTGGTATCTCAGAAGAACGAAATTCTGTTTGCTATGAAAATGATGTCTTGTTCAGATTATTTGATTGCCACCACTTTTTTGAAGTAGAAATATTCATATTATTTAAAGGCAAATAAAATGGTGAAACAGTCAATCCAATTACACTATTTTAAAAAACTGGTGATCAAAAAATCTGAATTAAAACAATTCCTACACTTACCGTGAAAGTCACGGGCGCGAGAATTAAGTGGTTAACCCCTTAATTCTCGCTCCCGTCAATATCACGGGTTGAGGTGTCGTTCGTTATTTCTCGCGCCCGTCACATTTCCGGGCTGGAGATTTATTGCTGGAAAAAAACTTCTGAAACCAGAAAATTTTAACTGGCATTTCCGTGTGAAGTCTTTGGGTCGCTCGGGCTTGTTTTTAAGCCTGATTGTGATATTGCACTTTTTATTGCATGTTTCGAAATATATCGCACTCAAAAAAATTATTAACCCTCTCGCTGCGTAATTCTTTTATCAAAATAGCTTAAAAAATTGCGTACTTAATTCCTTAGCGACGAGCGTCTTTTAAGAATTTTTATTCTTTTGCCACCGGTTTTTCAAAACAAAAATTTTCTTCTGATTTAATCGAGAAAATGCTTCGATTAGATAAGGCAAAATTTACAATAAAAAGTAACTGGTGGGAATGATCAAGGCGCGTTAATTAGACGGAGAAAATGCATCCCCGATGAAATCTCGGGTTGCGCAAATTTTGCTACTTTTACGTTGCCCGAGAAACTGTCGGGTTGCGCAGCGAGAGGGTTAATAATAAAAACTTAATGTATATTATATTATTTGTAAAAATGTGTTTGATGATGATAAATAAAGATCTAAGATGTGAAAAATAAAGGTCTTATTCGCATTAATTTGTATGGTGTAAAACAAACATTAAAACACAGAATTCTCGCATGATGGCTTTATAACAAGTGTGAATTTGTTCTGTAACATCTTTTTTTTTTTTTTTTTTTTCGCCTTAAAAAAACTAATTGTATATTTTATATAGAAACCTTATAATTATTCAATTTCTGTAATAAAAAATAGGCACTTTTTTATGGTTTTTCCAAATATTAAGCGACCGTTAAGGGGTTAAAGAAAATATACATACAATTTGATACACTAAAAAAGGAGGAGATTTTTTACTTTTTCACATTATTTTCTGTAAAAAAATAAAAATAATAATAATTTTTAAATTTTTTTCTCAAACTAAACACACTCTATTTAAAAGTCTCATCATAATCCCATTTTTAAAGTCTAAATTATTTTTGAGGATTCATTTTGAAAAATCACACTAGCGCCTATTTTCTGATTAGATCTTTATTTTCGAAGAGATGGTAACACATCGACGTTGAAGATAAAATAACTTATACGAAAGATTTCGAATTCGGTTTTAATATTAAAGTTATTGAATTGCCCGGAAAATTCTGATCGTTTTTTGCAGGTGCATTTTCAGTTGCTTATAGACCTTTTTACCGTTTGAAAATAAACAATTATTCTGAGAAGAATGAGTATCTAAGAAATCTATGGAAATGTTTAGCCTTCCATGCATGGCGATCATGTAGTTCAAATATATTTATTGGGTGTTAAACATGATTCATATCTGGGAGCACGGCAGTGCGTCCGCCAAGTTCGCACAAGCCGTAAGCTACCTTTTCCTGAACCATTTCGGCATACTTTTCACCCCCTCATAACGTCGTTTTAGGGAGAGATATAGAAATTTTTCTTTTATACACATGTTCGTATGGTCAAACTGAACTAAGATTCCACGATTTCATGTTTCTATATTTAGTAGTTTTCGAAATATTAAATTCCGAAAAAGCGCTTTTTTGTCACTGACTCACTTCGCATCATCAAATAACTAAGGTACTTCTAAAAGTCGTAGAATCATGAAATTTCACAAGTAAGTCGGGTTTGTAGCACAATTAACCAGAAAAATCTGAAAACATAGAATTTCCGCCTCTAAACCCTTCAAACAAGGGGTGTTCATTTGGCCGTAAACAGTTCCTACGCATTCAATTGTGCCAATGTTGGTCGCCAAAACTCGATTACAGAGCTTTGAAGGCGGCACGTGATTTCAAGCAGAATAACATTTTATTTATATGCTTTTCCAAAGATGTTTGTTAAATAGAAAAAATGAATATACCTAAAAATTTTAATCAGTATAGGTTATGATATATTTACGATATTAAAACAATAAAACATTTAACAAAATATAACGCAATTCGGTACGTTTCCGATATAATAGCCTTGGCGAAATACAGAAAATAGCCTTGACGAGAAAAGAAATTTGATAATAACGTATTTTCTGGCAACCTATTTACTGTGTCATATACACAAGCAATTTTTTCCGTATGTATACAATTTATTTAATGTAAGGGACCCGTTTATTTATTTTTATATACCAACATAAATAATCTGTATATAAAAAATAATATTTTATACATGTATAAATAAAATGTTTATATGTATATAAATACATATAAATAACATAAAAGTTCATCAGGTTTGTTTTCGTAGTTGTTTATATCATTTGGCAACATATCTCAGTTTCTGAAGTCCGAATTGCGCCAAGATTTTTAAAAAATGCCAAGGTCCCTATTGTGGAAAAATATCCTAATTCCATATGAAAGTTTAAAAATCTCCTTTTAATTAAATGAAATGTGTAACTAATAAACTATCTTTAACGATGTGCGACAGATGCGGCGTCCGAAGTCCGCAGCTAATGTTATTATATTGTATTATTAGCCTACTTAATGTTAATTTATTGTTATTTTTAAATCTGTAAAAGAAAGATTATAGTTATAGGTAAGATATGTTGGTCGCCAAAACCCGATTACAGAAAATTAGAATGAGTTATAAAGGTGTTAATGATTTCAAGCTGAATGAATTTTTATATGCTTTTACAAAAATCTTAATAAGGCAAATCTTTCAGTTTATCTGTCCATCTTTCTATCTTTTACTTCCTTAAAACAAATTTTATTAAAGACCGGGAGGCGTCTACACAGATCATCATCTCATCGAGCTGACGGCTGAAATTTTAGGATTAGTTAAATATCGATTAGCGTACTGAAATGTAACTGGTCTGTCAAGTCATATCTTTGTGGAAACCACCTACAGACCCGATTTTACGGGTTAATTGGTGGATTTTCCATTGTGTTTTCCTGCACCCATTCCTCCATGTTTCCAAACTTTTGGATGTAGGAAAATACAATAGTAAACCTATCAGTTAACCACTAAAATTAGGTCTTCAGGGGGTTTCTACCAAGATATGACTTAACAGACCAGTTGCATTTAAATATGCTAATCTAGTTTTAACTAATCCTAAAATTTCAGCTGTAAACTCGATGAGGTGATGGTGTGTACAGACGTCTATTATAAATGTCGGTATTCTAATCTCAATAGCACTCTGGTCAATCTGGCAATTATCCCTACTATTTATGAAACACTATTCCTTTAAGTGCGTTTTAGTGATGTTAATGAACTTGTGCATATGCATCATACATATTATGCATATGCATATAATACGTAATACATTTGCATCATACATATTATAGATATGTGTATAATACATAATACATATGCATCATTATGACGCCAGAATAAACAAAAAAATTTTTTGTCGCCAAATTTGAGAATCGACTTGATATATTACCAAATTTGGCGAAACTTTGCTAAATGTCGCCAAGCTTGGCGAATATTTGACGCTAGTGGCCATTTTTCAATGAGTTAATTATTAATGCGAGCAATCTATTTTTATTTTTCCGCATATCATCTGAATAGTTAAATGATATAACGTACTAATATTTCCAAAGTGCTAATAGTTTCGTCACTGGCCAAAACCTCTGCTATTGTTATTATATTGTACTGTTATTATACTTACTGCGACTATGTTGTTAACCTTTACACCGCTAAAACTTCTGTATTATATAAAGAGAATTTACGGAAACTATTAAAGCATTGAAACTGCCAGTTCTCCTTATGATTATTATAATTCTATAATATGTAACCTGTTAATCAATATGTACGTTAGAATGAATCTTCTATAATCCGGTTCCTCGCATTTTAGTTTTCAGGTTTCGAGCAAAATTAGCTAAAATCTTAAAACCATGGCACATTGACTAATTCTTCAACACGATCAGATGAGAAGAATGATAGATTTTTAAATGGATCATGGCAGTGAGCCGGTAGACCTTCTATTCTTCCGTAATCGAGTCTATTGAAAAGGTTAACGTGAAACAAAAAGATATTAGCATCAATATGTTTTAATGCAAATACAGATATTGTCAAAGGATTTCATAAGAACCATTTCACTTGTACCCAGTCGTATCAGTTAAAATACAACAACTGGCAGTGAGCCCAATTAGAAAAGATTTCTTAATAGGATTCAAAATTTCCGCATTAGAGAACGAATCGTAATTGCTAAGGAAGCATGCATAAGTGAGTTAAGAGATATTTGTCACGAAAGATGAAATACATAACAACACAAAATATATGATGTGCTTCCATGATCGTAAAGAGTTCTTGATTTCTCTATCAAAAGCTTCCGAATTGGCGAAAGAATGGGCAAGTAAATTAAATTATGAATTACAGTAACATGATGCAACGTTTAACATGGAAGTAATACGGTAAATACTGCTTGCTAGAGGCGGCTAGTAGTTTAACATAAAAATAAATAAAGTATAAATTTGTAAAGCTCAGTAAAATAAATTTAGGTATTTTTATGTTAGCCGGGCGCAAGTGGCAAATCGCCAAATACTGTTCCCAACTCCATTGTTCATATTGCATTCATATTATATACTTTTCAGTCATCTCATTTAAAATAGATGCATTTCCCTCATTTTATTTAATAGAATATTTAACATAGAAATAAATAAATAAATAAATAAATAAATAAGAAATATTAACATAAACCAAAATATTTTATTTGAAAATCAAAGCATTGTTTCTAATTTACACATGTGAAAAATGAAAACTGCTATTGGCGAAAAAACAAAGGGCTAATGAGGAAATTTGCTCCCGGCTAACATAAAAGTACCGAAATTTAAGTTTTTTCATATTAATATAGTTTAGAATAACAAACTTGAGAAAACATACAAAAAGTAGTGATATCCCAACAAAAAGTTTTCGGTAAAAAAAAAAAAAAAAGCGCCAAGTTCTCCTTAATGTTTCGGCCAGAAAAAGTAGTGATATCTGATGTTCGCACAAGTTAAAAGCCAAACATCCCAAATCTTTCATTGAAAATGGCTTCCTGCGACTTGGCCGTTAATGCCTTCGTGAGAGTTTTTCAAATTTAAAAAATATGTACAAATGAGCTACATGCCAACTACATTTTTTGATTATTTTAGGCATTTTGTGACACAGAATACAGAAATAAAATACACATTTGAATAAAGCATTTAAACAACTTCAGTCTATTTAAATGCTTAGAAGTTAAATATAACAAAATACTTGTACTCAGAAGGTAATATCCCTAATTGCTGAAGCTTAACTAGTATCAGCTTTTAACAGTTTATAAATCGAATACATCTTAACGTATGCAAACAAACTATATTAAATGTTCAAACGAAAAAAATCTCTTTCGTCAATGCACAAAATTTCAATATTATACAATAAAATATAATGTAACATATTTTGAGATTTGAAGAAAGTAAATTTTGTTTTATTTCTTGGGTTTTACGTTAATGACTTTAGCTTTAGATCGTACAAAATGGCAATTAAACCGCAAGTGGACTAAATGATCTGTAATCAAAACTAATGTTTGTTGAAACTGAATGGTAGTTATCAGAAATATTTTACTTATAATGTCTTTATGTGAATTTGCCTCTTTGCATTCTAATATTACTTTTAATATTTAAATAATTCATAAATGCGTAATTTCCAATCATTAATTTTGAAATGCTGTAGAAGGCAGTAACGGCCAAGTCGCAGGAAGCCATTTTCAATGAAAGATTTGGGATGTTTGGCTTTTAACTTGTGCGAACATCAGATATCACTACTTTTTCTGGCCGAAACATTAAGGAGAACTTGGCGCTTTTTTTTTTTACCGAAAACTTTTTGTTGGGATCCCTTTTTTTGAAAAGGAGATAATGTTACCGAAAAGTTTAAAGATTGGTACAGAGATACTGTTTTAGGTCAACCAACAGTTTGAAGGAGTTCTGAAAATTTTCGCGGCGAAAAATTTTAATCTACAAGATAATGATCGGTGTCTATTGTTCAAAAAATATATTACTATACAAAAAAACAAAATTTGTACAAAATTTGTACAAAAATGAGCAGTTGTACGATTAAAAAGATATGCTTATAAAACTGATCTTGCTTCCGTTTATTATTATTGATTTATTTATAATATTTTATTTTAATTTAATTTACTATTCTTTTTTAAAAATGTCTTTGATAAAAGGAAACAGTTGCTAAAATTCTGATACTAAAAATCCAGCAATATATATATTTAAATTTTAGATTATTATTATTTTTTTTTTATAAAGGAAAATATTTCTCGGGAATAACTTTTCAAACTTGTTTTTCATTCTGGGGAATTACAGATACGGCGAATATCTGAAACTGATAATATTTATATTAATATAGATGTAATTTTACAAAAAGAAATTTTCAAGATGCTTGATTGATGCAGAATGAAGTTACATAAAATTTGACTTCTTTTTTAGAAAATTAAAAAAGAAATATTTAATATAAAAATTGATTGATAACTAAAATTTTTTTTCACCAAATAAATATTTTATATTAAAGTGTGTGACATACAAAAGTCGAAATAATAGAAAAGAAAAAGATTTTTATAAATATAAAGGATTATACGGTGCAAAAGTGTAATGCTGGCTTCATCGCATATCTTTAATAGATGTAAATATTAATTAAAAAATATAAATATTTAAAAAATAGCAAATACTTTAAACATTAAGCGTTTAAAACAATATATTTTGAGAAACTGAAAATTTGGGCATGTTATCGATAAAACTGCTGATCAGCGAAGGTGCACTTATTAGACAAATGAACGATTATATTATGCAGCATAATGAATAATATATAAATATTCGAATATTTACATCTTTTTAATCATATCCGAGTGGCCAGTATTCATTCTTTTAGAGCAATACTTTAATGACATTTTGGTATATAGCTCCGCTCATAAATTGTATATTTCATTTTTCAGTGAAAATTATAGACATGCATTACGTAATATAACCATAATATGTAACTGTAAAACCACATTAATTGTAAGACATATTTACACTCGAAGCTCGTTAATTCGAACTTCCCGGGACCGAGAAAAAGGATCGAATTGTCGGACTTTATGACATTTTAGTATACAGCTCCGCCCATAAAATGTATGATCATTTTTCAGTGAAAAGTATGCACATTCATACGTAATATAACCGTAATAGTTCTTATTGATTGATATTTACTATCGAAGCTCGTTAATTTGAAATCTCGGGACCAAGACAAGAGGTTCGAATTATAGGACTTAAATGACATTTATAAATCGTAAGTTTAATTTTTCAGTGAAAAGCATACACATGCGTATCTAATATAACCAGAAAAGTTCTTATCGATTCATATTTACAGTCGCTGCTTATTATTTCGAACTCCCGGGGGCCGAGAAAAAGGTTCGAATTATCCGATTTTTTAAAAAACAAGATCTTTTCCAAAAAAAAAAAACTTATCTCGCATTAGAAAAAGTTATGTTTTCTATAATTCGACATATTGAATTATAAAAAACATATTACATTCTAAAAATTAAAATTGTTAGAAATATATTTATCTTAAAAAGTTTTTTAAAAATCTCAACTATATTGAAAATAGAAGCATAATAACAGAAGTAAAGAAGGAAAAAAATCGAAATACATAAAGTAGTAATTTTAATGAATCAGATTTAATTTTTAAAACAAATGCTCAATTGATGCTTGTTGTAATTTGTAATTCCTGTGTTTTTCAGCTAATTTTTTCTATTCCCAATAAACGTTTGAGATTTTTTATATGCTGAACGGTCTAAGCAAAACTTTTCAAGATTATTCATTGCATCCATTACTGACTTTTCGTTAGAACGTTTAAGAACATTGGAAGCCTCACCATCTGACCCAGAATCATCTTCACAAACTTAGCAGGTGTTTGGGTTTTTGTTGTTTCTGTTGTTTTCTCTCTTTCTAAAGGTATCGAATTTTTTAGTTGCAATTAACCAATGTGATAAGTATCATAAGTAAAGAAGGAAAAAAATCGAAATACATAAAGTAGTAATTTTAATGAATCAGATTTAATTTTTAAAACAAATGCTCAATTGATGCTTGTTCTAATTTGTAATTCCTGTGTTTTTCAGCTAATTTTTTCTATTCCCAATAAACGTTTGAGATTTTTTATATGCTGAACGGTCTAAGCAAAACTTTTCAAGATTATTCATTGCATCCATTACTGACTTTTCGTTAGAACGTTTAAGAACATTGGAAGCCTCACCATCTGACCCAGAATCATCTTCACAAACTTAGCAGGTGTTTGGGTTTTTGTTGTTTCTGTTGTTTTCTCTCTTTCTAAAGGTATCGAATTTTTTAGTTGCAATTAACCAATGTGATAAGTAAGTTAACGAACTAGTTTATTATTAGTTCTAATTTAAAGTTTTCGAGATTTTATGACCAGCTCGAATTACCTGAATGTTCGAATTAAACGAATTCGAATTATCGCGAGTCAGTGAGAAACTATTAGTACTTAGCGCATTTTACGTTCAATTATTAACATATATATTTAAAATACACGGATAAATATTTTACATACCAGGGTTCATACGCTTCAAGGACCTTTTACCAGAATTTTCGTAAAATAATAATTGGCTTATTTAATTGAGAAAATTCTATCTTCATATATAGTGACCAGTACTTTACGAAATTACTAGTACTAAAACACCGAAAATTCCCTGAATCCCCTGATGCGTACGAATTTGCTGATCAGTAATGTTCTATTAAATGTTCCCAATTTTTCAGACCTCAAAAATGTACTATTTTAAGTACTTAATATTTAAAATAATAATTAGGTATGTTTTGACGTTGCTATCTGTGAAAGAATCATATTTTTTTCAAAATTTATATTCTTAAGCTCATATTTCCTAAGTGCTTAATAACGTTATACAGTGAATATATTTATGCCATTTTTTAACAAATGAAGAACTTCCCTCTTCCGATAGTTCGGTTTTAAACACAAATTACGAGATATGTATTTTGTATGTGTGTGTGGGGGGGGTGGGGGGGGGGGGTATTTCTTAAACAATTTTGCAAGATTTTTTTTGTTGTTGTTTTAAGTTTGAATAAATATATAAAAATGTGCATAGCTGCATAAAAATGTTTCCAATTTGATGTTATCTGTTTCTATAATATAACCTAATCAAAGAAACAAGTTTAAAAAGTCTTTACAAGAAGAAAAAAAAATAGATAAAAAAATTTGGATTTCAAACATAACAGAGTTACAGTTATCCGAAACAATTTACAAGGGGGAAAAATCATAAAATGCGAGTTGTCGCCAGTTTTACATCCTTAATCCTAGAACTACCGGAAATTTTACTCAAGTTTTATATATATATATATATATATATATATATATATATATATATTTAAAAAAAAAACTCTACACCAGAATCTTTATTTAAAGCTATTTAGGTTATTTTTGTCTGGTTTGTATATTTAGTTTATGTTAAAGAAATTTCTTTTCTGGTTTGAATAAGTATTTTGAATGTACCTGTCGGATCCACTGGACCCATGTGGTAGGCAGAGAATTAATTGAATAGTTCTTTTTTACATAGAGTTTTGCCATACCTTAACCGTTTATGCCCCGATGGTACTTAGAAGTACCATTAAAATAACTTGTTATAAAATTCATTTAATACATAGATTAATAGTAATACGTCTTAGAACGAGTTACAGATACATTACTTTATCCTATTCCAAAAACATTATTTGGTGAACAAAACAAAAATATTTTTAAAACGATGATTTCTTTTTCAGTTGCATCTCTTCACCTTTCTTGAGTTGAAAAATTGTGGGTTAAAATTTTCAGTTCGGGATAGTTCTTATATTTCTTTTGTAAGAGTTTGTACATTTCCTAAATATCCATTTCCTAAATATTTGTACATTTCCTAATTCTATGAAATAGTAAAAAAAATATTTTAAATGAAAGATTTGTGTGAAGTTTAAAATATTGCACAAAATCCCTATAAATATAAATTTAATTTATTAATTTTAACTGTCAAAATCCTTCTAAACTTTATTAAATGATTGTGTTAATTTTCTAATTTAGTTTCAAAAATTCACGAAAAATGTTTTAGAAGATGAAATTTTCATGAATTCATAATTTGGGACATAAAGGTTAAACTTTTAGACGTTTAATTTAAATTTTCAAAGACAGTATTCTTTGAAGATAAAAGTTGAGGGTATCAGACTGGCTAATTCCACAAATAAGAATCAAAATACAAAGCCAAAAGACAAATTTGACATAGATATTATTATTGTTATTATTATTATTTCATCTTTTTAATCTCTAGAAATGAAGTCGAATTTCTGCGTGAAAAAGATAAAATGTTTCTAAGTCAGGGCTGCCACAGGCGACTATTTTTTATATTCTGTTCGCACCACTATTCGAAAAAAGAATACATTTTTTAATATATTTTCCTTACAAATGTTTTCAAAGTGTTTGTAAAATATTTTTGCTTTGAAAAAAGTGGTTTAAAATAGAATTAAAAAGTAGCCGCCGGTGGCATCCCTACTAAGTGACACAAGACCCTTATGTTTCAATGTTCCTTTCGTTTTTCGGCAAGATAAAAAATTAAAAAGTATTCGATGAAAATATCACAAAATGAAAGAAAATCTTGGGTGTACTCTTTATTTTTCCATTTATATTTAGAGTGAGAACAATCTAAAAAAGAAGTGGAAACGAACGAATTCTCCGCATTTTCCTAACTCGGCAGGTTGTTGCAATCTTGACAACTTAATTTATGAGAATGAACAAAATTAGCTGCTACAAATACTTGAAAATGAAAATAATAATTGCCTTTCCCAAAATTTTGCAAGCTTGGGTGAACACATGTGTTACACTTTGCTTGTTTCGTAAATTTCAGATTGATTTACATGGCAAACTTGCAACAGTGTAGGTCCTAAATAATTTTCTCACACTTTGCATTCTACAAGTTTATATTTGGTAAAAGTTTTCAACTAAAAAAGAAAAAAAATCCTATGCTTTACTTTTTCAGTGTAATTTTTCACGTATGTCGTAAAAGAATGTTTTATATACAATAATCAATTACAAAAACTATTAATACTTTTTATACTTTGCAAATTGTTTTTAAGAAAAATGTTAACGTTATCAATAATATTATTTCATACATGGGATATTAATTTAAATTTGAAGAGATAAAGAGATAAAATCCTCGAATCTTTATTAACACTCTCGCTGCGTAAGTAATTCTTCGCGATGAGCGTCTTTTACAGGATTTTTAATCTTTTACCGCCGGTTCTTTAAAGCAGAAAATTTTGACTATCGTAATCGGGGAAAATGTCCTGATTAAATCAGACAAAGATTTCGCTAAAAAATAACTAGTGGGAATAACCGAATAGTATTAATTAGACGGGAAAATGCATGCCCGAGTATTTCTCGCGTTGCGCAGCGAGAGGGTTAAGGGGAGACAAGAGTGAAACTTTTTGAAAAAATTGATTTTTGTTTTATTGGCTTAAAAAGTTTTTTTAACCTTCCTGAATCCATTGGTCCGTTTTTATTTGTTTGTTTGTTTGGTTTGTTTGTTGTTGTTGTTTTCTTTTGTTTGGTTTTTTTTTTATTTGGGGGGGGGGGGGTTCTGATCATTAGAAATAATCGTAAAAATTCAAGGAAATGTGATTCGGACGCCACGCCTATTCACATTAATTTTACGCTAACATTTTATGCTATTTCATAGATGCCAACCTCAAACTAATCTTCCGTAATACGTGCTTTAATGTGACCCTGGTTTAATAAGTTTCGTGCCAGAAATTTTTTGATGAAATGAAATTTAATACGTTCCACGTAGAAACCTTAAATTAAAGAAATAAAGATTCAAAAAATAAATTTTCTGGTTCGAAAGTGGTTAACCTGGGACAAATTAATCCCGGTATTACGAAAGATTAGTGAAAGGTTGGCAGCTATGCTATTTCTATTTTTAAATTATACTCACACCACTATATTTTTAAAATAAATTTTATGGTATGCACAGTACATATTGTCGAAGTAAATCTCATTAAAAAAAAGTGGTGCTAACCTAATAAAATTTATGTATGAGATGCTGGTCCGGAAGTCACTCACGTGGGAAGTGACATAGAACCGATAAAGGTTAAAACATTACTTCATTTAATATATGAAACAAAATTTTATCCAAGTGTTTATATATACTTTAATTGATGTGTTTGATAAAATCGTGCAAGAATTTCACCCAAGTTAGAAGTGTCCAAGTTTTTTTGTCTCTCCTTAAAAATCGTACTTTCCAGGTAAAAATCCCATTATCTCATAAGGTACTCGAACAATTTTTATTTTTTTTTCTTTGGTGGAGCATAAATATAAGATCATATATGGCAGACAGTTTTTAAAAACTTTAATTAGTTTCAGAAAAAAAAAATCTTAATAATGGAAACTTTCTGAAAAATTGACATTGCCCTAAAATAAAAAGATTTTTTCGCCATAAATCTTGAGTATAATTCAGTGAAAATGGACTTCCAATTTCACCAAAATCGGCCGGGTAGTCTCCGAGGAAACGCTGCTTAATTCCTTAACGGTCGAATTAAATTACGATTTAAAAAGTTTAAATTGCTTATTGGCACTACTTTTTGGAAAAAGAAATATTCACCTTATTTAAGGACAGTTAAAATGATACCATAATAAAGCCAATTACACTATTTTATAAAACTGGTGGGAATCAAACAAAATCTGAATAAAAGACACAGCCAGTGAATATCACGCGAGCGAGAATTAAAGGGTTAAAGCTCGTATTTTTTCCATGGGATTGTACCCAGTATTGTGTTCCCTTTACAATTAATAATCCGCTTTTTAGAATGATCATTACAATCGTTTATTTATTTCACAAAGAATGAAAACAATAATAAAATATGTATTGCCATACACTGTAAAAGAAATCCGATGAGTTTTCTTGTAGGAATCGAAAAAATAGTTGCCCTTATCGTACCGGAAAATTTTCCATCCCAGCTCGGAATAAAATCCGTAAAAAAAGGAAATATTCAATAAAACGGTATTTTACGGATTTTATTTCGAGCTGGGTCGGAAATTTTTCCGGTACGATAAGGGCAACTATTTTTCCGATTCCTACAGGAAAACTGGTCGTATTTTTTTTTTTTTTTTACAGTGTACCTATCATTGTGTGCACGCGATATAAGAAGAGCAGTAGCATATAGCATCAAATTGTTGAACTAAATTCACCCAATGGCCAACAACTAGGAGATTTTCTGCCTCATCTCAAAAGGTTTTAAATTTAGTTGCAACACTATACAGATGCTAACCAGGGATGAGATTTCCGCGTTTTTGTACACCAGTATTTTGTTAGAGAAAATGTTATTTCATTTAATCTGAACATTTTTGCGATTTAAGATAACAACATTTTCTCTAAGAATATACTGGTGTGCAGAAAAGCGGAAATCTCATCCCTGATGCTAACAGACAAGTGGTTAAAAATACATAGATTTTATGTTTTAAATAAGATACCTTAACTCGCACAAGGGCGTTTGCGTGCGTATCTTTATGCATGAGTTTTTGTCTTTGATTATGAAGCATTAGATTACATTTTAGTTTGATGACTTCTCAGACATTGCAAGTAGCCGAGGAAACATTAAAATGGACCAAAAATCCCTAATGATTACTTTTGCCCGAAAAGACATTGAACACTCTTATAAGAAGTTTATATTCAATTTATCAGTGTACTATCACGTTGTAACGAAAGTTTCCCGCCACAGCTAATACGGTCTGTGCAAACAGTTCGCGTTGACGTGTTTCCTCATATTTTGTCAAACGATCTTTGGCATTTGAAAGAAAGGGATTTGCTTTATAACACTGTGTTGTGAAATTTGTAAAAAATATCGTTATCATTAAGTACAAGGTGTCTGAAATAGAACTAACGCGCTACTAGATTAGAATCATCATTTATTTCCAGTTCTGTTGCAAAAAGTCAGCTACAGAATCACCTAATAAAGTGTACAGCTTTAGGAACTAGTGTTGTATCATATGATACTGGGAAGGTTTGGCGGAATGGTGGTTATATATAATATTACAGTTAATTATATATACTATAATTAGTATTATGTAATGATGATTTGGCGGAAAACTTTCATTACAATCTAATATTTGGAGGAAATTTTCCCGGACCCTTGACAATGAATACGAAAATGGTCAACTGCAAGGTCGTAAGATTTGCTTTTGATCAAATTGTGATTCAAGTTCATAACTGTTGTCAAATATTAATGCATCGGAATCGGGGTTTCAAGTTTAATTTCCGTTTTTATACCGAAATTTCGACTTCAGACCGGAACCTTTAGAACAAGAATTTTTTACTTTAAGTAATCAAGAAAAGTCTGACATTAACCCATTTGTGCCTAAATTTTTGTTTTCTCAATTTTGTTGATAGAATCAGTTTAAAATGTCTCAAAATGAACTGGAAAAATACTAAAAAAAATTACGATAAAAAATTTTTGTATTTATTTGATAAAATGTAAGCGTACGAAATATAGGAATACGCTTAATATTTATAATAGTATAATATGCATAATTATGTGTTTTGTCTAAATTTACATAAAATAAGCTTTTAAATTGTATATTATATACTATAATTAGTATTTGTATGAACTACTAAAAATATATTTATTTCTTTAGAGAGACTAATAACATAAGTAATAACTATAAGTATTATTAATAATAAACTAAGAATAACAGTATTTGAAGCTTAAAAACAATTCATTTCATAATCCTTCAAAAGGACTTTACATAAATAACTGTCCCCTAAATGGCTAATAAAAATTTATACCCATTCGTGCATAGCGCCCTATATTTTGTAGGTTACAAAAATGCATAAAAAGTAGGCTTGAACATATAATTTCACAATTTAAAAAAATACGTATTTCAAAGACGTCTACAAGCCAAGACTATGACTTATTTATTTGGATCCTTGATAGAAAAAATACAAATAAATTCACTTTTTACATTTCGCTTTCTTGAAAGATAAAAAATCTATAAACACCGGGAAAAGCCTTCATTTAAGCAAATAAATATCCATCTTATGCTGTCATCTCTCGGTAACAGATAAAGACTTTTATAGATAATTATTTCATACAATTTTTATGTTATAAAGAATAAGAAAATTATACAAATTTATCTTGGGACGCTAGAGACTTCTGACGGTTTCTCGAGGAGCCTGGGGCTACCGCCCCACATCCCCGACAGTAATACTATGGAAGACTAACAGGAACTGAACGCTAGGCATAAATGGGTTAAATAAATCTGAAAATACTTTTTATATTTTCTGGTGGGATTCCAAATTCTTTTTAATAAAAGTGGGGGCCAAACTGGCAACCCTGGTCGGAATAATATGCATGTGTAAGATTTTTGTACCTATGTTGTCTATGTGAAGGCTCATTATTTATTCAAAAATATATGTACGTTAATGTAGTAAAATCTGAAATTGGGAATCTGGGAAAATATTCAATATTATATTTTGAAAGTTAATTTTAAATAGAAAATTGTGATTGATTAACGAATATTAATTGCATAAGCATTGAATGCATTTCTCAGTGGCTTTCGCTAATTTTAACCCTTTCAGGGGCAAGGTACTTATATTCGTAAAATGTTGAAATAATTGAATGACACCAGTTTTTACAAAAAAAAATTATTTGTAAACAAGTAAAAGTATATTTTCGCGCAATTAATAAAAGTGAAATTTGCATTAAAAAATTCAGGTGCCAATTAAAATTAGCTGATGCCATAATAGCATCACTGCCCTTCAAAGGGTTAACTAAAGTATGGAGTTTGTAAATAGTGTTTTGTAAATGAAATTTTTAATTGTTAATTTTAATTTTGACTCGAATTGAATTGATTAATTTTTTATTTTTGCAACATGTTTATTTTTATTAATAGACAATAGAAATTTTACTGCTTAAAGTTATTTAAAAATATTAAATTTCAATAATGTTCAATCATAAAAAAAATTTCACAAAGCAACTTACAATTAGTTACACTTTTTACCTTGTCTAGAGGATCTATACGATCGGCACTATGTAGTAATTAAGTAATTTGTTTGGGAAAATTGTATTACAGATGTAGTTGCACACACCGCACAGGTCTCAGATTTCTTTCCAGCAATTACATACAAGCATATATACAATCGTATTTTGAAATATAAGATTAGATGAGAAAATTCAGATTACGTTTAAAAATACTAAGAAATGTTATATGTTAAAATTACAAAATAAATTGTTATCCCTAAACAGGAAATAAATCACTAGAAAGTGTATACTTCAATTTATATATTTTATCAATACTTTAACAACTAAAAAAATCCACGAATAATTGGCCTTACAGTTAATAAAATCATTTTTCTACCACTCTATCAATGTTACCTAACTTTTCCAGTCGTGTTCCACGCGAATCTTTTTTTATGAGGTCTAGGACTTGGCACCCTTGGAACAATTTTATTTTTATTTTAGTATTTTATAATATCTTTTTTACATATTATTAACGAGTTTTATGAAGGAAAACGATTTAATTAAGAAAAAATGCAATTCGTTTGTTCAAATTTAATTTTTTTTCTTTCAGAAAAAAAAAATTAAAGCCAACTTCTCCAATTTGAACATTTTGAAACATTTTTTTCATTATTTTCTTACAAGTGTGTCTGTAACGGTAGGTATCAGATTTATAAAAATTAATTAGATTAAGGTGTTACACCACCTTGAGATTTTCTAAATATTGAAAAAAATTGACTATATAAATTGTTTAAACTTTTATATTTTAAGCGTTTAACCATTTCAAAATTAAAATTATATCCAGAGTTACAGCGCGGCGATTAACTGAGAACTTGGATTCTCGCGAGTATCTATATAGCCAACATGAGAGCCGAGCAAAACACTAAGGAGGCCAAGAAATTGAAAAATCTATTCAAAAGGAATCGGAGGACATCTCGTCGTGACTGGAAGACGTCATTGCGGCCCAGGAATTGCAGATTGAAAGTAATTAAAAAAATATTTGGTTTCAAGATGGTAACGCGGTACTTTTATTCTTTTGCGTTTTTTTCGAAATTATTTTGTTCAAACTGGTGCACAAGATATCTCAATATCTACTTAACCGATTTTGATGAAATTTAAACAACATATTCTTTATAATATTCCCTAAGATGTAGCACAGGATTTTTTTTTTTTTTTTTTTGATTGGATGCAGTATTCATTTTTTATAAATTTTTAAACCTAAAAAATTTGATTAAAAAAAAAAATCGAACAGTCGTCATTTCTACAAAAAAAAATTCATTTTTTTCCCTATGCTACATTTTATTTATTACTTTTCTGAATTTAAAAAAAAAAAAAAAAAAAAAAAAAAAAACCATTTATTTTTATTTTTCAGACGATGCCTTACAGAGAAAAAAATTATACCATTATACGAAGGATTTTCAAAAGAGATTTTTTTTTTAAGAAATTAAGAAAATTTTAAAAGCCGATATCTCCAGCAAGTTTGAACATTTTGAAACATGTTTTCCGTGATTTTCTTACAAATGTCTGTAATGATAGGTATCAGATTTCTAAAAATTAATTAGGTTAAGATGTTACACCACCTTGAGACTTGACGGCTCATATCTCCGCTTTTTTTTTTATTATTATTCTTTTTTTTAATCGTTCATAAAACTTCCATTTATATGTGTAAAATAAGAATTATTTGTATTTAATAGCTGCTAAAACATTGTTACTTTTATATTATTACTTTTATACCCATATTTCCGAGGGCAAAGGTGGTGTAACCCCTTAATAAAAACTATGCCATGGCATTTCAAATGAAAATCAAATTTCAAATTATTTTTGCTTAAAAGGCGCAAAGACCAACTTAGTGAAAAATATTCCATGCCGGGAATCGAACCCGGGCCATCAGTATAGCGCACTGACGTTCTACCGCTAAACCACATGGAACGATACCCAGCCTGGAACTTCTCACTATCGGTTAAGTAGATATTGAGATATCTTGTGCACCAGTTTGAAAAAAGTAGTTTCGAAAAAAACGCAAAAGAAAAAAGTACCGCGTTACCATCTTGAAACCAAGCTTGAATACCAACCCAGGCTGGGTATCGTTCCATGTGGTTTAGCGGTAGAACGTCAGTGCGCTATACTGATGGCCCGGGTTCGATTCCCGGCATGGAATCTTTTTCACTAAGTTGATCTTTGCGCCTTTTAAGCAAAAATAATTTGAAATTTGATTTTCATTTGAAATATTGTATTCAAGGCGAATGTTTCTCTCTGGAAAAATTTCCAAATATTAATATATGTCATGGCATATGTAAAAATGCAGTTTATCTGCCTAGTATTTTTATTTTTATAAAATAAACTGTTTATATTACTGAAAATCCGATTCCTAATTTCATGAAATGCAGCTTAAAGTCAATTAAAAAGTATATACAAAATTAATATTTCCAACTGAGCGAAAATATGCCCAGGCCGGGAATCGAACCCAGATCCTTGGCTTACAAGGCCAATGCTTTACAGTTTAAGCTAACTGGGCCGACAACCGACCAGCATATTTCGCTCAGATAGCCTTATTGGTAGTAACATCTGGTCTGTCATGTAGACAGCTCAACAGAATAAACCGGTGGTAAAGGAACTCCATATAAACGATGTATACGTAGAACTATTATTTTAACACAATCAAACTGACTGGTAAAGTTATCATACGAAATTAATATTACCAACTGAGCGTTAAAATAGTAGTTCTCCTACGTATCCATCGTTTATATGGAGTTCCTGCTGTCTACTTGACAGACCAGATGTTACTACAAATGAGGCTATCTGAGCGAAATATGTTGGACCAGTTAGCTTAAACTGTAAAGCATTGGTCTTGTAAGCCAATGATCTGGGTTCGATTTCTGGCCTAGGCATTTTTTCGCTCAGTTGGAAATATTCATTTCGTATGATAACTTTAGCAATCAGTTTGATTGTGTTAAAACAATAGTTAAAAGTATATGCTCAGTTTTAGCATTTTGAGCATACTGATATGTGAAGAAATACAGATGGAGTGAATTGGCATGAATTTAAAGATTGCAACTCTAAATTATTTAAAGGGAATTGAATTCAGTAAAAAGCCTATTTCACATATTTATAATCATTGTATCTTTACGTAACTTCACCAGAAGACACTATGGATGTCTAAACACAGTTTAACCCCTTAACGCTCGAATTAAATTACCGTTTAAAAATTCAAATTGCTTATTTGGCGCCACTTTTATGAAAAAGAAATATTCACCTTATTTAATGACAGGTAAAACGATACTAAAATATAGCCAATTTCACTATTTTATAAAACTAGTGGGAATCAAACAATCTGAGTAAAAGACACAGCCCGTGAATATGACGGGAGCGAGAATTAAGGGGTTAAGCCAAAAATTGTAAGAAAAATAAATTCGTTACTTTTTACCAGGTTTCGCTAGGTACCCTTAAAAAATCGAATAAACGTAATGAGCCAACTCTAAAAGGGCTTCAAAAAGCAAATTAAAGAAGAAGCTTAAAAAGTACTTTAAAGAATTATTGATAGAGTTTTTGAGCAATGACCAGGTCTCGTATGTGAAATGTTGTGCCAAGGACAAACAAACCGAAAATCACCTGTAAATATTCTAAAGAGCGTAAATGAAATTTCATAGCAATTTAAATGTGGTCATACTATTTTTTGCATCAATCTGATATTCGAGATAATCTCTTACTATTACACTAGCCTAAAATTTGGGTTGTGACATGTTTTTTAGTTTTTGATAATTGATTTTAGGTAGATTTCGTAAGAAATACTACCTATTGCAGTCGTTACCATGGTGCGACTTTTGAAAAATTCCTTCATAACTTTTCATTATATGACCCCAGGAACCCAAAACCACCCCCACCTAAAAAGTTTATACATATATATATATATATATATATATGTATGTATGTACTATATTTTGTTCGCACGATAAAAGTCGCAATTATGCACGGATCATCTTCAAACTCGCCAACAACTTTGGTTGGTTGTGTTTATGACAGCCAATTATCAACACGAGGGATATAGGCCCTAAGGGGGGCAGTGCTCTTCGTGGGGGTCTTTCTAAGGGAACCTAACCCGTATTAACGCTTGGAAGTCCAAGGTCCGAAGAAAACCACGAAAACTCCACGCCAACAACTTTGAGATGGCTAATATCTCGACGGGGATTAAAAATGGGCAAAATCGGCCCAAGGGAATGGAAATGGGGAGGGTTCAAAATTTTGAATACCGTCTTAACATGATTCTGATAAAACCAGCTCTTACACAACAATGACAGGAAAAAATAAATATTAGGTAGGTTTCGTAAGAAATACCACCTATTGCAGTCGTTACCATGTTTTTCGTTATAGCAGTTGCCAACAATTAAATAAAAAGCAATAAAATTCTCACCACAACAATTACTTTTCTATTGCAAGTTTTCACGTGAAAAATTAAATTAAATAAATAGTTGAGGAATTTAAAACAAATTGAATATTACGTCATAAGTTTCCTGGAGTAAGATTTCCGAATGAAAACTGAAAATGGATTAAATACTTTGACGAATTAAAAACAAAAACAAAATACTGCGTCATATTGGAAATAAAATGGGCCTCAGCAGGTGAATATGTAACGTCATGTGAGTTTGAAGAAACGCATTAAAACATGATAAAAACCCGACTATTGAAATATTAACTTATTTTAACACTTTGAGGTTCTCTGAATTTGCTTTAGCTATTTTTTAAACCTATTCCAGATACATGCGTGTGTGTATTCATGTATATTAGAGTTTGCCCAAAATGTTTAGCTCCCTAGAGCTCATTTTTAGTGAAGGAACTGGGTTTATCTCTAATCTTGATTTAAGTTTTGCTGGTGAATTTAGCACTTAACTTCGAAATCTACCTCCGCCTGTAAGCCCAAGCCGGCAGGGATTTTTTTTTTTTTTTTTTTAACCATTTGGAAAAATGGTTATTGTCCTCGTTAGGGTAGGAAATCAAAAGCATATCTGAAGGTTTTTATTGGTTTAATCATCATTTTATTCGTTTTCTGATTGGTCTATACAGTAATCTGTATTTCCCTTTACTTTCAACAGAGATGGCAACAGAGTGTTGCCACTATGACAAAAAGTAATAAAAACTACAAAAAAAATTAATAACTCAGAAACAAATTGAGATACAGCTTACAAACAAATTGCTATTAAAAGTACATTTTTTTTCCTCTATACGACGGTGTAAAAAGCAATAGTGTGGGATGTTTAGAAGTTTAAAAATGAAATTTCATTTAAAATGGGTCGTCAGATTTTTTGGAAATCTGACGATGGAAAAGCCTTTTCCCGAACAGCCAATGAAATGCTTGGATAATACGTAAGTTTCAGGAAATATGAGGAGTCGCAGGCGATTTTTGTCGCTTGCAATTTTTACGTGTAATAACACTATTAATGTTTAATTCATAGCGTACGTAATGTATGATCAACTCCGTGCGATTTTTTATGTCTTAAATTTTAGTCTGAAAAAATCATTTTCTAAATGGTCGTTGTAATTTGTTAAATTGCATTTTTTTTTTTTTTTTTTTTTTTTTTTTTTTTGTAGTGACGAATTTGAAAATGACCTTCATTTTTTAAACATCACATCAGGATTTTTCGCAAATTGTAAATTTAAAAGTTAAAAAGTCAAAAAGTAGCGAAAATGTAGCACTATAAAATAGATGCGATGGTTGTGATTTTTAGCTTTTGATAATTGATTCTTGTGTATTTTGTAAAGCTGAATCCGAAAATGATTTTTTTTTTCCATGAAGACAGTAGATTTCAAAAATCTCAAATTTTTAAATTTTTAAAAAGTCGAAATATTGCGAAAATCTGTTACTATAAAATAAAGGTAAAACTTCATAATAATTTATTTATCTTTTGTCTTATATCTTTTGGCATTTTTACAGCTAAAATTTTTAAATATTGTGTATTTAAAATCCTTACAATTCTATTCCATGCGTGGCAATTTCGTTGGAACACTCATGCTCTGCCTCGCGCTTTTACTTTTATGTTCTCTATGTTGTTCATCTCGGTGTAACATCCATCAGTAGTCTGCATCATCGTAGTAGTTCATTTTCCTTCATACCTTCTTTCCATTTCTTTAATCCCCTGATGAAATCTCTCGCCCATCTCTTCGCTAACGGCATCCAGATTTTCAGCAAAATAGTCCAAATATGCGTTTAGGTCGTGAACCTTCATGCTCATGGAACAGCCTAAAATTTTGTATTTCTGCAGCATGTTCTAAAGATTGATTTGAAGTTCGGATTCTTCTCATTGACCAGAAACTTGCTTACTAAGCCTTTAAATAGGCTTCCCAGTCTTCTTTTTCCGCAACTTCCATTTGTTTTTCAAAATTACCCTTTTTGAGATGCTTTCTAATGTCAGAACCACCCTCTTTTATTTTGACGGTTGATAAGGCTAAAAATTTGTCGCAGACGTAATTAAAACATTTGCCTTCTTTTGGTAAGGCTTTAACAAATTACTTTGATAGATTTTTGCTATTTTTTTACTTTCTAATTTTGAAATTTACAATTTGCTAGAATTCTTGACACGATAGTTAAAATGAAGGTAATTTTTGTATTCAGCACTAAAAAAAACATAAAAGTCAATTATCAAAAGTTACAAAACACAACCATCACATCTATTTTATAGTATAGTCCGTACTATATACTGTAAACTATAACTTTGAAATATCCGATTTGCGAAAAACCCTGACGTGATGGTTAACATTTTCGGATTCAGCGCTACAAAATACATAAAAATCAATTATCAAAATTTTAAAAACACTGTGTTATCAATGAAATTCGTGCGTGCCCATTAATTTTTAATCCAAATATATCTGGATATGTTTTATGGACTTCATCCAATATGATTTTGAACGCCTCATATGGCCAACTGCTTATACACACAAAGTGACATAACTGATATAATAACCTTTCCAATCCAGTTATCCAAAAGAGATTTTAAAATTTTAGACAGACAGCGCCTGAACAAAGCAATGTAAACAATGATTGTAAGCCATTAAAGATACTTAGCTAAATTCTGATGCGGCCTGCGAGATATTATCACTATATTTAATCCTCAAATCCTCTTAAAGTGATTATGCAAGGTTTAGTTCATTATCATTCGTCAATTACATTTGTTCCTTAAAAAAAAAAATTCGTGAAAGGTTGAATTTTAAGACAAACGAATTGAAGAATTTCTAGCGTAAAATAAGGTTAATACATTTGTATTTAACTTGAATACTGAATATGAAGCAGAATGTGACCCACTTATAACGAGCCCACATTTAGCGAGAAAACTGGTGTATTTTGCTTGGTATGAAATGAAAACTGCCTTTAAATCTTATCGCTCTTGACGAGGAATTTTTCTCGGTAACTAGGAATTTTCGAAAATAACTCAAAGAGGAAAAGTGTGAAAAAATTAAAAATTAGGTATTATGATTTAAAAGAAAATACTTTTAGTTATAATTGCAGAATGTTTACAGATACAGATGAAAGAGAAGCTGAATGTGATAGAAGAAAGTACAGTTTCAAAATATACAACTTTTGAAACTGTATAATAACATAAACATTAAAGCAATGTATTAGTGATCAGTATCATAGCTGCCAAGTTTTATTTTCTTTTACCACTATTTTTTAACAGAAAATTTTGTCTTATTTAATCATCCAAATCATGTTTAAATAAGGCAATATTTTTCAGATCAAAAATAGTTGTAGGGAAAAAGCGTAAAAGTCGGCAGCTATGCCAGTATTTAATATACGTATTAAGTGCATTACGGTGAAAATTAAATGAACAAAAATTCTATCAAATGAAACAACCAACAATATTTTAGCAATTTTTAACCGAATATTTCCAGCGGTAACTATAAATGTTTCCTGCTTATTGCACATTTAACATCTCACAGTAATTGTATACTATATTAACCCTTTGCACTTGAGGGCTCCGCTGCGGAGACATAATCTTTCTTTGAAAATTTTGTTTTTGGCACCACTAATAAAGGAAAATAAAATGTACCTTATTTAATCAGAGCATTTTTGAAATTCTGTACTTGAACGAAACTTCTTTTAAAAAAGTGGTGCCGATCAAATAAAATTTGTGTAAGAGACACCGAGCGCAAAGGGTTAATTAAGATGATTCGAGACGCATTTTTTATATATAAGTGAGATGTAGATGGCGAAGTTCCATTTAAGCAGTATACGGCAATTACTTGATTGCAAAAGTTGCTTTACTTTGGTGAGCAACCATGAAAAATGTTATACAGCGAATGACTTAAGGATGGTACATTCCAAACGATTACATGTTCAATGACGTTGGAGAGGAAAATTGTACTTATTTGCTGCCTTACCAGCTCAGATTACATAACTAAAAACAAGAATGTACAGTCAATTCAATGAACGAAACGACACAATTAGTAATAGTGCACCCATTCCCAGTATACACTGTAAGAAATCATGTAACATTACTCCATGCAATTGGTAGCAACATGCTGCCTGTAATTTTATTGAGCAATTTAACTTATATAATAGTGTAATTTAAACTGATATAACTAGTGTAATGTTACACATTAGTGTAACGTAACACCAGTTATATAAGTTAATTACTCAATAAAATGGAGGCAGCAAGGTTGCCACCAATTTTATGGAGTAACGTTACATAATTTTTTTACAGTGCGAAATAAAAACACACAGCGAATAAAAAAGAATAATGGCAAACGTCGTAAATACTGGATGTTTCGCAGAGAAAGAATCAATCAGTTTGAGAACAACTTCTTTATTGACATACTCGTCTCTCAAATTACTCAACAAGGCATTTTATGAAAATCATGTTGATGGCATAATTTTATAAAACCAGAAGCCATTCTTCTGATGCCGTGGTTATTTTTAACAGACGATATCACTGAAAAAGTTGTGTTGCAAAGTCGGTCAAATAGTTATAAACCCATTCGCCGAAGAATACAAATGCGAGCTACAAATGATTTTTATCCAATCAGAGCCTCTAATTTCGAAGAAGACGGTGGAATAATCAAAAGTGAGCGATTAGGTTCCCGAAAGAAACGGGGAAAAAAATTCTGGTAGCATCTGGAATCGCGTCGAATATAAATAAAAAACGTTCTATCGAAATACATGGAAGAGAGAATTTTATTGTCGCTATGCCAAAATGAAAAGAAATTGACGTGTGGCAAACCAATTATATTTTTGAAAGGGGGACATATTTGACTCACGTACTTGCTATCGATAGCATAATAATATTTTTTCACATGTAATATTTTATTTTAAAATATTTAGAACTTTACTTTGTCAATCTGTTTATGTATTCTTTCTTCTCGTAAAAATTCTGTATGAAAGTAAATTTTAATGTCACAGAGATGATGATTAATAATGTTCGTTGTTCATAAGAACAAAAACACAACCAGTTTTAGTACTAAAAAAATTATCATAATTTCTAAAAACTGCTTAAAAATAGAGATATTGCAGTTATTACAATTGGAGACATTCAGCAACCCTATTCTGGATTTTTTAGACCCCGTATGCATTGACATATAGCCATTTCCAAAATTATTCAGCTGTGAAAATGTGTACTATCAAGTAATCACAAACAACTCTTGATTCTCATATTCTAAATATATACTATTGGGAATACACAAAACTTATAATGTATATTTTCTACCAAATACGTTATTTTTAATTAGTATGTGATACAAAACACGACACTATACAGAATGCTGTGTTTAACCTCATATAGTTACTATTTCATATTGTTATTATTCTATTGTTACTATACAGTTACTACAGTTTGTTCATATAGTTACTATTTCAATTGTAACAATTCACTATGACCATCCATCATTCTAAATACAGTCGAACTCCGTTAATACGAAAAGCATAAGGGAATTATAAAAGTCCTAGTGTTAACCGTTACTCGTAATACCCGGAAGATAATAAAAATCTTTTAAACACAGACATAATTAAATTACTGATTACTATTAACTGCTCTATTTAAATGCTAAAATTAATTTAATATCATAAAAGCTCCATACTAATTAAAACATATTAAAAAAAATGTAAAAAATTCTATCGGCAAAGCGCTACCGTTGGCAGTTTCTAATTGATTGCTTACGAGCCAAACTTCCCAATTACTA
Source organism: Maratus speciosus (assembly GCA_963932465.1). NCBI lineage: Eukaryota > Metazoa > Arthropoda > Arachnida > Araneae > Salticidae > Maratus > Maratus speciosus. Next base: position 287,133,814 of record OZ010791.1, on the reverse strand, counting down.
GCGTCTAGTAGGACATGACCGAAAGACATTAATGAAATCATAAAACAGAAATCGTAAATGTAGAAGGCGGATCCCATTGTTCAGAAAGGAATAAGATGACGTCAACATAATTATGCAAAAGAGTGTCTTTTTTGGTGTTGATTGCTTTTTTGGGGAACTTTCTGTTTTCATACTTGCGATAAAAAACAATAGGGATATAATTGTGAAACGAAAATTCAATGAGCAATGTTGAGCGCTGGGGATCTTATCGTAACGTGACGGGATTCCTTCATTCATTCTATCGTACTTTTTGCCGAAATTAAAATTGAAGTAAACGATGTTTTGCTCACACCTATACTCTTATTAAAAAGAGGAAAAAATTGTTTATTTGTCGGGGATAAGCTCAGGAACTACCGAACCGATTCCAAAAGTAATGGTATCAAAATGATGGTGTTCGCCCAACTTAGAACATAGGCTATATCTTATGTCGGTGCCACTACCTCAAAGGGGGTGCAGGAGCAAAAAACGTTTTAAAAATGCGATTTTTGCGTTACTGAAGAGCCTAGAAATATGAAATTTGGAATATTAGTTACTTATAAGATATAAATGATGTCTAAGAACAGTTCATAAACAATTCGAAATTTAAAACGGGTGAGAATGCACAAAAAGCGTTCTAAAAAACGTTCTAAATGGTAGTTTCTACATAATCTCAGGAAATACCAAACCGATTTCAAAAGTAATGGTATCAAAATGATGGTGTTAGTCCAACTTAGAACATAGGCTATATTTTATGTCAGTGCCACTACCCCAAAGGGGGTGCAGGAGCAAAGAACGTTCTAAAAATGCGATTTTTGCGTTACTGAAGGGCCTAGAAATATGAAGTTTGGAATATTAGTTACTTATAAGATATAAATGGTGTCTAAGAACAGTTCTTAAACAATTCGAAATTTAAAAGGGGTGAAAATGCACAAAAAGCGTTCTAAAAAACGTTCTAAATGGTAGTTTCTAAATAATCTCAGGAAATACCAAATCAATTTAAAAAATATTGGTGTCAAAATGATAGTGACAACGTTTGCTCCAAGATAGGCTATGTTTTATGTCGGTGCCACTACCCCAAAGGGGGTGTAGGAGCAAAAAACGTTCTAAAAATGCGATTTATGTGTTACTGAAGGGCCTAGAAATATGAAATTTGAAGTATCAGCTACTTATTAGATATAAAGGATTTCTAAGAAGAGTTCTTAAACAATTCGAAATTTAAAAGGGGTGAAAATGCGCGAAAAGCGTTCTAAAAAACGTTCTAAATGGTAGTTTCTACACAATCTCAGGAAATACCAAACCGATTTAAAAAATAATGGCGTCAAAATGATGGTGAAAATCCTTGCTCCAACATAGGCTATGTTTTATGTCGGTGCCACTACCCCAAAGGGGGTGCAGGAGAAAAACGTTCTAAATTGCGGTTTTTGCGAGACGGAAGGGCCTTGAATCGTGAAATTTAGAATGGTAGTTAGTTATAAGATATTAATGATCTCTAAGGACATTTCCTAAAAAAATCGAAATTTAAAAAGGGGGGGTCAAAATGCGCAAAAAGCGTTGTAAAAAACGTTCTAAATTGCAATTTCTATGCAATCTCAGGAAATACTGAACCGATTTCAAATATAATGGTGTTAAATTGATGGTGACAGATCTTGCTCCAAGATAGGATATATTTTATATATGTTTCCACTAACCCAGAGGAGATGCAGGAGCAAAATGAGCGAAAACCGTTCTAAGAACGTTCTAAATGCCGATTTGTCACCAATATCTCAGGAAGAATCAAACTGATTTCAAAAGTAATGTTAAGAAATTGATGCTGACAGCCTCTGCTCTAACATAGACGCTACTTTAAGTCGGTATCACTATCACCTAGACGTTGTAGGAGCAAAAAAGCGTTCCAAATTTCGATTTTTGTGATCGGTAGGGGCTAGCAACTTAAAATTAGGCAAGGTACATATGTATTACATATAAATGATCTTTAAGAACAGTTTCGAAAAAATTGGAAATTTAAAAAGGGGGTGAAAATGCGCGAAAAGCGTTCTAAAAACGTTCTAAATTGCGATTTCTACTCAATCTCTGGAAATTCCAAAGCTATTTCAAAAGTAATGGTTGCAAATCAATGGTGACAGTCCCTGCTATAACATAGGTTATATTTTATGTTGCTGTCACTACCATCTGAGGGTTGCAAAAGCAAAACATGTTCTAATTTGCGTTTTTTGCATAACTGAAGGGTCTAACACTTTGAAGTATGGCATGTTATTTACTTACAAGATGCAACTGTTTTCTATGAACTGTCGAAAGAAAATTTCAAATTTAAAAAGATGAAGTGAGCAAAAAGCGTTATAAATTACAATTTTTATGTAATCTTTTCAAATACCAAACCGATTAAAAAAATAATGATAACAAATTGTTGGTGATAGAACCTGCTCAAACATAAGCTATATTTTATGTCTGTGCCACTACCACCAGAGGGTTGCAGTAGCTAAAAACTTTCTAAATTTCGATTTCTGTGATACTGAAAAGGCTAGAAACTTTAAATATGGCATGGTAGTTACTTATAAAATATAAATGCCCCCGAAGGACTGTCGAAAATAAATTCGAATTAAAAAGGGGTGAAGTGAAGGGGAGGTGCGAAAAGCATTCTAAAAAAGTCCTAAATTACGATTTCTACGCTATTTCAGGAAATATAAACCAAATATCAAAGTAATAGTTGCGAATCAATGGTAACAGTCTCTGATCCTACACAGGCTATATTTTATGCCGATGATTCTACCACCTGGGATTCAAAGGAACAACAAACGCTATAAAAAAGACCTTCAATAGCTTTCTAAATTACGTTTCTGTGGAATATTAGGAAATAACAAACCAATTTCAAAATTAATGTTGGCAAATTAATGGTGACAGTTCCTATTTCAACATAGCCCTTTATGTTGAGAGAGGTGGTAGGACTTGGAATTTGACATGATGTTTAATTTTAAGATGTAAGAAGATGGTTTTAAAATGTTCAAAACTTCAAATGAATACTGAAATGAGCGTATTAATTGAGCATAAAAGTTTCAAAATATTTTCTAAATTATTATTTATTTAGTTTTATTAATTTAAGTCTCATTTCTGCCTTATGCAGTGTAACAATGATGTTTAATCAAACTGTGTTTTAAATAGTAATTTTTTTAAATTATTCCTAAAAGTAATAAGTACCTTTTAATAAAATAAAATATTACCTTTTAATAAAATAAAAATTTAGTTAGTACCTTTTAATAAAAATTAGACATATAAATATCACTTGGCATATTTAAAATATTACGCGAGCAAAGCCGCGGGGTTTGCTAGTTATATTATAGTATTTATATTAGCCGTGATCCTATTTTCGTACTCGTAATAACCGGGAAAATCTTAATATAGTTTAAATGACGAACCCTTATCAATGTGCAAATTGTACATTTTAACCGTGTTCTTGTAAATTAGCCGTGCTCGAGTTAAGCGTGTTCGACTGTAATTTTCAATTGCAAATTAAATATGAAAATAAATAAGCCTTACTCTGCTAATCAAAACCTCTAATTGAATCGGAGTTCTGGCTCCATTTATGAATGTTATTTCATATCATTGCATCGAGTTTCATTTATGCACTTTTTCTGAAAAACGGTTCGATTTTTAACAAAATATTTTAATTAAACCATTATTATTGTATTTTTCAAAATTATTGGACAATGATATTTCATAGTAATAAGAAAGAGACGGACATATCAAAAGATTTCCTAAAGGTCATTACTTTTCTGCTGGTCCATCCACTGTAATGATTAGAAGAAGGAAATTACCTACAGATGATGTAATTCTCTCTGAAAACAGCACACAACACCTGTGAAGAGGCCTCTTAATTGGATAAGGAGACGGGAAAATTTTAACCGATTGAATAAGAAGCGTTTTGTAGCTTATACAGATATTGATAAAGTTATGTTGTAAAATACAGTGCGATTCGAAATGTATATAACGATTACAAACGGCTATAACTATTTAATCGAAAATAATTTATCGATAAGAATTTCACAGAATGTAAAAGGAAGTTCAAAATTTTGTTTACATACTTTATAAATATTCTATGTGACACCCTTTGGTCACGCGGACAACATCTAAACATCCTTTTTGTTCAAATATCCGATACCATCTGCGCATGTTGTTAACATTTTGGAGCATCTGTGTGTTAGAATTTCAGAATTGTCGTTCTGTCCTCACACTGCAGAGAGGATTTCGTCAGCAGTACAGTCAAGCACCGCCAAATGTTAACAACATTTGGCAAACATAACAACATAACAACCGCAGATGATATGGGATGTTTGAACAAAAAGAATGCTTAGATGTTGTCCGGGTGACCAAAGGGTGTCACATAGAATATTAGCAAAGCATGTAAACAAAGAAATTCCTTTCACATTCTGTGTCATTCTTATCGATAAATTTTTTTTGATTAAATAGTTATAGCCATTTGTAATCGTTATATCCATTTTGAATCACCCAGTAAATCAGAAATTTTGCATAATATTTGTAAAAGAAATTGAAAAAAAAAATGAATCAGAACATTGGAAATTTATAAACTTGCATGGTCTTGTATGCAGAAAGTATATATTTTTATTCAAAATCATAAAAGAATCCACTATAACATGTTAAGCTACTGAGATATATAGCTATTAAGGGGACAGTAGACTTTCAAAATCACAAAATTCGACAAAGAAATCTTCTTTTTTTCCATTTGGAGAACTGTGAAACTAGATGCTCAAATTTATCTGGTGAAAAAAAAAAATCCATTCTAAAGCTTCTTTGCAGAGATGTAAACTTTTATAGTTGCAAAAATTGTATAAATTTATCCAGTTTGACTTAAAATACTGTTACTTTAAGTATAAAATAACAGAATAATTAAGTATAAAAATATAATTAATCATAATTATAAAATAATTAAAAATAATTATTCACAGTTATTTTTAATTCATAATTAAAAATTTTCATAATTAAAAATTTCGATTTCGAATTTTCTGACTTTTGAAACGTTCCATGCTCATTTTGAAATTTATACTGTATATCCTCTATGCAATAATAAATAAATGTTAGCATAAAAAGTTGCATTTCAGGAAATGTTGAAATTTATGCGCATATGAAAATAAATAACTACTTTTTTAGAAAAAACAAAACATAATTATAATTTTTTTTTCTACTTATATTCAGCGAACTTTTACAATTCATGCTAACTTCCATCGTCATATATAAAAAGTATCTCATAGGTAAATATTGTCTTTTTTTTATGCAAAAGAAATGCGCGCGTGCGAAATTTTAAAATATCACAATTATTCGTTATTTTAAAAATTAAAAAAATTGAATAATTTAAAATTTTCCTATTATTTTAACACCAAATTTTGAATATAATTAGCTGAGCTTACCATTAACAAATCTACCAATTTCAAATGAATTCGTTTAAAATTGAACAATTTGGTTTTTAATGTCCACTGTCTTAATTCATAAATTAAAATAAGGAATTTAATCTTGCGATTATAGCTGATAATTAAGAATGTTATCTATTTGACGCTAATTTTTCAGGCTAAATTAAATTGTATTGTTTGTGGATAGAGAGGAAAAATGCATAAGTTTCATTATTTTTTGTTTTACAATTTCTCAAAAGTGTTTGTACTAAATTCTGTAATTTCACTATTAAAATTATGTATTTGTTGGTTTGAAACAAATCAAAATTTTAGGACGTCCGAATACGAAGAACTTTCATGAGAATACAGATATTCATGGATTTTCATAGGTAAATATTGTCATATTTTAAGCACAAGAAATGCGCGTGGAACATTTTAAAATATGACAATTATTAGTCATTTTAAAAATTTAATAATTTTAAAACTTTTTATTATTTTAACACCAAGTTTTGAATATAACTAATTGAGCTTGCAATTAACAAGCCTGTCAATTTTAAAATGAATCTGTTTAAAATTGAACAATTTGTTTTTTAATGTCCACTGTCTTAATTCATAAATTGAAATAAGGAATTTAAGATAAATAAAATCTTGGGATTATTGCTGATAATTAAGAATGTTATCCATTTGACGCTAATTTTTCAGGCTAAATTAAATTTTACTGTTTGTGGATAGAGAGTAAAAATGTATAAGTTTCATTATTTTTTGTTTTACAATTTCTCAAAAGTGTTTGTACTAAATTCTGTAATTTTACTATTAAAATTATGTATTTGTTGGTTTAAAACAAATCAAAATTTTAGGACGTCCGAATACGAAGAAGAACTTTCATGAGAATACAGATAAATATTCAAGGATTTTCGAAAAAAGAGACAGGTGAAGCGTATCTGGCAATTCCCATAGTGTTGCTCAACAATAGAACTTTACTTTCCAAAAGAACACATTTTAAAAATAATTAGAAGTTTAATTTAATTACTCAACCTTTTCTTCACTTTTCCAATTCAAAAATCTCAGTGGGTTGGTTGATTTAATTTTATGGCACTAAGTCCGCAAATGGACATGTTGCGTCAGAACAAAGATAAAATTATATTAAAATCTAATAAATTCCAATTTGTAAGCATAAAAGATAAAATAGTATAAAATGCAAATAAATACAAAGTGTACAAGATAATGATCATTGTGGAGTACAATATTTATCCGAATGTGGTTCCAACTCTTCAGATAAAATCTATTTAAGATATTGATGATAAGGTAAAAATCAAATGCAATGTAAAATCGAACATATGAAACAAAAACATGTAAAGTGTGAAAAATAAAAGTGATGATAAAAACCAACATGCTTTGAAAACAATTTCTCCAAACTTCTCCTACATGATTTGTAAAAAAAAAAGAAAAAAAAAACCTCCGCTGAAAAATGTATCCAAGAACTTCAACTCTTCTTCTAATACAGGACGTTCGAAATTATTTTTTACTTAAAACTAATTCTTGTTTCCTGACACCAATCTTTATTACAAAGTATCCCTTTATTATAATGGTCGCCAACGAGATTAAAGAGAGAAAAAACTTCTCTTTTCTTTTTTTTCACATTTCAAAAACATTTTTTTCTGTATAAGCCCTCATAATTTTTTTTCAGACGCACCATTTTATAGAGAGAATCAATGCTGCTGAATCCCAAAATGTTCTGCGTCTAAAGCATGAACATTATTTCTATTTACCGGATAACGAAAATTAAACTATTGCACTTTTCTACAGAATTCAGCAACATAGAAGAATATTTGAGCGTAGTTTATTAATAACATATAAATTGTAATCTATGAAATTAAGACCTAATTCAAAACACTGTCGTTAGGGTTATATCCAATTGGGAAAATGTCATTAGCGACAGAGGTGAGAGGAGAGGTATGTCTGAAATTAATTTCGTCAAATTAGTTTCACTGTCCAGAATAAATTCCTTAAGCATAATGTAAACGATATACTTCTTACTTATTGAAGTACTCAAAATTCATTAAAGATTTAATTTAAAATATTCAGTATTTTTTTTCAATTGTAGCAACAGGGCAAGAACAAAGGGAATCCTCTAAGAAAGGTCTGCCGTAATATGAAATTCGCGGATTCTAATTTTGAACACTGTTGATATGGCTTCGTCGTCAAAAAAAAAAAGCCTTGGGTCATGGGTATCGATGACAATATTGTCAATGATAGCGGCGCTCTGACACTGTTTTTTGAAGTTGAAACATTATAGAGAATAGCATTACATTTTTCAAATGGGCATTTTTTAATATAGTTTTCTTAAGTTAATATTTTCAAGTACCTTCTAAATACGAATACGTTCGTGTAGTTAATTATGTGTTATCAATAAAGATGTCGCTTAGTTATGTAAACCAACACTGTGAAATAAATAAATTATTCATAATAATATTAATATTAATTTCACAAATTAAATTTAATTAGGAGAACTAATTAAATTTAACACCGGAATACCGCTGTGTGTTTGTTTTGCTCGTTTATATAAAAATCCTTGGCGGAAAAGATTTTCTGAATATTCCCCACTCCTGATTTTAATGTTTTCGTTCTATTCATTTATTTAATTTAATTATATATAAATGCATATAGATATAGTAAAAATACTTTTTTGTGAATGCGAAGTTGCTTTAAATTTTGCAAGTATTGTATGAAATATAGATATGCGAGTGGGTGGGACATGGGGTACACTGTGGTTGTTATCATTGCAGAATATTACAGCTGCGATACTTTTTTTGTTACAAATTTTGCCCTGATTTTCCACAACAGAAATAACAGATATTTGCAAAAAATACGGCAAAATACATCTTTAAAAAACTGTAAGAAATTAATGCAGACTATTAATTGTTAATTTAATTTAATTTAATTTGCGTCTCGGATAGAATTGAAAAGGAAAAATTGAATTGTACTACGAATATTCTCTTAACACGACGATGTATTTTGCAGACGACTTCAACAATGTACTTCAATCATTGTAAAAAGTAAGTTAAAAATATCAACATTTCAAAACCAATATAAAACATATAAAATATATACATATAATTCTGAGGCATATATGAATATTGGAATTCGAATGAGTTTTGTCACAGATTAATTCAAATGAGTTTTGTCACAGATTAATTCAAAAATTTACTTCGCTGTTGCCAAAATAACAAAATGAAATCTCTCAAAGCAAAAAAGTGAGATAAATAAGAAATTTATGGTTTTGATAAAGGAATATTTTTTGGAATCACAAGTGCTTGTGCTTAAATAAAGCGAATATTTCTATTCTGGAATTGTGATAGATATTTTGAATAATAAAATTCCCCAACTTGGCAGCAAAGTATCTTCTTTCAATCAGTGGGGAAAAAATAAGATTAAAAAATCGTCATTTAAAGAGAAAGTTTTTAATATTTGAGTTAAAGATCATTCATACTGCTATTACTAAACCAAACCCGTTGGCAATGTAAGGAGGAAGTAAAAAGGCTTGAACTCCCCAAACCACTTAGAATTTTCAATGAGAAATAAGCCTAGATAAATGAATTGTAGAAAAATTGTTTTCCTTAAATCTTTTGCAAGCAGGATTAAAAATTATTAAGGTCGCTTATGAAAATTTCACATGTCGACACCTATGCATCCTTTGAAGTTTATGGGGTAAACATTACCACGAGATTTATCGTTTAAATTTATCTAAAAACATCAAATATATATATATATATATATATATATATATATAGAAAGAAAGAAAACTTATTGTAAAATTTAAATATCGTATTTAAAATAATAACAATAATTAATAATATGGCATTTAAAAAAAGAAATCAGAAATAATTTTTTTTTTTTAGAGCGATATATAAATTAAAAAAAATTTGTCTAATTGCAGCCAGTTTGATAATAAAATAATCCAGATACAGAAACGATTATCTTCAGATTTTTCTGGTCCGTGGACCCACTTTTTTAGATGCGCTAAATTTACCTATTTATGATTCTAAATAATAGAAAAAAAATTGCCCATTATTTCCCATGGACGTTCCTGGATTTGTTTTTTTATTTTTATTTATTTTTGTTTTTTTTTTTTGCAATGCACTTGTCCAGTATCAAGGGTCTTGATATTAGGAGGCCCTCGAAATTCAAATGAGACCTATTAATAATAGTTTTATTTGTATTAAAAATTTTCATTGTATGAAAATTCTTAGATGATTTTGTAAGGGATCCTTATTCTCTATCTAAACTTATTTAAGTGCATGCTCAAAATGTATTCTTACTTGGACTTTTTGGGGCCCATACTAGAGATCTTTATTGAAAATCAGAGTTGCCGTTCTCCGTAATTCAAACATCCACAGTACTTTTAAATATATCCGTGTGCCACTGGCGCAATTTTTATTATATTGTATTCAACCATTATTTTCAAACAATAATTTTCTTGGTAGATTTCCTTAACCCTTAAATGCATAGTCCAACTTAGGAGTTAGATTACCTTTTCTGCCATTTGGCGCTTTCTATTGGACTTTTGGTGAGCTATTACGTGCTACTTACGAACGATAACATTTAAGGTCGTAAAGTCTGTTTTTGTTCTGATTTGTTATCATGGGGAAGTTATAACATCTTTTGTTGATACTGCTTGCAATGTGCTCGACTGACGCTTTTTCTCTATCTTTATAAGGTAGTAATAATTATTAATTTTGCAAACTATTAAAAGCATTATAAAATTTATTATATTGTTGAATAGTTGTTATTGTGCAGTGCAAACACTTTAAAGTAAGCATATAATTTAAAATTATCATTTTGTGAGCAATTTTTGCTATGTAACTCAGGAGGAACATTATGAAATTATGTCCAACAGAAATATAAATCTTTTTTTCACTATCTTTCTAATGGATAACTAACAAAAATAAACTCAAATATAATTTTTTTTCCGAACAAAATAAAAATCATGCATTAAAGGATTAATTATCGCTAGCGCATGTTGTAGAAATATGTCACAAAATTTATCGTTTGGAAATAATGGTACGAATAAAATAAAAAAAACAGTCATTAAAGTCACTTCTGATATATTAAAAAATGTTATACATTACGGCAACTTTGGAAAAAAATCATCAAGCTTTTTCAAAACGAATTCTAGATCATACAAAACTAGATACTCTTTTTTTTTTTAAGGTTTACCAACTTTAAGACTACATTTTCAAAGTGCATTAAATTATTCGTCTGAGATTTTACTACGAACAAATGTAATTATTTGCCTTTGAGCAAAAACTCAGAAGTTTCTTCCTGCATACTAATGGAGACATATATATTAAAGGAGCTAACATAATGCATAGAAATAGTTTTATTTTTTTAATGAAAAATTTTCTAGCTTGATTTTGATGTTGGTATTTGAAATAACTATCGTTAAAAAAAATTCTGGTGCGTATAAGTCTTTCTAATTTGTAAATAAGATAAGATTAAATCAGTTTAAAAAGAACACGTACATTTAAATATGTTTCTTTACTGTGAATATGATATTTATGTATACATTTATCTATCCATTTATTTTTTTTGTATGGTGAATTAACGGTGACATTAAAATGTATTTTTATGGAATCACATGATGAGGGATTCAGATATAATCATAACTTTAATTTTAGGACCGCATTTAGGAACTTTTTATCAATAACTATTGGTTTATTATAAAGATCTGTAAAGCGGAATTATTTCGTATAACTATTTCAAGATAAAACTTATTTTAGTTCTCGAGTACAGATTAGTTTCCCGGTATCGATCATCGCCATAATTGAAGAGCGCAGGAACCTCACATACAAGAGTTGTACTCTGAATTTAGACATTTTTCTCAGGAGGAGTGGGAGGGGGGGGGGACATTATGGAATTCTGAAGGAAAGGAATTGCACTTCTAGAATTAATAATAATAAAATGACAAATCTTGCGGAAGTGTCTGTGGGAGGGGAGGACTTCATCACTGTACAAAATGATTTGTTTATTTCATTTTTATTTATGTGCATAGTATGCCGAGCGAGATCTTCAAGAGATAGTGAAAGGGTTCAGATTTGTCTATTTAAGTCTATGATGTTGATGTAACTTGCGGACTTCCTGAATTAAAGAAAAAAGTGTGCACTCACCTGTGAATGTATACAAAGCGAGGCAGATGAGAATCCCTAAGAGCACCGCTGAATGGGAGCATCGAAATCTAATTCCCATCACATAGAGTCCCAGTTTAACACTCCCGCAGCAATCTCACACACCACAACACAACACTGCAAAGAAGAAAACACGGAAAAAGCAATCCACTTCCTCGGCGATTTTGCTTCCTTTTTATTTTTATTTAAATCACCTCCACTCCTCTCTTTGACAGCAGACGATTACCAGAAGAAAACTAATTCCGGACTGAAAGAGCCAGAGGACCACTTTTTCTCCAACTTAGCTTGGCAATGGTTCTGAGGCGGCCTCTGTCAGGTATCGAAGCAACTTCTCATATGACCTACACAAGCATTCAGCCTTGTCGTCTTATAAACCGGTAAATTAACAGCTTTGACGTCTACTCGAGGCGAAAGTGCACATGCGCGATGAAGTGATTAACCTTTTTTTTAATTTAATATTAAAATAATTTACCATTAATTTACTCACATATGTACTCTTTAATTGAAGTACAAGTTCGATATACAAGTATTCAATAATAAAAATCAAAATTTTTTTAATGAAATTTTCATAAACTATATTAAAGTATTTGGTGAAAATGCAGCAAATAGATTTTTGTTTATTAGAAATAATTAACATCCCTATATTAAAGTAGTTTATAACTAATTTGTCTCTGATATATTTATTCACAGATAGAAAAAATAATAAAAGTTTCTTAAAAACATGTTTTATTAATTGACAGATACAAATTAACAGATCCTTTTCCTGGAATCACTATATATATAAAACAAAATTAGCATATACCATAATACCGATATAGAATTATTTCACTTTAAAAAGACAAATATGATAAAATGAGTAATAACTTCATACATTTCTTCATAGGCAAAACATTTTCTGTTTTCGATATGTAAGTCAAAAGATAGGATCATGACTACGGGGAGAAATCCCGGACACCGAGGAAATACTTTTATAAATTTTTCCTAATAATTCTAATAAACACCGAGAAAAAGTTGGGGTTGTTATCCCCAACTTTTAGCTCGTCTAAAGCACCCCTTCTAAAGCTTGTTCCCGGAGCTACAACCTTGCCCTTAGAGTCCCGTATAAGACAAATTGTACTTGATCCTAATCCTGAAATTCGGTTTGAAGTCAGCACTAAAAAGACCCGAAACCTTAAAATGGAAGAAAATTAATAATACATTTTGATACAACTTTTTAAAAAAATCTGCAATCATTTCTCTAATATTAATATTACATACAAATAAAAAAATGGATATATATATACTCGTTCACATTAAAATATATTAGATTTTTTAGGAATATTTTGGTCTTTCTTTTAGGGGGGAGGGGGAGGGGGTAATATAGACTATTGGAACTGAGATAACAGGATCCAAAACCCAACCTTCAACGAAAAAAAATAGAGTCAACCTAATCCGCATCATATGAATTGGACCAAAATGGACTACTCCATCGGATCAGGCAACCAGATATTTAACATGAAACGACCCCCCTTTTCGGGTAGGGTTGACACTGATTTATTTCGCTGCGGTTCGGTTTTTGACACTTTCGAGTCGGGTTTGGGTTGACCCTATTTCTCAAAAGAAAGACCAGAATATTTTTTCAGGTGAAAAACTATTTTAATATGAATATATATTCATTTTACTACAGAAATAACAAAATTCATATTAGAGATATAATTAGTGATCATTTTCCCAAGATTCTATTAAAATTCGGATTAATTTTCTTTCTTTGCGGGTTTAAGTTGAAGTATTTTGTGTTTGGGGTGGTTTCGGATTGAAGAGTGCCGGATCTGGATCGGGTTGGAGGTCGATGAAAATTATTTTGCCGGATTTGGGTCGAACTGCGGGTTAATAAAAATGTTTTTGTCGGGTTGAGGGTTCATTTCAAGTAGAATTTTCGGGTTCGGGTAGGGTATAACCCGACTTTCATAGAACTCTTTATTAAACCAAACTAGAGTAAAATCGGACTTTCCCAACTCAGTGCAGGATTCACGTTGCCCTCCATTTTACTGGACCTCGATGCGATTGCCTTCAATAATACAAGGTGTCCAAAGGAGGTTGAAACGCACTTTAATATTTTATCTATCGCAGATTAGTAGACAATATAAATTACAAAAACATTAAAAACTGGTCGGATGTGGCAATTCCAAAACTTTCTTCTATCTCATACATGTTAATATTTCCTGAAAAATAAAGCATATCATAGACACCGGTTAGGTGATTTACACCAAAATGTAATCAGCAACAACTTATGTCAAGTTGTAGCTAAATCTTAAGTTCGATGAAAATCCGTGCATTAGTTTTTGAGGTAGAACTATCGCGGAAATCGTAAAAAAATCTACATAGCAGCGCCACCTGTTGGTCAATTTATTCCAAAGACTAATCAGGACCAATTTATATCAGGGACTAACTGAATTTGAAGTTTGATGAAAATTCATGCATTAGTCCTTGAGATACAGTTATTGCGGAAATCATGATAATTGCAGCCTAGAAGCGCCACCTGTTGGGCGATTTACATTAAAAACTAAACAGTACTAATTTATATCAGGGACTAACTGAATCTGAAGTTTGGTGAAAATTCGTGCATTAGTTCTTGAGATAGAGCTATTGCGATAATCGTGAAAAATGCAGCATAGCAGCGCCACTTGTTGGGTGATTTAAACCAAAAAGTAATCAGCACCAGTTTATATCAGGTACTAACTGAATATAAAGTTTTATTAAATTCCGTTCATTAGTTCTTGAGATAGAGCGTCCACAAAATTTGTGTCACACACACACCAACAGACGGACGGACAGACAAAAAGATAGACAGGCAGACTCACAGACAGACATTTTGTAAAAACCATGTTTTTCGGGTTCTCTGGCCCCTAAAACATGTAAATCCGTCGAAAACCAGAATTCGTAAATTTTCATGAATCCAATACGTTCTTCTTGTAAAGATAGAAGAAAGTTAAAAGATAGGAAAGATTATATTAATGAAATAGTCCTGACATTAACTTTTAATAAGCTCCAATATTTGCATTTGTAAACGACCCTTCTAGACAAAAATAGTCAATTTTAAAAGTTTCCCTTTTCTGCAACAAGATCATTACAAAACCCCACATATCTTTAAAATTGAATGAATTATGCTTCATTAAAAATTGACCATCGTGAGTGGGAACGTACACTCTAAATTAAAATGTCTGAAATTCAGACACTTAAGTGTCTGAAATTCAGACACTTAAGTGTCTGAAATGGAGTGTTCAATTTTCAGACATTTTAAAATGTCTGAATTTTTTCAGACACTTTTTGCGTCTGAATTTCAGACACTTCAAACGTCTGAATCGCATCCATTTTTTTGTAAGCATCATACGTAGCCATGTTTGACCACGTTGAATCCTGGAAAAATATTTGGCTGTGGTCCTGCCCGTCCCCCCCCCAATACAGCCTGATTTTTTTGGTGCTCTCAGTTTTGGTATACAATTTTCGTTACGTTGATAATTTAAATCTTTTACGACATTGTACTGATTATAATCAATATCTTGAACTTCAGGAGTAGAACAAGATTAAAAAACAAAAAATATTTATCTAAATATTAGATTTTTTAAAATTTATTTTGTTTTTAACCTTATTTTACTTTAAAAGTTCAAAATATTGATTATAATCAGTACAATTTCGAAACAGATTTAAAATATAAGCTTTACAAATACACACATCAAATTTGGGGGCACTACAGTCGTAGGGGGACGGGGCACTTCCCAGTTTGCCCTTCCTTTAATCAAGAAGTACTTTTGCAAAAAACGCAACCCTGCATTATAGTTGTCTAAATTGAGATGTCCGGTATTCGGGAGTATCCGTTGTGGAGGTTAATGGACATTCTCGAATAGCGAACACCTCTATTTAACGAATACTTTTTTAATCAGCAGACATACATATTTGTATATTTTTACCTCAAAAAAGTAGACATCTCCAATTATCGGACAAATTCCGCGGTCCCGAAGTGTTCGCTATTAAGGGCTTTTAAGGTACATAGATAAATATATATATATATTTTATAATCTTGTCCTACTCTAAAAGTTCAAAATATTTATTATACTCGGTTGAATGTGGAAAAAGATTTAAAATATCAGATGTACGAAAATTGCAAAAATCCCACCCCCCCCCCCCCCCCCCCCAAAAAAAAATGAAAATATAAAAAAATATATTGCCACATAGGCAATTTTACATATACATCACTTGATAATCACAACAGCCATTTAACTATGAATAATGAAAATAAATAAATAAATATTCTACTTTAATAACATTGGGGAAAAAATGACTTTGGTATTTTGTTAAATATATTTGCGTTTTTAAACTTGTCCTACTCTAAAAGTTCAAAACTTTCATTATAATCAGTGCAAGATTTAAGATATCAGCTTTACAAAAATTCATGCAAAATCCCCCCCTCCCCCCCCCCAAAAAAAAATGAAAATACTTATTTAAAAATTATGTTTTTAAAAAATTTATATTTCCACATGGGCAAGTTTTTATGTAGATCAGAGGGTACTCACAAAAGCTATTCAACTATCAATAAAAACAAATAAGTACATATTCTATATTAAAAACATGAGGAAAAAATAACTTATGATTTCCAAACTTCTTTCGTCTTAAATATATACAGTAACATCTGTCATTTTTGTATTTTTCGTATAAGTGCATATAAATAAAGTTACCACAATTTTAAATACGAAATCTAGTTAGAGGTTTTTACTTTTTCCCATTATAAATTTCAAATTACTTTTTTATTAAAAATAATAAAAAAATCAGTATTAGAGTTGATTGCAAATCAAATACATATGTATATTTTTACAGGCAGCTTCATATAATAGACCAGTCTCATTTACTTTATTTATCTTTTTTTAATCTGCGGTTTTATACCACGAAGTAAGAAAGCATTAGGTCATCTTTCAAAGTTTTTTTTTTCTTTACTTCCTTGTGGCCGTCATTTACTGCGAGATAAAAATTATCCATTGAAACTAAGAACTGACATTGAATATATAATTCGTAATAAAAAAGAACGTCATAAGTTTAAAAATATATACTTCTAGAATTAGTGGGGTTTTTTGCGAACAGATTCAAAACTAATTAAATTTCATGCAGGATTTTGTTTAGTACAATAAATAAAATCATAAAATACACTAATTTTACTACTATATAGAAACTTACTTGAGTTGCTGCAAGAGGTAAGAAATATTCCTCGATTTGAAATTTTAAAAACTACCACAACCACAGGGAGGGAGAAAGACTTTCATCAGTTTAAAAGGTAATCCCATAATACATCCGACTAGCCATATTTAAAGAATGAGATGTTTCATCCTAAAAACAGGACCCGCCAGACAAAAGTTTCTTTTTTTTTGCCAGTTTCGACAGGACGAAGATGAATAACACAATATTATTGATATAAATTGATACGAGTTAACACTAAGCCCATTGCACACGCTTTGTAGAATTTCCGGGTGTAATCTTCAACCGTCGTCTACTTCTGTTCTGTGTCTATCCCGCCCTTGTATCGACGACAGCTTCTAAGAGACATTTGATGTCGAGCACACACGTCAGATGTATGTATTCAATAAATAAATAATCCAAGTTAATACGAATTAAAATCACAGTACTTCACATTTCGCAAAAAACGAATTAAAATACACGCGTACATAAAAACAAACTTTGTTTGAATTACAACGTATACCACTTCGAACGAAGACATCTAAAACGCATGCGCAACTGGGAGTGCTAGTGCCCCCTGGTGGTTATTGCGTCGGAAGAATCAAAACGTCTTAAATTAAGACACGTTTAAAGCAATGAAGTGTCTTAAAATAAGACGTTTGCGGATATTTTAGACATTATTCTCAGTTCGTTTACACCATGGTCATAGTAAGACGTTTATGTATCTTAAATTAAGACATCTATAGTGTCTTAATTTTCAGATTAAGACACTTAAGTGTCTAAAATTCTTTTTCAGTCACATATGTGTCTAAATTTAAGACGCTTCTATTTGCAGTGTAATAACTAATTAAAAATGTAAATCTGTCAAGAAAAAAGGAAACACGGTTGATAACACATGTTTAGTCCAACTTACACAAAAGGTATCGATACTTGCAACAATCAGTGGTGAAGAGCTCCAAAATATTTACAGAAGCATTGTTAGAAGAACTCAGTTATGATGTACTGGAGATAAGAGATAAAATTTTAAAAATGCATTGGGAATTGCTTTTTAACACTTTCCAGCAAAGTTGAAAAGTGTTTATGAATTCGGCTAGTCTGGCCGTGTGTCTGTCCACCCACTAACTCGCGCAAATACACTAGGATTTTCGTGCAAATGATATATGTTAATGATGTTTACCTTGGCATGTTCGGTATTGAATATGAAGAATGTAGCATTACTAATTCATTTACAGGGCAAAAGAATTTCGTTACAGTATGGTCAATGGAGAAAAATCGTTTGCGATGCATTTGATAATTGATGGCAGTACATTTTCAATTTCGCTATGCGCTTTTAAATTTAACTAATTTTTTGCATGCTACTCGTTGCATATAAATTCTATACCTCGTATACGGGGCTGCACAAAATAATTCACGTACCATTCTCCTTATTAGCGGAAATTGCTGGAGGGCACTTTTCAACTGTGGTATCTATTTCCTAACTGAACTAAATTTTTGCATGTTTGTAATTTATAGATACAAATCTATATCTCATATACTGGGCTGCTCAAAAACTTCGGATAATTTTCTGACTGTAGATGAAAATTGTTGAAATTGGGTGTTCAAAAGTGTTATGCATTTCCAAATGGTTCAATCAGACATCATATTTCAACTTATTAAACGAAGTTTTGTTATATTATTCGGAATGTGTTGGAAGATGTATCATAATCTATGCTTAACGCATGATTTTTTCTTTCTTGTTTTTATTATTGTTATTATTTATGTTTTTGAGATTTCACACTACATATGTCTCTTTACGTGATCTATGCCCATGTAATGTATTTGTGAAACATTTTTTCTCGCATTTGTTAACATATTTTTGATATAAAGAACTTCATAATAAGTTTTTCAACTATGGAAGTAGCATTTTAAATTAAACGAAAAAGAGGTATGTCAGCTTTTTTTTTTTCTTTATAATAAAGCAGTTAATTTTTAAAATGGAAGTATGCAGTTTTACCTGAAAATCTTGTTGGAGCAAATGGGGAAAAATTCTAATTGCCCATTTTTGTCTATGTGATTGCATATGCATACAAATTTAAAAAGTGTAACATTTTAAATGTTAACGGCAGGTCTCTTTCATCAGCATAGATTTGTTTCTTGTCTTATTTTGAACACGTGTGCAATTTGAATTGCCTACTTATCTTCAATAAAACGTAAAATATTAAATTGTATTTTAAAAGTTTTGGAACCTCCTGTGTGTGACCCAATACTTCAACATACGTGTAGCCTCGGGACAGAAAAATTGCAAGTAACTGAATATAAAATCATATGTGAGATACGAAAGGAAAGGAAAGTCGTAAAAGGCAACATCTTCCCAATAAAAAAAACAAATTTAAAGTGAGTCATTCCGTGTCAAATCAACACAGTTTCAAACCAAAATCTCCCTTGACCCCTCGGATTTTGATGAAACTTGGTTTATCAAGTGTCTTTACATAGTTATGAAAGAAAACACTAAAATTAATTTCTTAATAAATTTAGTTTTAATTTTATTAACAATTAAATACAGCATTTTTCATTAAAATTTGCTACATCTTGAATCACTTAATTGCAATTTTCTTAAAAATTAAATGTGATACAAACTTTGTTTATGTATCATTTTAAAGCTCTTTTTATGACCTTTAATTTGATATGCAACATGATAAAAAAAATTAAATTTAATTTTTAAAAAATTCAAATTTTAATTTTAATTTTAAATTTCTCAAAAAGTGACATTTTTAAAATTCTCAAAAAAAATCTCAAATTTACTTCATATTGTGTTCTTACATTTCCCCAAGTTTCACAATGGGATCTTTATGTGATTAAATGATATAGGAAATTTAAGTTTATATATGTATGGGATGAGACTCTATTTATAAATCATAAGTCACTTCTAAGACGAACACTGACATTTATTAAGACGAAGACAAAACAAAAATACAGTTAAAAGCACTCTTTTCAATCTATATTTAGCTTTAAAGCAACAATTTAGGCTTCATTTATTTAGCGTCGTTGAATATTTCTAAGATTTTGATAAGTCATTTAAATCTTCTCTCTTATTTAGTAGAAAATATTCTGTTCCTTTTAAAAAAACCCGCGTCGTCCGAACTCTTTCTCGTTCTATTTATTTTTTCTGCATTTCCACTTCACGCAGCTTCGTTACCTTTCTAATCTCGAGCCGGAATACGGAGTCGGAGACATTCAGTCTGATGCAGGTGTTGCTTACGAAATTCCCCACATATGTACAGTGGTAATTTTAAATTACTTTTCAATACCATGTTAGTTTTTTAGAAAATACTTTCTATAATTTGTTAGATACAATATAGTATCGAATTATGCATATATATATATTAAATAAACTTTTGGAATTGTAAATTATCACATAAATTAACATATTGATCCTTTATTTGGTTTTAATAATGCAGAACAAATTATTTCTTTTAGAATTAGCATAATAAATGTTGGAAAAAGTACTTCAAAAGAGTGTTTGTGGGTGTATACTATGCTTGGGGGTGGATCCTTTAGATTGATTGGATAAAATGCGTATAGGGGTGGATCCTTTAGATTGATTGGATAAAATGCGTATAGGGGCGGATCTTAGTAGGTATTACTTGGCCATATCTACATCTTTGTATTGTAAGAGTTCATTGTCACATATTTTTGTTGTTGTTCTGGTACTTAAATATTCATAATAGTAATTTTGTCTGAACAATCTGCAAATTGTATTTTTTAATGCAGTAGAAGTTTGTTAATTACAAAGCTTATTTGTTGTTAGCATAGTATTTAATATTCACAATGGGTTCTAGAGGAGTTGGGACTTTAAATTATTTTAATCCCTTCAAAAAACCTCATCATTCCCATGTAAGAAAAGGACTAAGAACTGTTACGCCATGGATGTGTGCATTAATTCCAGAAATGGCTGCAAACTCAAAAGTATGTAACTAACTGCAGAAAGAACTTGTCGGAAAGAAAGAATGATAGCAGTGCAAATGATCTTCCCAGTACCAGCTACAGTGATTTGAAACCTAAAAGTAATATATCTGAAGACAGTGATCCTGAAACTTTAAATGAATCTTTGAACGTATTTAATTCGCCACTTGTGGAACTATGTGAATCACCAGTTAATAGAAAAAAAGCGAAGTATAGAAAGTATTAGTCAAAAAATGAAAAATATAACATCAGCAGTCAAAAGAAAATTTCTAAGAAATGCCACTTCATCTGATGAAGATCAAAGCAGTGATTAAAAAAATGAAATATTGAATCATTTAAAGAATGTGTACCAAAACTGTGAAAGCAGGGAAAAGAAAGTTATGATACATACTTTATTGCCAGAAAATTGGAGCATAAAAAAAATTATGAAAGAATTCAAAGCTCCAGGTTTTCAGGTTAGGCAAGCCAAAAAACTCTTTCAGCAGAAGGGTATTTTGTCTACGATAAATCAAAGACCAGGAAAAAACTTGCCGAAAGAGACTTGGAATAAAATTATAGAGTTTTATGAGAATGATGTAGTGAGTCGACCAATGCCAGGTATTAAAGACTGTGTTTCATTTCAATGATGGACAAAGACGGTAAAAAAATGAAAGTTTCAAAAAGATTAATGCTCTGCAATTTGAAAGAAGCATACAAGCTCTTCCAAGAACAATTTCCAAACATCACAGTTGAATTTTCAAAATTTGCTGAGCTGCGTCCCAAAAACTGTGTCCTAGCTGGTCAAAGTGGAACACATGCCGTCTGTATATGCACTATCCACCAGAACGTAAAGCTAATGATAGAAAACTGCAAGATAAATTCCATCACAAAAGGTCAGATTAAAAGCTATAAAGATTGTTTAACGAAAATGGTATGCAATCCAGCACCTATTGATTGCTATTTTTCAAATTGTGTCTGTTGTCCTGCTGTTAATGGCATTAGAAAAATCTTAGAAGATGGATTTCAAAAAAATTTGATTGAAACACTAATTTTTCGACAATGGATTTCGATTGATCGCTGCAACTTAGAAACAGTTCAGAAGCCTGTGCAAGAATTTATTAGCATATTCTGTAAAAAACTCCAGGTTCTTCTTCGTCATGATTTCATTAGTGAGCAACAAAGTGCTTTTATGAGTTACACTAAGGAAAATTTATTAACTTCTGAAATGGCTGTAGTTTGTGGCTTTTCCGAAAATTATAGCTTTATCTTACAGGACGAAGCACAATCGTACCACTGGAACAAATCGCAAGCCACTATACATGCATTTGTAGTATATTTTAATGAAGAAAATAAGATTAAGCATTATAGTTTTGTCATAATATCAGAATGTCTTAAACATAACACCATATCTGAATACACATTTCAGAAAAAACTTATTCAGTTTTTAAAATCTAAATTTAATGACGTGAAGAAACTTTACTATTTTTCAGATGGCAGTGCAGCCCAATACAAGAATAAAAAAAAAAATTCACAAATCTTTGCTATCACAAAACTGATTTTAGAATTGATGCAGAATGGCACTTTTCTGCTACAGCACACGGCAAAGGACCGTGTAATGGAGTAGGAGGTACGGTGAAAAGGGAAGCAGCAAGAGCAAGCCTACAAAGGCCTTACTAAGACCAAACAACTACGCCATTTGAGTTATATGAGTGATTAAAATTTCACTTATCTAAGACAATAAAATTTTCTTATATTACCTAGGAGGAGTATATTAAAACTGAGCAGCACCTTGAACACAGACTTAGCCAGGCTGTGGCAATACCTAATACTAGAAATTTTCATGCTTTTATCCCTTCAACATGTAGGACGAAAATGAAAACAAAGTTATTTTCATTTTCACAATTATCAGAAACCCATGCAATTACTCCTGTTGGAGAAAAATTAGATTTTGAGAAATTAACTGGCTACCTTGTTTCTTACAACAATGATGAATGGTGGCTGTGTTATATTTTAGATAAAAATGCAAATGAAAATGAAATAAAGGTTACCTTTCTTCATTCACCTGGACCAGCGCATTCTTTTTTTACCCTTCCGTACCTGATGTTCTGTGGATTTCATCAACTGATGTCATTTGCAAAGTAAACCCTACTACACCAACTGATCGTAGCTACCGGATGAAGCAAACAAGATTGGAAAAATGTTTACAGATTTCTTGCAGTCAAGAAAAGATCAAGTCTAATTTATTTTCGAATAAATGAATTGAAAATTTATTTTACATTGTGAAGTGAACACAAATATCTTTCATATAAATCGGAAAATCATTTTGCATAAAATGTGATATGTAAAAATGACATCGCCAATGTAACTTAACTTTTTCATACCATATTTTCATGTGCTATTTAGATTAAATTATTACATAAATTATTGCAAACAAAGTTATAATATTTATATTTTATCTGCATTTAAAAAGTTATCTATATTAAGTATTTATAAAGTGACATTAGTAGAAATATTAAGTATATATATAAGAAAGAATAAACATGTATAATATAAAGGTGGCCATCTGGAATCAAAAATGAATCAGTTCATATATGAGATGTTTGTGTCAGATATACTTCACAAAGCAAAATAAATTTTCAATTTATATAATAAAATAAATTAGACAATCTTGTAATATAAAAGGATCTATAATGTTTATAAGGTATATATATTTGTGAATTATCAAACAATAATATCCAACTTTTCATTATTGTTTATGTTCTAATATATTTAGAAAAGGGAAATATTTATTTAAAATGTGAAAAATGTTAGTTCATGGCATTTATATAATTTTTTCATTACTTGTCATCAGTTGAAAATGAAGATATTGAAATACAAGTTAAAATTTTCACTTTACACGTGAACTTCAACTTCATGTATCTTCTGATCCCATAGAGTTCCCATCATAAAACTTGGGGAAATGTACAAGAGGAATATGAAGTCAATTTGAGAATTTTTTGAAAATTTTAAAAATGTCACTTTTTGAGAAATTTAAAATTTAAATTTAAATTTGAATTTTTCAAAAGTTAAATTTTAAATTCTTTTATCATGTTGCATATCAAATGAAAGGTCATAAAAAGATCTTTAACATGATATACAAATCAAGTTTGTATCACATTTAGTTTTTGAGAAAATGGCAATCAAGTAATTCAAGATGTAGCAAATTTTAATGAAAAATGCTTTAATTAATTGTTAATCAAATTAAAATGAAATACATTTAAAAAATAATTTTAGTGTTTTCTTTCACAACTATGTAAGGACAGTTGATAAACCAAGTTTCATTAAAATCTGAGGGGTCAAGGGAGAAAAGGTGTGTTGATGTGACATGGAATGACTCAAGTCTAATATAAAAGACTAATTTTTTTTAATCATCAATATACAGTAGAGCGTCGATTATCGGAACTCCAATTAACCGAACAGCCTATTTTTCTCAATTTTTTTTTTCACCGAACTTATAATTATCCGAACAGCTTATTTTGATCAAAAAGTTTTTTAACCGAACTTCCAGTTATCCAAACACTCCGTTTCTCTCATTTTTTCCTCCTTCGGATTTAGCATGCGAAATCGAATCTCCGATTAGTGTATCAACGAAGTATACAACGAAAAAGAAATTGAAAAATAAAATTAAAACGAATGCTCTGAAAATGACCCAGGTCCATCATATAACGAAAGCCTTTGAATGTTTGGAAACAGATATGAAATGGCCCGAACAGCAGAAGAACTCTCATCCTCTTCATCTAACGTATTTAAGAATAATCCCAAATATGGGCAGCATTGAAAAGAATGTCTTCTTTGAAGGTAGCGACGATCGAAAGCTTTTTTGCTTAAATTATAATCTCTGGAGTTCAAAAAATGATAAAAAAAGAAAAGAAAATTTTAAATGGTGGAAAAGTAAACAAAAAGAAATTAAAAAAACAAAAAATAATAATAATAACAATTTTTATTCACAACAGCACTAACTGATGCTGGCAGTCAACATCCCTTAAATTGTCTGTCCGTTTATCCGAACTTTTGCTTATCCGAACTAGGTTCGGTCCCGACTTGTTCGGATAATCGGCGCTCTACTGTATACAGGGTGTTTCACTACCAGACCGACAAACTTTGAGGGGTGATAGTAGACATGAAGACCAACATTATTAAATAGGAAACCATGGGGCGCAAACGTCTTCTGTAGGAGCTAGGGGTCATTAATGTTTGAGGTCCAAAATTTCAAACGATGATAAAAACGGAAAAAAAGGGTCGATTCGGTTGCGGTTTTCGCTAAAATCGTTCTTTATACCACGATTTTCTTAAAAAAATTTTTAAAGGTTACGTTCAAAAATTGTCGATAGAGGGCGCTTTAGACTTTAGAGTAACGAACAACTACTTTTTACCGTTATTTTTTGTATGGGGTTGAAATTATTCTAAAGTTTAGACTTTAACTTAAATTTTAAGCCCAAAATCGAAAACATTGGCATCGGGTAACTAGCAAAAATTGAACTGTGAACAGAGGGGGAAGATTTTAAAGGCTCATAAACATGGAACAAACTGATCGATTTTGTTGCGGTTTGCGTGTAGCTCATTCTCTTGGGAATTATTTTATTCAAAATGACGTACAACTTTGGTGTCCTCATTTTTTGATACAGGGCGCTTCCGACACATCTTCGACATTTCAATGACATTACTCCTGGGTGTTTTACTACCAGATCAATATACTTCCAGGAAGTATTAGGAATGCAAAGACGACTCGGAATCACATAGGAATGTAACGTTGGAAATGCCTTTTTTGCGAGTTATGGTTACAAGAAGCAAAGAAAAAAGCAACAGAAAGAAGCAGAGAAACAGCAACACGTTAATGTGACAGAAAACAGTTTATTTAAAGGTTTTATTACAAAAGGCGTTCGAAATTACGACCAGAAGTAGTCCCGGCAAGCTTGACAGCGGCATCTCAAGGAATTCCTCACGCTCTGGAAGATTCCTGGCATCTCTGATAGCTTTCTGGCAGCTACAGAAATACGAGCCGCGAGGTCTTCAACTGAAGGTACGGGAGTCTCATACACAAAACTTTTTATTTGACGTTTTGTAGTAAAACCTTTAAAAACTATTATCTGTCACATTAACGTGTTGCTGTTTCTCTGCTTCTTTCTGTTGCTTTTTTCTCTGCTTCTTTTAACCATAACTCGTAAAAAAGGCATTTCCAACTTTACATTCCTATGTGATTCCGAGTCGTCTTTGCATCCCTAACACTTCCTGGAAGTATATTGGTCTGGTAGTAAAACACCCAGGAGTAATAACATTAAAATGTCGGAGATGTGTCGGAAGCGCCCTCTATCAAAAAATGAGGACACCAAAGCTGTACGTCATTTTGAATAAAATAATTACCAAGGGAATGACCTACACGCAATCCGCAACAAAATCGATTAGTTTGTTCAATGTTTATGAACGTTTAAAATCCTCTCCCTCTGTTCACAGTTCAATTTTCGCTAGTTACCCGATCCCAATGTTTTCGATTATGGGCTTAAAATTTAAGTTAAAGTCTAAACTTTAGAATAATTTTAACCCCATACAAAAAATAACGGTAAAAAGTAGCTGTTCGTGACTCTAAAGTCTAAAGCGCCCTCTATCGATAATTTTTGAACGTAACATTTAAAAAAAAATTAAGAAAATCGTGATATAAAGAAAGATTTTAGCGAAAACCGCAAACGAATCGACTCTTTTTTCCGTTTTAGGTAGCTTTCATTACAAAAAGCTACCTATTGCAGCCGTTCGGAGGAAAGCGATTTCAAAAAATTTTGGTATATTTTCATCGATCATGACCCCCAGACCCCGAAACCACCCTCCGTTCAAAATTGATATATATATATATATATATATATATATATATATATATATATATATATATATATATATCTGACCTATGTCACACTGTAACTCCCGTAATTATGAACCGATTTCGATGTAATTCGGTGTGTACATAGTACATACCAATGTCTCGACCGAGTTCGTTGGCCAGCTTCATCCGCCGTTTTGTTTCAAAATGGCGGCCATTTAAAATTTTTAAAAAAATTTAAAACTTGGAATGTGGTACCAAAAAATTAAAAATGGAAAAATATTTTTTCTTATGTATTTGACCTTTATACAAAGATTCCGGAGCAGTTTTTGTTTCGTCTATATCTTAAAAAATGGCTGAGTTATAGCATTTTGAATTTCTAGCATGGCTGACATTTTGAAACGTCCTGAATTTTGTCACGCAATAAAAGGCGTATTTATGAACCGATTTGGATGTAATTCGGTGTGTACATAGAACATACCAATCTCTCGACCGAGTTCGTTGGCCAGCTTCATCCGCCATTTTGTTTCAATATGGCGGCCATTTAAAATTTTTTTAAAAATTTAAAATTTGAAATATGGTACCAAAAAATTGAAAATGGAAAAATATTTTTTTCTTATGTATTTGACCTTTATACAAAGATTTCGGAGCAGTTTTTGTTTCGTCTATATCTTAAAAAATGGCTGAGTTATAGCATTTTGAATTTCTAGCGTGGCTGACATTTTGAAACGTCCTGAATTTTGTCACGCGATAAAAGGCGTATTTATGAACCGATTTGGATGTAACTTCGTTTATACATAGTACATACCAATGTCTCGACCAGGTTCGTTGGCCAGCTTCACCCGCCGTCTTGTTTAAAAATGGTGGCCATTTAAATTTTTAAGAAAAATTTAAATTTGAAATGTGGTACCAAAAATTGAAAATTGAAAAAATATTTTCTTCTTATGTATTTGACCTTGATAAAAAGATTCGGGAGCAGTTTTTGTTTCGTCTATATCTTAAGAAATGGCTGAGATATAGCATTTTGAATTTCTAGCGTGGCTGACATTTTGAAACGTCCTGATTTTTCTCACGTAATAACAGGCGTATTTATGAACCGACTTGGATGTACCTTGGTGTGTACATAGTACATACAAATATATCGACCGAGTTCGTTGGCCAGCTTCATCCGCCATCTTGTTTCAAAATGGCGGCCATTTAAAAAAATTAAAAAATTAAAAAATTTAAATGAGATACCAAAAAAATTGGAAAATGAAAAAGATTTCTTTTGTATGTGTTTGACCTTAATACAAAGATTCCGGAACAGTTTTTCTTTCGTCTATATCTAAAAAAAATGGCTGAGTAATAGCATTTTGAATTTCTGTTGTGGCTGACATTTTAAAACGACCTGATTTTGTCACGCGATAACAGGCGTATTTATGAACCTATGTGGATGTAACTTGGTCTGTACATAGTACATACCAATGTCTCGACCGAGTTCGTTGGCCAGCTTCATTCGCCATCTTGTTTCAAAAGGGTTGCCATTTTTAAAAAAATTAAATTTAAAATTTAAAATGAGGTATTAAAACATTGGAAACTGAAAAAGATTTTTTTTATGTGTTTGGCCTTGATACAAAGATTTCGGAGCAGTTTTTGTTTCTGAAAATTTGTTCTTTTGTTGATATCATAAAAAATGGTTGATTTATAGCAATTTGAATTTCTAGCATGGCTAACATTTTGAAACGATCTTGTATTTGTCACGCGATAACACACGTATTCGCCTATTTCGATGTAAGAAGGCACATGGATAGTATACATCAACACCTCGACCAAGTTCGCTGGCCAGATTCATCAGCCATCTTGTTTCAAAATGGCGGCCATTAAATTAAAAAGTATATATATTTTTAAAGTGAGGTGCAAAAAAATTAGAAATTGAAAAAGGTTTCTTTCTTAAGAATTTGATCTTGATATAAGGATTCAGGAGCATTTTTTGTTTGTCTTTACCTTAAAAAATGGCTCAGATATAGCAGTTTCAATTTCTATTGTGGGTGACATTTTGAAAAATCTGATTTTTTGCATGCGACAGCACTCCTATATATTAACCGATTCCGATGTGAGTGAGCATGTGCACAGCAATTACTAAGGTCTCGACCAAGTTCACTGCTTAGCCTCATCCACCATGTTGTCTTAAAATGACAGGCACTTTAAGAAATTGCAGAATTTGGCAGCCAAATATAAGTTACTTTAAAGAAAAACAGCTTGGATAAAACTGACTAATTTCGCGAAATTCTCATTCATTATATTGATAAAAATTATTATTGAATCTCCTATATTCGGTTTCCACTAAATTGACCTTCGTGTGTTTGCATGATATAAGTTGGCTTTTTTTAAATAAGGATTATGAAAGCTACCTCTTCCTCCCGGCACTGGCCGGAAGGACTTTTTTGAATTTCTAGCGTGGCTGACATTTTGAAACGTCCCGATTTTTGTCACGTGATAACAGACGTATTTATGAACCTATTTGGATGTACCTTGGTGTGTACATAGCACAAAAATTTTAAATTTAAAATGAGATACCAAAAAATTGGAAAATGAAAAAGATTTTTTTCGTATGTGTTTGACCTTAATACAAAGATTCCGGAACAGGTTTTGTTTCGTCTATATCTAAAAAAATGGCTGAGTTATAGCATTTTGAATTTCTATTGTGGCTGACATTTTAAAACGACCTGATTTTTGTCATGCGATAAAAGGCGTATTTATAAACCGATTTGGATGTAACTTGGTTTGTACATAGTACATACCAATGTCTCGACCGAGTTCGTTGGCCAGCTTCAATCGCCATCTTGTTTTGAAAGGGTTGCCATTTTAAAAAAATGTAATTTAAAATTTAAAATTAAGTATTAAAAAATTGGAAAATGAAAATTTTTTTTTAAGTGTTTGGCCTTGATACAAAGATTCTGGAGCAGTTTTTGTTTCTGAAAATTTGTTCTTTTGTTTATATCTTAAAAAATGGTTGAATTATAGCACTTTGAATTTCTAGCATGGCTAACACTTTGAATCGATCTTGTATTTGTCAGGCGATAACACACGTATTCGCCTATTTCGATGGAAGAAGGCGTGTGGATAGTATACATCAATATCTCGACCAAGTTCGCTGGCCAGCTTCATCAGCCATCTTGTTTCAAAATGGCGGCCATTAAATTAAAAAAATATATTTAAAGTGAGGTGCAAAAAAATTAGAAATTGAAAAAGGTTTCTTTCTGAAGTATTTGACCTTGATATAAGGATTCAGGAGCATTTTTTGTTTGTCTTTATCTTAAAAAATGGCTCAGATATAGCAGTTTCAATTTCTAACGTTGGTGACATTTTGAAAAATCTGATTTTTTGCCTGCGACAGCACTCGTATGTACCAACCGATTCCGATGTGAGTGAGCATGTGCACAGCAATTACTAAGGTCTCGACCAAGTTCACTGGTTAGTCTCATCCACCATGTTGTCTTAAAATGGCAGGCACTTTAAGAAATCGCCGAATTTGGCAGCCAAATATAAGTTACTTTAAATAAAAGAAGCTTGGATAAAGCTGACTAATTTTGCGAAATTCTCATTCATTATGATTTAGTATTGATAAAAATTAGTATTGAATCTCCCATATTCGGTTTCCACTAAATTGATCTTCGTGTGTTTGAATAATATAAGTTGGCTTTTTTAAAATAAGGAATATGAAAGCTACCTCTTCCTCCCGGCACTGGCCGGAAGGACTTTTTTATTATCATTTGAAGCTTTGGACCTTAAATTTTAATGACCCCTAGCTCCTACAGAAGACGTTTGCGCCCCATGGTTTCCCATTTAATAATGTTTGTCTTCATGTCTACTATCACCCCTCAAAGTTTGTCGGTCTGGTAGTGAAACACCCTGTATATACAAGCCATTAATCACCGGACACTTTCAATTTTAGACATTTTGTCGAATATTTAAAGACATACTTGTTGGATTTTACTGGAACTCCAGAATTGCGAAGAATGTGTTTGACAACATATTTATCAACGCCGATTTGATCAGAAGGACAATTACAGGGTCAACAAAATATCAAAGAAAAGTAATAATGTTTGGGATCACCCTGTAAAATAAAATGCACCAAATGATCTATCGCTATAGCTTACGAATATGAGGATATTTTACAATACATTTATTCATTTGTGTAAGTATAGCACGTGTATTCATGGAGTTATATCGATATTTTTTTTTAAGCTAAAAAATTCTTGCATGTTTTTTGTTTGTATCATACAGGATTTTCTGCCAAATTTAACGCCAGGTTCAGAAAAATTTACAAAATGTAATAGAAATGATATTGTGCAATTGGAATGTAAATGTATTATACATTTGATGAAATATGAGAAGTTGTATGAAATATTTTTTATCTGCGCATGCACGCACGATAACAAATATTTTTTTTTCATTTTTTATTGATGCTTTAGTTATTCTTGAAAAACCACCAGAAAGAGCCTATTCCAAGCAAAAAAATAAATAAAGAAAGAAAGAAAGAATCATCAAAGTCGAAGCATTTGTTCTCAATCTACTAGTTGACATTCATTAAATACTAAATCCTTTGCCGAAAGCCAGTTAATAAAAAATGACAATTCGTGGAAAATCCCATATTATCATTCAGCAGCATTTAACTAAAATTCGGCTCACTCTATCGCCGATATCTTTCTGAATTTTCACGATATTGGACTGGATTTTATTTATGAGTTGCTCCATAGTATTGATTATCAAATTATGGAAAAAAAAATCTTTTGTTATCGTGAACGCATGCGTAGATAAAAATATTTCATACAACTGCTCATATTTCATAAAATGTTTAATATATTAATATTACAATTGCACTATATTATTTCTACTACATTTTGTCAAATTTTCTGAAAATGTTAATTTTTCCGGTGTTAAATTTGGTTGAAAAACCTGCATGATATAAACAAAAAACATGCAACAATTTTTTTAACTTTAAAAAAAAATCGATATATCTCTATGATGAATATACGTTTTATTCTTACACAAATGAATACACATGTTGTACAATATCCACACATTCGTATGCTATAGCGATAGATCATTTCATGCATTTTATTTTACAGGGTGAATCCAAACATTATTATTTTTCTTTGATTTTTTTTGTTGGCCCCCTAATTGTCTTTCTTATTAAATCGCCATTGATAAATATGAAGTCAAACATATTCTTTATAATCCGGAAGTTCCAGAAACATCCGACAAGTATATCTTTAAATATTCAACAAAATGCCTAAAATTGAAAGTATCCGGTGATTAAAGGTGTGGTGACCTCAGATGAGGACGGTAGCGTGACGTCATCTCCTCCGAGGCGTGATGACAAGATTTTAGTAAGATGAAAAATTGAAAGTTTTATTTTCGTAAAACAACAAACACTCTTGGCTAAATATATTGTCAACACTGACACAACAAAATACGTAAGAATTTAGTTTGATAAAATGAAGATTTAGTAAGGTAGGAGAATCTGATAAAAGTTCTTGACAGAATAATAAGTGAGAGTCCGGATTAGGTATTTCAAGAGTCTCTGTGAAACACTATGATCCCTTCAAAGTAAAATATGTCCTTTAGAAGTGCAGACTAGCAGTTATCTGTTCTATCAGCTTCTCCGCTGACAAGAACCCAGCTGTAACTCAGCTGATCGGCTTTGTAACCGTTGAGAGAACAATCTCCTCTCCCCTCGGAGCGACCTCCGAGAAATAGTTCCGTGAAAAAGCCTAGAGAGAATCTTTTCTCTCCCCCAGGTTGAAGAACCTCTTTCCAGTTTATCTTTTGCTAACTCTTCTCAACTAATCATCACCTGATCTCCTCAGAGATCTCGTATATATCCTTAATTTCTCTCTGGAAAACAATGCGAGTTTCCAACATCCGCTGGCATTGGTTCGCCTGTCAAAATCCTTTTGACAGCTGACCTCCTAATGGCTAGGCGAGGCCCTGCACACGAAACTCTCCTGTCAGAGTATGCAATGTCGAGAAGCACTTACTGACATATTTCGGTGTCACAAAGTGGGAACCAGGTGGTCATCCTTTTATCTACGCTGTTCCAAAGTGTCACCTTCGTATGATTGATCGTACTGGAGTTATTTACTTTTATGTTACCGGCAAACTCTGAGACTTAGAAAAATTTTCTAGTATCTCTCACGAGTACATGGAGTCTCCAAAAACCGTGATTCTGTATCATTTATGAGGGTTTTTACATGTGGAAAACTGTGAAAAGGCTAAATTTCCACAATGGCAATATAGTGTAATTCTGGGAACTTCGAGGAGGGGGGAATTCTGCGGGTCTCACAAAATTTTAACTTTCAGGAATAAAAATCTGGTGAAATTAAACTTAATAAAATAACATTCTAAACTTATAGACGAATTCCTTAATGATTCAAAAAAAAAAAAAAAATGGTCAGCAGCAATGATTTTTTTTTATTTAACTGAGGTTTAAGTTAAACTTGCGAGTTTAATTGTCCTTACTGTCCCCTTGATATTTTACCTCTCTAACTTTTTATTTTCTTCTAAATTTTTACTTATAATGAATTTGGATAGTACCCGCAGAACATCCAAATAAGAAATAATAACAATGTAGTATTTTTAGTACAAAATTTTGATATAACATTGTCTTAAAGGGATGTTAAGGAAGGGACAGTAAGGAAAAAAAGAGGACGGTAAGGAAAAAAGAGGACGATAAGGGGAAAAAAGGGACGGTAAGGAAAATTACCACCTGTTTTTAAGCAAATCATGTTAAAACTAAGTGATAGCCACAAAGTTCATTGATTTTCAACAACAGTTATTTACATTGGATTAAATTATTTTTTTTTAATTATATATTTATTTACTTTGAAAAGTGCAGTAATAAACATTGCGGGTGGTAAGACTACCAATAAAGCCACAATGCTGGAATTTGATATTTAAATGCTGATTTAAATTCTGAAGTAAATTTCCTGTCAAAGAATTTTAGTCCTTCTTTATCTAGCATATGTTCTGCATGAGAAAAAAGTTGAAAAAAATTCTGTAGCTGCATCTGAAGTGATTTTCTGTACAATTTTAGCAAGAGGGACGGTAAGGAATCCATAGATGCCAACCTCCAACTAATCTTCCGTAATACGTTCCTTAATTTGACCCTGGTTTAAAACGTTTCAAACCAGAAATTTTTTGAAGAAAGGAAATTAAATATGTTCCACGTAGCAACCTTGAGTTAAATAAATAAAGATTCAAGAAAAACTGAAAGTGGTTGACCTGGGTCAAATTACTCCCGACATTACGGCAAATTAGTGGAAGGTTGGCAGCTATGGGAATCTAAAATCGAGGGGCAGAGTTAAAAAAGTAATATCAATATAAAAAATGTGTGCAGGTTAAATTTTTGCTACATATGTATATAAAACAATAGTCCCAGTTTCGGAAAAAAATTACATCGAATTACTTTTATTGAAACAATGTTATACAGACAGCTCCAAACTTAAGAATCAGCATCAGGGACACGGGATGGCAGGGTTCGTACGGGTACCGTTATTTTCAAGGCCCAGTATCAGAATTTTTTTACAGAAAAATAAATCTAGTTTAAACGGACGAAATTTAGTCTTATTTCAGGAGAGATTTTCCATAAGAAAATACTGGTACAGAAGAATTTCTTGATCATGAAATTCAAGCACCCGTACGAACCCTGGGATGGTAGGGAATTTCATGGTATATTTGGACACCCAACATGGTCTAAAACTTATTTATCTCGTTAATATTGTTATACAGTCATGCAATGGGATGTTTTTCAGTATAAGAAATTAAAAAAAAACACAAGAATATGTACTAAAATAAAAATTATTATCCAGGGACTTAAAAGCCAAAATTATATGAGAATGCATCATATCTAATGGACGTCAATTTGCAAAGGTTTAAGACCTAAAGTTGCAAACTGAACGAAGCTGGGTTTTCTTTAAAGCCAGAATTTCTTCGAACTCTTGCTTTGAGTAAGGCCTAATCGAGTTTTTGAAGTGATTAAAAAAACAGCTCAAAAATTTGTACGTTAAAGGAAAAAAATATCTCTAAACTTTTGGGACAGTAAAATTTAAGTTTTAATTTTCCTCACAAAGTCTGTGATTGTATAGATTTTTTTTTTTTTTTTTTTTTTTTTGTATAGTATTATAATAGACTTGATATTATATATATATAGTTTTGAAATTGTTACTCCTCTTTTTCATTTGTAAAATATAAAAAAACGTTGTCTATAAACATTCGGGACGCACTGTATTATTCTGAAATAAAAATAAATGAATAATCAATCCATAGCTGCCAACTTCTACGGTTTTTCATTACTACTAAAATTTAATAGAAATTTTTGAGTTATTTAAACGCTCAAATTGCCTGAATTTCGGTAATTCAATTAGCTAAAATTTACTATATGATTTTAGTGGTATTAAAAATCCGTACAAGTTGGCAGCTATGTCAATCATCAAACTCTGCCCCCTCCCCCTCCAACCAAAAAAATTTTTCTTCTTCCCCCAACTCTTCCGAGCGCACAAATTTTAAAATATTTTAAATTCTTTTTTTTTTCTTTGTCATTTTTGTTGCTTTGCACAATTGATAAAACATATTATTTAAATATAACTAAAATGTCCGCTTCCCTTTCTTTCCTCCTCCCCCAGCACACAAAATTTAAAATATTTAAAATTCTTAAGTTTATTTTTTTAATATGTACTAATTGCCAGTTGTTTTTCTCGATTTGTTTTATTTGCTACTTTAAAGTAACAATAATCAACCATCCCTCCTCCCTAGCCAATATACAGTTTTAAATTTGTTAAACTTTTTTTCTGATTTTTTGCCCTGTTTATTACTTTGAAGTAACTATAAATACATGATAAATAATCCTAATTCCTCTTCCTATCTTCTACTAAAAATACTCCTTACTTTTCCCCCCTCCACGCCCCCCCCCCTACCTCCTCGAGATACGAATTTAAAAATATTTAAAATTCATTGATTAAGTTTGTTTGCCCAATTTTTGCAGAGTTGATAAAAAAAATAATCAATTATTTAATGCTCCCTGTAATGTATGGCTCCCATTCTTTGGCCTCTTCCCCAACATATAAGGTTTAAATTCTTTATTTTTTTCTGCACTATTTGTTTGTTGTTTTGCCGTGGTTGTCTTATTTATTATTTTGAATTAACTACTATACTACCTATTATATTTATAATTTACTTCTACGTCCATATTAAACGTCCTAATTAAACGATTCTATTTTAAAGTTGTCTAAAGGCGAAACTATTCTTCAGAAAGTTGTCAAAATTTTGTGGAGGACATAATGAAGGGGTGGGAATTTGTTTGAGCAAGAAAAAAAAAAGTAGTTCAAAATTTCGCCGCCAGAGGACTTTTTTAATGAATTACACATTTAGCATACATTTACGATAGTTTACAAATTTTATTATAACAAACATGTTCCACATGATGGCCATCATTTTCAGCTACCATCTGGAATCGTAAGATAGCATATTTCACAACTGATCGCAGTGTCTGGAAATTGCTAAGAACGTGTCGTGAAATGCTGTCTTTAAAATCCGATAAAGTTCTTGGATTTTCACGACTTAGCAGATCTCTAAAATGCCCCCAAAGCCAAAAGTCACATGGATTGAGTTTCGGGATTAGGGAGGCGAGGCCACAGATTACGAAAGTAGCGGCTGATGACACGTTCTTCTGTGAAGTGATTTTTGAAGCCATCCTTAACGCAAAGGCTAATGTGTGGAAGAGCTCCAACTGGCATAAAAATTGTGCTTGAAAGGCACTGACGTTGCTTGCGTATTCGGAACAATTTTATTCTGTAACAATAATGCATATCGTTGCTCGGTGATCGATCATAGAGTAGTTATTGGACCTCTAGCACTTAATTCCTCGAAGAAGTAAGGGCCGAGAATAAATTATGCAGAAAACCTACACCACACCATCACTTTTAATGAATGCAACGGAACCTGTAACATTGAACGCCGATTTTCTGGCTCCCAAATTCGGCAGTTATGAGTATTCACTGAACCGTCTAAATGAAATTGTGCTTCGTCTGTCTAGAGGATATTTCAAGACCATTCTGTATCAACCTCAAAGCGAACAAGAAACTGAAGTGAGAACTGGTGTTGAGTCTCGAAATCATGTGGAAGCAACCCTTGCACAAGTTGAAGCTTGTACCGATAATACCGGTGTATATTCCGCATGGTCTTCTGGACAGTTGAACGAAGCATATCCAAGGATTCTGCCACACGACGAACACCGGTACTACTTCCTGTACGTTGAAAGCTTTATTCTCTTCAACCTGAAGCGCAACCTTCTCTATTGCTTCTGCAGAAACAGGTTTTATTCCTTCTCCAGAACACATTCAACGATCCTGTTTCTTCAAATTTGATTTGCCTATTATTAATCGAAGATTTTTATCAGTCAATGGACCTTTTCGCATCCCCTTCAAAGTCCAAAATTTCCGTTGAGCAGCAACTGCTAAATTACCTTTTTGTAAAACAATTTTACTAACAAAACTCGATTTGGTAAACATAACGACATTCTGATTAGCAATAGCAAGCACATTGAAAAATCTCCGCGAAAGTTTCTAGGTTCCAGGTTTCAGCTACTGTATGACGTTGACAAAAATTTATTTGCATTTTTGGTTAAATCTTTATTATAGGGTTCCACGCCCTCTGGAGTTTTACCAGACGATTCCAGATAAGAGTTTCCAGTTTGATTTTTTTTTTTTTTTTTTTTTTTTAATTCAGAAATTTGGAATTCAAACCGGAAATTCTGAAAGAAGATTTCTTAATGTACAGTGGCGGTCAAAAGTTTCCCGCCAGCATAAAATTTTTGGTTAATTTGTTAGTATACCCATATGAAAAGGAATCTCAAAGTGATACTTATGCACTTTATTGATATAATAGTTATCAATATATTTATGGAATGAAAAATAAATATCAATAAATTTAATTGACAAAATTAATTGCAAAAGAAAACGCATGTTCTCAAAAGTTTCCGGCCATCTTGGCAAGTTTGGGAAAAAATGGTGTTATAATAGAAAATGACAGTGATCAACAACATTTGCAATCAATATTTTGTCTTCGTACATTCAAGAATAAATACTGCGGCGCAGCGACATGGCATCGATTCAAAGATCGGTTGAAAATCGTCTATGATAAGTTTTTTTTCACTATTCTTGCAATTTTTAGGGAAATTTTGCTGAATTGGAATATTTATAATTCCGCACACATTTTCAAGTTCGTTCCAAAGATTTTATATTATTTTCTGATCGGGTGATTGGGCTGTCCATTTCAAAAGCGGAAATTTTTTGTGCTATAGCCAATGCTTGATGAGCTTGCATGTAAGATTTGGGTCGTTATCATGCTAAAACAAATAGTTGTGACCATAATTTTTCCTTCAATAAGGCAGCAAATGATCTTGCAAGATAATTTTATGTATTGCACCATTCATCTTGCAGCGAATTTCAATTAATGGACCGACACATTTTCCAGAAAATGCTCCCCACAGCATAACGTGTTCTCCGCCATGCTTCATTGTAGGAATAATATATCCCGAATCTTATCTTTTGTTTTTAGGTCGTCGATCGTAGTGTATGCCATCATTCCCAAAAAGGTTGAACTTCGATTCATCGGAAAATATTACTTTTTTCCAGTTTACGTTTGACCAACCTTTGTGTTCCTTGGCAAACGGCTCTCTGATTTTTTTTACTTATGAAAGATTTTTTAACACCGACTCTTCCATAAAGTCCTAAGTCTCGTAAGCGTCTTGACTTGGTAGACCGACTTATTCCAACAATATTTAACACCGTAAATAGAGGGGAATTGCAGCGGCATTTTTATGCGGGTGATCAACTGCTTTTCTCCTTATAAATCTGCCCACACGAATAGTCGTTTTCCGCGGTCTCTCGGGCCGTGGAAAGTCCTGAAGACCATGGTCATCTTTATATCTTTTTTAAAATATATAAAGTTACACAGTACATCCCTTCATCTTTTTGCTTCCTTTTGAGAACAACGGCTTTCAAGCTTACTCTATTTACGATCACTTTCAAAATTTTCAAAGTATATTTTTGAGACTTTCACAAAAGTTGCTCTATTCATTTAGCTAATACATTATGCACATTATATTTTGAATGCA
Source organism: Maratus speciosus (assembly GCA_963932465.1). Taxonomy (NCBI): domain Eukaryota; kingdom Metazoa; phylum Arthropoda; class Arachnida; order Araneae; family Salticidae; genus Maratus; species Maratus speciosus. Next base: position 287,095,087 of record OZ010791.1, on the reverse strand, counting down.
TTCGCACATGCACAGTGAAACATTATTTAGTAAACATGTTCATTTTTCATCCAATTTTTTTTTTTCAATTCTGATTGCACTGCATTGTGTATGTTGTTTGTCATAGTTTTTTGAAAAGAACATTTTTTTATATTAAGAACTCTGCAAATTATAAGCAAAAAACTTGGTAAAATTTGGGGCTGTTTCTATAAAAATCTTAATTTCTCTATGAGTATATATGCTATCCTCATAAAAATGAACACATTTTATTACAATAAGCCTCTTAATCATGTTCTACAGTTTGAACATTTTTGCTACATTAGTTTTTACAGGGTTAGTCAAAAGATATTCGTAATTTGTTGACGGTACCCTATTGGGATTTGGGAAAAAATCTTCGCTGAAATATATGACCTATACTATTCTGCTAACATACCTGGGGTTTTAGGATGTATATTTTTAAATATTTAACAAAACGTCTAAAATCGCAAGTGACCGGTCATCATTAGCCATATAGTGTATACATAATTCCGTAAGGAAAAAACATATTTGAAAATTGTTAGAAAACTACTCACCGATTTGCACGTTTTATAGTTCATAAGAATGGGCTAGAAACATAAAAACGTAGAGAAAAGTACCTGGAATATTCAGCTAGTCACCAGGAAAAGCATATAGAAACTCTAAATATGAGAACGTTCACGGCAGAAAAAGTATTTTGCTGAAAATTTTTTTAAACGGAAATATAACTGTGATACATCAATTTAAAGCTAAAGAGTTGAAGTATATGAATTTGTATGTTTTAATTTCATAAGAGCAAGTGTTTACTAAAAATGAGCTGGATACTAACAGTGTAAAACTACATTTACATTTGAGCTTAAAATACAACTTATTGAAATGCATGATTTTTTTACTTTTTAGAATTCAATAAAATTACTGTGCGTTCAAATCAACAAACTATTATCATATCTTTAAGATCTACATAGATAAAATCTTTTAGATAATGTCTTTAATATATTTTTGACTGTATTTAAACGTTAATACTTAAATGACACAAGAGTAACGGAAAACATACAAAAGTTTTAATTTAAAAAAAAAAACTACTTAAAATTTTTACCCAAAACTTCTCAAACACAGAAATTCTCTGATTTTGAGGTATAAGACATATTTTACATTAAATATTTTGTTTATGCTATGCATGGAATAGGATCTGGGGAGTTGTCACAAAAGTAACAAACGTCTGTGTCACAAGAGTAACACATAATACTTTTGTCGATAGTATGATATAAAACTGCGTTACAACAAACACAAACAGGATGCTTAAAGTTTTGTCGTTTTTTCTCTGTTATTAGAGTAGTTCTTGAAATAGTTTCTGCTATAACTAAGGTTATTTTGTAAATTTTAAGGAAGATAAATTATCTTTATTAGTGTTTTTTTAATGGGTGGATTTATTTTTATTCATTTTTGGTACTTAAGATTATAAAATAATCATGATAAGTAATTAAAGATATAATAAACAACTCAACTCGTGTCATTTTTATGTGTTTTCTTTTGGTTTGAAGCACATGGTCTTTGATTAGATATTTTATAGGCTTTGTAAAACTTCGTTTACTAAATTCTGCTGTATAACCTACAGAGGTTCTTATAGTAACTCTTATGGAAAGGATTCTGATAGTATATTTTAAAGGAAAGATTTTAATATTGCTTCTTATACACGACATTGTTTTAAAGAGCAGGAAAATTCTGCTAAGCGCCAAAAATTGTAGAGAAAAAATAAGAATGAAATTGAATATGCTGTTGTGAGAAAGAAACAAAACAAAATATATTACGATAAGGTGAAGAAAAGTCTTAGAACCAACAAAAGCTTCAGCAAGAAAATGGAAATATTAAGAAAAGAAAAAAGTAGAGAACTAGCTAACCTCAGATACTGTAACGGGAAAAAATCTAACTCCAACAGCTTTGGAGAATTTTATGTCGATGAAGATTTAAGAAGAGGTCATTCTTCAGCTAAATCTACGCTAGTTAAGCGTGAAAAAGGTCACATAATTTCATCAATTCTAGGGGACATTTAATAAGAGAATACGTTTTTTGTTTAAAGAAGCTTTCCTAAATTGAAAAATTGGAGATTCCTTTCCAGCTTTAAAGCCTAATTTCATAAAAAGATAGAATATGACTCATCAGAATATCTCCATTTGTTGCTGTCACGAAAACATTCAAGCAATTCATAATATAGTAACTGGTGTATTTCCTGCATTAAACATTCCTGTGATGGATTTAATGACTTTGTCTGCCGAGATACATAATAATTAGAATTTAGGAATTCAGAATGTCTAATTTGCGGAGATAACATCGAAGAATTATTTGAAAAGGAAGTCCATAATACAGAACTTCTTATAAGTTATTGTAAATAGCAAAACGTTGATAGACGTTTTGCTATTGACAAAACGTTTATCAACATCTTCTCAATACTGTTACTTTTTCAAAACGTTTATCAACGTTTTGAAAAAGTAGCAGTTAAAGAAACCATTTATGATTATTTAAAAATTTTCGAAAGCAACTAAATCCATTTCTGTGGCGCACATTCATTGAAACTTGTACAAGGGATTATTTTCGTAATGCCAAAAAAATAACCATTTCTCAGAGAATAGTTATACCAGTGGATTTTCTGGAAACTGTTTTATTTTCAAGCCAAGACGAAATTTTGGTATGAAATACTACATTACTGGTCGAATCCACAAGCGACTGTATTTTCAGCTTTTTATTCAGTATGATCCCAATAAAGTAAAATCTTATGCTATTATTTTAGACAATGTAACTCATAATCATTTTTTTGTAAATGCTTTCGTATGTAAAATTTCAACATTGCATCTTTAAGGTAATTTGTATTTTCCTAAAATGTACCTGTTTTACTTTTTTATATGATGGTTGTGCTTTCCAATTTAAACAAAAATATAACTATGCAAATATGCCTGCAATGAATCAGGCTCCCTTTCTCAATTAACTTAATTGGGCATTTTTTTTTCAAATACTCCTGGTATAGATGCTGTACATTTATTTTGTGTTGTTGTGTAATGATATATATGGAATGAAGCGTGTGCTAAAAAGGCAATTCTAAGATATACTGCTTATTTTGTCAAAAGAAATAAAACAATAAAGTTTCATTACTTTGCGAAAAAATACCAACAGCGAAGGGCATTCAACAAATATAATTTGTTAAAACCATGAAAAATGACACTATCTACTACAAACCTTACACTAACATAATTCGTACAAAGAATTTGTGTTTCATTAAGTAAATCATGATACAGGAGAAGTTGCAAGTGATATTATTGATAATGAAGACAATGACTTATTCTGTTAAGTAAGCAGAAACTGAGAAGTTGCTATGTGGCTATAGTGTTTGTTAATTTTAGAATTTTTTACATTATTTTATGTTATTTTAAAATTAAACCATCATTCAAAGTTGTTCTGTATGGAAAATAACTTTTTAAAACTTATTTTAATTATTTTTTTTAGTATTTAAACTGAATTTTTGCTAAAATTATGGACAAAATGTCACAAGAGTAACACTTAGCATTTTGCAAAATCAAATATAACTAATTCATGTGTTCTCAGATGAGTTCAATGATTAATGCTTTTTAAAAAGATATAATTACTCTGCTACATTCTGTAAATTTTATTTCTATAGTCTCATATAATTCACAGAATTTCTGCGTCAAACACAATTTTTGAAAATTGCATTTTTTTTGTGGTCACAAGAGTAACAAATTTTTCATTTATTATCTAGCCAAGTAAAATGCTTTTTGTTACAAATTGTATATGGGTTATGAAAGTAGAACACACGTATTAGGTAGCTTTCATTACAAAAAGCTACCTATTGCAGCCGTTCGGAGGAAAGCGATTTCAAAAAATTTTGGTATATTTTCATCGATCATGACCTCCAGACCCCGAAACCACCCTCCGTTCAAAAGTTGATATATATATATATATATATATATATATATATCTGATCTTTGTCACACTGTAACTCTCGTATTTATGAACCGATTTGGATGTAACTCGGTTTGTACATAGTACATACCAATGTCTCGACCGAGTTCGTTGGCCAGCTCTATCCGCTATTTTGTTTCAAAATGGCGGCCATTTAAAATTTTTTTTTAATTTAAAATTTGAAATGTGGTACCAAAAAATTGAAAATGGAAAAATATTTTTTTCTTATGTGTTTGACCTTTATACAATGATTCCGTAGCAGTTTTTGTTTTGTCTATATCTTAAAAAATGGCTGAGTTATAGCACTTTGAATTTCTAGCGTGGCTGACATTTTGAAACGTCCTGATTTTTGTCACGCGATAACAGGCGTATTTATGAACCGATATGGATGTACCTTCGTGTGTACATAGTACATACCAATGTCTCGACAGAGTTCGTTGGCCAGCTTCATCCGCCATCTTGTTTCAAAATGGCGGCCATTTAAAAAAATTTTAAAAAAAATTAATTTAAAATAAAATACCAAAAAATTGGAAAATGAAAAAGATTTTTTTCTTATGTGTTTGACCTTAATACAAAGATTCCGGAGCAGTTTTTGTTTCATCTATATCTTAAAAAATGGCTGAGTTATAGCACTTTGAATTTCTAGCGTGGCTGACATTTTGAAACGTCCTGATTTTTGTCATGTGATAACAGGCGTATTTATGAACCGATATGGATGTACCTTGGTGTGTACGTAGTACATACTAATGTATCGACCGAGTTCGTTGGCCAGCTTCATCCGCCATCTTGTTTCAAAATGGCGGCCACTTAAAAAAATTAAAAAAGATTTTTAATTTAAAATGATGTACCAAAAAATTGGAAAATGAAAAAGATTTTTTTTCTTATGTGTTTGACCTTAATACAACGATTCCGGAACAGTTTTTGTTTCGTCTATATCTAAAAAAATGGCTTAGTTATAGCATTTTGAATTTCTATTGTGGCTGACATTTTGAAATGACCTGATATTTATCACGCGATAACAGGCGTATTTATGAACCGATTAGGATGTAACTTGGTGTGTACATAGTATATACCAATGTCTCGACCGAGATCGTTGGCCAGCTTCATCCGTCATCTTGTTTCAAAATGGCGGCCATTTAAAAAATTGTAATTTAAAATGAGGTATCAAAAAATTGGAAAATGAAAAAGATTTTCTTATGTGTTTGACCTTGATACAAAGATTCCGGAGCAGTTTTTATTTCGTCTATATCTTATAAAATGGTTGAGTTATAGCACTTTTAACTTCTAGCATGGCTGACATTTTGAAACGATCTAATATTTGTTACGCTATAACACACGTATTTACAGTGGCGTAGCTACGTTTTTTGGCGCCCGGGGCAGGAAGAAATTTTGCGCCCCCCTCCCCCCCCCCCAATAAAAAATAACCACATTATTTTACGTCAATATGAAAAAAAAAAGTATTTTTTGACTTATTCCGGGAGGAAAAGGCAGTTTCACTCTTCCTTGCTTTTAAGGATTCAGCTATTTTTATTCAAACCACGAAACTAAAATGCATGGAACCCGATTATAGAAGATTTCTAGTTTTTGTCAATACTATATTTGAATGGGAATTTCATAAATTTAGCGAAAAGTTCACGGATATGACTGTTGTTTTGAGCGTATTGGAGTAGCAACAATGAAAAAAAAAGACATTTGCTAAAACTCCTAAATTACGCCCGATTATGGGGAAAAGTATCCTACTTCAAAACAGAAGCCGCCCTAGAATTTCAAATTCCTCTACTCATCCATTTTTAAACAGAGGAGAACCAAAACATGTTCTTGAATCCTTCTATCAAGACCTAGCGATTATGCAAGAAGTAAATTTGTATTTATAATTATATATATATATATATGTGTGTGTGTGTGTGTGTATTTTTTTTTGTTTGAAATCTTAAAGGGGCCGCTATTTTGAAACAGGATGGAGGATCAAGATGTCCAACGAATTTGATCGAGATCTTAATAAACCCTTAAAATATGCTCAATCAATCACATCCAACTCGCTTTATAAATTGGTGCAGTCGCATGATAATGGTCATATATCGAGAGAGACATATACTTCTATGGATGAAAAGGATAATTAAAATCTTTTTTAAATTCAAAATTAAAATTAAATTTCAAAAATTAAAATTAAAATCGTTAAAATATTTTCCTAACTTTAAATCTTTTATTGTAAAATCCGTTTTACACCTTGTAATTTTGTTTCCCAGCATAACATTTTTTTCGCTCACCATTAAACTCGGAGAAGAGAGTAACTCAAGATGGAAAATGCTGCTATTTGGACCATCCTTCTTCGTTTGCGGTTAAAGCCTTGTCTCGGGAATTGTGAGGGTCTTGATTGTCCACAGGTCAATCAATAGCTAATTAACCAAATAAACTAAATGTTCCTCCAATTTTTTACCTTCGCCCCATGCTCGAAAATATTACAATCCCTAACATATTAGCAAGAACACGCACGAAAAAGATTAGATTTTGCCTATTCGAGGTGCCTGCACAACCTACGGCCATGTAGATTCCGAAATTGGCGTAAATGGCTCGAGGAACATCCGATGGAACTTGCGAAGATGATTGTAAGATGCAGAGACGAAATAAACGTGTTGAGGAGTCGAATTCTTTTCTCCCATTAATCTCCCAGTTATTCCTTAACATAGACAAATATAGATATAGCTTTCTCTAATGCATATGCGCTGAATTTAAGTATATATGAAATATATTTAACTTTTAAAATGACGAAAACAACCATTTGTACTCGTTGTAGTAGGAAGACTGAAAAGTCCTGATAATTTGTAAGATTTGAGAACGGAAATTTGCGGGTAGATCGCCCACATTTTATTATTTGGCTTTTCTCAATGCCAATCTGACGGAAAATGGAATTTCCAATGAAGAAGAAATAATATCTTTACTTGTTGTTCTTCCAGCTAAATTCATTTTACATTGGTTCACAGAAGCCCCCATTACACGAAAATATTCATATGAAATTCTAAGAACACAAAAATCAGCATTAAAACTAATCTATGTGTGTGACGGAGATAGCTAGAAGTAATATCTACCGCACGTGCAAGTCTGAAAATTTGTGTGAGGGTATGGGTAGTCCAAGACAGATCCTGATGTACATGAGGCTCAGATTTCTAATTTTTTTTTATAATTATCCGAGATTACTAATTAAAAACTAATCAAAAATGGATTTTTTTCACAAAATGGCAAAATCGCGCGCACATCTAAACCTGATTCCACAGCCGAAACGAAAGAAATTAAGAATTTTCACTAATCAACTAAAATTAAGAAAACGAATTAAAGACGAATTAAGAAACGATTTGAAATTTTCAGAGCACGTGCAGAAAAATATTTTACACCTGTGTATAAAATTTTTGGGGCAGTAATTTTTCATAATTTTTTCAAGAAATTGACGGCGACAGTACAAAAGTTCGAAGAAAGAACCTTACAGGGACGAATATACATTAAAAGCAAACTAAAAAGAGGTCTTTTTTTCGACCGCTCACTCCATGTAATTCCCGAAAATCGGTGGAGCAGAGATTATATGACATGTAAACGATTGTCTTAATTATAAAACGTTGCCAAATGCTAAAAACATAATTATAAATCATTTTATCAATTTAATCGAAGATTATTAATATGTTCAGTGGCATGAATCCCGTGATATGAGTTAAGATTCGTCTAGAAGGGTTTCTTTCCTTTATTTACATTTAAAAGTATGTTTTCCAAAACATAGACTTATTTTACTACAATTACCGAACATTAACAGCACACTCTTTTCTCGGATTCTATGGACCAGATTTCATTGGGAATTGATTAATTCAATTTAGCTTAAGATTTTCTTGCTGTTTTTAGCTCTACCTTCCAGCGCAGGGCACGCATTCTTATCTTGGGTTCTATGGACTCAATTTCAACTGGGTTTTGCTCATTCAGTTTACTTTTCGATTGTCTTAAGTTTTTAGTTCTACTTTCCCCACCAGGGGACTGTTTTAATCTGAGGTTTCATGGGTCTATTTTTTTTCTTTCTCTACGGAATTTTTTCTTTCAAATCATATTACGATTCTCTTCAGATTTTCTGCCGCGTGCGCAGCAAGCCTGCTATACTGGGGCGAAGAAAGCAGGGACCCGTGCCGGAGATTCCTTTTGAGAAAGATAAATTTGAATGTAGGTTTTTAGTGTTTAGAGGTGCGTGCGTAGCAGGTTCAGTCTACGCTGGCAAAGCAGTGAGGACCAAACCCAGAGATTCATTTTAAGAAATTCATTATTATTTTTTGAAATTCTAATATGAGTAGAGGTTTTAATCACTCGCGGGTCGTTTGGAAAACTTTACGGAAGGGTCAGCTACTGTACAAATGAACAATGTTCTTTTGGTACCAGAAATGTGAATGCAAGTCGCCAAAAGGCCTTTTGTTTTATAAACTGGTGGCTAGACAGTTAGAAACCTCCATCAGCGATTGACAATTATAGATTTCTCCTTTCCTCCCACCTTCATTGAATTTCTTCAAAACATTCACAGACACACGAAAGGAAAGGTCAGCAATTCTTATCCATGTTCAAGGTATTTGAAATAATTTCGGTTTAAAGCTCCTCTCAATTTGGCGCCCTCTATTTCATTACATTGCGCCTCAATTTAGGTACATAATTATCTTAGGTACCAAGTGTGTTGTGCCATCCCTAAAAACATTTACAGAAGCTTTTTCTTTATTCATTATTTGGATATAACAAAATATCTTACTCAAGAAAACATTCACATACAAAACAAAATTTACAAAATCAACAATTTTATTTTTTGCTAAAATATGTGAAATAATTTCGCTTTAAACTTCTCTCAATTTGGCGCCCCTAGACCTCGGCGCCCTGGGCGGTCGCCCCCCTTTCCCCCCTTAGCTACGCCACTGCATATTTATTAACCTATTTGGATGCAAGAAAGCATGTGGATAGTATATAGCAATGTCTCGACCAAGTTCGCTGGCCAGCTTCATCCGCCATCTTGTTTCAAAATGGCGGCCATTAAATTAAAAAAATTATATTTAAAGTGAGGTGCAAAAAATTAGAAATTGAAAAAGATTTCTTTCTTAAGTATTTGACCTTGATATAAGGATTCCGGAGCTTTTTTTGTTTTGTCTTTATCTTAAAAAATGGCTCAGATATAGCAGTTTGAATTTCTTTATGTGGGTGACATTTTGAAAAATCTGATTTTTTGCCTGCGACAGCACTCGTATATATCAACCGATTCCGAGGTAAGAGAGCATGTGCACAGGAATTACTAAGGTCTCGACCAAGTTCACGGGTTAGCCTCATCCACCATGTTGTCTTAAAATGGCAGGCACTTCAAGTTATCGCCGAATTTGACAACCAAATATAAGTTACTTTAAATAAAAGCAGCTTGGATAAAGCTGACTAATTTTGCGAAATTCTCATTCATAAGGATTTAGTAGTGATAAAAATTAGTATTGAATTTTCTATAATCGATTTCCACCAAATTGAGTTTCGTGTGTTTGAATAACATAAGCTAGCTTTTTAAAAACAAGGAATATGAAAGCTACCTCTTCCTCCCGGCACTGGCCGGAAGGACTTTTTTTAAAAAGTTGCATCAAATTTATCTTAAATATATTTTGTAATAAAAGAATTGGAAATATATATGGAAATTTGCTCTGGTGGTCACAAGAGTAACAGTGGACGTTCCCATATATAATAAACCAGTGTTATACGAAAGAAAATTTTATAAAATGTTTCCAGTTGCTTTATATCATTTTATTTTCTGCAGGTGTTAGTGATAAAAGGGGACACCTCTTTTAGACTGCCAAAGAGTAAAAATCCTCTGATCTTGAAAACTAATGATAGGAATGAGTTGCAGATACACATAGCCATGTTTTAGACGACATTCATTTTTTTTTTTTTCATGTAGTAATTAATATAGGTCCGAAACATTAAATTATTAATATGAATTTATTAATAATTCCCATGGTTAAAAATGTTTTTGAATCAAAAAAAAATGCTGGGAATATGTTTGGATCTATTCATTGATCTCCTTAAAAGAGAAACATTTCGATCGTCTGTATTTTGGGGGATATATAAATTAAAGTTTGTCATGTAGATTTAACGTTAGCAACCTTAAACTTTTACCCCTAATAACTAGGGATGTACCGAATATTCGGTATGCGGACATACTATCGAATGTTTGGTTAGGCCGAATATGAAAATATTCGGTCTGCCAAACATTCTGTTTTGTCGAATATTAACATATTCTATCAAACCGAATGTTTGGAAAAATAATAATAAAATTTTTAAAAACCTTACGCAACTTCTACTTTTAACTGTCTATTAATAAAGATATTCAGAATAATTAAGAAATAGAATCATTTAAATAAAAGAGATTGCCTTTACATTATTTATTTGCTTTTAAAAAGCGACACTTAAGAAAATTGACTATTAATGACAACCTTCATAGGAATTAATGATGTACAAATTCAAGTTCTTGAATACTGTCTGGTAATTATCTGTTTCTTGCTTTTCCACGAACAGGGTGTTTCTAAACAAAATGGAACAAACTTTCAACGGTGATAATAGACATCAAGTAGTGTTGCCAGGTGTGCCGCGAAAATCGGGCTCCAAATGCTCTGGACACCACTAATTTCTTATACAGTTTATTTTACCATCTTTAATCTCCATATAATTCTGCCGTTAGATAAGGCGAAGAAAATTACTTTAAAATACTGGTGTTCAAAACATTTGCAACCCCGGTTTACGCGGGACACTTGGCAACACTAATCAAGACAGACAATTTTTATACAGGAAAACCCGGTCGAACTTGGCTTTTCGTTTATAATTACTTTAACAATAATGAAGATATTGTAACGATATTTTCAACTTACTTCGATTTCTGTGAAATAATACGGTAAGTGCTGGAAATGACCATTCCTATAATATTTTAAATGCGAAAGTGTGTGTGAAAGTTTGAGTGAAGTCAACGTCTAAACGGATCAGTTAATGCTTTTGTATTTTTGCATATAGATGGATTATAACACGGAAAAGGACATAGGCTAATGTTTTATTCATTTTATTCAAATATTTTTCTTAATAATTCAAAATTCCATTATTTTTCATACAGAATCAATGGCATTTTTCCGATAAAATTTGACCATCTTTCTTTCTCGTTGCCAAAAAGAAATTAAAACCCGTAATAATAATTGCTCCTCAATACTAATTACTTTTCCATTTAAAGATTTTCACGTGAAAAAAGAAAATGAAATAAAAAATTAAGAATTTTAAAAAATATGAATGTGACGTCATATTATAAATACATAAAACGAATATTGTCAAGAAATTCTTAATAATATAAAGTGCATTAATATAATATGATTCTAATAATAAGTACGGAAAGCAGGCGAATGTGACACCACATATGGAAAATAAAACGGATATGCTTCGCTTTGATGTTGAAATAAAATAGTCTTGAGTTATGGTATCAATTCTGGAAGAAAATTATTATCAATACTTGACGTTTTATCGTCTGCGCACGGTTAACATAGCGATCTAATTTTCAATTTAAAATTAAATAAGTTAAACAAAAAGTTTAAAAAGAAATGTATAAGTAAATGTCAATAATATGCACCACAAAATTATCCATGTGAGAAATGACGTCATAATTAGCGGAGAAATAGTTATTTTCATTCTTAAAAACTAAAAAATTAACTCGTTTGGTGGATTTTTTTTTTTTTTTTTTTTTTTTTTATTTTATTTTTTTTTTTTTTTTTGACGAGTGTTAATTCAGCCGTTCATTTCAGAAAATATTAATAAAAATTGTTTTTTTAAGTTGTATTTTCGTTCATAAAACCTAAAGGTTTAATATGATTGCATCAAAGTAACATCATTTCTCTCTGTCAATATTGAAATTAAAACTCGGGAGCTTGAAGTAGAGACACGTTTGCAAATCGTGGTTTGGCAACCGGATTTTAATTCCACATTCCTTTTAGCTTTAAAAGAGTAAAAATATGTTGTCATTTATAATAATAGCTTTTTAGTGTTTGTTTTTTTAGACTAGACTTTTGTACAGTCTTATAGGATGCAATACATACATATACAAATTTCACACCAAATACCCCCTAAAATACACTATTGTAGTAAAATTATACCAGCGTTGTTTTTTCGTTTTATGAAAAGAAATTTATCAATTTCCAGGATTTTACTTGTCCCTCCTTTTTTCGTTGGTTGCAGTTTCATTTTCGCGATTGCTTATATTATTTGGCACGAAATTTCACTTTTTTATGAATACATAAGAAATACCGTATTGTCTCCTATAAAATGTGACAAAGAGTTGGTTAATTATATAAGTTTTTATTAATTATGGGGAATGAAATGTTTTGCTTAACTAATGCATTTATCTTTCTTTTTATGCTACGTGAACGACGTCACGGCTAACATCTAGTCATTCATATGCAAACAATACTGAGCTAGATGTTCTATAATTCAGAATTCAGAAGACAGTACATATTAGAGGTCTGCACGGGGCGAAATTTCCAAGCCCGGGCCCGGCCCGACCCATAGAAAAATTTCAACCCGATCCGTACAAAAAAAAAAAATTGATGGCCCGGCCGGTATAAATGTTAAAAGTTCTGCCTGTGCCCGTCCCGGAAGAAAGGCGCCAGCCTGGCCCGAGAATATCTACAAAACATGGATTTTTGCGTCGATATGGTTAAAAATATTTTCGTTCGAGAAGTTCTCACGAAAAATACTTATTTTAGCTTTTTTAAATGTATGTTATCCTTTTCTCACGTATTATTATATTCCATTTTGATCAATCAACATAATATTCTTAAGACAGCTTTCCGTCGTAGACAGTTTCTCTTTCACAGGTTTTACTGCATTTTAATTTTATTGCCTGGAAATCTACTATCTATATTATAAAGGACAAACATATCTGTGCGTAACGCATACGTCATTTTGCGAATGGCAACACTTTGAAATTTGAAATAAAATTTTGGTTTTGCATTTTCTCTACTGCAAATTTTTAAACTTCTATGCATCACACATTTTAACTTTTTACACCGTCGTATAAGGAAAAAAATTCTCTTTTAAATACTATTTGTTTGAGAGCTGTATCTCAATTTGTTTTTTAGATATTAATTTTTTTGTAGTTTTTAATACAAATTTTGTAATTGTGGCAACTGATGTACTCCATTTATATTGAAAGTAAAGGGAGAATATTCATGGTTTATTATTTTTATTCATTATATCCTTATTGATGCCATTTTCACATTACAAATAAAAGTAACTTTCTTATAATTTTTGAACAGAAAATGATGTCAGACATTAAATAAAACACGCATTCTTCTTCATAAATCATCTAAATTTTAATATTTTTACATTAAGCTGCTAAATGAGTTTGAGGCGCTCGGCAAAATGATTCATTGAGTAAAAATGATATATTTAAAACAAAACGATCATTTTTTTTTTTTTTTTTTTTTTTTTTTTTTTGATAAAACTAAATATTTGACCAATACTATAAATGGCGAATACTATGACAACTAAAGTCAAATTTTTGAATTTTTTTTTCGCGGGTACTAAGATTAGAACTTAAGGTTTGTGCGAATGTTCACATGAAAAGTTGTATCGGACAAACGTGACTTTAACTTTGGAAATGCATTCCTTAATAATCTATTCTTTTGCGAGTTAAAATACTTTCAAATTGTGAATTTGGGTGATGCGTATGTAAATTACGAGAATGTGAAAATAACGTACAGTTTAGATTTTATGGAGGAAAATTTTATGATGTGACAAAGCGAAATCCTTTTTACTGATTTTTCATCCCGTAAAAACAAACATAAGAGCTCCATCGATAACTTTATCATAATTATTCATCTTGATTACGTAATCTAATACAGTTTAATTTTTCAATAATTTAAGCAGTTGAAGTTTGTAGAAATAATATTTTGTTAATTTTGGGTTTAAAATATTATTTGTTTTAAGAGTTAGACAACCAATGTAAGATGATTTTTTTGTTGTAATTATTTTTGTAGGTTTATTATAATTTCGATCTGACAGTTCCTTTCAAACATATTAGTACGTCGAATTTCGACGGGTTGCAACTCGTTCTTTATAAAGAATAAATTTTCAAGTTTAATTTTACAATAATGGCGATTTAAAAATATATGCATTTTTCGCAAAAAATTTTTGGGCCGGGCCAAATTTTACTGATTTTTGCACGGGCCAGTCCTATCCGAGACAATTATTTCCATACGGGCTTGTTCGAGACTGGGACTGAAAATTTTGTCCCGTGCAGACCTATAGGAAGAATGAAGTCACTCCCTTCCCAGCCCGGTTCGGAAAGAGTATATGACTAGGGTGGATCGGCCGGGATTAGGCGCCGAGACGGGCTCGGGTTTCGGGCCAGGGCCCATCCCTTGCAGACTTCTATTACATACACTGTTCCACTAACCAAAATTCAGTCACTTCAGACGATGACAACACTTTTCATACAAGCAAAGTTAATATGATTAAATTATCGCTAAAATATCTTCATTGTTGTTGAAGTTGAGAATGAAAAATCAATTTCAGCTTTTAGTGACTCACCCAATATTTTTGATTGAATGTATTGCATTTTTGATCAAATAGTGGATTGCAAATTGCAATGCCGATTTTCCTGTACAAAAAATGCTTGTCTTGAATATATACTATCTCCTCTGAAAGTTTGAAACGTTCCTTTCTAAATCAAAAAGAACAGGAACGTTCTATCTGAGTTGCCGCCGTTTGAATAGATTGTATTATTATTTTACTTTTGTCGCTTCCTGACAAATAAACATCATACGACTGTAAAAATTTTCTTCCAATTACTTCGAATTATCACTTTTTTTTTTAAATATTTGTTTTAGAATATAACAAAATTTTATTAATTTATTTTAATTCACAGAAAAAGTCATGGAGTTTAGTTTTATTAATTAAATTTTTTTGAAGTGTAAAACTTACGTGTGAAAAGGTATTGTTAAGCGAAATGGAAATATTTGAGTAAAATGTCATGCAAAATTTGTTTAAAATTTAACTTTTTAATATCTTTAAACCTTGAAATATAAGAGTATTCGGCAGGGGATTGGGGACACCCAACCGGGACACCAACCTGAAAGGTTTGTGGAACTAATGCCCCGGTGGACCCATTACCATCCAGAGACACCATGCCGCAAAAACGAGCCCAGAGTCAGCGGGCGTTTATTTAAACAACCATAAAAAGTTTGCAACAGAATCCAAAAAACAAAAACAGTAATAATCAACACTGGGCCACTGTAAACCCGGCAATGGCCAAGTAGGTTAAATAAAACTATACTATATTTAAAACTATATTCCAATGTTATAACAACAAAGTTACCTAGTAACTTAAAATTAAGTCTAAACTAAGATAAGACTAAAATGTACACAAGAAAATTTCCATGATGAAACTTTACGGTTCAGAATTTATAAGTCCAAAAGTCCAGCAGAAGCTTCTCAGGTGAATAATCTATACTAATATTATAAAGAAGTAAAATTTGTTTGTTTGTAGGAGGTAATCTCTGGAACTACCGAACCGATTTCAAAAGTAATGGTATCAAAACGATTTAGTCCAAGTTAGAACGTAGGCTATATCTTAAATCGATGCCACTATCCCAAAGTGGGTTTAGGCGTAAACAGCGTTCTAAAAATGCGATTTTTGTGTTACTGAAGGGCCTAGAAATATGAAATTTGGAATAATAGTTACTTATAAGACATAAATGATCTCTAAGAACATTTCCTAAACAATTCGAAATTTAAAAAGAGTGATAATGTGCAAAAAGCGTTCTAAAAAACGTTCTAAATGGTGGTTTCTACGCAATCCCAGGAAATACCAAACCGATTTTAAAAATAATAATGTCAAAATGATGGTGACAACCTTTGCTACCAGACAGGGTTTATTTTATGTCGGTGCCACTACCCTAAGTGGGGGTGCAGGAGCACAAAACTTTCTAAAAATGCGATTTTTGTGTTACTGAAGAGCCTAGAAATATGAAATTTGGAATATTAGTTACTTATTAAATATAAAGGATTTCTAAGAAAAAAAATCGAAATTTAAAAAGGGTGATAATGCGCGAAGAGCGTTCTAAAAAACGTTCTAAATGGCGATTTCTACGCATTTTAGGAAGTATCAAATCGATTTCAACAGTAATGGTTGTAAATTGATAGTGACAACTCTTGCGCTGACATAGACTCTATTTTATATTTGTGTTACTACCACCTGAGAATTACAAGAGCAAAAAATGTTCTAAGTTGCGTTTTTTGTGTTATGGAAGCGCTAGAATCATGCAATTTGGAATGGTAGTTATAAGATATCAATGATCTCTAAGAACATTTCCGAAGGAAATCGAAATTTAAAACGGGTGATAATGCGCGAAGAGCGTTCTAAAAAACGTTTTAAATGGCGATTTCTATACAATTTTAGAAAATATCAAATCGATTTCAAAAGTAATGGTTGTAAATTGATGGTGGGCCCTTGGTCTAACATAGAACATTTCCTAAAAAAAAAAAAAAAAAAAAAAAAAAAAAAAAAAAAAAAAACGAAATTTAAAAGGGGTGAAATTGCGCGAAAAGCGTTGTAAAAAACGTTCTAAGAGGGCTGTTTTTTTTTGTTTTTTTTTATCAACCTCCGATGGACCATAAAATAAAGACATGGATAATAAAATTCTTTGATAGCCTGGAGTCAAGTACACTCAAAGCTACTTTTAGACATACTAACAGAGAAGATTGAGTCATTTGTCATATGGGTGGGCGAGGCGGGGCATACCGTAACCCTCGGGAACTCAAGGCCGTGACACTCCCAAAAAGACAGAGAGGGGAGGCAATGTTTCCGTCCAGTGTCCAGTAGGAAGATAACGTTTTTAAAATTATAAATTCATTTTCAAATATCTGTTTAAAGAATTACACAAATATGTTAGGTGATAAAAAAATAAATGATATTAATGAACGCTAAATTAAAAAGTTCAAAAAGCAAATTGTTAAAATGTATTTTTAGAAAATATTTATAAACATATTAATCAGGATATTTAGAAAGGGTAAGTGAAGTTTTTGCTAGATTTTCCGAATATTTTTTATTGTATTTTATTTTGGAAAGTGTATAAACATGAATGATTAATATACTACACATAACTATCTGCATAATTTTATTGCAAATATTGGAAATAGACATGTGAATCTCGAACAATATATTTTCAAATATTATCATAATTATTTTATATAAGTCCATTTTATTAATATTTATAATTATACTTTATTTATAATAAAATAAAATTAAAAAATCTTTATAACTAATAAAACACTAAAAAATGTTTAAAAAATCTGTAACTAAAAATCATTATTATAGAAGTAATCACTCAAATTTATTTCATTGAAATTTTTGAAATATATATCAATGTATAAGATATAAATGGAATTATTATTTCATTATTATTATCAATTTACTTGATTCATTACTATCTACAAAAATTCTTCAAATTCTACTTTGCTTGTTGTGCCTCAAAGGAATGATATAAAACATTAAAATAATGCCTAAAAAAATCTGTTATATAATTACATTTATACATAAAAATATCATTATAAAAATAATTGCTAGAATTTATTTCTTTGAAATTTTGAAAAAAAATGTTGATATATCAATGCAAAGATCATGCATGGAATTATTTATTATTATGTTATAATTTTACTTACTTTATTAATGTTAATGTTTTCAAAAAGAAAACTTTAATTTTTACTTTGTTTGCATAAGATCCAATACAACGTTATAAAACACAAAAAAGGATTACTTTAAAAAACTGATATTATTATTTTATTTTTTTTTTTTTAATTTCGAGAAAGTCTCTGAATGAAAGTAAAAAGCACACAGAGAATTGTTATTTTATTATTATCCTTTAATTTCCTTCATTAATACACTGAAAAAAAAATCAATTTCTACCAATTTCTTATCAAATTTTCTGGAAATTAATGCAAAAAGCATGTATGGAAATACTTTTTTTTATCATTTTGTATATAAAAATCTATTATTTGTATATAAAAACATCATTATAGAAATAAATACTAGAATTTATTTCTTTAAAATTTTGAAGAAAAAAAATGTATATAAACGGATGTCAAAAACATACATGAAATTATTTAATTCTTATAATTTCACTAGCTTTATTACTACCCGAAAAAAATTCTCAATTTATATTTTGCTTGCTTAAGGTTAGCAATGGCATAAAATATTTTAAAACTGCTTAAAAATCTGTAGTGTCTATATTTTAAAATCATCATTATCACAATAATCACAAGAAATTGTTTCTTTAAAATTTGGAGAAAGTATTTATAAATGAATTTTAAAAACATACATGAAATTATTTAATAATTACAATTTTACTTGCTCAACTAATATTTGGAAAATAAATCGTTTTATTTATTTATTTATTTTATAAAATTTAAACTATTGATATAAAAATGTTTTGGAAAAATGAAAATAAATAAATGTTAAAAGCATACATGCAAATATGAATATACTACTATTGTTTTATGGACTGTACTAATAGCCTGATAAATATTCTAAAAATTTTCTCAGTTATTTTCTTGAAACTAAAATTTATATATATATATATATATATATATATATATATTCAAACATAAATGCAAAATTTTTTATTAACGTAAGGAATTACAACCGTGTGTAAAAAGTATCAATAATAAATAATAAACCATTATTAAAACTAAATAATTTAATATATGTTAATTAAAGTATTCATAAATGAATATACAGGAATGTATTTAAAGGTCTATATTTATTATTATATGGCGATTATAAGCTATTTAGTATAAAAGTACTTTTTGTTTTGTTTTAGAGAGAAGTATTCATACCTTTTTCTGATGCATTCATAGGACGGGAACGTCCGCCATGTTTATTTACTGTCACGGCCTTGAGTTCCCGAGGGTTACGGGCATACCCTCTTCAAAGAAGATTGCCGCCAGAGTATTAAGGTAGGTCTCTAAGGCGTCTTGAAGATTTTTGTTGGAATGAAAAATGAAATCGAGTGTTGTCCACCCAGACCTATCTTCATATCTTGAAAGAGGTGACAATCACTCGGTGCCAGCCGAATTGGTGGCCCAACAGCTTCTTTCTCGAATCTGAGGGGGGTGATTCGATGGGATGTGTTCGATTAGTGAAAGAAGCTGTTTGGCCATCAGTTCGCTGGCACCGAGTGATTGTCATCTTTTTCGTGATCTGAAGATAGGTCTGAGTGGACAGAACTCCATTTCACTTTCATTCCAACAAAAATCTTCAAAACGCCTTGGAGACCTATATCAATTCGCTGGCGGCACCCTTGAAGACGGTACCCCCCCCCCCCCCCGCCCCTTGCCCACCAGTATGACAAATGACTCAATCTTCACTATGACCATGTCGAAAAGTAGATTTGAATGTACTTGGCTCCAGGCTATCAAAGAATTTTATTATTCACACTAGTCTTTATTTTATGGCCCATAGGAGGTTGAAAAACGAACAGCCCTCGTATATTGCGATTTCTATGCAATCTCAGGAAGTACTGAACCGATTTCAAACATAATGATGTAAAAATGATAGTGACAGCTCTTGCTCCAGATAGGCTATATTTTATGTCTGTTTCCACTACCCTAAAGAGGGTGCAGGAGCAAAAAACGTTCTAAAAAAGCGATTTTTGTGTTATGGAAGGACTTAGATTCATGAAATTTGGCATGGTATATATTTATTAGATATAAATGATCTCTAAGAACATTTCTTTAAAAATTTGAAATTTAAAAGGGGCGAAAATGCGCGAAAAGCGCATAACTAAAAACGCTCTAAATTCTGATTTGTGAGCAATTTCAGGAAAAATCAAACTGATTTAAAAAGTAATGGTAAGAAATTCATGCTGACAGCCTCTGCTCTGACATAAACGCTATTTTATGTCGGTGTTAATCACTACCACTTGGGGGTTACAGGAGCAAAGAGCTTTCTAAATTGCGATTTTTGTGATCGGCAGGGTTTAGCAACTTGAAATTAGGCATGGTACATATTTATTAGATATAAATTATCTTTAAGAACAGTTACAAAAAAAATGGAAATTAAAAAGGGGTGAAAATGCTCGAAAAGCGTTCTAAAAACGTTTAAAATATCGATTTCTACTCAATCTCAGGCAATATCAAACCTATTTCAAAAGTAATGGTTGCAAATTGATGGTGACAGTCCCTGCTCCAACATAGGCTATATTTTATGTTGCTGGTACTACCATCTGGGGGTTGCAAGAGCAAAACATATTCTAATTTGCGTTTTTTGCACAACTGAGGGGTCTAACATTTTGAAATTTGGCATGGTAATTACTTACAAGATGCAAATGCTTTCTAAGAACCGTCAAAAAGAAATTCCAAATTTAAAAAGATGGAGTGAGTGAAAAACGTTCTAAAAGCGTTCTAAAATTACAATTTTTGTGCAATCTTATCAAATACCAAACCGATTTAAAAAATAATGGTGACAAATTGTTGATGATAGAACCTGCTCAAACATAATCTATATTTTATATGAGTGCCACTACCACCAGGGGGTTGCAGGAGCAAAAAATGTTCTAAATTGCGATTTCTGTGATACTGAAGAGGCTAGAAACTTTAAATATGGCATGGTAGTTACTTATAAAATATAAATGCCCTCGAAGGACTCTCGAAAATAAATTCTAATTAAAAAGAAGTGAAGCGAAGGGGAGGAGAGAAAAGCGTTCTAAAAGAGTCCTAAATTACGATTTCTATGCAATCTCAGGAAATATAAACCGATTATAAAAGGAATAGTTGCGAATCGATGGTGACAGTCTATGATCCTACACAGGCTATGTTTTATGCCGATGACTCTACCACCTGAGGTTGGCAGAGACAACAAACGTTCTAAAAAAAAGCCTTTAAGAGCTTTCTAAATTACATTTCTATGGGTATTAGGAAATACCAAAGCGATTTCAAAATTAATGTTGGCAAATTAATGGTGACAGTCCCTATTTCAACATAGCATTTTCTGTTGAGACAGATGGTAGAGATGGACAAGAAGCATTGAAATTTGACATGATGGTTAATTTTAAGATGTAAGAAGATGGTTTCTAAAAAATTCAAAACTTCAAATGAATACTGAAATAAGCGTATAAATTGAGCATAAAAGTTTCAAAATATTTTCTAAATTATCGTTTATTTAGTTTTAGTTCTTTTTATTAACTTAAGTCCTAATTTCTGCTTAATGCAGTGTAATAATGAAGTTTAGTCAAACTATGTTTAAAAAAGTAATTTTTGAATTATTCATAAAAGTATAATTTTTTTTAATAAAAATTAGACATATAAATATCACTTGACATATTTTAACTATTCCGCGAGCAAAGCCGCGGGTTTTGCTAGTCTATAATATTCATGTAACACTGTTCGTCAAATGAAAATAGTCTTCCCAGATAGCATGCACAGTAGCAGCAAGCTTGATTTTGTTTTCAGATATTATCGTGCCATAACAAATTTGACTTGACGAATTCGAAGCCAGAACCGTCCTTAGAGGTGTGCGACAGGTGCGGCCGCACAGGGCATCGCGCCAAGGAATGTCTCGCGTCCGAAAAGAAATGCAAAATAGCTAACTATTTATTATTTACTTTTTTGAGTTATTTATTTCATAATCAAAGTTATATGTATAAGTATGCTTATTTATAAAATATAAAATGTTTTTACCAATAAAATGTTCGGTGCAAGTTGTGGACGCTCGAGAAAAAAACTGATTGTTTGTGGCTTTTATTCATTCTATAGGCATTGTTACACTTTAACCTAGACAGCACCAGGTGCATGAACTGAATGTTAATTGTTGAAAGGTCAGTGCTGATGATGATTCTGACAAACTGCTCACTGTTATTTTAATAACTAAATAGCTAATTGTTATTTTAGTGACTATTTTTAATGTAACAGTGCAGATTTCTTTACTTTTTGTGTAACCAAGTTTCTTTTTTATTACACGAATATCGATGTCCCTTTTCGAACACAGATTATGTCCTGTCGCATAAAGACGGCGGGGAATCAAGGGAGCTGAAAACCCCCCTAAAGATTTAAAGCATCCCAAAAATTATGAAACGTTAATGTTTTTAAAGTTTCCTTAGAAAAAGGAAAATTTGAGGAAATACTGATTCTGACTTAGGGTTTTTTCCTATTTTTTAAATGCTCTTATTAAGTTAGAAATATTAACATGATTAATATATGCTAATTAAATTTAAAAAAATAAACACATTACAATTAAAGAAAAAAAAATAGATTTTACAAGTTAAAATTTTTATCTGTATCAGATTCATTACTACATAACATGAAGTGCACTGACCGAATAATTTAATCAATAAACCTTCGACGACGAATTTTTTTTTAATTAGAAATTGCTACAACTGGCTACTACTTCGTTTATTCTATTCATAGATTTTTTTCAAAAAAAATTATCGCACGCTTCTATGACAATTTCGACAAAACTCTATCAAAAATTTTTTTTTTCTCCTGTAAATAGTAGTGCGAGACAAATTTTAAAATATTCTATTGTAGCAACCCTGCAATCAGTCCGTGGGACGTACATGTCCCACTGTAGTCAAATACATAGCTATTTTAAGAATTACATTTGATTTATGTTTCTGTTTAAATTATTTGAAAGGAATTTTCATTTTTTTCCAACAAATTGTTTTAAAAATTGCTCGATTTTGTATAATTTTAATCGATTTTTGGCTGATCACTGATCTTCTGTTGACGAATGTCACATAAATATATTAGAGGTCTGCATGGGCCGAAATTTTCAAACCGCTTGAAATGGTATCCTGACCCAGTGTAAAAGCGAAAAGCTCGGTCTCGCCTTGAACCGAACAAAATCCATTAAAATCAGGTCCGACCCGACTCAATTTCTGCTATTTGTTAGCCTGTATTATTCGGCAATTAAAATTCTTTAACAGTAGAACGCCCGGAAATTTTACTCAATCTTTATAAAAATATTTTACACCAAAATTTTTATTTAAAACTATTTAACTTATTTCTGCGTAGTTTATGATTAACATATTTTATGAAAAAAATTTTGATTCGAATCGACATTTAATCAATTGGTCGGAGTCGAATCGACTACTCCTGGATGTTCTATAGCGTTAAAAATATTGGATACATATTTTAAAAAAAAATTTTAAATGCAGCATTTTTCAGATTATTTGTCCCCAAGCCATGGTACACGAATTACAATATTAATGATCACATAAAGCAATCTAGCTTGATATGAAGACGTTAAAATTAAATAGTTTAGAAAGAAAGAAAAGGATGTTAAAAAGTCATAATTTTGAAGTTTTATAAAGGAAAAAATGTAGATAAAAAAATATTTTATCTTTATTAATCCAAAATAAATTTATAAAAATTTCGTTAACAAATGCAGTGTTCAAGAGAGAGCGAGCAACTCATATTTTTTAATAGCCAAATTGTGGCGGAGGTATGCGAGAGGTACTCTTCTACTCAGAATTTTATATGCTTTCAAAATATGAATGTAAATTTCAAAATAAATGGCTTCTACATATTAAACATTGTGCCAACTGGAAATTTTTAGATAATATCACTCACTATTGACACCATAAAAAAAATAATAATAATAATAAATAAATAAATAAACTTAACTTGAATCAAGGCAGCCTGAAAAAAAAGTAGTGTTTATATGCTTTTCTTAAATCTTCATAGAGTTATAAATTTAGGAAAATAAAATTTTTTTGAGATATATCGGGAACATTTAGTTAGTTACTCCACTTTATATATAAGGAAATACTATATTTTTTACGATTACTCACAAACATTTGCTTTTCTGTATATGACTTAATAAAAGAAGATAGTCTCTTTAGGTTTAGGTCATCAAAAAATCAGCTGTACAGTGTAGACTTACATACACCTTTTTTTTTTACAATCGTTGTTAATTTTCTATGAAAATTAATGTTAATCATAATTAATAATTTTTTTTCAATTCCTACTATTAGTACACACTATCCCTATATTTATTTATTTATTTATTTATTTATATATCTTGTTCAAATTTTCAATCGTTAATAAAATATTTATTATTCATCCTATCAAGTTGAAATAAATTTTGTTAAACTTATACTGGATGACAATTGATGTTAATACAGTTTTTTCAAATATTAATTCATTAATTAAATTTTAATTAATTAATTTTAGTTTTACATGGGAGACAAAATGACGGCCATTGTTTATTGAAGCATTTAATGAATCTTCATATCTATAAGGGGGGTTACCATAGGGGAGGCCCTGTTCTGTTGCCAAATACCGCCAAGTTTGTCGCCAACTTGGCGATATATCGCCAAATTTGTCGACCAGAATGAGTGGCCAAAAGTGACGCAACTTGGCGATATCTCTAATATTTCGCCAAATTCCCATAGACTTCCATTGTAAACCTACTTGCTTATAGATAAACGGTCAAGTGCGAGTATTACTCGCGCACAGAGGGTTCCGTACAATAATATATGAATTAGTAGGTGTATTATTAAAAAAAAAATACCGCTGCTAAAAGAATACTAAGACTTTGTAAAAACTATACAACGTAGGCTTGGGTATAGCTGTATAGCATACAGGGTGAAAAGGAAAGTCACTTTAACCTGAAAATACTTGCGAACGGAGAGAGCTACAGCTATACAAGTGATGTAACGGTACAGTAAAGCGACTACGCCCGACCTAATGCAAACGACAGCAGCACCCCTAGCGGCAAAATGTGGAAGATAGTCATTGCAAATCGAAAACGAAAAGAGGTAGAACAAATTTTCCAGATAGAAAGTTTTAGAGCATCAATTAATTAGTACGAAACGACATTTGGTTCACACGGATAAGAGAAATCGTCGCCTGCATACCTAAAAATGTCCGAAATCAATGAGCAACGACTCTACTTTGCCTATTCACATTCCGGAAAAGTAGCAGTGCACAATTGCAGATTGTGACGTTGTACTGTGCTGTAATGTCTGTAAAGATTTAATTTCTAATGCATTTAAAATTTTAGAATAACCCTTTCAGGGCCAGAAGAATTCTGTTCATAAACTGATGAAATAATTGACTGACACCAGAATATTCAAACGAATTTCTCAGAAAACAAAAACTCGCTAATTTGCACCTTCATTACAAAAGCAAAATTTTATTAAAATATTCTTGGTGCCATTTGTCAATTTTGGAATTAAAATTAGGTGTCTAGATCGTCTAGCCACCGCTATTGAAAGGGTTAAATCTATGTCGTCGTATTGAAGAGGCTTGCAATAGGCGTTCCATGCTGAGAAATGTGCATGCAGAATTACTCTCACGAATACAAACGTGTATCGTGAGCAATGGCGAACATTTCGAACATACTGAATATTAACTTTTTATCACTGTGAGACAGTTTGTCTCTTTTTTTTTTGCGTGATGTTATTAAAATATATTGAGATAAATACGTATTTATAGCAGAAATTGTGCGTATTTCTTCATACTTCTGACTATTCCATTCAAACGTTTACACAAAATGGAGTACTTCGATTTCGGACATTTTTGGGTAAATAGCGAAAATTTATCTTATCCATGTAAATCAAATATCGTATTCTACTAAATAATTGATGCTTTAAAACTTTCTAACTGGAAATTTTGCTCTATCTCTTTTCGTTTTCGATTTGCAATGGCTATCTTCCAAATTTCGCCACTAGGGGTGCTGCTGTCGTTTTCATTAAATCGTGCGTAGTCGCTTTACTATGCCGTTCCCGCACTTGCATAGCTGTAGCTCTCGCCGTTCACAAGTATTTTCAGGTTAAAGGAACTTTCCTTTGCACCCTGTATACTAGAAAAGTATAAATGGATATACCATGAAAGTTCGAAGATATATGGAACCTAAATAATAGCAAATATAGGTATTCTGTATATTTGTTATTCCATATGGGTTTTTAGTTAACCTTTAAAGACATAGTAGGTGTACTGAGAGAGCCACTCAATGAAAACTAGTCGCGAAACCCATAGTATTTATGTGATTAATTCTCATTAAATTAGTCTGTTTTTAACAATTTGACGTTTATTGCTTTTATACTGCTACTGGGCATTGCATTACATAAATATATCCTTAAAATTTATTATCTAGGCTTTTAAAGCCGATGGAGCATAGAGTACGCCGTCCCTCCTGTCATTTTGTATGCCCAAACCGTCCGCGTCTTTAAGGGTTAATATCTCGGCTAATAACCGACGATTTTTTCCGAAATTCATGATCAACAATGCTTTTATACTTATGCTACGATAGGTACCTCCAACTCTGCTCAACACTTTTGCTGAAGCCCGTAAATCGAAATTTGAGTGTAACGGAAAAATGCGATTTTCTCAAAAACTATGTGACTTAGGGTAATCGCTATAATTTTCCTGCAAGGTTTAAATTAATGTCTACAACCTCTAATTTTTTCATAATTTTAGTTTCAATAGATTCGGGCTCGATTTTTGGTACTTCGTGGCCCGCTCAATACATTTCCATCTCCTTTTTCCGCATGAAAGAGAAGATCTACCAAAAAATCGCGCCTGTTTTTAGCACCTATTGCTTACAGCGCCATCTATTGTTTGTAATTCGAACTAAAATCTAAAATCACTGTAAAAAAAACTGTTGACCTTATGCATAACCCCCGTGCAAGAATTTTTTAAATATCTGTCACCGTTTGCAAATTATTGAATTTTAAAATCAGTCAGTCCTTTTTAGGACACCCAGTAGCATTCCTTTCAAAAGGACGTTTGTAAATTTTTCCTGGTGATGAAAATGTTATACTGGATTCAAATTCTTTCTTTATTCACTGTATTGTCTGAAGTGATACTGTAGAAGCAAAAGCAACGTATTTTTTGTACTTGCGATAAAGGAAATAAAAGTTTCTGGGCGTTTGCTTCTTTTTCGAAAAACTACGATATTATTCACAACCCTACTTCCTTAGCACGAATCGTTTTCCCTTTTGGAAGTATTTAAGATTGTTATGTAAATAACAATTAGTTTGTTGTACAAAAATAACAGTTCGTTGGGAGAGTACGCGCGAAAGGCGGTGCTCTTCCTTGTCCGGAATGTGCGTCTCCAGAGCGGTTCTCCCGGACAATCGGAGCTCGTGTAAAAAGGTTCCGAGAACCTGGTACCAGAAAAGTTGTTACTCCATTTTTTATCATTTTGATAAAAACATTTTATTAATAGAGTGTGTTATTTTTTTTATTTTTTTTGGGGGGGGGAGTTAAATTTTACTCAAGTAGTGCGTCAAATTTTTTGACAAAAAGCTTTAAAATTTAACTAGTAGAAAATTCTCCTTTTTTTAATGATATACAACAGCTACTGTTGGGAAAGTTTTAAATAATTTTATTTTAATTGCAAAACTTGTTTCTGCACGCTTTAAACCAGGCCTGTCTAGCTTTACAGTAAGCCAGGACGCATCTCAGCTGAGCTGGTGGCAAATAGTATCTCTAGTGGCAAACAGTGAAGGGCGCCATTATTCACCTGACTCAAAAAATGCAACAATATTATCTCACTGTAAGTAGTGGTAGCGATACACGCCCCTTATCATCAGTGTTACCGGTTTATCGCGTTTTTATTCAAATTATCTACAGCTAGTTTCGAATAGTAATGTTTGCTTTATTTAATCGCATAATGTCTGAAATTAAACGAAGCTAAGATTAATATACAGAAAATGTGATAGATATTTTGAATAAAAAACGCACTATATTGGCAAAATTGAGCCTTATGCGATGCACATACATGGCACTACAACGGTAACCATAAGGGTATTAAGATTAAAGGATTCCAAGTAAATAAAATTTGTAGAAAAAGGAAAAAAATTACACAATTCCTAGTAAATTAATAACATTTTTCTGGGAAAAAGCACATCTCAAATAAAAAAAAAAAAAAAAAAAAAAAAAAAATGTAGGGAAAGGAGTCTTAAAAGCGCCTATAATAATTAAAAAGAAACATACAAATATTGATTGTAAAGAAAGTGACCTTTAGAATTTTTATTTTTAAGAAAACCTAGCAACAGAAAACAGTAGAAAGTTGGGTAGTCATTTAAACAGAATAAATATCAAAAATTAAAAAAATATATATATCCCAAACAGTTTAGCTTGTCCAAACGTTCAAACACTTGCACTTCAATTATGCCCCTTTACTCACATAAAAAATGTTTTATTATTTTACATTTTATTTTGTTTGTTTTATGGAGGTAGAGACATTACAATATGTCACATCATTTAAACCTTTTTCCCTCCTTGCTTTATAAGGTTATTTACTCAGAAAATATATGGAAGAAATTGATTATGTCCCAAATTATGAAATCGTGAAAATTTCATCTTTTAAAGTATTTTTCCTGAATATTTGAAAACTAATCAGAAGATTTACACAATCAATTGATAAATTTTAGAAGGATTCTTTCCAATTAAAATCAGCCCCACCAGTGACCGAGAGGTTCTGCTCTCGAAGCTGGTAGATGGGAGGTGCAGGGTTCGATCCCAATCGCCCCCGTAGGCCTAATCGTTCGGAGTTTTCGTGGTTTCCTTCGAAACATGGATTTCTATGCGTAGTAAATACAGGTTAGGTTCCTTTAGAAAGACCTCCACGGGGGGCACTCCCCCATCGGGCCCATATCCCTTGAGTAGATAATCGGCCGTCAAAAATCAACCAACCAATTAAAATCAATGAACGAATTATTTATTTATACGGATTTTGCAGAAAATTTACAACTCCACTAAATTTTTTTTATATAAAATATTTTTTAAAGTAATTTATAGAATTAGGAAATGTACAAATATAATGCCCTTACAAGAGAAATATAGAAACGTTTAAGAACTGAAACTTTCCACCCTCAATCTTCTAGTATCAAGAAAGCTAAATAGAATGAGCAAATGAATGAGAAATCATCCTTCTAAAAACATTTTTATTCTGTGCAACAAATAAAGCTTTTGGAACAAGATAAAATAAAGTGCATATAACTCATTGTAAATTGTATTACTGCTAATCGATGTATTACATAATATTTATAACTAATGTTTTTCAATGGCACTAACAAGGGAACCACTTTTGGTGCTGCTCGCACCTAGCATCGAGACCTGATGCATTTTGTAGCCCTATACATAAAAGTTAGAGAACCGATAAAATTTCTTTGTTAAAATCATATTTTATATACTTTTAATTTTAGGTAGATTTCGTATGAAATACTACCTATTACATTCTCCCCTGTGTTGGAATTTCTGATAAAATTTTGCAGATCCACGCCGATCATGACCCCTAGAACCCAAAACCACCCTCAGTAAAAAACTTTTCTGGACACGATAACTTCCACAATTTTGCACAAATCTCTTCCAAACTGATACATAAAATCAAGGGGCATAAAATCTCGGTCAAGTTGGTTAATGGGCAAAATCGGATCATCAAGGGGGTCAAGATCAAGGGGGTGGAAATAGGGAGGGGATTTGTGAAAACCGAAAAAACCCCATAACTTCTTAATTTTTGTACTTATCAAATCAGTTTAAAGTTCTTATTACTTCTAAAAATAGGACCAAAAATTTACGTATCACAGATTTTTGATCAAATTAAAAATGGGCTCAAGGGGCGCAAAAAATGGGGTTTTTGGGAGAAAAAATTCATAACTTCGTCAATTCTCAAGATATCAAATCCAATTAATTTTATTATAAATTTCCTTAATATTATCTACAACTTTTATACTCACAAGTTTTTGATAAAGCCAATTCGTACCGCAAAAAAAAATTAAAAACGAAAACAAAAAGGGGGGGGGGGGGGGTAAAGAAGAAAAAATCCATAACTCCGTCAATTTACAAGATATAAAATTCCCATGAATTTAGCATATATCTTCTTAATATTGTCTACAACATTTATATGGACAAGTTTTTGATAGGACCAATTCTTACAGCAAAAACAAATTGAAAATGCATAGCGGTTGAAGAAAAAAATCATCTTATTAAGGGTGTATTCAAATCCAAACTACTTATTTTCTGACTGATTTTTAAATTCATTTTTGTTCTCAAACGCATCCAATTGGTAGATTCTCTTATTCAGAATCTATATAATGTACCGTAATGATAGATTTTTTGATAGAGGCAGAATAGATTTCAAAAAATGATGTCAAAGTGGGCATTTTGAACAGAAATTTCCCGAAGTGATTGTGTTTGAAACGAAAAATATTGTCCTACTGAGAAAATAATTGTTCATAAATCAAGTTTTAATTAACTGAACGAAAAATAAAAACACAGGTTTTTTATAAATCTCTTCAAAAATCACGTGAGCAAGTTTAATTATTTTTTCTATTATAAATGAATCTGAAAATGTGGCAGAAAATTTCGAGTTGTTGAGCATGGAAAAATATTTTTTTGAATACCTCCTTAACATGATTCTGATAAAACCAGCTATTATATAAAAATGAAATAAAAACTCGTCAAAAGACGCCAGATAAAATTGTTAAAGTGGATAAATCTCTAATCATGATTTAGTTTTCGTTGGTGAAATTAGTATACTTAACTTCGAAATCTACCTCCGCCTGTAGGACGGGCTTTTTTTATTATTATTACATTTTTATTTGTTTATTTTACGCCAAAAGTGAGTTAAGTCGCCAAATATGGCGGTACAATTTTCCCGCCCGCTTTTTCCGGGGAGTAAATGTATGTACAGTACATATTAGAATTGTATCAGATTGCAATATATTTGATAAATGATAGCTTAAGAAACACGAATTAAGTTTATTTTTTTTTCTATGCAGACGATAAATATATACTAGTAAATATCTACCCTATATATAAAATCCTAATGAAATGAATTTATGAAACGGATATATGAAACGGCTGAAATGAAATGAATTTATGAAACGATTCTTTGAAACGACTGATTAAACAACTGATTATGTTTCACGGCGATTTCTCCTAAAATATGGAATACTTTGCGATGAAATTAACACCAAAAATCCGTATTGATCCGCAGATCTCAAAACTGGTATTAGAATTTTTTTAATTCGAATTAGTTTTCGAAATATTAATTTTTTTCTAATTTTAAATCTACCCTATATACAGGGTGCAATATGTTATCTATCGCCGACCTTTAATTTCTCAACCGTTGGTCGTAGACATATAGTTCCAATTACAAAAACATTCCAAATGAGGTAAATATTCATCTTGTGGCATTATTTAAAGTAAAAAAAAAAAAAAGAATTTTATAAAAATTGCGAAATCTAACTTTTTATACGGTTCCCCAGTCTCTGTAGTTATATTTAATAAAAGTTTGCACATATCATAACACATATAACACGAAAGTTTGATATCTGTACTACTGAAATTGACAGAGTTATTAAATTTCAAATTTTGAGATTTTTGCACATGATTTTGCCTTTCTTTGAGGGATCAGTTAAAAGATGAATTAAAATTCGAGATCAAAATTAGTGTGCTATGTCCTTTTTACGGTGAAATCACCTTTAGCCGGTATCGCCAAATCGGGGTATCACCGAAGAGAGTTATTTCATTTAAAAATTTGAACTGACTTTTAGGAGTCGTATATAAAGTGAAGAATGAAATATTGAAATTAAACAGAAAAATAAATATCAATCTATATTATAAAGGACAAACATATCTGTGCGTAACGCATACGTCATTTTGCGAATGGCAACACTTTGAAATTTGAAATAAAATTTTGGTCTTGCAATTTTCTCTACTGCAAATTTTTAAACTTCTAAACATCGCACATTTTAAATTTTTACACCGTCGTATAAGGAAAAAAATGCTCTTTTAAATGCAATTTCTTTGAAAGTTGTATCTTAATTTATTTTTGAGATATTAATTTTTTTGTAGTTTTTAATACCATTTTTCTTAGCGTGGCAACAAAAGTACCCCATTTCTATTGAAAGTCATTGAAAGTAAATGGAAAATAGTGAAAAATTAGAGATACTGTATCTTTTCGTTGCCATTTTCTCATAAAACCTGAAAAAAAAAATTGAAATATATTGTCTATGTCAAGAATATTGTCTGTTATTCCGTGACAATGACGTCATATGCATACTTTTCTATAAACGAAGTTTAAGATTGGATTGTAAAAGTGGATTGCTTTAGTGGATGCAAATGACGTCATTTTTTAAAAAAAAAGCGTGTATTTTAATTCTTAAACCTGAATTATGTTTTGTAGAAGTGCGTCATTTTCACAGCCCAGCTGCTTTGAAATTCTTCACAGGTGAAAATGCTTCACTTTTTGAAAATAAAATAATCGAAATAACACACTGATAAAACGCAATGTTTTACAAAAATTTAGAGTGTCTTTATAAGAGAGAGGTGACATGACAACAATAGCGGTTTATATTACAGAAATTGATTATTCTCGCCTGGATGGATTAGCTTCGCCGAGTTAGACAAGCAAACAAATAATTCGTGGTTTAAAATAATATCATGTTCCTGAAGTTTTTGTCCAAAATTCACTCGAATAATAAAATTTTAATGCTATTCTTTAGGACATTCTACTATAATTTTATCAAAATAACATAATTTTCTTAATTTATTTTTTCCTAATTTTATATAATCTATATATTTAAAACACAAGTGTGTTTTTAAGTCATCAGCCCTGATCTTTCACTGAACCAAGTTTACTAATATTTTTTTTTTTTTAACTAAAAGCTCTTCATTTGCAGATGTGACCCACTACCTGTTTGTTTTTTGTTTTTTTAATATCCCCACTTTTATATTTTAATTTTAAAAGCAATTATGAAATTTCTTTAAAATGGTGAAAATTAGATAGCTTTCATTATTACAGACGAGAGAGAAATATTAAGGTATTTTTATCTTTATTCATGCTATTTTCTGATAAAAATTCAAAATTGTTGCATAGGGTTTTGTGTCGCAAAATCCCATTAGGAGCAGAATATTATATTAGGGGCATAATAACGGAAAATGACATACTGCTTTTGAAAACACGCATTTTTCCTCATAAATTTTCTACATTGTTTTTCCTTCTGCATGTGTACTAATACTAAGTTTCAGACACTAGCGAAATGCTTATTTAAGTGAAAATGAAGTCATATTTAAAAGAAAACGATCATTTTCTTTGATAAAACTAAACATTTTAACACAAATGCGTCTAAAAATCATAAATTACGGAAATTTTTACTCTCCGGAATTGAGATAAGAATCTCAAGTAAAGAGTGCGTCTGTTCACATAAAAGATTTTGCTGACAATCGTGATTTGAAGTTTTGAGTTAAAATGATTTTTAAATGCTCAAACAAAATACAATTTTTTAAAAATGATGAATATGGATATGAGAGGTGCGTATGCAAATTTTGAGAAGGTGAAAATTGCTGTTTTTCATTCGGGAATACCGAGCATAAAAGCCTCAATTGATAACCACATCCTAATAACTGATCTTTATTATATTTTACTGATTAAGTATCTGTATTATAAAGAACAAACGTATCTGTGCGTAACACTGACGTCATTTTGCGAATGGCAACACTTCACGATCAAATTTCGGTCTTGAAATTTTCGCTACTGCAATTTTTTAATCTTCTGACCATGGTATACATTTTCAATTTTCGTCGCATAGGGAAAAAAATTTACATCATTACATTAAAAAAAAATCATTCAAATGCAATTTGTTTAAAAACTGTATCTTAATTGACTGATGTATTATATTTTCTAAAATAATTTTTAAGCATGATTTTTTTTATTTTATCTTATCACGTGTCCGTTTCAATACATAATTATAATAAAAATTTTACACATAAAGCAACAAACATTTTTCAGCATTTATTTCTGACTATTTTTGCATAACGAAATTAATACTTCCTTTATAAACAAATAAAAGAATAATATTAAAAAAAACTACCTATCTAACACATTTGTGAAAGACAAATTAACGAAATTAATACTTCTTTTATACAGAAATAAAAGAATAATATTGAAAAAACACAAATCTAACATATTTGTAATCGTACAATTTAAATTTTTAGATCACCATATAGGATTAGGATTTTTTTTCAAATGAAATTTGTTTGCAAAGTTCATCTCAGTTTACTGATTGTCTATGGGTTTAAAAACAATTTAAAAACATGAAATATTTCTTATATTAACTATACCACGCGGAGCTCGATTACGAAAAATTAATCCGTTTGCCCTTAAAACAAAAAGTTTATCATTTTCTTACGGCTAATTTCCATTAAAAAAAACTTCCCTATGAATAAATAAATAAAATAATATAAATAAAACACAAATTTAACAGACATGTATAAACTCTGAAATTATCAGAATATAAAAGGATGCCATAAGTAGCAAAATCTTGGTCAAATAACTCTTAGCATGCGGCTAATAAGAAAATATCGCTTTTGATAAATTTCAAAAATTTATTTGATTGTATAATTCATATTTCCCATATGAAAATTCTTTTTTAATGTAAGTTCGCAATCTAAAATATTTATTCCATATAAAAAAAATTATTAGTTTTCAATTTAAATAAAAAATGTTTTCACCTATATTCTTTAACCCGGGAAGCCCGGGTACGATCCGCTAGTTTATTATAATATCAGAAAAGGTCTAGTATGAAAAATGAATGCATAAAACGTCGGCATCTTACTAGAGATATTGCTCAAAGTGTTCTCCATTGGTGGCAATGCACAGTTGATTGCGTGACAGTACTGCGTCCTCGACACGACACATTAGAGCATAGCAGGTGTGCAACCTGTGCGACAATCAAAAGGATGATGCGACCTGGAAACCTCGACATCGCCCGGGCAGTACGACACGTGTGGTGCGGTATATGGGGAACATAGATTGTTGGGCCCATCTTCTACGATGGGACATTAACGGGCGATCGTTACCCGCATCTGCTACAAAACACGGTACGTGGCTGGTATGAAGAGTTGCTCTCCGACATGCATGGCGAGTGTGGTTTCAACCTGATGAGGCCCTCTCCGCATAAAACATCAAACGTCCAGGCTTATCTGGCAACCGCATTTGATCAACAGATCCTTGGATATGGTGGTCCGGTAGAGTGGCCACCGCGTTCACCGGACTTGACTTCCATGGACTTCAACCTCTGGAATTACATCAAGGCATAAGTCTATGTGACTGAGACTACTTTTAAGGTTTATCTGAAGCAGCGCATCATCCTTGATTGTCGCGCAATTTGCACACCTGCTATACTCTAACGTGTCCAGGACTCAGTGCTGTCACACATTCCATTGTGCATTGCCAGCAATGGAGAACACTTTGAGCAGTATCTCTAGTAGTTTCCGGCGTTTAATGTATTAATTTTTTATAGTAGACCGTTTTCTATATTATAATAAATTGATATTTATTTTTCTGTTTAATTTCAATATTTCATTCTTCGCTTTATATACGACCCCTAAAAGTAAGCTCAAATTTTTAGATGAAATAAACCTCTTTGGTGATACCCCGATTTGGCGATACTGGCTAAAGATGGTTTCGCCGTAAAAAGGACACAGCACTCTGATTTTTATCTCGAATTACTTTAATTCATCTTTTAACTGATCCCTCAATGAAATACACAATCATGTGCAAAAATCTCAAAATTTAAAATTTAATAACTCTATCAATTTTTGTAGTACAGATGTCAAACTTTTTGTGTTGTGTGTGTTATGATATGTGTAAACTTTTACTAAATATAACTAACTATAGGGACTGGGGGACCGCATAAAAAGTTAGATTTCGTAATTTTTATAAAATTGATTTTTTACTTTAAATAATGCCACAGCGTGAATATTTCCTTCATTTGAAACGTTTTTCTAATTGAAACTTTATGTCTAGGACCAACGGTTGAGAAATTAAAGTTCGGCGATAGATAACATATTGCACCCTGTATATAAAATGCTAATGAAACGAATTTATGAAACGAATTAATGAAACGGATATATGAAACGGCTGAAATGAAACAAATTTATGAAACGATTCTTTGAAACGACTGATTAAACAACTGATTATGTTTCACGGCGATTTCTCCTAAAATATGGAATACTTTGAGATGAAATTAACACGAAAAATCCGTATTGATCCGCAGATCTCAAAACTGGTATTAGAATTTTAGGTAGCTTTCTTTACAAAAAAGCTACCTATTGCAGCCGTTCGGAGGAAAGCGATTTCAAAAAATTTTGGTATATTTTCATCGATCATGACCCCCAGACCCCGAAACCACCCTCCGTTCAAAATTGATATATATATATATATATATATATATATATATATATATGACCTATGTCACACTGTAACTCTCGTAATTATGAACCGATTTCGATGTAATTCGGTGTGTACATAGTACATACCAATGTCTCGACCGAGTTCGTTGGCCAGATTCATCCGCCGTTTTGTTTCAAAATGGCGGCCATTTAAAATTTTTTAAAAAAAATTTAAAACTTGAAATGTGGTACCAAAAAATTAAAAATGGAAAAATATTTTTTTCTTATGTATTTGACCTTTATACAAAGATTCCGGAGCAGTTTTTGTTTCGTCTATATCTTAAAAAATGGCTGAGTTATAGCATTTTGAATTTCTAGCGTGGCTGACATTTTGAAACGTCCTGAATTTTGTCACGCGATAAAAGGCGTATTTATGAACGGATTTGGATGTAATTCGGTGTGTACATAGTACATACCAATCTCTCGACCGAGTTCGTTGGCCAGCTTCATCCGCCATTTTGTTTCAAAATGGCGGCCATTTAAAAAAAAATTTTTAATTTAAAATTTGAAATGTGGTACCAAAAATTTGAAAATGGAAAAATATTTTTTTCTTATGTATTTGACCTTTATACAAAGATTTCGGAGCAGTTTTTGTTTCGTCTATATCTTAAAAAATGGCTGAGTTATAGCATTTTGAATTTCTAGCGTGGCTGACATTTTGAAACGTCCTGAATTTTGTCACGCGATAAAAGGCGTATTTATGAACCGATTTGGATGTAACTTCGTTTATACATTGTACATACCAATGTCTCGATCGGGTTCGTTGGCCAGCTTCACCCGCCATCTTGTTTAACAATGGCGGCCATTTAAATTTTTAAGAAAAATTTAAATTTGAAATGTGGTACCAAAAATTGAAAATTGAAAAAATATTTTCTTCTTATGTGTTTGACCTTGATAAAAAGATTCGGAGCAGTTTTTGTTTCGTCTATATCTTAAGAAATGGCTGAGTTATAGCATTTTGAATTTCTAGCGTTGCTGACATTTTGAAACGTCCTGATTTTTCTCACGTAATAACAGGCGTATTTATGAACCGACTTGGATGTACCTTGGTGTGTAGATAGTACATACAAATATCTCGACCGAGTTCGTTGGCCAGCTTCATCCGCCATCTTGTTTCAAAATGGCGGCCATTTAAAAAAATTAAAAAATAAAAAGTTTAAATGAGATACCAAAAAATTGGAAAATGAAAAAGATTTTTTTTGTATGTGTTTGACCTTAGTACAAAGATTCCGGAACAGTTTTTCTTTCGTCTATATCCAAAAAAAAAATGGCTGAGTAATAGCATTTTGAATTTATCTTGTGGCTGACATTTTAAAACGACCTGATTTTTGTCACGCGATAACAGGCGTATTTATGAACCTATTTGGATGTAACTTGGTCTGTACATAGTACATACAAATGTCTCGACCGAGTTCGTTGGCCAGCTTCATTCGCCATCTTGTTTCAAAAGGGTTGCCATTTAAAAAAAATTAAATTTAAAATTCAAAATGAGGTCTTAAAAAATTGGAAAATGAAAAAGATTTTTTTTTATGTGTTTGGCCTTGATACAAAGATTCCGGAGCAGTTTTTGTTTCTGAAAATTTGTTCTTTTGTTGATATCTTAAAAAATGGTTGATTTATAGCACTTTGAATTTCTAGCATGGCTAACATTTTGAAACGATCTTGTATTTGTCACGCGATAACACACGTATTCGCCTATTTCGATGTAAGAAGGCATGTGGATAGTATACATCAACACCTCGACCAAGTTCGCTGACCAGATTCATCAGCCATCTTGTTTCAAAATGGCGGCCATTAAATTAAAATATATATATATATATTTAAAGTGAGGTGCAAAAAAATTAGAGATTGAAAAAGGTTTCTTTCTTAAGTATTTGATCTTGATATAAGGAATCAGGAGCATTTTTTCTTTGTCTTTACCTTAAAAAATGGCTCAGATATAGCAGTTTCAATTTCTATTGTGGGTGACATTTTGAAAAATCTGATTTTTTGCATGCGACAGCACTCCTATATATTAACCGATTCCGATGTGAGTGAGCATGTGCACAGCAATTACTAAGGTCTCGACCAAGTTCACTGCTTAGCCTCATCCACCATGTTGTCTTAAAATGACAGGCACTTTAAGAAATTGCCGAATTTGGCAGCCAAATATAAGTTACTTTAAAGAAAAGCAGCTTGGATAAAGCTGACTAATTTCGCGAAATTCTCATTCATTATATTGATAAAAATTAGTATTGAATCTCCTATATTCGGTTTCCACTAAATTTATCTTCGTGTGTTTGCATGATATAAGTTGGCTTTTTTAAAATAAGGATTATGCAAGCTACCTCTTCCTCCCGGCACTGGCCGGAAGGACTTTTTAAATTCGAATTAGTTTTCGAAATATTAATTTTTTTTCTAATTTTAAATACTTTTTTCTAATGATGGCAACTCAAATTTTAATCATAACAAATATTTTGTTTCATATTTCAGAAAAGGTATTTTAAACTAATTTGGCGACCAGTTTGGTCTCCCTTAAATGTATGCTAAGAAATGTATTATGTTACTTTTATTCATAATTCAATTTACTTGAACAATCTTTCGCCAAATTGAAAGATTCTGATAGAGAAATCAAGAACTCGATACTTTTATGTTAGCGAGACGCAGGTGATAAATCGCCAAACGTTTTTCCCGTCGCATTTTCTTATAGTTCATTAATTTCGTTTAAAATATAATCCTTTCATTCATTTTATTTAAAATACAAAACTTTCATTTAAAACTGAAACATTCAAAATTCATGGCTTTCACGTCTTTCTTTGAAAAAAAAAAAAAAAAAAAAATATATATATATATTAGGCACAGATGTCATATACGCAGCGGAGTACCTGATTGGCACCAAAATGGCATTATTTTGATTGACATGGTAACCCGGCTATTGTTGTTTATTTAATAATAAATGTTTATTTACTTTTATTTCTTTTTTAAAATTATATAAATTATTTTGTTCTATAGTTATCAATTATTTTTTTTGTTGTTGTTATTTCCTTTTGAAAATAATAGAAAATAATTAAAAAATACGGTACTACTTAGTTATTCAGTCGACCAATTTTGCCTAATTATATAAATCGCCAAACCACTCGCCAAATTATATAAATTGACATAATTTTTATTTTAAATAACGAAAGAACAAATAAATTATTATAACATTAATAAATATACAAATAAAACGTCGAAATAAAAATAACTTGATGATGTAAACACGTGTAACTTGCTTAAAGTCAAGTGAATGTGACATTTTCGATCAACCATTATTTGAATCTAATCTAATAGTTTGGCGATATACTTTTATTTCAAGTGAAAATCAAATTTCAAAGTAATTGCTTAAAAGGAGCAAAGACTAACATAGAGAAAAACATTCCATGCCGGGCCATTTTTCACTATGGTGACCTTTGCACCTTTTAAGCAATTACTTTGAAATTTGATTTTCACTTGAAATATTGCATGCAAGGCGAATGTTTCCCTCTGGAATATCTTGTATTGATATATTTTTAGTCGACGGGATAACTAAGTAGTACCAAAAATACATATGTAACTGGTATTCGAAAACGAGGTTTTCGCAAAATTTTCGTTAAAAAAAAAAAAAAAAAAAATCACGCCAAACCTGCGGTGCGTATATGACATCTGGTCAAATATTAAGGTACTTCTTAGTTATCCCGTCAACCAATTTCGCCAAATTATATAAATCGCCAAATTACACAAATTGACATAATTTTTATTTTAAATAACAAAAGAATAAATAAATTAGTAAAACATTAATAAAAATACAAATAAAACGTCGAATTAATGGTTTTATTGGCATTTAATCTTACAATTAATTAATTAATGGCAAACCATTACTGGCATTTAATCTTATAATTTGGCGACAATAATTTGGTCGACGGGATAACTAAGAAGTACCATTATTAAATAATAGTGCTGTAAAAGTAACGACTAAATGAATACCCGTATGATGTCGTTACTTTCGAACTCGCTACCCGTTAGAAAGTATTCGTTACTCGTTACTTTCGTTACTGTTCAAAAACCGGGTATTAACAATCATCGTATGTACTACAAACCTGCAGCAATATCAAATCTAATTATATACCGCACATGAGTCTTTTGAAGAATTCGTTACTATTTTAACGTAAAATATGTGCTGCCATCTGTACGTTAAAAATACATTTAATTTTCTACGTTTTAATGAAGAAAGGCAAACAAAATTAAAATCGATGCATAATTGAATATAACATGTCTAAATTGTATAATTTCTTACTTATGAAATAAGGAATAATCGGAGAAAGCAATTTAGGAAGAGTAAAAGTTCACCAAATTTGTACGAAAACTGTGATAAATATAATTACACAGGCAAAATATTTTACAAACAAATTTACGTATTAATTTTACACTAAAAGTAATTATGTATTATGAAAATTTAATTTCTGGAATAATATGAAAATATTTAAATATATATATATTTAATTTCTTACGTGATTATCCTATCAAATGACACTGTACTTCAGTCACATTATTATTTCTGAAATTATTGATTTATATTTAAAAATACTCTTTTTTCAAATATGAAATTTAAAAACATAGCAACAAATATATTTGGCACATAGATGGATACAGAAGTATCCATCTCTGTTGCAAGTAAAGGGAAAATACAGATTACTGTATAGACCCATCAGGAAACGAATAAAATACGGATTCAACTAATAAAAAGCTTCAGATATGTTTTTGATTTCCAACTCTGACAGAGGACAATAACCATTTTTCCAAATGGTTAAAAAAAAAATTAGAAAACAGCAATTCTGCTTTTTCAGAATTTAGTGGTAATATCACCCCCCGATGGAAAAAAAAAATATGTACATAAATATAGATAGTTCAGTTATACGACTTAAAACACACGCGTTTATTTTATATAAAATGACGTGATCCGCATTCGCTGAAGAATTTCTCTCGTTATTTAAGAAATTCGACAAAAAAAAAAAAAAAAAAAAAAAAAAAAAAAAAATGGCTATCTCATGATTCATTTGTTTGTAATTTTAATGTAGATACTTAAAATTAAGTTCAGTTTATAAAAACTTCATGTTTTATCAGAAGTTATTAACTTATATTTTTTCGAAACAGCAGGTATTTTAATTACCTTTTTTCTTCAGTTTTTATGAGAAAATGGCAACAAAAAGATATAATTGGTACTTTCCAACTATTTTTCCTGTACTTTTACTTTCTACAGAAATGGAGTACTTGAGTTACAAAAATTAAACAAGTGACATTTAAAACTACAAAAAATAAAAATAAAAATAAAATAAAATAAAATAAAATAAAATTAATTAATTAATTAATATCTCAAAAATAAATCGAGATGCAGTTTTCAAACAAATTGCATTTAAAAGTATTTTTTTCCTTAATACGACGGTATAAAAATTGGAAATGTGCGATGCTTAGAAGTTAAAAAAAAATGCGATAGAGATTATTCCGTACAATGATACCTCTGGTTTGTTTTACGGATGGCTTATACAACGGGGCGTGTGTTTTTTTTTTTTTTTTTTTTTGGAGACGACACTTTATTAGCTTAGCTGGAAGAAAGAAATAGCATACCGGAGGTTAAAAAAATTAAACGTTATCATAAAAACATTTTTACAAGCAATCTAAAAACTCGTCTTTATCAGAAAAAAAATATATATATATATATTTTTAATTTAAAACATAAATACACGTACAAAGATATTTTTATAGGATAAAGAATGCACTGAAAGCAAACCTGTAAATTTTAGAACAGAATTTCTTGAAAAATTTCAGAATATTTAAAAGAAATGTGTTTTATTTTAGACTTTATCATCTTATCAACCAACAGTTTACGTCAATCGCATTATTATTTTAGAAATCTTTGATTTATGTTTTAAAATAATATTTTTTCCATTCTTTTTGGTTTTAATGAAGCACGCCTTTCAGATAATATATAGCCTGATTTTGAAAAAAAATTCTTTCAGATGGTACTGCAAGCTCAGGGTATAAAATAGCTATGCTTCTTTTTCTTTCCATAATGAAGGAATCAACAAGCCCCTACGAAATCAAAATCGTTTGAGATTTGAGAATAAATGATACTAACAGAATGATACGCATACACTGATACGTAAACAACTAACGCCGAAATATCCGAGTCTGAATACAAATTCGCATCTTTTACCGCATCCGGCTATCTGCTCCATTCATGAATTATACAAACGCAAGCAGCGTTTGAAGTTAGTTTCATTTTGTTCGGCTACGTATTGACGCAGTAACGACTAACGAGTCGTATTTCGAAGTACCGATTCGGTATTTCGTATCTTAGAGAATACCCGTTACTTAGTAACGAATATGTGCGGTTTGCTACAGCTCTATTAAATAATGCAACAAACCATGACATTTAATTTCAACTTCAAATCAATGTTTTAATTTACCACTCGAAAAACAAAAAAAATGCTAACTGGCGAGTTGAAAAAAAGCTATTGGCGAGATTTGCACCTGGCTAGCGTAACAGTACAAATAATTCTTTGCGACCATGGCAACTTTTATGTAGTTTTATTTGAAAAAAAAATTTTGATTTTTTAATCAAAATGGAAAACTTACGGCCCCATATTGGCGCGATTATTTTCTAACGCCAATGTCATATACGGAACGGGCACTTAACTGGCGCCAAAGTATCATTTTTTTCTTGATATGGTAAGCCGGATGTTGTTGTTTATGCTGTTTTGATGCGTTCCCCAAATTGGCATCGGAAAAAAATCGCACCAATATGGGGCATGTATATGACATCTGTGCCAAACTTTCATATGAAAGGCGAAGGGATTAGACCGCATTTGTTTATCGCAGTTGATGACTTGAACAATTATAATATAGATGAAATGATGGCGATAGAATAATATTTGGCGACTTATCACCTGTGACTAGCTAACATTCAAGTACCAAAATGGCACCTAGAGTATAAAAAGCGAAGTGGTCCGCCCGGAATTGTTGATGATAGTCACATGACTTAGGATATTGTTATAGAGATTGTTTTAAAATATCGGGAGACAAAGACTCTGTATACTTAATTCATTTCCTTTTAGCTTCTTTTCAAATGTTTAACTCATCCTCTTTAATCAAAAACGAAAACAACCATTGGATGTCTTAACAGCAACTGATTCGGCCTTAAATTTTTGCAATCAAAGGGAATTGAATGGAAACCCGTTTACAGGGAGATCCCCTCATAGCATGCATGGTCACCGAGACGTCGTTGTGACGTCACTGTGAGTCACTGTGGTCACGTCACATCTGTGACCAAAATGCCATCACTCAGTGATGTCACATTGTAACTGAGATGTGAACTTAGAAAAATTAAAAAAATTACAAAAAATATTCAAAACATGTTATTTATGTAAAATTATATTTTCTGGCAATAAAAAAAAAAAATTGTGACGTTACTGTTATGTCACTGCATGTAACGTACGTCACGTCACATATGTGACGAAAAAAACCACCATATTGTAAGTCACAATGTGACAAAAATATGAACATCAAAAATCTTTGAAAATGAACAGAAATATTTTAAACATGCCCGAGTTACAGCAACAGAAGGAATGAAAACATATTAGTGG
The DNA here is from genome assembly GCA_963932465.1 of Maratus speciosus. NCBI lineage: Eukaryota > Metazoa > Arthropoda > Arachnida > Araneae > Salticidae > Maratus > Maratus speciosus. The sequence continues at coordinate 287,051,228 of OZ010791.1, read as the reverse complement.
ATAGGAAATAGTAAATTCGGACACGAAAAGAGGTGGGGGGGGGGGGGGGGGGGCATAAAAAGGAAAATGCACGGTACAAGTATCAACAAACTAGATTTTCATGCTATATTTTATCAATTTGTTATCTAAGACAGTGAAGTATACTTTTTTTATGATTTCAATTTTATCTACCATTGCAATTTAATCCTTCACCGATTGTTATTATTATAAACGTGTTTCTCGGAAAAATGGTACGTTATGAAGCAATTTGGATAACATATTTAAAATTAGGAATATTAAATTTGTACACTTTACATATTTAGTTTGCAGGGAGGAAGATTTTTTTTTTTTTTTTTTTTTCGACCAGTGTTATTCGAAACACTTCTGTGGTTTCAAACTAAAATTTTCTGTTACAGTTAAGTCTGCAGCTTTTAATGAGCACGTAGAAAGAGTATTCAGAGTTTAGTCATATATGCATTTCTTGCTTTAGAATTTGCATTCAAGTCATATTTTTTCCTGTTAGTGTTTAACTATTTTAAATAACTATTTTTTAAAAAATTCTACTTCTTTCAGACTTTTTAAATAAAATTAGCATTTTCCGAAAAAATATTTATACAAATTTTATACAAAACCCATGATATAATTATTCATATTTTAAATTCGTGTTTTATAAATACGACTTTAAAAAAAGCTATTTTACAAATAGTTTTATTCTACAGAAAATGAATATAAAAAAATGACAGATTGACAAAGAAAATTTTTTTATCCTGTATACTCTCTTTTCATTTATAAGATGCCTAATTTGTATTTATTACGTGTAAAACAAACTTTACTTTTAAAAAAAATAAAGAAAAAAAGGCGTGTGTTTCATTCAAATAGAAAATTTTCATTACAGACAAAAACTATAATAATACAGTATAAGCACCAGCTTGCGCGTGCGCTATCGTCTGCACTAGATTAAACCGCAGAATAAAATAAGGATCAGAACTTTTGACGCGGGAAGTATGTCTAACAATTTTGTCATTTTGTCAGAAATATGTCTGACAATTTAGGATAAAACACGGATATTATTAAACTATTTATGGAACTTAAAAGGTATGTCTTATTTAATTTAAATTTTTTATTCCCGTTTGATAGATTAAAGTTAAATAAGTTGTAGTATGTTATATGCAATGAGACTGATCTGCAATTCTTTTCCGATTCGATGCTGTAAAATATCTTAATCTGCATCGCTAGAAAGGGAAAAAAAAAAGCTGATGCAGAGACTGATTCTAACACAGTATTTATCATCATTAATATTTTGGAGTTAAATATGATATTCGATTATAATGATATTAGGAAACTATTTCAATTTTGAAATTAACATTATACTGGGAAAATATCTTTTTACATATTGTAGTAGTGAAACTTTTGAAAGATTTTTTTTCATTGTTAATAATATTTTAAATTAGTATTTAAAATCTTAAATCTTCATACCAATGTTTTCAGATTTAACATTTGCCAAAATTATAAAATAGTAGGAATTCCGTATAACATACGGAAAGATTTTTGAGAAATTGTTAAATGCATTTAATTCATCTATTGTAGTTTGTTGTTGCTTAATAGTACAATTATAAATACTAATTATTTAGTGTTTTTCAAATTGATATATTTATTTTTTTTATTCTATTTAATCATTTTTTTTGCTGTTTGTGATTTTAATCAAACATTTAATGGTAGACATTCAGAATCAGTTATTAAATTTTCTTTGATTGTAAACTCATTTTCTACGTTTTCGATACATTTATTTTATTGGCATTAAAAAATAAAAAATAATATTTAAGCATTGAAATAAAGTGTTTTTCAGGCCCGATAAAGTTGAAAAGTGTTTATGACTTCGGTTTGTTTGGCCGTCTGTCCGCGCTCTTACTCGCGTAAATATACTCGGATTGACTTGAAATTTTTGGATGTTATTGACGTTTACCATAGCAAGGTCCCTATTTGTAATGAAGTTTGTAGCATGTTTAGTTCATTTACAGGGACAGTCAAAAGTATTCCATTACATTACGGCCTGTGGGAGAAAAAATCGTTTCAAATGATTTTTAATGATTTTACACGCTTTCAAACAGAATAAAATTGATATGCATTTATGAAGCGCACTAAAATGTGCATTCCGTAGAATATGCAATGCAGAGAATAGTTATTGTTTATTGACAGGGCTAAAAAAGGAATTCCAATACATAATGATATAGGGGTGGAGGGAATTGTTTGCGGCGTATTATATTTATGTTAATCTATTTGATATGTAATGAAATTGATATACGTCGTTGAGGTTTGCATACTATGAATTATTTCATGTATAATACGAAGTGTATATAGCATTTACAGGGACACACAAAATATTTCAGATACTATATTGTATCCGAAGTACTGTTCATTAGCGATGATTGCTGGAAATGCATTTTTAATTATGATATGCGCTTTTATGATTCACTACATTTATGCAAAGTACATGGTGTACATATATATGCTATAATTCATATACAGGACTATACAAAAGTATTCGTAAGGGTTACTGGATATTGCTTAAAGGTGGTTTTTAAATAAGTTATGCATTTTTACGCTGCACTGTATTTAATTTACTAAGAAATGTTTGTAGAATATAGATAAAATGATATACAGGGTCACGCAAAGAATTGGATACGTTGCCGTCTATAAATTATAATTTCTGGAAATGTGATTTCAGCAGTTTTAAAAGTGTTTTAGTTTGAATTAAATTTTAACTAAATAGTGGCGTGTAATAAAGGTTCTAGGTAAACTACAGGGTTGTACAAAATTACTTAAGTATGTTTACATATATTAGTATAAATTGCTGAAAGAGAATTTCAACCTGTTATGCGTTTCCTTGATAAACTAAATTTTTCCATTATATAGTATATATATCAATCTACAGATACATTACAGGACTGTTTAAAAGAATTGGAAAACATATTTGGCTATGGATGGTAACTGCTGAAAATGTTCAAATGTTTTATGCGTTTTCATGTTTAGTTAGTTATCTTGTTTACGTTATTTTCCCCGATGTCTTGTTAAAACATTCAGGAAGAGTTGGAAAGTGTTTTATAATCTAGGCTTAACGCATGATATATCTTACTTGTTGTTTCTATTTCCCAGATCAGTCTTTTCCTATAAAACATACCAAATCTAATTAGCTCATATTCACAAAATACAATATATACGGGAATAAAAAATTTAAATAAATAGGGCGTATCATGTCGTTCTATAAATAACAGTTGTATTAATGTCCGTTAGACTCCATGTTCGTATTTAGTACAGCAATGACAAATCACAAAAAATTAAAAAGCTTACACATTCTTAATATTAAGCTTGAATTCAAGATCAAGCTTAGAACTTAATAAAAAAAGATGTCAGTTGATAAGGATTGTTTTTTAAATGGAAAATTTAAAATATTTTAGAAGAATAGGACTCCAAAATAGGGATATCTTGCTAAAAAGTACGGTAAAAAGATAAGACTTTATATTTCAAACAAAACTTTACTTTAAAATTATCATAGTGAGTGTTTATGACAAGAATCATCACAATATTAATACTTGGAAATTTTTCCAGAGAGAAACATTCGCCTTGCATACAATATTTTATACTTATTCAATATTTTATACTTATTATTAACTATTTTTTTTATGCTTTTCTTATAAATACTTCGATGTTAATAGTCCGATAAGTGGTCTCGAAAATTGCATTTTCCAAAAGTTATGCTGCTGTAAAATCAAGAAATATTATTTTAACAGAAAAAATTTATCGATTCACAAACTTCGTAATATAGGGCTTTAAAATGCACCAGGTCTCAATGCTAGATGCGAGCAGCACCAAAAGTGGTTCCCTTGTAAGTACCGTCGGGGCATAAAGCGTTAAAGCGAACTTTAACTTTTTGAAAGTGAAAGTATAGGGGACTAGGGACGGTTAACCATACGGGAGGCTTGACCCACCCATCAATTTTCATATTTAAAAGAATTTTAGAGTTTTATCAATAGGTGTCAACCAAAACTACTGGAATGCTCAAACAACGTTCTTCGTTTCAGAGATAATGGAAATAGGTGTAGAAAAAATCAATTGTGAAGCGTTTTCAACCTAAAAGTTGTATTTTTTTTAAATATTTCGTAAGCTTTTTTCAAATAAATTATATCATAGAAATTTAAGTAGGTAGGATTAAAGTAATGCAGAAATATCGGGCTTTCATTCCAGGCACAAAGACTGTACAGTAAGTTAGGCTTAACATAATAATGTGGTATTCTTTAGAAAAGGTCTATGTAGGGAGGCTTGGGCCAGTCAATGTGAGGGAGGGTTGACCAGATGCTCAAGACTCTCTTAATTAAGCGGTTTTGGAAATCTTTTTATTATACACTGTGCATAGTGAAAAGTTAATGGTATATACATAAAAGAATGCAAATTTATTCTCTAAAGCTTCAGTAAAATGGTGTGATGGAAAAGAAAATGTTTAAAAGTGACTATAGAAAAATGTGAAAAATTGCTAGAAAATGAAAAAGTTGATAGGAACTTTTTTCCATTTAAATATTGCTTAGAATAGGTAAATAGAAACAGTGGGAAAGACTAGAAAGGATGAAAGCAGCAGTCTTAACCCTGTCAAAGGCAGTGGTACGTTTATAAAACCATTTCATTTTAATTCCGAAACATCACAATGACACCAGAATTTTGCTAAAATCTTTTCATTTAACATATATGTGAAATATAGCCCTTTTCTTATCTCCAAATAAATTTGTTCATAAATTCCGGTGCCAGACATTTATTTCAACATTTTAGTACTGAAAGTACTTTGCCCCTTACAGATTTAAATCATGTTAATGATAAGTTAGTGCTCATGCGGTTGCAAAAGAACATACCGGGTGTCCCAAAAAGGACTGACTGATTTTAAAATTCAATAACTTGCAAACGGTGAGAGATATTTAAAAAATTCTTGCAGGAGGGTTGTGCATAAGGTCAAAAGTTTTATTACAGTGATTTTCGATTTTAGTTCGAATTACAAACAATAGATGGCGCTGTAAGCAATAGTCGCTAAATACAGGCTCGATTTCTGGTCCTTTCTCTTGTTCCATGCTGAAAAAGGAGATGGAAATGTATTATCCGGGCCACGAAGTACCAAAAATCGAGCCTGAATTCAGCGTCTATTGATCGCAGCGCCATCTATTGTTTGTAATTCGAACTAAAATTGAAAATCACTGTAAAAAAACTTTTGACCTTATGCATAACCCTCCTGCAAGAATTTTTTAAATATCTGTCACCGTTTGCAAGTTATTGAATTTTAAAATCAGTCAGTCCTTTTTGGGACACCCGGTAGCATCGATCGAAAAACTTTAGGAAGGTATGTAGAAAAATTTCAACCGGGTGAATACAGTGAGATGAAGCCAAACTATATGACAACAAGATTTGTCAGATCGAGTGTCACAAAAAATAGAACAAGGAGATAAAAAAAAGCGGGACAGTGGCTCATAAATCCGGACATAATAACATGAAACACTATGAAAACGGAATCTGTCTCTAACAGAATACTGTCTTAAATGTTAAAATTTCATTTTCCCTGCTGTACAAAACCTGCTCAGACAAAATCCTGTTTAAAACAAACTTTTTCTCCTCTGACTTACGATTGCGTCATAACAGGTATGTTTAAGCCTCATATTTTAAAAAAAATACTGTTTTATAATAATTAAAGCATGTAGAATAAATTTATTTTGCTTTTTTTAAAACTGATTTTATTTCTCTTCACAAATAGTGCAATATAAAACAAAGTGGGTCAAGTCTCCCATACAGTGGGTCAACTCTCTCATATATGGGGAGCCTTGACCCATTATTTTTTCATGAATAAAATGAATCATTTTCCAAATTTCTTATATGTTACACTTATGTAGCAATTTTATTTTGATAACTGATTATATAACGAATAAAACTTTATTCTACGTTCAATATTTAAAAAATAAAAATTCATTTTGTAAAAAGTGGGCCAACCCTCCCTAGTCTCCCCTATTTGAAAATGGTAATTTCAAGTATCCCGAGTATGGCTCTTCCATACTGATGACGATTAGAATACATATGGTAAACAATCTCAAAATTTCAGTAGGCAAATTAAAAATTTCTTTTAAATGCATCTACTCATTTTCTTTTATTATTATAACCTAATCATTAAAGGTGCTCTGTGGTGAATGAGATCTCAATTTCACCTCGCTAATGTTAAACCTATTGTATAAATTTAGAAACAACGATAATATGCTACCGAAACTAGTCTGCTCAAAGTTTACATATTCCGGCGTTTTTAACGTTGTTTCCAAATTTATATTATACTGCGCCAAGTAGCATATTAATAATTAAACCTATTGGATTGGTATGTATTTTTAATTTTTAAATGCTGAATCAGAAAATTAACATTTTTATTTTTTTTTCTTCTGTATACTCTTTTTATAGGACGTCTCTTCTTCAGTTTACAAAATATTTCTAAAATATATACTTAGTTTTATTTGAAGTGTTAAAATCTTACTCGCAGGTCGTCGGCTTTTAACAGTAGAACGTCCGGAAATTTTACCCAATCTTGATAAAAACTTTTTAACACGAGAATTTTTATTTAAAACAATCTCATTTATTGAACCGAGTTTTAACTATTTACAATTTAACTAACTTTACGAAAAAAATTCCTATTCGAATTGACATTTTATCATTTGACCGGTGTCGGACGTTCTAGTGTTAACCCTTTTCAGCGCGGAGTAATTCTGTTTATAAACTGATGAAATAATGGGACTGACACCAGAATTTATAAACGAATTTATTAGAAAATACGAACTTTCTTATTTTCACGTACATTATAAAAGGAAAATTTTAATTAAATATTCTTGGTGCCGTTTGTCAGTTTTGGAAAATTAGGTGTTCTTTTTCAAAGACACCGCTCTCGAAAGGATTAAAACATAGAATATTAAATTAGGCATATATTTTAGAAATATTTTGTCAACTAAAAAAGATACATTTTTTGAGAAGAATATACTGAAAAAAGGAAGTTAAAAATTTTAATTTTCTGACTAGATATTTTAAAAATATGAATGCATTCTACCCCCACAGGTTTGGTCTAACATTAGCGAATGGAGTCTAGGGTCCCACTGAATTCTCCCTTAACTGATTATTTATTTAAACTTCTCTTTTCTATCGAAATAAATGGGTAAATATGTTTTTCTTACCTTAAACTTAATACTTTTTGTTTAAAGTCTTCTTATTAAAATTTATATTTATATTTAATCAGAAGAAATGGTTTTTATCTATAAACCAATCATTTTAGTGATTTTACAAATACGGCACTCCCATACCCGGACTGATAAAAGCTCAAAATTTATTGCACACTTGTAAATTCATTTTATTTGTTGTTGTTTTTAGAATTCCGGCTACTCGTTCGACGTGTTCACAAAAGATGTCCAAACAACTTTTTGTGCATATTTGCAGCGTTAATGCTAGGGATGCATCGAATATCAAACCGCCCAGCCTGTCGAATATTCGGTTTGACCGAATATTTCGATATTTGGCCAAGCCGAATAGATAAAAATAACTTTCGAAAGATATTTTTAAAAAATTACAAATTCTGCTTTTAACTGTCAATTTATAAAGATATTCAGAATAACTAAAAACAGAATCATATTTAAATAAAAGAGAATGCTGTTAGATTATTTATTTGGTGTTTGATAAGTGTCACTTAAGAAAATTAACCATTAATGATTACCTTCATAAGAATAAATGATGTACGAACGCAAGTTGCTGAACAATGTCTTGTAAATAATCTGTCTTTTGCTTTTTCGCAAAAAGAGTGTTTCTAGAAGAAAATGGGAATAACTTTCAGACATCAAACAGACAATTTTTGTCAAAGAAACCAGTATAGCAATCTCCTTATCCAGTCAAAAATACAGTGTATCCCATCTCACTTCAGGTCAAACTTAGATTTTTGTTTGTTACTTTAACAATAATGAAGATATCGTAACCATATTTCATCAGAGTTACTTTGATTTCTGTGAAATATATCATGACAAGAATTGGTAAATTGTGTGTGTGTGTAAAGTTTACTTGTAAAAATGTCTTGTTTATCAAAATGAAAGTATCTGTATTAAGTAATATGTAAAATTATTTTTAAATTTAACTTAATATCTTTAAACTTTGAATTCGGCGAGCCGAATATTCGGTATTCAGCCAAAATCACTATTCAGTGCATCTTTAGTTAGTACCAATATATTCCAGTGTTGCCAGATTGGGGACTTTTTTAATTCAGATTATTTGATTGTCACCACTTTTTTAAAATAGTATAATTCGCCTTGTTTTTCGGAATTTTTAATCTATTTTTAAATAGGCCGAATATTTCTATTTAAAAAAAAAAAAAAACGGTTACAATCAACAATCTGGAGACAAAAAAGCCCCCAATCTGGCGACACTGATATATTCAATCCTTATTATCTCCTCTATTTCTTATCAATTGCATGGAGAGTTCTCAAAGATTCTCCGCTAATTTTTTGGATAACCTTAAATTTATAAACATTAAGGACGTAATATTCTGGTCTGCTAAAGCATGGGAGACAGTCAAAAGCTCTACTTAAAAGAAATTATCGGCAATCAATGAAACTTGTGACAATTCAGAGGACCTAGATTTAAAAAAATACAGCAAGAAAAGTTTCTAGTTGTGAAAATATCGCAGAAACAAAAGTCTTTAACTGGGTTAATAGAGATGTAGATCACCACCTGATTGACAAGGAAATTTTCATAAATGAAAAGAAAATGGATGTAAACAGTGACGATGAAGTACCTCTTGAAGAGAAAAGCGTTTCTTCAGAGGAATCCTTTTAAGCATTAGAGGTATGCATTTATTCCTAGTTTTTTTAAGTGACACTGAATTTTATACCTTTTAAATTTCATTTTATAAAGGTTACTTTGGGATTCGAAGAACACCACAGTTAATCAATTCCTTCTGATGTAATTATAATGAGGCATTGGTGTGAGGTAGCAGCTCGTATGTAAGTCGAGTGAAGAAAAGAGACAAATTTAATGCAATACTTAAAAAAAAAATAAATTTATGTACTTCAAATTGTAATTGCAAAAGTAATGTGTAAATATAATAAAAAGTGAAAATAAACGTTTTTATATGTTGAATAGGTATATTTTTTTACTTTTTTAATAAAAAATATATTCCTCTCTCTTATCCAGATTACTCCAATCCACTATACTCCAATCATATAGGTTTGATTATGGGAGAGCCGACTGAATATCAGATCTCGGTACTTTTAATTCTCTACACTCCTATCCAGTGTTTTACAGAAAGAAAAAAAAATGTAGAAGCCAGGAAAAACTTTTAATGTTTGTTTAAAAAATATTTTTGTTCCTCCACCCCCCCCCCTCCCCCCCACACACACACACACAGACACATTAAATCATGAATCTTTTAAAAAAACATGTTTTTTGCAAATTGATTGAGGAAGAATAATTACTAGCATAGTAATGACGTATCATCAACTGCTTTAATTCCATCAACTTAAGTTAATTTTTAAACATAATATAAACCCAGTCACCAGACCCCTATAACACATACATAGCTGCCAATTTTCCTTTTTTTACTCAATTCAAACAAACATAATTTTAACCAGAAATATTACTTAATTTATAAAACTAAATAAGTATTACATAGAAACAATATATATTTCATTTTTCCTGGTTCAAAACATGTTTATCAGAAACAAAAAAGGAGGTTGGCAGGTATGCATATCACCCAAATCATAGAATTCAGCAAAATCACAATGTGCCTTGACGTATTTGTGCCAAAGGATTTTTATTTTTATTTAAATGAATTTATATGGCATACACGTCAAAACACATTTGCCATTTCAAAGTCTGTCAAAGTATTTTTTTTTTTTAGCTCATACTGAAGAAAAAAGCTCATTAAGATGTAACCAATTTTCCTGGACAATGGGATAAAATAGCACTCTTATTTTTTAGAATATGCTTACGAGTTTGAAATTGCATATATAAAAATATTGATACTAATAAATATAAGTTAAAAAACTTAAAAAGACAAACAAAACATTTTTTTAAGTTAATTTTTAATACATCAACCACATATCACATACAAGATAGGAAAGACATAGTCACACAGGCTTCGAGCAAAACAGAAAGGAAGGTGGGGAAGATATCCTTAAAAACCTTTAGTCTTAATTTTTTCAAATCGTATTATTTCATACAAACAGTAATTCCACCATCTTACTCCCTCACCTTGCTTGCTAGCTTGTTACGATCCTGTGTTTACAAGAAAAACTGTTATAGTAATGTTGCTGAATGTCAAAATATGAAATTGAACAATTACCAAATTATCTATTTTAAGTACTTAAGTTTACATACAAAATGCAGTAGAACCTTGATTATACAATCAATAAATCAACTAAGTGTATACATTATATTATTTAAATTCTATGTTTCGATGTAAAATTATACAATGCAAATTTACTAAAATCACTGGTAATGCATCTCTATATAGATAAAAATATAAAACTTTTTTTTTTCCCCAGCCTTGCTTTGTGACCAAAGTAGGAGAAGCAGGAATTCTGTAGTTTGGTTGTTAAGAAAGTATAATATAAATTTACAGTGATTCATAGTGATTGATTTACATTATGTTAATCAAGATTCTATAAAGAAATTTTGAAATCACATTTAGTTGTGAAACAAAAACAGAATGACCAAATTTTATACTCTGTCATCATACAATCTACTTCAATAATCTATTCATCAAGGTTATTGAAAGTAATAAAATAGTAACTAAATAACAAAAGGACATATGTGAAAGCATTCCTGAAACTTAAAATTATATTGTAACAACAAAGTTCATCAAATTTGCCACAAAGATGCATAAGCTTGAATTTTATAAATTTGTGAAAAAAATATATAGGAAAATAGAAACCCACGTTAAAATTTATTTGGATGTTTCTTTTTTTTTCAATTTGTAAGAAGACAGAGCTCTAAAAATACAGGATGACTAAGGAAAAGGTATTTTCAGTTGTTATAAATCATGGAATATTAATGCATTTTACTTTTCAGAACTAATAGAAAACATCTGGAAAACTAATGGCATTAAATCACACGCATGAATAACAAACTTATTGGACTTCATTTTGAAAACAGCTTCTTGTTAACACAAACATAAGAAATCAATCGATACTACTATTCTGATGCAAGACAAATACATTTTCAATTAATTTTTTTTTTTTTTTTATACAGCAATAATTTTCTATGACAATGAGCAAGAATGGCAACCAAATAATTTGTATTTGACCCAGTAGCAGAAAGTTATGGTTGTGTCTGCGACAGCAATTTAGTGGGATGAAAATTGTCTACAGGAATAGAGTGTTACATTTTCTTATGTTTACACATTATGAGTGTTAAAATAAACAGCGTTCTTACTGATTAATACCAGGGGTGATTCTAAATAATAAAAAAAAAAAATCTGAAATTCATAGCAAATTTTACAACAGATGGGGTGGACAGGGAGCGAAAATCCACGACCGGCACTAATTATGTGTTTCTCTTCGCGCGCTTTTGGTGAAATTTGCCCTTTTTTCACAATCTTTTGATGAAATTTGCTGTTTTTTCGCGATCTTATGACGAAATTTCTCAGGTTTTTTCGCGATCTTTTGACGAAATTTGTCGCTTTTTCGCGATCTTTTCACAAAAATGAGCTTTTTTTCGCGATCCTTTACGAAATTTGTGTTTTTTCATCGATTCTTTGACGAACTTCGTGTTTTTTCCGCGATTCTGTGACAGAAATTTGCGTTTTATCGGCGCCCGTGGGACGAAATTCACGTTTTTCCCGGGATCTTTTGACGAAATTCGCGTTTTTACAGCGATCATTTGGCAGAAATTTGCGTTTTTCGCGATCTTTTGACGAAATTCCGTAAATTTAATTCCGATCTTTTGACATAAATTTTCTTTTTTTTTTTCCTTGATCCTTTCTTTGAAGTAATCTGCGTGTTTTCGTGATCCTTATACAGAAATTTGCGTTTTTTCGCGATCGTTTTACAGAAATTTGCATTTTTTCCGCGATTGTCTGACTAAATTAGTGTTTTTTCCTCGATCCTTTGATGAAATTCAAGTTTCTTCCGCGATTTTGTGACAGAAATTTGCATTTTTCTCGCGCCCCTTGAACAAAATTCACGTTTTTTTTTTTTTTTCGGGATTTTTTGGATAAAATTCAAGTTTACAGCTATCTTTTGGCAGAAATTTACGTTTTTCGAGATCTTTTGACGAAATCCCGCGTTCTTTCCACAATCCTTTGACATAAATTTGCGTTTTTTTCGCGATCCTTTGACATAAATTTGCATTTTTTCGAGATCGTTTGACTAAATTTGCGTTCTTTCCGCGATCCTTTGACGAAATTCGTGTTTTTTCTGCGATCCTGTGATAGAAATTTGCATTTTTTCCACAACCCTGGGACGAAATTAGTGTTTTTTTTTTCCCCGGACTCTTTTGACGAAATTCGCGTTTTTATAGCAACCCTTTGGATTACCGATTTTTTATGCGAACGATTGTCGAATTCGCGATATTTTTTGTCAGAATTTTCGTGCTTTTTTTTTTTTTTTTTTTTTTTTCAAAGGAAATATTTTTATTTTTTTTTTCAAATTGGCAAATTTATCTGCAAGGTCCAAAATAAATGTGCGACGCGCACTTTCTGCTATCGGGGTATTTGAGAATTATAACTACCAATAGACAAGAGTTTAGATTAGACCTTAAAATCTGTGAGACAAATTGACTAACTATAAATAAAATTAAGAATAAAATTTTAAAAAGTGACTTACTTTTAAAAATCCTAAATAGCTTAAATAAATATCACAAATGCATTTTAAATTCAAAATTCATTTAAAATGACTACTTGCATATGGTGATATATGAAATCCTTGTGTGTTTTAATAATTAAAAGCTACAGTATACTCTCGTTAACGCATCTCTGCTCAAGACGTATCTACAGTTAATGAGAACAATTTTACTTTCACCATCATCCTCATTTGCAATTAATTTTAAAGAATTAATTTTTTGTGCTCAGATAGACAATCTTTTCATAAATTGACAGGGCAGAATTAAAACTAGTTTTGTACATTACTGGTGTAATTTTGGTTATTGAACTATCAAAAAATATCCAATGGCAATGGCAAAGAAAAGGGATGCATACGACCATTAAGAATGCGAGTGGTTCAAAAATTGCCAATGGTTGTTCACCGATATTACCAATCAAAATATGAAACCAAATTTTTGAGTGTGTTGCAAATTTAAAAATGACGTAATAAAAAGATCATTTGTTCAACTATATCATTCTTTTGTATTAACCAATTGTCATCAATTTGCCTTTTTGTTAAAATTACCAAATTAAAGAATTTTTTTCTCTTATAGCATAAAATTAGTAATTAGTATTTAATTTCTGACAAAAACGGAATTCAATTTATTCAACATAAAGCATTAACACCATTTAAATGTTAACATTATTTAATGCAGACATTGGTTATTGTGAATGAAATATGGCATCCTTTTGAAGTGTGCAATAACAGGAGTTGAGTATATACTCTGTAATGATATATATACTTGTATATATATTTCTTTAATTATTATCATGTTTGTTTATCATTTATATTTCATTTTCTACTTATTAGTACTTCACTGTTAAAGTTTCCCAGCCAGTTTGCCTATTTGGCTTTTAATATCGCGAGTTGCATTTTAAATACTATAATAATTAACTTATACACACAATTAATTCCAATGTTGTAACTTGCCTACAGTTGCAACCATGTTGTTTATTTGAAAGAATATTGTGCTCGCCTAGTGAAAACATACTTTAAAATTCATTTATAATTCATTCTAAAAATATTAAAATATTGTATTTTTATCAAAAACATACCTGTGTACTTAATTTTTTTAATTTTAGCACATCAGAAAGTGAGTGAAAAATTTATTACAAAATTCCATCTTTATGCACATGAACAAACAGGTTAACAATGACTGTGGTTAAAAGAAGAACTTGTTAGATTTAAAAATAATTCTTTTAAGAAAAAATGACTTCTGGCCGATATTTCAACCAAATGTCTTGTGAGGGCTAATATGCTATAAAACGTATTTAAATTATGCAACTGAAGCATTTTTAGCTCACAGGCTATCAAAGCCTAAGAGCTTATGTGCCCGCCGGTTCTGTATGTACGTACGTAGCGCGATAACTCTTGATAGAAACATCCTATTTGCTTCAATTTTTTTTTCTAGTTTCGTTCTGATAAGGCGCTTCCCTGATTAGTTTTGGGGGTTCATTGTTTAAGGATAAAGGGGGAAAAGGGGGGTTAGTCCACACACCCCGCCCCTTTAATTCAGATAAATGAGTTTTTCATGCAGAATTATTCGATTTGCTCCGAAGTTGGTATACCGGTTTATTATGTTAAGGAACTTCCCTGATTAGTTTTCGGGGTTCATTGGTTAAGGATAAAGGTGGAAAAGGGGGGTTAGTCCCCCCCCCCCGCCCCCCATTAATTCAGATAAATGGGTTTTTCATGCAGAATTATTCGATTTGCTCCGAAGTTGGTATACCGGTTTATTATGTTAAGGAACTTCCCTGATTAGTTTTGGGGGTTCATTGTTAAGGATGAAGGGTTTAAAGGGGGTTAGTCCACCCCCCTTAATTCAGATAAATGGGTTTTTGATGCAGAATTATTCGATTTGCTCCGAAGTTGGTATACCGGTTTATTATGTTAAGGAACTTCCCTGATTAGTTTTGGGGGCTCATTGGTTAAGGATAACGGGGGAAACGGGGGGTTAGTCCACCCCCCTCCCTTAATTCAGATAAATGGGTTTTTCATACAGAATTATTCGATTTGCTCCGAAGTTGGTATACTGGTTTATTATGTTAAGGAACTTCCCTGATTAGTTTTGGAGGTTCATTGGTTAAGGATAAAGGGGGGAAAAGGGGATTAGCCCCCCCCCCCCCCTTAATTTAGATAAATGGGTTTTTAATGCAGAATTATTCGATTTGCTCCGAATTTGGTATACCGGTTTATTATGTTAAGGAACTTCCCTGATTAGTTTTGAGGGTTCATTGGTTAAGTATAAAGGGGGAAAAGGGGGGTTAGTCCACCCCCTTTTATACAGATAAATGGGTTTTTCATGCAGAATTATTCGATTTCCGAATTTGGTAAACCGGTTTATTATGTTAAGAAACTTCCCTGATTCGATTTGGGGGTTCATTGGTTAAGGATAAAGGGGGAAAAGGGGGTTAGTCCACACCCCCTTAATTTAGATAAATGGGTTTTTCATGCAGGATTATTCGACTTGCTCCGAAGTTGGTATACTGGTTTATTATGTTAAGGAGCTTCCCTCATTAGATTTGGAGGTTCATTGGTTAAGTATAAAGGGGGAAACGGGGGCTAATTCCCCTTCACTTATTGCTTTGAGGGACATTATTCTTTAAAATAAGAGTATAATATACAATTAGTGCGAATAGCCTGTGAACTCAATGCCATCAGTTTAGCTGGGCACTTTTCTTTTTTATTTAAAAATGTAACACATGTGTGAGTCTAAAGTGTATTGTATGGATGATATATTTAATTATCATTTTGCATTTCATACTTTTAAAACATATTCTATCAAATACTAATGTTACATTTAAAAGGCAAATTCACTTAAAATTTTCAGAAATATGTGTTTAAAGAAGTTAGTAAAATTTGCTTTAAAAAATTTTGGAATTTAAAATTTTGGAAAAAAAAACTTTTTAACAGAACACATACAATGTATACAAATAATCACATTAAGGGATAATAAAACCACTTATGTCAACAATTTAAAAAATAATCTGCAATTTGTGTAATTTTATGTCTAGCTGGTCAAAATGTCAATTTTTGCACCATTACAATTATGTGATTTTACATAAAGAAAATATCTTGAAACATAGCTCGGAAAATGCTAAATATACTGCATAGTGTTAATACAACTATAAAATAAAATGTTAAAATGAATAAATTTGTTAAATGGTAACTTCCTTTCTGCTTAAAGAGGTCTCGGTTTAAATAACATTTTGAGAGCCCTCAATTTTTTTCTCAAAGGTTAAAAAAAAAGTATTAATTAAATCTTGTTGAAGCACACTACATGTGTGAGATTCAATGCAGGCCTGAGTGCTAATCTTTTAAGGGCATTTTCCCATTCAATAACGTTAAAAAGGGAAATATTTTAGTCTCATGAAAGTCCAGGTGCAATGTATTTCCCACACCTGGTCTGATGGCTAACAGGCCTGTTTCAAAATTTGGGAAATTATTTACTTTTAGCATCTACAATTATATGTGCATATATCAAATGAATGCCCAACAAACATTTACAAAATAAGCTAATTTAATTAAGTAGGTTTATTAATAACTTTGTTTGCTGTGTAATGCTTCAGGAAACAAGTGATATCTCTTACAATGACTTTTTTAAAGAATTTCATATTATATAAATATAGTATCAAAACTAATAAAAAAATAAAAGAAAAAAGTTTCATGCTATCAGCACCAAAGCAAGAGAAATAATTCACTGTAGAAAAATAAAGCAAAATATAATACTTTCGATATGTGAATAATTTATTTTTACTTGAAACAGCTAATAAACTAGAACACATTTTCAAGGAGTATCACTAAAATAGCTTTCATAGTATATGCAAGACATTACTTAACCCCGAGAGGGGCAAGCAAAAATTGCTCTAAATATTGAATTCTCACCGGAATAATGAAAAAATTTTATTTTTAAATATGGAAAAGTAATTATTCAATGATTTTCCTCCAAAGTTAAAAATATAAAATTTGGTAAAACTTTTCTGGTGAGAATCTTGTTTAAATTAGGCAGGATATATTTTATCCCACCGCCCCTCAAGGGGTTAAAGAGATAATACTCAACATAAAGGCCAAATATGTCTGTACAGTGACCTTAGGAATTAAATAAATCATCACTCTTCCAGATTTCCTTTACCAATTCTGAAAAGAAATACATATCCAAACTTTTTTTTTTTTTTTTTTTAATCTATTGGTTGTATCTATGTATTTGTCAGCCTGTATATACAACCACAAAAATGTTATCTCACATATAAAATACATTAAAAGAGCTTTGACATTAATGCTGGAAAAATAAATCACATGTATGAATCAGTAGTGAATTACTTTAGTTATTTCCACTCAGCTGGAATAGGAAAAAGAGGACTCTACAGTCAGTAGCATGTTCAACCTCATTACTTTTTTTCATAAACTGCTTAGCAAAGATGAAAGTCTTACTTCTCAGAATTAAATGTACTTTCTTATTTATTATTTTTTTTTAATTTATGTTGCTCTTTCAAGAACTTTTTTAAAATATAGTAATGAGTATCTGTAAAAACTAATTATTTCTTTATAATTGACTTGAAAAATTAAAATTTATTTTCTCTAAAAATGCACAAATTTTACCTTAAATTTTGATAGTTGAACAGATCAACTAACAGTTGTGGTCACCAAATATAATTATATTAAAAATGAAAATAAATTAGACAATCAAATATGCAGAATATGTAATTGTAATAATGAAAGTTAATTGGCTCGTGCATATTGTATTGAAAGTTTAAGGAAGCATATTTTGCATTCCATATTAATTTCCCTAAGAGCTCAAAATCATATGATGAAATAAGAATTTTTTTTTACCCATTTCTCAATTTCTCATTCTAGCTTAGTGGTTGGTAATTTTATACAATACCTAAGTAATTTGTAAAGCTTAAAGAAAGTACAAAATTCTTTTTTTACTTGCCTAATCAAAAAAGGCAGGAAGAAAATAAATAACAGATTAAAGGCAAAATATTCTTGAAATAATATGCACAAACTGTAAACTTGAAAGGAATAATGAAAAAATTTCAGCACTGAGCAAATCAGAGACACAAATAAATAAAAAAATAATATAACATTGTTAATAAGAGGAATTTTTAATATATAGGTTTAATTAAAAATTAGCTATAAAAAAATTTAATTCAGAAAAATTACATGGAAATGGAGTAGCTGCATTTAATATCTAATTTATAGTTTTATAGTACATATTCTCTTTTCTGATACTTTTTTGTAAAGATTTAGAAAACAGTGCAATTAGATTTATTTTATTTTATAAACACAACAAAAAAGAATAATCTTTAAAAAAGAATCATCTTAAGTATAGAAAAACTGTACTTTTCTGAAAGTTGGAAATGCAAATATTCTTTATAATTTTTTTTTTTTTTTTTGAAAGAAGCATTATAGCATTAAAAGGCAAAAGAAATAGGAAAAATCTTCAAGTTTGCAAATCATGACAAAATGCTCCATTTGATGAGAAAAGGAACAATCAAAATCACCAAATCGCGAGAGCTGAATATTTTTTTATTCCCTGCAGACAGGTAACATCCTCATTCTTGTTGCTGAACAACTGTGTTCAGTCATACTAACTTTATTGTAGCAAAAAATTATCAATTGCCTAAATCACCCCCTTCTCCTCTGCCTCTGAAACTGCCATTTTTCACTTTTGCCAGTCTCTCTCCCAGCAACGAGCATACAAAGTTTAATAACATTATTTTTTTTTTAATTTTTCTGCTTTTAACTTTGTTGTAACAAACAAAGAAAAGTCCTTCCAGTCTGTACTGGGAGGTAAAGGTAGCTTCTCTATTTCTTATTTAACCTTCTCACTGCCGCGAACTGATATATCCGTTCACTAAGCTGTAGGTTTCACTGCAGTAGAAGCATTTTTTAAATTAATAAAATTCTACAACTATAATGCAGTTTTAAAATATTTTGTTATTTATACTACTCTCAAGGCTTATACTCCAATACGTAATTAAATTATTTATGTCATGTTATAAAAATAATCTTTTTTTCAGACTTTTTAAAAAATTACAGAGAAAACAACATTACAATTCTGCCCTTTTGCTCAGCGGTCAGGGAGTTAAGAGAAAATTAACTTAACTTAATTCACTTTATTGTACTCGAACAAATAAAGCTAAACCCATTTTTTATCAATATTGAATTTCGATGAGAATTTCAAATAAAATTGTCAGCTATCACAAAGTTGGCTTCATTTATAGCAACCCATTTTTGTCACCAAATTTGGTAATAGTTTGCCAAGTACCACCAAACTTGGTGAGAATTTCACATGGCCAGATATGGTTATATCAGACCTGCCAACATTTGAAAATGAGAAATCGTAGCACCCAAAATTAAAATTAATCTGAAGGTTGGTTGGTTGGTTTTTTGTCTTTCGCAGCCATCTTTTGACATTAGTAAAAGGAATAAGGTTTCATTCTTTCCACTCAATATAGTAAATTTTTTCCTCTGAAAATTTTTAGAGTTTCATCTCGTTTCGCAGTTTTTCTTTTTTTTTTTTTTTTTGTAATTTACATTTGTAAAAGGAGCCTGATTCCATTTTTTTTTTAGCACAGTGCAGTAAATTTTGACGAAATTCGCGATTTTTTTCCCGCGATCATTTCAGGCTATTCACAATTTTTCCCCCACAATCATAATTCACATTTTTCTATCACGATTCTTTGTTGAAATCCGCATTTTTTACCATGAACTTTTGACAAAATTCTCATTTTTTTACTGCGATCCTTTGACCAATTTTGCGTTTTATACCACGATCCTTTGACAAAATTAGTGTTTTCTTTCTGCGATCTTTCGATGAATTTTGCATTTTCTTACTGATCTTTTGACGAAATTTCATTTTCTTTCCGTGATATTTTGACAAAATTCATGTTTTTACCACGATCCTTTGACGAAATTTATTTTCTTCTGCGACCAATCGACGAAATTGACTTATTTTACAGGGTCATTTGTCGAAATTTGTGATAGTTTATCGCAACCGATCTGCAAAATTTTCCATATCTTTTCACGACCAATTAACAAAACTCACTACTCGTTTACACGACCTTTTGACAAATTTTGCAATATTTTTCCCTCGATAGTTTATCAAAGTTTGTAATTTTTTGTGCAATCTCACTCAAAATAGGCGCAATTCAGCGACCTATTGAATATAATCACTATTTGTTTCCGAAATCTTTGACGAAATACCCGATATTTTTACACGATCGTTTGAAGATATTCTCAATCTTTTCCGCGATCGATTCACGAATTAATTTGGGAAAATTCTATAAAAGAAAAGAAATTCGTGGACTTACAAGAAATTTCAAAATATATTCGCAAAAGAATCATAGAAGAATTTGAAGGGGGAAATACTGCACAGCAGTTTTCATTATGCAGGAATTTCCTTTTCCGCATGCAAATCGTGCAATTTTGCACACTATTTCAAACTTGCCCTCAAAGCACCCCTCCCCTCCCCTCCAGAAATTCTTAAAATGGCACCCCTGTTTCTAAGGAAGAAAATTCCTGTATAAATATTTACAGAAACACGATTCACTCGTGGTTAATATACATAATAGGGTGTCCCAAAAAAATCAACTTTTAAAATTGTGAACTCTCACCCACTAAAAATGTTCTTCCTGTGCATATAAAACACCTTGAATTGTTTCAGAATTTTAAAAAAATATTTAGAGGTCCCCCAAGGTCATTGAACTTGCATAAAAATGGCTAAAATAATGTGAAATGCAGCATTTTTTTATTAGCTACATTAAATACCATTAATGTTCAAATGAAATTTTTTTTATTTATTAAAGCTTCTTATATATTGTTTCAAACAAATTTTGTATAAATTATGTTTTTGCTCTGGTAGGAAGATATATAATATATTACTGAAATCAAAAAGGATGTGATTTTGTAGACATTTCTACCTTTTGTATAATTATGCACAAAAAGTGAACTTAGGTAAACAATTATCTTACAATTGGTAAATAAAACCATCGAAGAAGAATGTTTTTAAGTTATCACATACTTATTTACACATTTTTTATAGACTACGTTTCAAAACGATTTTGGCGATTGCTCTTTATAAAATTTCTTTCTGTGCATCCCTATCTCCACGACTTGTAAAAGAAAAAAAAAAAAAAAAAAAAAAAAAAAAAAAAAAAAAAAAAAATTCTTCTTGCTCTTGATTCTTTGTTGAACAACTAAAGTCATGTATAAATACAATAGTTTGTTCAGCAACTTCATTTACACAAGGCAAGTTTTTAGCAAATATTGCAGCTTTTTTATAGGATGGCGTTTTGGACCAATCTTTGATTGGTACACTGAGGAAACAATCTTCAATTTTAGGCGTTTCAAAGAAACTATTAGAAATATATAAATCATGCAATTTGAGAGAAAGTATTTCTAATAGATGTGAATTAGAACTCCTTTACTTTTTAGTATTCAAAACTATCTTTGATTTTTGCTTACCAGAAGGAAGATCTGAAAACATGCTAAGTGCTGCAGCCATGGTTGTTATGATTTTGCCCGACCCAAAAAACCCGGGTGGGTTTTTTCTGAAAAAACCCACTTGAAAAAACCCAGGAAAAAACCCAAGTGAGTTTTTTCAAAATTTCAACTTTAAATTGCATATAATATATTTATATTACATATATATTTTAATATATTTCTTAATATCAGTACACCACTCATAAAGTTTATCACCATCACCCCCATACCACAAGGAAAATAATGTCCCAATTATACCCATGACAGTTTTTAAAAGAAATAATTGTTACTTAATTTTCTGTAAGTATGTGTCGTGACTATCACAAACATAAACAAAGTTTTTTAGATTAAAAAAATACTTTGATATATAATCCATTTTATGTTATACAATGGAAACTTATAACAAAATACCATATATGCTGAGAATCCTAATTATGTAGACATGTAGAATTACTTGGTTTATTCTATTAATTAGTAATAATAAAAAATACTTACTTTACAAAAAATATTTTTTCCCAGTACAATGAATTTTGTTATATCCAGTTTCAATTATATAAAACTTTGCTTAGCTTAATTAAATATAAACTACCACAGCAACTTAATTTAATAACAACACAAACTGATCAAATAATCATCATTCAATAAAAAACAATTTCATTTATCTCAATCACCATTCTGTCTCAACACCTTTTGACTTTAAATATTTATACACTTTTACTAATTTTTTTGCTTTTTCGCAACCAAGTTTATTTCTGAGTTTGGACTACACCAGACCAAAAGTAGAAAAAATTCTTTCGATTGATGCTGATGTAGATGTAGTAGTGTGGAGGTCTTCTAAAAATTTGCAAAAATCTGTATTTAGAAGCTTATTTTTTTTCAGATTTACAACCCATCAATTTTCACCACTTTTTGGCTTCAATGGATTCAATGACACTTTGAGAAAACATAGATTCTGGATAATAATCAGTATCTTTTATTTGAAACATCTTGAAAGAGACATCAAAAGCAGGATTCAATTTTTCTATAAGCTGTTCAGCTAAATTTTCTTGCTGCCGTGTCAATCTTTTTCCTTGTAAGGCAGGATCTGTAATATTCGCAAAGTAAAATGGAGTAAGAGCTTCTTCAAATCGATGTTTTATGCAATCTTTATATGAAGACAGTTCTTTACTTTCCATTACATCAAGCCAAATTTCTACTGTTTGCCCAAGAGTACAACTATCAGTTTGCAATTTATCAAGTGCTTTAGCAATAACAGATAACTGTGCCTGAAGGTTTACACACTCTCGATATAACCCTTTGTTATCCAAAAAGGTTAAAATATTTGTATCTATATCATCTTTATGTTCAATTGATATTTCTATATATTTCTGATAGTTGAATATGAACGATGAAAGGCAAGCTTCTTCAGAATTCCATCTTGTTTCATTGGGCAGTTGCGGTTTGTGCCCTTTTTTCTCAATCAACCCCCCATGTGGTCTATTGTGGTTCCTGAAAAATTTTTGAATTTCAACTACATATTTCATCAAACTTTTAGGAGTGCTTTCTTTGGCAACAAGGTTCATATAATGTGCCGAGCAACCAAAGGTTAGAATATGCGGATGTTTTTCAGTTATCATATCTCGAAATTTCTTCCTTTTATTTTCATTATCGCAGCATACAGCAAATATATTTTTATCATACTTTTGTTTAAATTCACTAATAACCTTTTCAGCTATTTCTGCACAAAATTTAGCAATTTCCTTTTTGGATCCACAATCTATAGCATCCAACAAATGTGTACTTTTGCCAGTATGAATACTTACTGCAATAATGGAATCATTACTTGTGTTTGACCACCTATCCAACATTAAAGTAATAATGGCATTTGTTAATTTATCTTCCATTAGCAAATCAACTGACTTGTTAACCTCATCCAATAATTATCAAGCTAACCTTTGTCTGTTAGGAGGTACATACCCCGGACGCAAAGCACTAATCATTTCTCTAAATGCATAACTATCAGCCACATTAAAAGCTATATTATTAGCATAAAAAAATTCTGATATTTTCTGATCAAGAATTTTCTTTTGATGATCTGATGTTTTAATTGCATACTCGCCCATTGATCTTTGGCGCTTTGGTTTTGATGGCTGAAGAATATCAACATCTAGACCATCAGAATCAGTGGCCTCAAGAATGCTATCTTCAGATTTCCTTTTCCTTGAAATAAATGTATCAACAATTAATGAAAGTTCATCATTATCACTATTACACAGATGAGAGGAATTGGCTTCAAATTTCTTGCACTTACTCATATGAGAATGAATTCTTTCAATTTTTGCGCTTATTATACTATCACAGTTTTTACAAGTCACTTTGTATATGTTTGTTGTCTTATTTACCATTGTCCACTCAACAGATTGTTTTCTTCCACTTCCTTCTGCTTTTCCCATGGTTAAATATGTATATTATACTATACCTATATAAATTATATAGAAGTTTGATATTTAAAACACACACACAAAAAAAAACTGAATTTAATCAAAATATATTTGTAACAAACAAAGTAGCCAAATGAAACTGTCACTGTAGCAAGACTTGGGAGATATTTTTTAGTCAACTGAAAGTGCAAGTAAATTCAGACCAGTTTCAGAGAGAGATTGAAATGCAATAGAAACCTTTCAAACTAGTTACTCCAGTTTCAAAAGAAAGGGGATTATGGAAGGGGAGTTGGAGATGTATGATACTGTTCTGTTCTTGGAAATTCCTCCTCATTGTCCTGAAGTATAAGAAGGAGAGGACCAGTACAACTCAAAGGGGAGGGAAGTTTATATTGTGTTCTTGAAAATTCTTCCTTATTGTCCTTTCAGTTTTTCAGTAAGTGGGGAGAAGAATGCTTTGAAAAGAGAAAATGGAAAATTCCTATTTACCCCAGGCTAAGGGAATGTTACTATGCTTAAGAAAGAGTATAGCAACACATTTTGGAAGGCAAACAATTTAAAAGAAAAAAACAATCTTGCAATCTATCAGTAATCAATGTGTTTCAAAATTCAATTTTGAACAAAAATTAACTTTTCCTAGAGAAAATATTTATTATATATAGGCAATCACTTCAATTAAAATGAATAA
Organism: Maratus speciosus; assembly: GCA_963932465.1. Lineage (NCBI taxonomy): Eukaryota > Metazoa > Arthropoda > Arachnida > Araneae > Salticidae > Maratus > Maratus speciosus. The sequence continues at coordinate 287,026,755 of OZ010791.1, read as the reverse complement.
AAATACTTTATCCTTAACAAAATATTAGTTTAAAAGTTCTGATTCAGCACTAGTTTTAGTACAGTACTTTAATGATAGTTTTCTTGTTAAAATTATTACTAATAATCAATTTATCTAAAAGCAAAGCATAATTTTGATTATTGTCATTAATTATATATATTTGTAATCAATTAGCTACTATAAATTTAGTAGTAAGTACTTTTTTTTTTCAAACATTCTGAACCACCTCCTATAACACCAAAAAACCTGAAAAAAAAAACCCAAAACCCTGAAAAAACCCCAAAAACCCTGGAAAAAACCCAGCGGGTTGGGTTTTTTCTGAAAAAACCTGGGCTTTTAACAACCCTGGCTGCAGCTCTCCACTCACATACTATGAATGACGAAACATAGTTTTTAATCCAATATTGCTTATGTGTTTGACATCATGTTCTTTCAACCTTTGAATCAGTGAAACCTCATTAGGAGGAGCATCAATAGCAGATCAGCAAGTAAACCAAGACTGCAAATATACACACACAACAAACCGTTTAAATTGTTGTATACCTTGAAACTCTTGAGCAGTTAATACCATTGTACTTTCATTCCCATTAAACAATAACTTCATTTTCGAGGAATAAATTGCCATCCAGCGAGCTTGGTGAAGAGCACCTGGTTTTCAAATTCTAAATTGAATGTTCTAATCCAATCATTAATGATGCAAGATTTAAAATTTCTTTGTAATCATCCCAAAGCAGTTTTGTAGCTGTTTTTACCTGATCAGAAGTAAAAGGTTTTAAACTATCTGAAGCTGTTATGATGGGTACTGATTACTTTTTGGTTCATGGTGGTTGAACTTAGACCAGTTTTCTCGGAATCTCTTAAACAAAAAGATTTCAGGCCCAGTAGATTGTCCAAAACACACACTACATGCATCAGAAAGTAGAACCTCAAACATGTGATGTCTACATGCTATCCCTAAAAGGTTTCTGCCCATTTTTTGCTCAAGAATTGTACATGCTCCTTTGAATCTTCCTCTATTTGTATGGGTTGTATCGAAACATATGCCACTTACTTCAGATTCACATTTTTACGATTTTAAGAGCTCAAAAACAGCATCAGCTGCTTCTTTGCCAGTTCCAGACAATAACTTAGAAACTCCAAGAAGCTTAGTACGTTTATCTTGCAAAGAAAAAACTAGTACCGCTAAATGATCAGTATTTCCTATGCTTTTTGATGACAAATTGGCTAACAGTTTTCCACATCAATGAACAACTGACTTTGACGTTTTAAACTGTGTTTTTAATTTTGAACGGTTTCTTGGCGAAGATATTAGCGTTCCCTATGAACACTAATTTTTTAAAGCACTAAGGATTTTTACAAGCGGGTCAGATGTCATGGTAGAGGAAGAGCGACTTTGCTTCTTTGTTTATTACAGATGCTATTATTATGCTAGTCTTAGTTCATTTTATGCTAGTCTTAGTTCAGTCTAAAACTCCAGCAACTCTTGGAGTAATAATGGATCTGCGACTGCAGACATTAGATTTATTTCCTTTGGGCTTTGTATTATCACCTAAATGTATTTTTACTACAACTTCTTCCTCAGAGATTTCTTCAGAAGATTTATTAGCTCCATTGATATCCAAAACCGAAGACTGATAAATAATCAATGAAACTTTGTTTTAACACCTGCTGGAGCTGCCATCTATTATTAATATTAGAAATATTGTAGTTCATGATATTAATTTAATGAAATTCAGTAGATTAGATTGAAGAGCATTAGAAGAGTAATGATCAGAAAAATGAAATAGGGTCCTCAGATAGCAATTTTATAAATTTTAATAAAAATATAACATCAAATGAAATCATTGTAAAACATGATAAAGTGTTTCTTAAACAAGTTTAGGATAAAAAAAAAAATTGTAAGAGAAGTGTGGTAGAATTTTGCAATCCTGCATATTAATTAGAAATTAAAATTTTCCATAAATTCCTTATTTTCTATTAGTTTGGGGGACCCCTAAATCTTTGTGAAATGACTTGAATTTTTTTGTAATATCATATTATGACAGAAAGAACATTTTTAAAAGGTGAGACTTGGCATTTTCAAACTTTTTCTTTTTTTGGCCTCTCCTGGGACACCCTAACATAAAGAGGGTTTTATGTCAAGAAGTTTGTTTTGGAGCCTAGATTTTTTTTATCCCCGAGAGCGTTTTTAAAATAATGTCTGAATTTTCGGTCTAAAGACCAATTTTTTAAAATTTTCGGAAATGAATACTTTGAAATTTTGGAAATTTCAGAACAGAATCACTCCTGAAAAATATGCTGCACGGGGTAAAAATCGCAACTATAAACAAAAAATGTGTTTGTGTTTTTTGAAAATCATCGTAGTTTAAAACCAATTTTCATAGCATCGTAGTTTATAGGTCCAAATCGTAGCAACTACGATTTTTTCGTAGCAGTTGGCAGGTCTGTTATATAGTTTTTTGATGTGTTATGAGAGTTGGAACAATGGTTACAACAATGAAAGGAAATTTGTGAGAAAGCACATTCTAAACTCATAAATTAATTCATTTATGCTGGAATCCCATATTTTTAATCTGTTGTCTTATTTCAATATGTCAGCCAACCCTAGAATTTCAAGCTGCTATATCTCAGCCATTTTTAGGGTTCTGTACTTAAAAAGTAAAAACGTAACCATTATAAGATCACTCCTGTGTCTGTCTGTCTGTCTGTCACAGCCATTTTACTCATAAACTATGGAACGTGTAAAGTTCAAATTCGGAGAAGTAATAAAGACCATTGACCCACATATTTTCAGATTAATAAACATTCATAAATATATTTAGTAAAAATGTAGAGGGGCTAATTATGCTACTTGAAAAAAAAATATTTTCTTTGCATATCATCTGGGGTATCCTGTGAAAGCTTTTGTAACGCTGAACTCAAAAATATAATCCTTTTAATTTTAGGTATTATATTTTCAAAGATATTGTTAAAAATGTAGCGCAAAAATATGTTCCCCCCCATCTAATTCCGAATCTACTGAAACTAAAATTATGAAAAAATTAGAGGTAGTAGACGTTAATGTAAACTTTGCCAGAAAATTATAGCAATTACCCTAGGTCACATAGTTTTTGAGTGATTAGCATTTTTCTGTTATACACAAATTTCGATTTACAGGCATTCAGAAAAATTGTTGAGCATCGCTGAAAATACCTATCACTGCAGAAGAATAAAAGCATTGTTGATAATGATTTTCGAAAAAAATCATCGGTAATTAGCTGAGATTTTAACCCTTGAAGTACGGTCAGTTTGGACATACACAAGGACAGGGGCGGCATACTCTGTGCCTAGTTAACAATTTTTAATGATATATATGTGTAATGTAATGTCCAGTAACAGTATAAAAGCAATAAACGTCAAATTGTTAAAAACATACTAATTTAAGGGGTCTCGGGACTCTAAAAAGTGGAAAAAAAGAAAAAAAGACCATTTTCAACATTTAATGTCTTAAAATGTATATGATTTTAAAACACAATTTTAATTGGGATAAAAAATTGCAAGACACAGAATTAGTATTTATAGGGGGCTCGAAACTGTTAGACATTTGTCGAACAAAAAATTGGCATAACAGTTTACGCACAGGATTACAAAATAAATATTGCAACTAGAATGAAAATTTTGGTACTTGCATATACTTCAAATTGTAATAATTTTTCTGAACTTAAATAAATTTGTATTTAAAGCATTTTTATATTTTTAATGCAATGTTGCATTTAGCTAATACAAAATTTTGAAAATTTCAACAGTAAAATCACCTAAAAAAATATTTTTTTGAACAATAAAAAGGAAATTTTAGGTTCAGTTTATACAGACTAACATGAAATATATGCTTTGAAAGTTTCATGAAAAAATATGCAGAAGTTTTTGAGGCATCCTGCGCGTTATGCCCAAAAAATGCCATTTGAAAAATAATGACTTTAAAGTTTCGGAAACGCAGCTTCAGCTATTGAGCGGGTATAATTCTAAAAGCCAAAACTTCTGTTCTAATGGGAATTTCAAGGAAACAATTATATCAAAATATTCAGAAAAGATAGAAGTTTAACATCTAAAAAAATTAAAATTTCTTAAATTTTGAAGCTTTAAGAGTCCTGCAACCACTTAATCCTTTCCGACACAGAGTAATTCTATTTATAAACTTATGAAATAATGAACTGACACCAGAATTTATAAACGAATTTATTAGAAAATGCGAACTTGCTTATTTTCATGTACATGATAAAAGAAAAATTTTAATTAAATATTCTTGGTGCCGTTTGTTTCGGAATTAAAATTAGGTTTTTTAAGGGCATTGCCCTCGAAAGATTTAATTAGAATGAATCGCATAAATACTGTGGGATTCGCGACAGTTTGCATTGATTGTATCTCTCAATACGCCTTGAGTGACTTTAAAAGTTAATTAAACACCTATCTGGAAAAACGTGGAACTGACCAAGGCGGCGTTGCAACTTTGAGACCTCAATTCGAGGCGCGCTTAGCACAATGCCAAATTTTAACTTTGAACAAAAGTTTTGTTTTAGCTACACTGTAGAAATAAAGGTTATTACTACGCTGAATTTAGTTTCATGAAATGCCAAATGAAGTTTAACTATGCACTGCTTTTATTGTCAGTACCGAATTAAGTTCATCATAAACAGATTAGGATAATATTAAAAGAAGAGTTATATGAATAGCTATATTTGATATTATTTAGGTTCCATATCTCTTTGAACTTTCATGGTATACCCATTTACACTTTTATAATATATACAGTTATATTCAACCCTACATTGTATAATTTTTTACAAAGTCTTAGTATTCTTTTAGCAACTTTTTTTTTTTTAATAATACAATTACAAATTCATATATTTATTCTACGGAACCCTCTGTGCGCGAGTAATGCTCGCACTTGACCATTTATTTAAAGATAGAAGGAAAAGAAAAAAGGCTCCAGAATCTTTGTATCAATACTGCACATAATAGGGAATTTTTTTTTTTTTTTTTGAAATCTTAAAGTGACTGGCATTTTGAAATAAAATACAGTCACAACCACCAGCGCAAATTCTAATGAAGTATTGGCAACAAAAATAGATCACCATTAATGAAGCAACTATGTGACAGCTGACTATATTTCAAATTCAGTGTTGACGAAAACTGGGAATCTTCTACAACCAGATTCCACACATTTTAGTTTCATTTGTTGGAGTAACCTTTACATGGTGGCTCAGAGAGCATCAGGCCAAGAATACATGCTAAAGCCAGAGAGATGCTGTCCAAGCCTTTGTGTAAATGTTAAAATAAACTGAATTTTTAAAACAAGGAAGTTACCTTTTCTCTCAATACAGGCCAAAAGATTTTTTTTTTAGCATAAAAAGTGAAATTTGTAATCATTTTCAGATCTGATAATTAATTGAAAATTCTGAATAAATTGTGTGACAACTTTTTGAAACATTAGTGAAACTTATCACAGATTTTTTTTTTTTTTTTTTACTTTCCAACATAAAAAAAAAACCTTTTCTTTCTTAATTCAAATAGATTTTGCAATCTTTTTTCTGTGATTCATTATCAAAAGTTGCTGTTTGGCTATTGGTTCATTAATTTTAAATGCAGAAATAATCTTTGAAAAGTTTAGTGGTTTTAAATACTTTACAAAATTGAAAAAAATAAGTAGCAGTCGACCTAGTGCATTTAAAATTTATAAAATTTCAGCAGGTGAAAAAAAGAACTTTATCTTATTGTCATAAGCTTACAGCAGGATTGCAAGTTACAAAAAATTTACAGTATACAATATTTTTAGTGGCAAAGAAACAAGTTTTGAACCAGAAAATTTATTTAAAAAGTACAGTCTTATTATTTGGTGGTTTTTATTTAGTTTCGTTTTTTATGTTTATTTGAACTAGATCAAGTTGACATGGTGCTACGGAAATTTTCAGTAATTCTGTTAGTTTAATACTTTTGGCTAAGAAAACTGAAGACTTATTTTAATATGCAGATGATGGAATTAATTTTGCAGGAAATTTTTTTTTTATTAAAGCAGAAAGATATTTTAGATGAGGGGAGAATAAGCAAAGCATGTTTTCTTTTAATCTATTTGATTGTGCTCATCAATGATTTTTTTAAAAAATTCATCTTAAATGAAAGGAAATTACAGCCACAAAAATATACAAAATAGAAATACTACACTTATACATTTTTCTAACTAACATTTCACAAGGAATCGAAAAAACATTGACAATAGAATGACAGATAAAAGAATTAAAAAAGCAAAATACTTGGTAACTGAGAGGTAAAAAAACAGACAATAATAAATGTCAGATATGTGGCATGTGTTTATTTACTGTGTTACTATGTTGATTGTTCTGAGAGAGGGAGCTGCTTTTATCATTTTAAATTCTCTAATCAACAATAAAAACAATTTAGAATGACTTTGGAATTTTTATATAATCAATTCAATACAAACAAAAGATAGATATTTTTGTTGCCATTAAGTAAGAAATGTCTCAGTTTAGAGTATGACAGGTTCTACTGGCTGATCAACAAATAAATAAAGAGCTCAGATGATAAAGGTGATAAGTGACAAATCATTTTGAATTACTTTTATAAACTAAAATTACAATTTTTTATTGTCAAATGCTTCCATGAATTGAAATCTTTGAAGTTATTTTTTTTTTCCCAAATAGTCTTTTAAAAGATGGTAGAGGATCATTGATTGTTATCTTCAATAATATGATCAACTCTGTTTTTTTTTTTTTTTTGGTCAGATACCACTTTTATCATCTAAGCTCTTCAAATAATAAATTAACATAACAAATATAGTTAATTTTAGATCAAAATCTTTTCATTATATGTATATTTCATCTTTGGAATTTTGCCATTTGTTCATGTATTTGTGATTTCATTTTCATTATATATATATACAGTGAAACCTCTTTGAACGGCCATCTCTAAACAACGAAAACCTCCGAATACCAGCCACGTGTTGATAGAACGAAACATGTTCGATAGCATTAACGAACCAAGGAATTCTGAACAACGGACACTCAAAAGTCACGAGAAAAACAAAATTTCAGCTCTTGGTATGATTTCATATTTATTTGCAAACCAAAATGTGAACCAGATCAAGCAAAATTTACTTGATATGTCAACAGAAAATGAAGACGACAATAATTATGGGGGAAATTTAGATAATATTCTTAGAACGACATGACATGCATAACTAACATTAAGGTCAGAGAGTTTGTAATGTCTGGAGAAAGATTTGGCAATTACTGCCACATTTCACAAAATGGGGCAGGATAGGAGAGAAGAAGAAATGGATTATAGAATTACCCAAAATTTTCAATATTAAAACATATACCGAAAATTTCATGAATGAACCTTTGTGATCCAAAATTTCACATTAAGTCATAATGATGGTGAGTTCTATAGCAAAACAATTCATTGTTATTTCTTTGGAAAAAGATATTTGCAGTAAAAAAAGAAAAAAAAAAAAAAGCAACTTCAAATCACTGATATTTTTAATGTATTAAAACAATGAGGATTTATTAAAATGACTGTGTGTATTTATATTTAAATTCTGTGTAATTTTGATTTTTTTTTTTTAATGAAACCTCTGAATAACACCCACTTCTGAAGAGCAGTCACTTTTCACTGGTCTCACGGGTAACCGTTATTTGGAGGTTTCACTGTTTATATATATATATATACAAATTAAAACCTACATTGCTACATTTCCCATTTGTTGGTATCATTATACAACCAAAATGTTAACAACTTATTTGTCATAATCATGTCATATAATGACTGACTAATTAGTGAAATTACTCAAAAGCATTATAGGAAAAATTTAAATCTTGCGAGGAAATAATTAAAAAAAAATGCCAGAAAGAAAAATGACTACTTAAAAACAATCAAAAAGTTATAGCCATGCCTTATCTTGATCAGGATGGTAAAAAACTTTATTTTCAATGCCATAATAAGGCAACTTTTTTTAGTAGTATAGCAATACTCAATCATCATATGCTAATTTAGGAGAAAAGAAAAAACTTGCATAAAAAATTATTTATGTTTATTGAAAATGTTCTGAACTTCAAATCTTAAAAACATAAAATTTTTTAGAAGTTTCCAATAAGTTTTCGTAATTTATGAAAATAGATATGTATAATCCAAATATATATATATTTATTTAAATGTTTCTTTAAGATATAATATTTTGATATCTTAAAATTTCAATACAATGTACAATATTTGATAGTGACAATAAAAATGGACTACATAAATAAGATGGAAGAACATCCATTAACAAATAAATGACAAAGTATGTAATGAATGAATTAAAAAAAAGAAAAAAAAAAAGATAAAATGCATGAGCGTTTTTATGAAAGGAATACTTAGAAAAAATAATAACAATAACAACAAAAAAAAAACTAATTATATTTCAATATTTACAACTGTATACAAATATACATATCAGGACATACCATATGCAATACATATTTTTTTTATGCTGGATACATTTTCTAATTTTTGTTGTTATTTTTTTTTTAAATATACTGACTTTTAATTCAAAAAATAATTTCTAACATTACTGTTCCATTTTCTCAATCTTACATTATTGAATTTTGCCAATCATATTATAAACTGGCAAAAAATCCAGACTGAATGAAATGCACTTCTCAAAGATAATGCAACACAAACTATAATCATGGGTGCAAGAAGCACGTCCAAGCCAAAAGTGAAATTTTTTCTCGAGTATTAGGTTTAATCAAATGGAAATGGACTAAATTTCTATGTCTTGTAAAATGTCTAAAAATGGATCTTTTATGATAAAAAGAAAGTGATTAAAAGTTTTTGTTAGTGAAATTGCTATTGTTTAAGTATATAAAGTAGAATTTCCCATCAATCAAGAATCTCCCCAGGACTGAAATCAGTCCTGAGACTGAAGGTCTTGCACCCATGGCTATAATCCATCCAAAGAAATACAGATTTATAATAATAGGCAAATAAATTCAATAAAAAATTATGAAAGAGTTTAAAAAAGAAAGTTGTATTCAATACATATTCTAAAATCATTTGTAATACAATTAAGGCCTATTACATTAAAAGTACAATAAATAAAATACCAATCAAATTAGAATATAAAATGTCCAATGATAAAATATTAAAAAGCACACTTGAAAAAGTCACTGTATTCACTTTTGTAAAATCAGAAAACTTCACAATGGACGGCCTGAAACTAAAAATGATTATAATGATAATAGTACATAATAAAGTACATACTTACAATAAAAATTATAGTAAAATACTTTATAATAAAATGAAGTATTAGATCAAAACAGAAAACTAATACTGTAAAACAGCGGTTCCCAAACTATGAGTTGCAGGATAGATTTTGGTGGGTCGTGAAATGATCGGAGGTCTTCAAAAGTATATTATCAAAATTATGATGAACATACCATGTTACAAATTTAGAGTAAATATAGACAAATAACTTTATGAAAAAAGTTTTAATCAACTTTACATAAAGAGCATCCAGCGGTTACAATTAAAGACTTTCAATCATAATATACAGGATAAGTCAAAATGAACATAGCGATTACAAATGGCTATAACTATTTAATGGAAAAGAATTTATCGATAAGGTTAACACAGTATGTAGATGGAACTTCAAAATTTCTTTATGTCAGGTGCAGTGAAGCAGAAGCCTACGGATGCACAAGTTGAAACTTCGCAATGACAAGAAACCTGTTCATTGCGGGCGTCTCATTAGTAAAAATGACAAGTCCTGTGCAGAAAGCATTCTGCATGTTAGAATTTAACAAATATCATTCTGTTATCACAATGCAGAGAAGATTTCATCAGCATTACAATCAAGAACCTCCAGATGCGAACAACATACGCAGATGGCATCAGATGTTTGAAGAAAACGGATGACTGTGCAAAAAGAAAACTAGCAGAAGGCTATGTGTTTCAGCGGAAAAAGTTAAAAGAAATCGCCGCACGTATGAACGATGCCCACGGAAATCGGCGTACAAAGGCAGTAGGGAATTACAAATGCTACAAAAATGGTATGGCTGTTCTCAGAAAGAAGCTAAAAATGAAACCGTATGTATTCAACTTATGCAGCAATTGAAACAGGAAGACTACGGCAAACGTGAATTACACTACGTTTATGCTGGAAAACATGGAGGATGAAAACAATGGCTGATCGACTCATTTTTAGCAATGAATCTACCTTCCACATAAGTGGGAAGGTTAACCGGTACAACAGTCGAATATGGGGTACAGAGAAGCCTTCAACTGTAATTGAACATGAACGTGACTCAGCGAAAGTTAATGTGTTCTGCACGATTTCATCACGTAAATTGTATGGTCCTTTTTTCTTCAGTGAGCGAAGTGTTACATCAAATGTTTACCTTGACATGCTTGAGGTATGGTTAAAGCTGATGGGATTAGATTTAGATAAGTATTAAATTTAGCAGAGTTAAAAATGCCCAATGAAAACTTAAGCTGATGACCCCAAAACTGTTTACTTTAAATAGCTAAAGAAAAATAAAATGTATTGTGGTGAAATAACTACAAAGTAAATATACAAACTATCTAACGTTTATTGATCAAAAGATAAAAACAATATATATAAGTTAACTATATCTTCTTTCAGTAAATCAAACAAAAACATACTAAACTGTTAAAGTATATATCCGATGAAAAGCATTTAGAAAATATATTTAATAGTAATGAGATTAAAAATAAACTAACGAACCTCATGACATTTGGAAAATGAGGTAATGTATCAATGAGTGACCACCGATATGTAACATCCCATCTAATACTCAAACTGCTTGTAAATCATGCCAAGTTAATTACTTCCAAAATTATAGCGTTTAATCTAGGAAAAAGGGATTTCTAGCTTTTTGGCTAATTGCAGCCAATAACTTCTAGCCAAATAAAAATAGCTTTAGCCAAGGAAGAAAAAAAGTTTTATTTATACAAGATTTCTATATGCATGATTGTTATTTTTAGTTATGCAATATGCAAACAAATACATCACTCTGTAAGATTGACCCTTCGAGATTTGGCTATATACCACACAGCAAATGCTTTTTTTTAATGGAAATTCTTTTCAAAATTCCCCTTACAAATTAATCATCATTAAGTTACTTAAATTCTTGATTATCAGTTTGTTTCTCAAGTCAGTTTTTGTTATATTCGTGAGACTGAATCCCCTTCATAGTCAGCTGTAGACAATCAAAGTGATGTTACAAATTCATACAAAGTAGTCACATTGGGAAACATGCCAGTAATGCCATTTTTATTGAAGAAAAAAAAACAATAAGCTAGTTTCATTTCTACGTTGTAGCCAGAACCTGCATAAATTCAAGTCTGAAAAGTTTATACAACATGCATCTGGCACATTGATGATTCAAAACTAGTGCACATCCTATCCCATGTTTATACAATCTGCGATTTTCATTTTCACCATATGCTGGAGTCGTGTCTAATGCAAATGATGTCACACTGTTTGAAGACGCTTGTATAGAGAGCACAAGACAAACTTTGAAGTGTTGCTGCAGCGTGGATGCAATATGAGATTTTTTTTTGTTTTTGTGCAACAGCAGTAGATTTACAAAATGAGGAACAACAAAATGGGAATGATATAGCACATTTCTTTGGCTGTCACTATTTGGCTAATTCACTAAATGCTTTGGGGGCAAAAAGCACTTCCAGTTAGCTTTTTGGCTAGCTCTAGATTAAACCCTAAAAATAAGACTGAATCGTTGAAAGACTTCTTTATAACTGATAGCACTTCAATGGAGAATGTAGTGATAAATTTTAAACAAAACACAAGAGATGAATAATTTAGCTTTGATCTTCCCAATAGCGGTGACTCACTAAACGACGTTAACCATTAACACAGAGTCCACACGCTAATCCAGAGCCGATAACGAAACTATCAAACTTCCAACAGGTAAATCGAAATGGTAAGACTCAAAGTAAATCAATGTAAATATAAACTGGTTAAAAATATACAGAACATCTATTTCACATCAAATGCCCTTTTAACAATCAGAGGACAACCATTTGTTAATGCCAAAGGTAAGGAAAGGCGACTGAGAGCTGGTGAGGAAGCAAGAAAATCATATCCATATTTATATAAATCAGGAGAACAAATAATACCTAATCACGCAATTCAACGAGCAGCAAAAGATGATTCCAGAGTGATGACATCGTGACGAAGTGTCATACATTTAATGTGCCGTAGGCTCGAACGAGAGATGCCATCTAGCGGCGATCGTGAAACCAGATGTCAGATGAAACAGTTACGTGCCGTTGAATGCATGGGGGAAACAGATGAAAAATGGAAACAAGAAGGAAAGTACGATAATGTAAACAGAGTAGATAAGTTAAAGATATGATAACAGAAGTTAATTTAAGGTAAGTAGAGTAATGTTTAAATTAATATATTTTATCACTGATAAATAAAGAAGTAAAATGTATTATTTAATAAAAGTAAATATAGAGGAGATAGATATATTGTAGGAAATGTAGAGGGTAAATTCCCAGACAGTGGCAAGACAGAAGAGGGTAATTTACATCTATTCAAAAGCCACAGCTAGACTCTGATTCCACGGACTTCATATTTCAGCAAGATGGAGCCCCCTCCCAATCCACACACACATACTGGAATACGGAGGTTCGCACATTTTTAAACTAACATCTTCAAAGTGTTGGATCGGTCAAAGTGGAGATGCCGGCGACGTTTTCTGCTCTTAGTCACCAAGATCTCCGGACTTGGCACCTTACGGTTTTTTTTCTATGAGGTTATGTGAAAGACAGGGTGTACATGCCTCCCATGCCCAAAACAACTGAAGAACTCAAAGTATGCATTTGTAATGTGCTTGCGTCAGTGACTTTACAAATGCTTCAGAATGCATGGCATGAAATGGATTACCACCTAGATGTTGTGCGTATAACCAAGGGAAGCCACGTAGAACACCTATGACATATGTATACAAAATTTTGAAGTTCTGTCTACATTCTGTGTTAATCTTATTGATAAATTCTTTTCCATTAAATAGTTATAGCCATTTGTAATCTCTATATTCATTTTGACTTGCCCCATATATTCTCTTATTGGTACAAAATATTATAAATCATATCAGTTGTTAATCCCATCATAAGTAAGATATAATAAAAATTGTTTAGACAGAAATGCAAACTACCAGTGGTAAATTCCCTTTTATGCAGGTTATTTTAATTTTACAAAATATAATTGCTTTTTTTTTGGAAAGGGGGTGGGCATGATTTTTTGTTTTCTGTTTATTGCAGGATTCCGTTATAAACAGGCTTTACTTTATTAGAAAATAAATTTGCTGGATAGTACCTTTTTATTAATCTATATAGTAGTATTTGCTTGCAATTTTATTATTTCTTTTACAGTATTACAGTTTATGTTGTATTTGTAATTGCTTTTTCCTCTAAAGATTAAATAAAAATTTAAAATATCGAAAACATAATGAAATTTTAATTTAATTCTTCAATTAATTTTGAATAAAAAAGTTTAAAGTATGAGACAAATAAAATTCTAAAACTTAACCTGTGACTTTAAACAACTTTCCAACTGAACAAGAGTCAGGCCCTGATAATTTGCACCACCTCTAGCCCGCCCCCTCTGTACGGACTTGCAATATAAATTTCAGGTTCATTTAAGAATATTATCACAGGCCGTGGGCAACGTCGGGCGGGCCAACTAGTATATATATAAATTATACATTCGATATGACATAACAATATGTTCATTATTTAATCAGAGGGTTTTGTTCTATAATTATTTCACTTTCACATTAGAATTAATTACCTGTTAGTGTAACCGTGTGAATATTTTATATAAAAGTTAGATCTCCCTTAGAATAGATTATGTAAAAAGCTCAATATGCTTGCTTATTAGGTGGGTCACAAACATTTTTCAAACTCTAATATGGGTTGCAAACTTTTTAAACTGTAACGTAGGATGCATTGTAATAAAGTTTGGGAAACCCTGCTATAAAATACAATTCATAAATATAATGTGTGCTTCTACTTAAGATTTTGTTCAAAGAATTTTGTACAAAAATATTACAACCAACTACAACAACAAAATTATGTTCATTAATGCAAATATGCATGCTAAAATTCAGGATGTAAAATACAGTGTTCTTCCCAGTATTCCCTCATCAGATTAGCAAACTGCCCAGTTATGATTTCAGCATGCTCCAGTTAAATCTATATGAATGGATGATTTTTGGATGCTGATTCATTAAACAATACACTTTTTAATAAATTATAGAGTTGATATTAAATAAATTCATCTATAACAAACATATTTCTTTTTAATATTAACTATGAGTATAAGCTAGACTTTTGTGCCACAAATATCTTTACTTTTGTGTGAAATGGCAAACTGAGAAAACGACACTTTTTTGTAATTTTAATTTCATTTAAAACTAGCAGAAAATAAAATTGATTTTTTAATTTAAAAAAAAGTTTTCTAATTATGTGGTTAATAATTAAAACACAAATTTTTAATTATTCTTAACAATTAGTCTTTTTAATTAATCTTAAATTGTCAATGAGTCTAATTTTTAGAGTTTTTTATTATTCTTTCCATTTATATTAAAAGGTTACAAGTATCATAGAACATTTTACACATTTTTAAATTGAACATACACTTTTACTAACCTCTGACGAAAGAAAAAATCAGAGAGGCCATCTTACTGGCTGTATATGAATCTGATTTGAATGTTGGTGTAATCTGTTGTTTTAGCATAAATAGTGAACATACACACAAAAAAAACAAAAATAATTAAAGTTAGCATCATTCAAATTGTCAGTTAATTTTTTTTTGTTGTTAGCTTGCTATGAAATTTCTGACATAAATGAGATGAAGTACAACCAATTGAAAGAAATGGGTTCATCAATAAATGTGAATACTTATTGGCATGCTTTGTCTAGTGCCCCATTTTTCTAACCTTAGCATACAAAATTAACTTTTTCAACCTGTCAAACCACGTCTTGATAAATATATAAAATTTAATTCTTGCCATAGTGGTCCACACAACCAGGAAATTTTAAATCAGATTTGTGTTGAGCCTCCACTGCAGGGGTACAGTCGAACTCGCCTAACACAAGCAAATTGCATATTAAGAATGGTTCATAATTTAAACTGTATTAAAATTTGCATGTATTTTAGGAGTTACAAAAGCAAGTTCATGGTTAATATGAGTAAAACCTCTTTTCACTTCAATGTGCATTGTGGTAAAAGGTAAGTTAGAATTAGGAAAGAGATCCCTCTCTTACTGAATACTGTAGAGAAAGAATAGAGATGAGTATTGAAGAGTATATCAGAGTATAGAATGTCCCCAGGTCTTGAATGGATGAAATAAAAAAGGGAGAGATCAAGCATTTTAAATATCACCCCTCTGTAAGACTTACAACTCAGCCATGGAAAGTAAAGAACATAAAAGAAAACCTTTACTTGTTTCTTTCTTTAAATCTAGGTTCTGGGCTAGTCTTTTGTTGTCTCTTATTGCACTGTTAAAATGAAAAGAATGTGTGAAATCAATAGCTTGAAAATTGCAGTGACTATTGCAATGTTAGCAAAGTTTTCTGGGAAAGAGAGAAATGATCAATTGCATTACTGTATATTGTTCATGTCTTTTAGAATTACTTGTTTGTTTTAGTAGCTTTGACTTCAGTACTGTAATTTTGCCTAAAGAAAACAACAGTTACTAAGGTATGGCTGATTACTTTATGTTAACTTAATGATATTAAGATCATTTTAGCACTGACATAATTAGAGCAATTAATGGTAATAAGTTTAATTATGCATGTGGTTTTAAGATTTTTATGATCTTCATGGATATTACGAGTAACAGTGTTGTAGTTGTTAAAAAATCAGAGGGAATGGCACTATAGGCAGAGGGTACATGCTTCAGCTTTATTTGAGAAACAGAAGGTTCCTTTTAAAAATTCAGAAGATATACAACGTATACATCATGTATCCTCTAGTACAACCCTGAAGAGTACTGGTTAATTGACTTTTATAATTCCCTTGCTTCTTGTATCAATAGAGTTCAAGTGTATTTTACTGAGCATGCTGCTATTGCCATTCTTCTCATGATACAGATCTCTAGTATAAACTCTTACTGATGTTTCTACAACACAGCAACAAGGAAATTCTAGGGAAGAACACTGAAATATATCTGAAATTCTGGAAAACTGCTTTTCCTTGTACTTAAAAGTTTTTTCAAATTATAATTTTTAAACCCATTTTAGAGATTTTTTGGATTAAAATTAAGAATTATTCCCAACTGTCCTCTCATTTATCAAAAATAAAGGATGGGTAGTAATTTCTGAATCAACACAATCAACTTTTTCAAGAAAAGTTGGCATTTAACTTGAGATTATTACTTCTTCAAATATAATGCCCAAATTGATTCTTCTTTATTTACATACACTATACAGTGCCTATTAATTACAATAACTTGAACTCACAGTACAATTAAAACGTTCAGCATTTAGGGGGTATATATTCAAACTTGTGATTAAATTAGCTACTCTGTCAGTGATATGTCAATTTTTACCTAGTCAGTAATTTCTTGAATGAAATTTATTCAGTTATAATAATTTCATTATTATTCTATTTGAGTTTAAGCAGCAAAGGTTTTGGGTTTGGGGGTGAGAGGCAGTCAGAAGCACATATGAGGGGCTCACAACCATAGTAGACTAAGTCCATTTTGAAAGAAAAAAAAAAAAAAAAGAGTCCATTTTGAAGGTGCACAAAATCTGTTTTATCCACTCGCACAGTAAATCAAATCTGTGAACAGATGACATATACATGATAAAGTATGTAAAAACAGACTTGATTCACTACAGGAGTGGATAAAACAGATTTTATGCACTTTCTAAATGGATGGATTATCTCTTTTTTTTTTTTTTTTTTTCTTAGTCTTTAACTTAGTCTACTATGGTTGTGAGCCCTCATACATTAGTCATGCATACATTAATTAAAATAATCTAATCAAATACAACTCAGGGCTGCCACTGCTGCCATTGAAAGTTGCTGCTTTAGTAGCCTACGTTGAAAAACATAGCAGCCAAAAATAGTAGAATTTCTATAAAAATAGTATCTAAAATAGTTAGAGGCTTACTTTTAAAAAGGAAAAATATATTTATTTGCCATAAAAATAATAACTAAAACGGCTTCATAAAAATTTGCATCTTATTCTATAGTTAATGCTATCGCCCAAATTTGCTTTTTGCACTTTTATTATAAAACCATGTAATTATTTTTAAAGCATTAAAAGATTTTCTAAATTATCATGTGATGTAGATGATCAAAATGTAGTTTGTTTTCATCAAACTAAATTAAGTATATGCTATCAGTGCAACAAAGAAAAGCACATAATAAGATAACATTTGCTTCAACTTTAATTCCATTTCATAAATATAAATTAACAAAAATACCTGTCTATAAAGAATATTTTTACCAGAAAAGCATACATTTTATAAAGAACAGACATTTGCAACTTTTGTATAAATATTTGATCTATTCTTCATAATAAATTGTCTAGAACTAGCTTTTGCTTATGGTTCTGCTCACATAAAATGAAAGTTTTGAAATTCAGAATGCAAATTTTACATTTTATTTTTGCATAATTTATCTCACTAATAGTGCAACTCCCATAACTAATCCTTCATAATCGACTTTATCTAATTACAGACCTTTCTCCTATAGCTATTTAACTAAGCAACATAAAGTAATGTGTTATGCCCTAAAATCTTTCCCCAATCAACTTCCTAACTGTCAATGAAAGTGCCATAAAAATCTGTTTAGAAATTGAACCTGAATTATAAGCTTTTGGAATGAAATTCCCATTTGCATTTTTTTATATATGTATATAGTAAAAAAAAAAATAGCATAAAGTCTGTTTTTATAACCACCAACAGTAGTGCCAACTTTTGAAACATATTGGGTGGGCTCAAAAAATTTTTACTAAAATAATGCATACAATTTTTTCCTCTTTGTGCATTTTTGTGTGGAGACAGGGGAGGAGTGAATGACTAAAGATGATAATTTGAAGTTCAATTATGTTTTTTTCTAAACAAAATATAAAATTAAAATTATTATAATTTAATAAATAATTTTATTAAATTATACTTAAATGAGTTCTACCTTATAAATACATTAATATTTATTATAAATATCATAAAAATTGCTATCTATTGAAAGTGCAAAAAACTAAATGGCAAGAAAAACATACAGTTTAGTCACGTAATTGCTTTATCAATTCAAGACATTAAAACAGATGGCAAACAATGTAGAAAATTTGTTTTTTAAATAAATTTAATTATACATCTACTGAAGGGGCTTTCAGTACTTGTGTAAGTCTAATTGATGTTTAACATTTTTCAAACATAATTATTTTGTGAAAATCAATAAAACCAAATTTAATTTCATCTATCAAATAAATAAATAATGAATTAAATCAATTGAAATTGAGCAGGCTCGCGCCCCATGTGTCCATATAAGTTGGCACCACTGTCCACCAATGAGTTGAATAAAGCCATAAAAAAAAGCAACACAAAAATGCATCATTCTAAACGTTATTCTCATCCTTTTAATTTTTTTATTAATTTTAAAAATTAAGCTACAAAATATGATTTCCTTTTAATTATCATGGCCTGATTAAAGCAGAAGCCAATGAACTCTCTGATTTTTGGAGACTTCAAATGTAGTGTGCATTTTCCAAAAGTTTAATCTTTTAATCATTTTTCAATCCTGTAATGATTATAATCAATATTTTAGACTTTTAGAGTAAGGCACATCCCACACTGAGACGACAGCGACAAAATGAAGTGCGACACAGGGGGAAAAAAACGGTCGAAACAAAGAAGGAAGCTGTTTTAAACCAGTTTTTCCCCCGAAATCGAGCAACATGTCTTATGTGTCGCCTTAGTGTGTGACCTGCCTTAGATAAAATTTAAGTCTTAATTTACATTTATATAAATTAAATATGTATTTATATATTCCTATAAGTACTCTAAGGCATCTTGGTTTTTTTTTTTTTTTTGGCAACAGTATAGAAAGCGGGCTCAAAATGAACATCAGACACTCTGTCCCTACCTTGGATTGATCAGGTCCTATTACTGATAAAATATTTTTAATTTAGACAGGAAAATAACATCAACAAATTCAAGGAAATCAATAAGGAATTTTACTACCTATTCCACATTGCCATATATTTTAAAGGCCATCACATGAAAAGTTACTATGAAAAATATAAAATTAAATTAGTATGTTAGAAAAATTGTGAAGTTTTATATATTTTTGTTATTTTAAGACTCATTTAAGATTTTTAATAAAGTAACTATTACATGAATGCAATATGTATGCTGTTCGTGGAGAACAATCCAACATGTAAATTATGACATGTCACTCGACAGTGGATCATTTGTTAAAAAAATTTAAGAATAACAAAAAATTGGGAGAAATGCATGGTAAAAGCCTGGTGAAACCAAGCAAAAAATCAGTTGTTTCCTGACAAAATCAAAACTGTCATCCTTACACTATTATTCAGATGGAAACGATTTTTTTTTTTTTTTTCCCTAATGGAAATTTTATATAGATTTTTAAAACAATAGCTTAAAAATTTGATACTGATATGCAAAATAGGGAAATTAGCCTTATAAGAAAGAAAGAAAGAAGGGGGGGGGGGAGGGGAGAGAAAGAGACAAGAGTTAACAGCTTTGTGATTGATGAAAAATCTATTTTCTACAACAATAGTAGGATAGGTTTAGTAAGTTTTTCTTAACAGTTGCTTTTCATGAGTATAGGGCTAAAATAGTAGCTATAATCACCCAATATTGAAAATAGTTGCTTTTAGTAACATTTTAGTTCAAATGGCAGCCATGACAACTGAATAATTTAGAGCAATTATTCAAATAATCTTAATGAAATTACATTATATTTACTATAAATAATGAATATAATACTATGCAACGATTTCAGCAAGTTAGTTAATCAAAACATAGTTAAAATACAAATGTCCATAAATGCTGAAAACAAAATATATATATATACAGTAAAGCCCCGATTATCCGTGAGCGGATTATCCATGGTGCGGTTTATCCGTGAAGCAAATTTTTTCTTTCTTTCTTTCTTTTTTTTTTTTTAATTCAAGTCAACAGCAAGGAAAATACAATAAGCCCTACTATTAAATATAAACAGAAAAATTAATGTATTCGAAAGTCATAGAAGAATATTTCTAGATTCGGTTGCCATGTTTGAAATATCAGATATAAAGTCTTGATGTCCTTTCTTGATTTTATTAAACAAATGTAAGCACAGCAATTAAAATATTTTACAATTAAATAACACTATTATGATAATTTCCAGGAGAGCATATCAAGAATAACTTCACTTTTGAGATAAAAATTATTCCATACGAAAAGAAAAATAATAGTTTACAATTTAGAATAAAGAAAATGTGTTTCCAAAACAAGAAGCAAAAACAAGTGACTGATTTTTTAAAAAAGATGTAACTCACCTCTTTTTGTACAGTATGTAAGGCATTGTTTCTTGTTTACTGTTCTTTATTTTAGTGATTTAGATGTAAAGCAAAGGTTTCTGACATATTGTGCATATGTATGTATTTTAAACGTTTTATTATGTTTTTTGCACACTAAAACATGGTTTTTATGTTGAATTTTCTTTTTTTTTTCGTGTTTCCACTCCATTTTCAGTCTATTTTGGGTTATCCGCAGTGTCCTTGCCACCCAATCCCGTGGATAATCGGGGCTGTACTGTACATATATTAATAATCAATAAATTATTTAAATTCTACAGAACAAAATTCTAAAACAAATAATTCTAATTCTCTTAAAGAACATAGAACTACAGATTCCTGAGGAGTTGGCCTTTCAGCATGATAAAAAATATTTGTAATACCTTTTGTCAAGAGGGAAAGAAAGCTTCAAGAAAGACTTCTTTACATCTATTTAATTGAAAAATACTTGCTTTCAATTATGGAAAAAGTTTGAAACAATATATAAATTAGTCTTTTACTTTTTGGATGTTATTCCTCCTTCCTCTAATTTCCTCAAAGCTCTTGTACCAGTTTTGTAATTGTAGTAGTAATTATAATGCTGAGTATAGTTTATAAATAAAAAGTTAATGTCATAATTGTATAGCAAGTCAAGAACTCATTATTTGAATCAATTTTTTTAAGATGACACACACATAGCAGCAGAATAACATAATTAATCCATTCAGGACTGGCACATTATATATGAATTCCAAAAAGTTCCTCCTCACAGCCCACAGGTTCATATGCAATGCAAGTTAGAACTTTCTTTACAGGACCATGGGTTTAAATATGAGCTTTGAAGTCTGAATGTTTTATTAATAATACTAGATGGCGTCAGAAAACTTTGGTAATCACCCAAATATCCTTCATATCCTACAAGTTTTTGTTTATTTGTTTTCAGTTCTGATAGATAAAACTTGGAGTGTGTCAATCTTCGGTTTATGTAGATGGAATATGCTTTGATCTAAATGATGGGAATGTTTTATTACTTTCTACTTTGAGTATTTATTTATTTATTGAATATTTGAGATAGAATGTGTTTTAGGTTAATGGATATTAAATTGATTACCTTTTTGATTGAGTATGTTGTAACCTTGTAATATGTAGAATTTTTATCAGAAGCAAATCAATAATCATGGGGAAAAAAGCTTGAATCTTATTGAAAGCGAAATGTCAGAAAACTCAATAGTGATACAGCTTGGAATATGTATATAAATAGTTTATGCTTTTTAAGATTCCAGTTACTGAGAATTGACAGAAGAATATAATGTAGACACTACCTAAAAGTTCTTTTTTATTTTATAATTTTTTCTTTAAAATTTAATAAAAATATTTGTTATTCCTACACATCAATATGCATATATATTTTTCTCTTTAAATTAGTTTATTAGGTTGAGCAAAAAGTTCTGGGAAATTTTTAATATAATAGTTACCGGAATTTGTATCGTATATAGGAGTACTAGTGGTACAGTCCAGACTTGGCTCCATCTGATTATG
The DNA here is from genome assembly GCA_963932465.1 of Maratus speciosus. Lineage (NCBI taxonomy): Eukaryota > Metazoa > Arthropoda > Arachnida > Araneae > Salticidae > Maratus > Maratus speciosus. Next base: position 287,004,616 of record OZ010791.1, on the reverse strand, counting down.
GCCTCTTTCGATCAATGAAACATTTTTTCAAGGGCCGTCGATTTGAATTCTTTAATGAAGTTGAACAAGCATGTCAAGAGTTTTTCGATTCCAAGGAGCCGCGATGGTACTTCCAGCAAATCCGGAAACTGGCAGAAAGTCTTTGACTATGATGGTCTCTACTTTGAAGAATAGTCCTTGTTGCTTTTGTTGTTAATTTGCACATAACAATGCAACTTTCACAAATTTCTCAGAACTTTTTGCTCAACCTAGTAATACAGTGATTTTGGTGCTTTTTATATAACTCCTAATATATTTTTTAAATATTAGAATAATACACCCAGGACATCTCTAAAATTTGTATAAATATAACAAAACCTTTAAATTTGAATTTTCAATTTTATATCAAAATATTCTGATAAAACTGTTTAATTATGAATAATAAAAATAATTAGGAAAAGCGGGGGAAATTTACTCCACTAAACATAAAAAAAAAGAAAGAGAAATAATGTTGTTATTTCTTATCAAACAAATTAGAGGGTATTTAAGGAAAAATGGGGAAAAAATCTTACAAGAGATTTTATTGAGAAAATTTCTCAGAAAATTATTTCCGTAAAACAAAATGCCATGTTATGCTGGACTAAGAAAATATTTTACTATGTACATAATTTGAACAAAATAAAAAATGGAAAACATTCTGGTTCTTGAAATATACTTAAAAAGACAAAAGAAAAACTTACTGATCTGTACAATCTTTCCCTTAAAAAGTTGTTGACAATGCTGAACTATCTGAACTATCACCATCATCATCTGTGGCTAAACAATTCGAATGAATTCCGTATGAAAAAAACAAAATGTAAACAAAGGGGAAACCCGTAATGTTGATTCAAAAAAATAATTGTTTTCTAAAATTTTAGAATAACATAAAATAAAATATAAAACTAAATTTTAAAATAATTAAAAATCAAAATTACAAACCTTCCTGAATATATCTACTTTATAGATAGAAGAAAATGAGAAAAGAAAAATATAGCAGAAAGATGTGGTAGTACCTTACATCCACCCTTAGAGAAAAAATATTTTAGATAAACTTACTTCCCATATAATAAAATTTTAGAATTAATATACAGAGGGATATTTCCTTTTTTCCAACAAAACATAATTCTCCTTATCTTAGAATTACTATTTAAAAAAATAATAATATTCTAAAGCAACTTACCAGCTATAGAATTCAGAATGTTAAAAATCTTCCCATTCAAATATCTACAATATTATAACACAATGCAAGCAAATCTAACAGATTATACATTTTAATTATCAGCAAATCCTACATTTCCATGCACAAACTATGTGTATGTACAGTTATTTATAAAAGTAGAATTAAGTGCAATATTTGCAAAAAAAAAAATCTATTTACATGGAGTTTAAATTATTGCTTAAAATTATTTTATGTGCCAATATAATATGCTCGTTACAAATTTTTATCTCAATAACACCATTGTTTGAGCTGAATATGTTTTCATAAAGTAGTATAATAGGGAGGAGGTAATAGATAAGTATAACAATTGCTCAGCACCAAGTATTCTTTTTTCTTTAACTTTTCAGCTAGCGTTTATCTGACTGTGACACACCAATAAAGGTTACACTTATTAGTCCACACATGTAGGCTACCTATTATGCCCTAGAACCTTTTAAATAAATTAGGTGTTAAAATTTTATGAGTTATCAAAAAACAAAGTCAATGCAAAACAATGCCAGATAAAAAATTCTTTCTTGATCAATCATGCTAAGATTCCAAATGAAATATCGAGATAATTATAAAAATACATGATTTATCACTAACATACCTGCCAACTTTTGAAAATGGCAAAGTGCAAAATAATGCATGAAAATTTGTGCTCTTTTTTTATGTGTGTGTGTGTTTGTGTGTGAACATATGGCCCAAGTAAATCATTTTTTAAAAAATAACACAAATAAAATTTTAGGCTTCTTTTAAATGCACATATTTATAGAAAAATATACACAAAAGCCACTGTTTATCTATTATATTGACTAAAATTTTTAATGAAAGGAGGAAATATATGCAAAACACCATAACCACATTAAGAAGCTAATTTTAAAGACATATATATACATAGCTCTTAAAAAATATTTGCTTTTTAAAGAAAGTTTGAGCAAAAACTTATTTAAAACATGACTTCATTTTACATACAATAAAAATTAAAAAATTTCCTGTGATTTTTTTTTACCAATGAAACCTGAATTCTTCCCTTTAACATTACTAAATATTCATTGGCATTCACCATTTTTCATTACTAAAAGCAGAGAGAAAGTAATTCATGACTAAGGAGAGGGGAATTGAAGATTGGGAGAAACTTTGCTTAAAGTGTAAAAATAAGTATCCTAAATGTAAAAAATCATCAAAAAGTGTAAATTCTTATGCCTAAAGTGTAAAAGTTGGCAAGTTTGCACTAAGCAAAAAGCAAAAGATAAAGAATTTCTTTTTTCTTTTTTTTTTTTTTTCAGTTCTGCATTTTCCAACCTATGCAGAGATTCAATGTACTCTAGATTGTGTATATCTGGAAATCAGCATTTAACAACAGAAGTATAACGTCCAAAACACATTTCTGGTCTTAGATATTCAACATGTTCTTTTATAATTTGGAAGTGTTTGTATACCTGTGTGTGTAATTGATTGGGTACAGCAAACAATATCGATAACTTTATTTATTTTTTTTATTCTTATGGTTATATATTATAAAACATAAATGTACTTACTTTATGTAAATTGTTTAAAAACAGTCTTGCATCAGATTAAGTGTCCATTTTTTTTTTATTCTAATGGTTAGAATACTTAAAAGAGTGTTTATTGTGAAAACACAGTTACAAGGGTAGTATATTTTTACCAGTATATCTAGGTAATTGGTATGAATTAACATTCTCAGTACTAAAATAATTTTTGATCCTGACAAAAAGCTAATTTGTAACCGGCAAAAAAAAGTCTATTACACAAACAGATTTACTTTATGAACTACTATGAGTTTTAAAAATGCTTTCACACAAACAACTGAATATACATTAGAAGAAAAAAAAAACTATGATACCACAAAAAATGGAACCTAAACTATTTCTTATAAAACAAAACTGTTTGTTTTAATACATAGTTGATATTTTTGACAATAAGAAGTATAAATAAGGGCTTTGCCATCAAACTATTCAAATAGTATTTGCATTCTATTCAAGTCAAATTCTCTAGTAACATTGGCTGGTAATCACTCTTCACAAAAAAAAAAAAAAAAAAAAAAAAGAGAGAAATGCAGCCAGATTACTGTTGACAGTTTAATTTGTCATTAGAAAGGATTCATCAAGTACCAATCACACAATAGAAAAAGTTTGACATCTTTATTCATTTCAGCTGGGGGGTAAACTGCTGATCTTAACGAATTCAGCATTTATCAGTGAATAAATACTTATTTTAATATATTCAATATTTTAATATATTTTAACATATTCAATTTTAATTATTTTGAACAAATTACATCACAAGACTTATAAAGTAATTGTTTTGATGGAGTATAATCTGAATTAAAATTATAAATAACATTTAACGCCAGAAATTATATATTTTTGTTCAACTAGTTTATATTAAAAATACTGTAAAAATTAAATAAATTTCAATATGTTCACTCTTTTAAGTATATTAGTTCACAATATATTTTACAATTGACATAAATATGGTAATAGAAACTTAATTACAATGATATTTAAAAGAAAATAGAGGTACTTCTTTTTAATGCCAAAATATTAAGAAAACGAGTAAAAGAAAAAATATATATATATATCTTTTCTAACCATAATTCTGGCAAATTATCTAAATAAATTTATTGCTGCCTGACGGAATACCAGACTTAATGTCTGTAAACTTCTAATGATTCTGCATAATTTTTTTTTTTAACTACGCAATCATGTATTATGGAACTGAGTACTACAAAAGGAACATTTTTCTTTGTATTAAAAAATTCATTTAGACAATAAAAAGTTGGCTCTCAATAAAGAAATTTGGTGCCTTAGAGTAAAGACGTAGGTAACAAATTTTTAAAAAGACAAATTAAGCCATGATGATATAAAAGCAGTGCCTTTAGGCATATTTATATAAAATTATAGATTTTTGTTTTTTAACCTGCTTAATTATTGTTGATAATTTTATAATAATTAATTTTTCATGTACATGCAAACTCAACAAAATTTATTAAATTATGAAGTGAGATATTTCACATTCACTCTTTACAATTTACTTTCAATACACATAAGTTAAATAAATTTAAAACAAAGCATTTTTTATTTAAATAAAAACGTTTAAAATAATTTTAAATTCTACAAGAAGTTACATCATTTGAAAATTTTATTTTAACAAGAAAAGGAAATAGCGATAGCCAATCTTTCAAATGAGCTACAATTATCATCTTTTTATTTGTAAAATAAATATTAGCAATAACATCTATACTCAACACATATTTTGATTCACTGTTCAATTAAATAATGAAATTTTTGTGGTTTTTATCTCTGAGAGATAATAAACAACAGTTATCTTAAATTAATTTTGAAGGTGTTTTCTATTAATAAAGAGTTTGCAAATACGACACAACTAACATCTTTATTCACAGAAACTTAAAAAAATTATGATCCTATTTAGACTATTTCTTGAATAAACTTAGCTTTAAAAAAAAAAATTATATATATATATATATATATATATATATATATTAAATCCAGTATAATTATCCCTGTGAAAGACAGTTTTAAATATTTGATTATTTAGAAGTACCTCCAATATATTTCTTACCTTAATACAATATTTCGTAAAGCTAAGCTTATATTTCTTTCAGAATAAAGAAAAGAAAAGAAACAGATTAACCTACATACCTATGAGGATTTCCTGACCTTCTTGTAACATCATGGTCTTTCACACCTATTTAATTTTAAAGAAAATTAATAAATCATAAATATTAACAAAATATAGAAAAATTACCTTCTGAATCAGAAGTAGGTGCTAGCCCAGGAGGAGTGCGGGGACCCCTTCTGGGACCAGGAGGTGAAAGTGACGGTGTGCGAGGCCCCCTTCTGAAGATGGAATCAGGGGCAGGTGAATGAGGTGGTGTACAGGGACCCTTCTTACCGTTGAGTAAGGTATTTCTTGTTGTTTCTCCATTCTCTTCATCAGATGCAGTTGACTTAGATACAATTGACTCTTGTTCCAGGCGATTATTTTCAGATTCATGAGATTTGGTTGAATTCCTATCTTCTTCATTATCATTATTGTTATCAGAATTATGATCAGGTTCTGCAGTCTGATCACAGTCTATGTCATTATCTACACAATCAAGAATTTTATAGGAATTTTCTTCATCCCCTTTATAAAAACAATTTTTTCGTCCTTTATCTCCAAATGTTTGCTTATATTGAGCAATGAACTGATCATTATCTGCAGAAGGATCTTTCATAAAATCCTTTAATATTATGTCAAAAGATTTTAATGTAACAGGTTCGTTAATGGAATTGGAAATGGAACAAGTGCTTCTCAGTCTCTTAGTAGGTTCTGTTCTTTTTGCAGCAGGTGTTTTTGATGCAACATTTTCAATGTCTGATTTCAAATCAGATTCATTATTCAATTCTTCAGATTTCCTCTTAAGTTTTTGTCTTCTAGAAAATTTCTTGGTTTGAACAACTTCAGTATCACTTTGAGATGTTTCTGCTGGGTTTGCTACTTTAGGATATCTTGAATTTTTTCTACCACTACTTTCCAATTTGTCCTTTTGTGATTTATTAAATGCATGTTTTCGAGAAGTTCTACATGCATTCCTTTTGGCTAAAAGTCTATAATGTTGCTTTCTGTTTCTTCCTAAGGTATTTATTCTACCATTTTGGAATTTAACAGCTCTAGTATTTTTTCTTTGTTCAGTTTCAACTTCTGTTTCAACATTTTCTTCTTCAACAGCTTCTTCTGGTACTACAAAAAATTAATTAAATGCATTAAATTTAAGACAAACATATAATTATATATTAATCTTCCTATTAATAGAATAATGTTATTTTTAGAAAGAGTAGACACTGATACAATTTCTCCATTAATTACTGAATTTATTTATGTTCAATTAATCAAGTTTACCATCAACGTTTCTAATTTTTCGTTCTTACTTTATAAAAGTAAATACAGAAAAAAGCATGACTTTTATGAATACCAAAACTTGAGTAAGAACCTATATTTAACATCCTTTTATTTTTATTTATTTCATGTTTGTTTCTCCTTCTCCCCCCCCCCCCCCCAATCACCTCTGTAATGCTTGTAGAATTGTACAAAACAAAAACAAACTTTAACACTAGCAGGTATATAAAGATAAAATTAATCAAAATAAAACTGAATAGATAACAATAATGACATTTATTTAGAATAAATCAAATGGCATACATAAATGAATTTTACATTAACCAAACTAAGACATGCCTTCTACATTGTGAGATATAGAATTGAAAACTGGCCATTCCTTCTTACATATTAAATATAAGGTATGTTATATTTAATCTGTGTTCCTTCTAACAAGTCTGGCAACATCCATTTAGTCATTAGACATGCCTTCTAACATCTTGAGGTTTGAAAACTGTTCAAGAGGAACATAACAAAAATAAAGGTCATTTTTAAATTAATATTGGCACTTGTAGCTTTCACATTATTCATAATGCTTTTCAAAGGGGTAATAAAATCATAAAATGGAAATTAAATTGAATTCTTGCAGCAATCTACCTAGTTTTTAAGGGCAGCCCTACAATGCATGCAGACTTCATCTCTTATATTAGAATATCTCTCATATGTTCTAATATTAGAAAAAACCACAGTTAACCTAACATTGTATCACCATTAAATTTGAAAATCATTTTTGTAAACTAAATTGCAAAATGACAAGAGTTTTGCTAGGGAAAGTTAGTTATAAATAATTTTATAATGGGACAATTTTCTGCTTGTATGCTATACATGCCTTTTATGGAATTTGGGATTTATCCATGTTACATAACTTCAAATATAAGCACTACAAAATAAATAAATATAAAAGACTTTGTAATGATATTCTATCATTTTACACAGCATTCTGCAAGCCAAGGTTATCCAACATGGTATGGATGCACACAGTCACCAAGGCATTCTTTGGAGGTTTTATTGCCCCCCCCCCCCCCTCCCGCAAGGTTTCCTGTCATAGGTTTTTTACAAACTAAAATAACTTCTTAAAACACCATTGAAACCTTAAATGCGCATTTAAGGTTTCGATGGTGTTTTAAGAAGTTATTTTAGTTCGTATTAATTCACACCAGTTTCAACTTATTTTCTTTCATTAGGTATTTTGTTTTGTTTTGTTTTTAAATATAAAAATCAATTTTAGAAGATGCTTTCATTAAAATCATTTATGCTTGCACACTTTTTCATAACAGGCAGCAAAAAAGTTTTTGGCTTCTTTCTCTTCAATTTTTTTTTTTATTTTTTAGACACATTTCTCTCTTGAAAGAAAGAAAAGAAAATTCAGAGAAAATTTAATTCTAAATTTACTATGATCTATATTTTTTCTGCAATTTATTTTTATAGAGAACCCTACATCGTAAGGGCTCCATGGTTCACACTGTGAATCTTATAAGACATTTGTGATCATTAACCTATACTATGGTGAGATAAAAACTGTTCTATGTTTCAGGCTATGTGAATAGTGGCAGCCTTCATTGTTTGCCAATATATGACATAGGGTTCATACTCATTTTCCAAGAAAAAATCCCTGAGGTATTTTTCAGGATGCACAAATTTTCCCTGTCAACAATTAAAGACATTTTTTAAACCAGTATCATAACCCCGAGACAAGGTAATCTCAAAAATAAAGTTTGTGCATCACCTATATAAACAATATGAACAGAATTTTAAAGGAAAAACATTACTAATTTGTGTACAAGCGAGAATAAGTCTGCATGCATTGTAGGGCTGTCCTTAAAAACGAGGTAGATTGCTGCAAGAAATTAATTTAATTTTCACTTTATGATTTTATCTGCTTTGAAAAGCATTATGAATAATGCGAAAGCTACAAGTGCTAATATCAATTTAAAAATACCTTTATTTTTGATAAGTTCCTCTTGAACAGTTTTCAAACCTCACGATGTTGGAAAGCTTGTCTTGTGACTAGATGGATATTGCCAGACTTTAGAAGAAGCACAGATTAAATATAACATATATTATATTTAATCTGTAAGAAGGAGTAGCTAGTCTCCAATTCTATATCTCACAATGTTAGAAGGCACGTCTTAGTTTGATTTCATCATGACAGCACAAAGCATGTGAATAGCAGCAATTGCCCTCAATTTCCCAGAGTAGCCAATCATTTTGCCAGGTTTTCTCAGGTTTGGGGAATTTTTTGCATTATCTCCTGAGATTCCCCTGATTTTTATGACTGAAATTTATCCCCTGATTTTCCCCTGAATGCCATAAACCCTGAAGACAGACACCCACACTTACCGAAATGTTGGCAGCTCTGCTGTCAGCTACTGGTGAAATTCGTAATGTAAATATTCACAGAGATGCAGCTTTTTATCACTCTTGGGTAATGTACATACGCTTTAAAAAAATTTGTTTCCTCCCCAGTCTTTTTTTTATTTTAATGTTTCAATTTTTGGTATTGATAACAGACTTTTTCAATTTATCAATAGAATTAGCCCTATACATACATATGATTTTCAAAGAACATCTTTTTGATACTTTCTGTCAGCACAATTAAGATTGTGATGCTCTTCTGTAAAATTTAGCTAAAAATGCAAGAAAATTATCTTAAAATTCAAATTCTTTGACAATGAGTTCATACATTCATAGATTAAAAGAAAAAAAAATTATCATATAACTTCAATATAGCTTAGTTTACAACACTAGAGCCATACCAAGTACTTGGTATATACTCATTACTTGGACAATTTGCCGAGTACTCTGTATTTGGCTAAATTTTGGCAGAGTACTCTACCAATACCAAAAAGTTGTAAGAATTTCATTTTTTAAGCATATTTAAAGACAAAGGAATTTATAACTGGTATGTAACAAGTTATTTGAATATAAATGTATAATATATGCAATAATTAATAAAAACTATTTACTCAGTATATAAAAATTATATCTACAAAATGCAAAAAAAAAAGGAACGAAAAAAAAAAAAACAAGTAAAATTAATGCAGATTAAAATTTAGTTTTGTATTCATTCAAGTAAAAATAAATCATTTTAAAATCTCTAGGAAAATACTATATAATTTTGGATAAAGAAATACTTTGTAGAAACAGTAAATACAATAAACACAATTAATTAAATTTGTTATATTGCAAATTATGATGTAAAAACACTCATTTTTCTGCATTATCATTTCACTACATTTCATTATCACTACATTTTCAGGAGATAAGGCATTTCTTTTATTATTGTAAATTTTGGCCTGCCTCAAAAGAAATGTGTTTGCTGCAAGCTTTGCTAAAATAACCATTCTGTATGCAGTAAATATAAAAAAAAATGAAAAGAAACTGTAAAGCCAATACAGTTTTTTTAATCAAAAGAAAATATTGTGCAGTTTGAAAATATGAAACATTTTACATTATTTGATGAATTGTTACAGCAAGCAATAATAATTTTGGATAGACAGATTTCAGGTATCAGAAAGAGTAATAATGGGTTAAAGAATCAGTTTTAATTTAATATTGGTTAATTGTACTTTTTATGTATCAATTTCCTTTCTTTCATATTTTTAAATAATGTTTCTGCTTTAAAAATGTGGAATTTACAAAATTTGTCTTTATATGCTCATCAGTGATTCTTTCTCACTTGGTAATCAGTATCAGTACTCGGCCAAAGTACTACTCAGTGCATCACTATAGAACACTTCACATTAAAATGTGACATCTGAACATGTCAAAAATGCATTTTTTTAATACTGAATTTCTATTGAAAGATTAATATATATAAAAATAATATTGGTGAAACAGCTTTTATAAACATGCTTACGGGTAATTAAAAAAAAAAAAAAAAAAAAAAAAAATCAATACCTTCCTCTTTAAGTTTTGCAAGAAAATGCACAAATTTAGCTCGCGCAACTTTTGCATTTTGATATGGCACAGTATAGGCAGCATTCATCAGCTCTTCTACTCTATTCCTGAAAAAAGAAATTCAATATATTATATACTCTCATTATACTCACTCTTCAAATGGAAAGAATTAAAAGTGGTATATTTAAAAAGTAAATCAATCAAATTTAAACTGATAAACAAACATAACTGAAAACCCCAGAAGCCATGGGGTATACATGACAAAATTTTAAAAAAACTGAGCCAATTGCACATGCTATCTGAAAATAAGGCTATTTGTTTGGAGGGAAAGAAACAGACAAGTGATTTTCTAATTATGTGCTGCATTCTAGAAGTCAACTACTTAATTCTTTAATTTCTACTTAAATATTAAAAAATATTGTACTCCACATTTCTTTAACAGTTATTGAAATAAGAGTTCAAAAACTGCTGTGAAATAAGCAACAGTTTCATATTTTTATTCAGTCAATTACTACTGAACTGATATTCCAACTTTGAGCTCAATTTACTCCAAATCTAAATTTTGCCATTTGTATCCCTTGGCTTCTGGGGTCCTCAATTATATTATAAAACAGAAACAATATTCCAGGCCCAAAATAAGACTAATTCTTATTCCTATTTGAGACTGAAAAATTTGTTGCAACAGAAATAAAGTAGAAAAGTTTTTTTAAATATTTCTTTTTTTCTGCAAAATTTGTTGCACCAGACATAAGGTAGAAAAAGAATTTTTAAATATTCCTTTTTTTCTCCACTTACCATATTTTTCAGGAATAACGTTGCGACGCTGAACTAGATTTTTCTAGTTTGAAAACAAAAATGTGGCCAATAACTAGGTGCGGCTTGTAAATAGCACCAAATTCACTGCCAATTTTTATTTAGAAATTTGGAAATCTGGTTACAAAAAAAAAAATCTAATCCAAGCTCTTATGTCATAACTGTGAAAAGAAAAAAAATCTGTCTCACATGGCAGACAATCAGTGTGTTCACAAACAATGCAATTTTCAGGAGCAAAAAATTACACTTTGACCAGGCATCACATCCAATCACAATATCTCTCCTCAAGTTCGCCTCAGAGAGTCTTGGATGCCATATAACAGACATGCTACAGGGTCAGCTAAAAAAAAAAAAAACAACTTTCATGGCCTCACGCGCAAGTAGCGCTAAGTTTTTTCTAAAATCCTTTGACGAAACTCTCGTTTTTTCTAAAATCCTTTTACAAAATTAGCGTTTTTTTCCCTTGAGCTTTTGACGAAATCCGCGCTCTTATGACTAAATTTTCACTATCCTTTGATGAAATTTGCATTTATTTTTTGCAGTCTTTTGACAAAATTCACATTTCTTCCACGATTCTTTGACGAAATTCATGTATTTTCTATGGCTTTTTGTCGAAATTAGAGTTTTCTTTTCACAATCCTTTGTTGAAATTCATATTTTTTCTACAATCCTTTTTCCAAATTTGCATTTTTTTCGACAATCCTTTTTCCAAATTCGCATTTTTTCGACAACCCTTTTTCTAAATTTGCATTTTTTCGACAATCCTTTTTCCAAATTCGCATTTTTTCCACGATCCTTTGAAGAAATTTTGTTTTTTCCACAATCCTTAGACGAAATTCTCACTTTTTTTTTTTTTGCACTCCTTTGACAAAATTTGCACTTTTTTGCGATCCTTTGACGAAATTTGTGAGGGGGGGGGGGGGGGGGCATTGCAATTCTTGACAAAATTTGTGTTTTTGTCCTTGATCCTTTGTTGAAATTCATGTTTGTTTCACGATCCTTTGATGAATTTTGTTGGGTTAAAGTTATATTTTTGTTTTTCCCGGCTCTTCTGTGTAGTGTTTAAGTATTTAAAAAGAAAAAAAAAACCATTTTTTTTCAGTAGCCACCACCATATAAAAGTTTACTTCTGTTTAAAGTTTTAATTTTTATCTTAAATAGTACAGTACTTACAGTAAGTGCACATGCTTGTTTACATTTTCAGCATGTGGTTGGATGGTTGGTGGTGAAGTTAATTTTCTACTACTTTTAAGTTAACCTTTTTATTTCCTGTTTTGTTGTTTCCAGTGACATCATTTTGACACAATGATGTCATTTTGTTCCAGTAGGTGTGTCCTACTTATTAAGAACTTTATTTACTTATTTTTGGCAACATTTATAATTCAAATTTTTCAACTGTGTTTGCAATATACAGGGTCATGGAAAAATAATGCCTAGATTTAAAAAAATCATAACATCGAAACCTTTTATGTTAAGTGAGTAATTCTTTCACTACACGATAACTGGTGAACGCAAGTTTGGTTTTAGTTCACCAGAATTCGTTTGTGTGTCTGTGTTATGCGCGGATTAGTTGCGCAGTTGTCAAGGTCAGCCAACGCTCCAGACTGCAGCTGCTCAGTACGATGTTGACCGTGCAACAAAAAGCTCCGAAAAAGCCGCTGTACACTGACTATTGACTTTTAACCTCACATACTAAATCACGCACTGTGCCTTTTGCTGCATGGTCAACATCGTACTGAGTAGCTGCAGTCTGGAGCGTCGGCTAACCATGATGACTGCGCAACTAATCCGCGCATAACACAGACGAATTCTGGTGAACTAAAACTAAACTTGCGTTCACCAGTTATTGTGTAGTGAAAGAATTACTCACTTAACATAAAAGGTTTCGATGTTATGATTTTTTTAAATCTAGGCATTATTTTTCGATGACCCTGTATATTTGGCAGTTGTCTTTGCTAATCAGTTGTAGTTCAACATGCGAGTTGTATTAGAATTAAGAGCTGTTTTTTTTTTTTTTTAAGAGAAGTTTAGTTTTAGTAGCAAGTACTACTTATTTTAGTGTTATATGCAGTATGTTTTTGTTTATATTTTGTGATGCTTATTCTAGATGATGTGTTATCTGATATATACCACAGGTTTAATAAACTTTTATTTTCTTCAGTAAATGTTTAAATCTTTTAGGCCTCCATCATATTTATTCAACAAATATAGTAAGCAGTTTGACTACAAATATTGTGGGGAAGTTGTTAATCTGACCCTACAATGTGGTAGCAGAGGATGGTTGGTTGCTCTGCTTACCTTTTCTTATTCCATGGTGTTGTATTTTGTGATAAAATGAGCAAGATAATTGAGCAAACCCATTTTTTCCCTAAACTGGGTAATAACAATTGGAAATCATGGAAGTTCAGCATGGATATGATGCTAATAAACCAAGGCTTGGATAAATGTGCTACTGATAGTGGAAAAGGTACAGCAAAAACAGAGGGAGGAGATATTAAAAGTTTTGATGACTATATGAAGAAAAGTAAGAAGGCATTAGCTTACATATGTTTGAGTTTAACTAAAGAAATAAAAAATGTAGTTTTTAGTGCTGAATCATCTTTTGAGGCCTGGCAAATATTGAAAAGGGCTTATGAACCTACATCACGTGCTAGAGTTGCTCACCTTCGTAGAAAATTTATGAACATAAAGTTCGAGGCCAGTGATACAATGAGCCAGTATATTGGAAAAGTTTTAGAAATAGTTCATGAGTTAGAACAAATGGGAAAGAGTGTGCCTAAAGATGAAGTTGCCTTTCAAATCCTCGAGAGTTTACCGTCATCTTATGAAAACCTAATTGCTTGTCTTTATCAATTGTCTGATGATGAATTCCCTGTCGAAGGTCTTCGACCATTTTTACTTGCTGAGTATGACCGTTTGAAAAATAAAGAGTTTGATGACCAAGCAATATTTAAAAATAGAAATTCAGCTTTAATGTCTTCTAGAAATTTTTCGACTGATACTATACGAAAGGTTCATCCTCTTAGTGCTGTGAATTCAACAGTGCAACAAGAAACCTGAAAGTGTTACAGGTGTGGTCAAGTTGGCCACTTAATCAAGAATTGTAGACATAGATCCCAAACAAGAAAACTACATCAAATTAGACCGAGATAGAGATCAAGTACAAGGAAATCCCAAGTGCCTAATCAAGCTTTCTTTGCATCTGCCCTGTTATCTGATGGACCTGAACTTGAGTTTATTTTGGATTCTGCAGCTTCAGATCATTTTAGTTTTGACCGATCTATCTTCTATAATTTTAGAGAGCTGAACAGTCAAGCTGTAATAGCAAAAGGAACCGCTGACATTCGTGGCATTGGGGATATTGACTTACAAGTGAACTGTGGTACTTTAGAAAGAACCTTTACTTTAAAAAATGTATATTATGTTCCAGATATGGTGAGAAACCTTATGTCTGTTAAAAAGTTAACTGATGAAAATTTTAAAGTAAAAATTAAAAAATGCAATGCTATAATTTTTAATCCTGATAATTCTGAATTTTTAACAGTGCCTTTAGTAACTAAATTTTATTGTATTACTGCTAAATGTGTGTCTAATGAATCTTGTGCTTATGTTGTTAGAAATAGTAAGTTAAATAATTGTTCTAATGACTTAGTGCTGTGGCATAGGCATTTCAGCCATTTAAATGCTAAAAACTTAGTGAAATTTTCTAAATCAAACTATGTAACTGGACTTAAGGGTTTATCTGGTGAAATGGGGTCATGTGAAATTTGTAATTTAGCAAAGAGTACTAGAGATTTCACTAAGTTTTTAGCATTTAAATGGCTGAAATGCCTATGCCACAGCACTAAGTCATTAGAACAATTATTTAACTTACTATTTCTAACAACATAAGCACAAGATTCATTAGACACACATTTAGCAGTAATACAATAAAATTTAGTTACTAAAGGCACTGTTAAAAATTCAGAATTATCAGGATTAAAAATTATATGTCATCATGTTGTAGATGACATTAAGATGGGTAGTAGTTTAGAGTTAGTACACCTCGACATTTGGGGACCAGCACTCGAACCTTCTTTAGGTGGAGCTAGGTTTTTCATGAGTTTAATTGATGATTTTTTCTAGGTATTCACCTGTTTACATTCTTAAACATAAAAGTCAGGCATTTGATTATTTTAAGCATCATAAAGCTTTAGTTGAGAAACAGACAGGCCATGTAATTAAACGACTTCGTTCTGATTGTGGTGGAGAATTTTACTCTAATCAATTTGAAAATTTCTTAAAAGATGAGGGGATTAAACATGAGCACGTATTTGCCGCAGATGAACGGCGTCACGGAAAGGTACAATCACACTTTAATGGAGGGAGTTAGAGCAATGTTAATTCAGGCAAATTTACCTAAAGAATTATGGGCTGAGATGCTTTGTACTGTAAATTATTTGAAAAATAGGTATCCTCATACCAAATTGCATGGGAAAGCTCCTTTAAATGTCTGGAAAGGTGGAAATTTTTCGGTTAAATACTTAAGAGTTATAGGAAGTACTATTTTTGTTCATATTCCAAAAAGGTATCGAAATAAATTAGAGAAAAGATCTGAAAAAGGAATTTTAATCGGCTATGCCAGGAGCACTAGAGGTTATAGAGTATGGTTTCCAGGAACTAAAGAAGTAAGGGAAACTAAACATTTAAAAATTGTTGAAAATGATTTTATTTCAGAACCAGTTAGGGACTCCAGTGATAGAATGGTTCAGTTTAGAGTTCAAGATGATCAAGTTGAGCATAAATACCTCTTCTTCAGATTGGAAGAGAATTGAAAAGATTAGAGAGTCGGGTAGTTCTGCAGGTCGTATAGATGTTTACCACTATCCAGAACCAAGTGTTAGGTTGAGGAGTAAAAATGAAGTAAAAGATTATTGCAAGAAAAAGGAAATAGTTTTTAAACCTGAGGAATTTAATTTTAAACCACTTAAAACTAATTCTGTTCCCTCCCAGCCTAAAGTTGAAAATCCTACCATAACAGAAACTGATGAAGGGGATTTAGAATCTAACTCAGAAGCACACTGTGCAGAGATAAAAATCCCGAATAATTTTAGAAGAGTCTCAAAACCTCCCTGAAAAAGAAGAGTGGGTTAAAGCTATGAGTACTGAACTTAAAATATTAAAAGATAGGGAAGTGTATGACCTTATGACCCGTCCTGAAAAGAGTAAAGTTCTTGGTACAAGATGGGTATATACACTTAAAAAGGATGTGTCAGGTAAGATTAAAAGTTTTAAAGCTAGGTTAGTAGCGAAAGGATTCCAACAAGTTGAGGGAATTGATTATTTTGACACATTTTCACCCGTCATAGCTTTTCCACTTGTTAGATATTTCTTTATTGTACTTGTAATTCTAAAGGGATGGCTTAGTCAACATGTTGATGTGAAAGGTGTATATTTATATGCAAAATTAAGTGAGAAAATTTATGTTGAGCAGCCAGAAGGTTTTTGGAAAGGTAATGGAAAGTATGTATGGAAACTTAAAAAGGCATTATATGGGCTCCACCAGGCTGGACGCGAATGGTTTAATGAATTGGATAAAACTTTTAAAGAATTAGATTTTGATAAAGTATTGGACTGTAACTGCATATATGTTTATAAATTAAAAGTAGTAATTCTAGTTTATGTTGATGACTTAGCTATTTTTGCAGAGAATGAGGAAATATTAAATAAAGTAATTGAATTAATCAGGCATGAAAGTGGGAAATGGGGAAAAAAGGTGGAAATTTTTTTCCATCTATACAATAAGGCCGAACTCGTAATTTAGACACATTTTAACAGTTATTCATACAATAAAATGAATTATAACTGTACATATGATCGTTATTTTCTTTTTATAACTTAGAAAGTATAAAAAGAAAAAAAAATAACAATAAATGTATAAATTCATTAAATCAATAAAGAACATTGGAAACAGTTTGCTAAAAGTATAAATCCATCCAAATGTATCTGATGAACTTATGTGAGTACAGAAATTAATTTTTTCAAAATAAATGTATTATTTTGAATGATTTGACTGTTTAAGACTTTACTTTAAAAAAAAAAATTGATCTTTACTCCAGAAATACATTTCCAAAAATGCATCACTGAAATTATCCAAAAGTGTTTTATACATAGAATAAAATATTCTATTCCAAATAACCTTATGGAAATTCCTTTCCCTAGTTAAAGAACTTAATTTACATGACTCTCAGGTGCTTATAATAAAAGCTCACCTTTGATTTGATAATACAGCAATTCAGAAAAATACTCCAAGGATTTGAGTAGACAAAATATCTAATTATTAAGCTTTCTAGACAAGCCCCCCCCCCCCCCCCACACACACACACATGCTTCTAATATTTTCTTTGCATTTTTGCATCAATCCAGAGAATGTCCAAATTTATTTGCTTTTAAAAAGGTGGAATTCCTCCTTTAAGAGGAACTCTTTGATGCCTGATTAATAGAATCTAAATTTGAAATTAAAACTCTAGATGAAATTAAAAATTTTCTAGGAGTTGAATTTGAGCAACGTGAAGGGTCTTATGTATTGCATCAAACAAAATATATTGAAAGACTTGCAGAAATTTTTAATGTTCCCAGAATAAAATGCAAATTACCATTGACACCAGGAACAGTGTTAAACTTAACAAATAGGCGTTCCTTATAGACAGTTGATAGGTTGCTTGTTGTTTTTAGCGTCTAGAAGTAGACCAGATATTCAATTTTCAGTTATTGCTTTATCTCAGTTTTCTAATAAACCATCATGGGA
This sequence comes from Maratus speciosus, assembly GCA_963932465.1. NCBI lineage: Eukaryota > Metazoa > Arthropoda > Arachnida > Araneae > Salticidae > Maratus > Maratus speciosus. Next base: position 286,986,935 of record OZ010791.1, on the reverse strand, counting down.
TCACTGGAGATGTTTGTATCAAGTTTTGCAATATGTTATTGATACAAAAGAGTTGAGTTTAAATCTATTTTGTAAAATTAATGTCTATACTGATGCTACATGGGCTTCAGATTTAGTTGATCGTAAATCAATTAGTGGTTTAGTAATTTTTGTTGTCCAAGTACCTATTATTTGGAACTCTTCTAAACAAAAATGTGTTGCTTTGTCAAGTATGGAATCTGAGTATGTTGCATTGTCAGACTCGGTTAAGGAACTGTGTTGGTTAACAAGAATAAGAGATAATTTTTCCTTTTTGAACTTAAACTTAACTAAACCAACAATTGTGACAATCAAAGAACTATAAGTTTTTCTAAAAATAATATAGAAAATACAAGAACCAAATATATTGATACACATAGTTATTTTGTAAAGGACAATATTGGAAATTTTGAACTTAAGTATGCATCTGGTAAATATAATGTTGCTGATGTAATGACAAAAGCATTGTCAAGGGAAAAAATTTTCTATTTTAGAGAATGGCTGTTTGGCTAGGCAGAAGACCTGGGGAAAAGGGACATTTGTAGGGTTAAAGTTATATTTTTGTTTTTTCCGGCTCTTCTGTGTAGTGTTTAAGTATTTAAAAAGAAAAAAAAACCTTCATTTTTTTTAGTAGCCACCACCATATAAAAGTTTACTTCTGTTTAAACTTTTAATTTTTATCTTAAATAGTACAGTACTTACAGTAAGTGTACATGCTTGTTTACATTTTCAGCATGTGGTTGGATGGTTGGTGGTGAAGTTAATTTTCTATTACTTTTAAGTTAACCTTTTTATTTCCTGTTGTTTCCAGTGACATCATTTTGACACAGTGACGTCATTTTGTTCCAGTAGGTGTGTCCTAACTTATTAAGAACTTTATTTATTTATATTTGGCAACATTTATAATTCAAATTTTTCTACTGTGTTTGCAATATATATTTAGCAGTTGTCTTTGCTAATCAGTTGTAGTTCAACATGTGAGTTGTATTAGAATTAAGAGCTGTTTTTTTTAAGAGAAGTTTAGTTTTAGTAGCAAGTACTACTTATTTTAGTGTTATGTGCAGTATGTTTTTGTTTATATTTTGTGATGATTATTCTAGATTAGGGGTGCACAACCTGTGGCCCACAATGGGTTAGCATGTGGCCCGCGAGTTTCGTTAATTTATAAATGGAAAAACGACAATTTTTGACTATAGGTCGCAAGTAAATATCGTGAATTTCGTCAATTTGCCGGGAGAAAAGTTGAAAATTTCGTCAGCCGAATCGCGAATTTTGTCGATCAGGCGCAAAAAATTGCAAATTTCGTCGATCCGCCAAGAAAAAAATCGCAAGATTTTGCATTGATCGGGCTAGGAAAAATCGCGAATTTCGTTCGTCGGGCATGGAAAAATCGTTAATTTGGTTGATGGTGCACGGAAAAATTGAAAATTCTGTTGATCGGCTGCGAAAAAATCGTGAGTTTTGTCAGTCGCGAGAAAAAAGTCAATTTCGTCAATTTGCCGCGGGAAAAATATTGCAAATTTCGTCAGTCAGTTAAGAATCGGGAATTTCGTCGACCGGATGTGCAAAAATGGCAAATTTTGTCGATTAGGAGAGGAATAATCTAAAATTTCTTGATCGGCTGCGGAAAAAATCACGGGTTTGTCTGCTAACCGAGAGAAATAATCGCGAATTTCGTCAATTTGGTGCGGAAAAAATTTGCAAATTTCATCAGAGCCAGTTAATAATCGCAAATTTCGCTGATCAGGCGCGGAAAAATCTCAAATTTCGTCGATCGGGCACGAAAAAAAATCGCGAGTCTTGTCGATCGTTCTCGGAAAAATCGCGAATTTTGTCGACTGGGTTAGAAAAAATAGCCAATTTTGTCGATTGGGTTCAGAAAAATCGCAAGTTTTGTAGATAGGGATAAGAAGAATCGCGGATTTCGTTGGTGTGCCACGAAAAAAAAATGCAAATTTTGTTGATCAGGTGCGGGAAAATCACACATTTCGTCGATCAGGGTCGGAAAAAACGCAAATCTCATTGTTCGGGCACGGAAAAATCACGAGTCTTGTCGATCGGGCTAAAAAAAATCGTGAATTTCGTCAATCAGGCGTGTAAAAATTGATAATTTCGTCCATCGGGCGCAAAAAATAGCGAATTTCATCAATTAGGCACAGAAAAAAGCGAATTTTGTTGATGATTTTGCTGCCCCTCTGAAACCATATTTTCTGATTATAGACCACAGACTATAGACTCCCTAAAATAGAATAATCTCTGTGTTACTAATGTGGCCCTCGACAATCTAGGTATTTTTGTAAGTGGCCCTTCCCTAAAAAAGGTTGTGCACCCCTATTCTAGATGATGTGTTATCTGATACATACCACAGTTTTAATAAACTTTTATTTTCTTCAGAAAATGTTTAAATCATTTAGGCCTCCATCAGATACATTTATTCAACAAATATGGTAACCAGTGTGACTACAAATAAAGTGGGGGAGTTGTTAATCTGACCCTACAAATTTCATGTTTTTTCGCGATCCTTTGATGAATTTCATGTTTTTTTCGCAATCTTTTGACGAAATTCACATTTTTTCTGCGATCCTTTGATGAAATACACGTTTTTTCCATGATGCTTTGACGAAATACATGTTTTTTTCCATGATCCTTAGACTAGAGTTGCATTTTCCCATGATCCTTTAACAAAAATTGCATTTTTTCCACGATCCTTTGACAAAATTCATGCTTTTTCCAAGATCCTTCAGCCAAAGGAGATAGCAGTTGCATATGCCTAGCTCTGTTTTTATGCTGTTCATTTCTAAATGCGCAGTGGGTCAGGGAAAGAGAAAATTGAATGAGAAAGGGAGATCCAGGTTTTTCAGGTGGCTAGACACCTTGTATTTTATATAGGGATGCACCGGATATTGATTTTGCCGGATATCGGATACCGGATATCCGAAGCTCCTTCGCCTGCCGGATTCGGATATCCGGCCGGATATCCGGCCCTAGATATGTTTTTAGTTATATATTGAATTATTTCTCTATATAATGTCATTTCAAAACAATAAATTACAAACATGTTTCACACATCATTAAAACATTTTAAATGTATTGAAATATAATTTACAAAAACTATATATCTTTGAATATCATGGCTTGCAATTCAAGCTTTCCCAGGAGGGGAGTTTGATACCCCAAATTTATAAATGCAGGGGAGTTGAACTGTTAGAAAGGGAAAAAAATCTTTACACCCCGTTATTTTTTATGTGCTACTTAAAGAATTACATTTATACAGACATGTCAAAATACCATTGAAACAATTTAAATTAACAACTCAAGATAATTATTCAAAATTTTTATTTTATTAAAACAAAGGAACAGAATCAAGCTTTATATATATCATGTCTATTTTTCAATTTTCACCCAATGTTATGGGCAATTAACAATCAGGTTGCTAAATGAATTTCTTAATTTAGATTTTATTCCATTTTGCATACTTTAGCCTCTTTCAGAAGTTACACTTTTGACAAACAGTACTGAGCGATTTTATAACTTTAGAAATTATCGGAAACACATGGTTATGCTCTCCTAAAAAGTTTTAGAAAACTTTGCAAAATCTGATGTGCATTAATTTTTAACTTGCATGAATAATGGACATCGGTGATGGTATGTCACTTCTGAACAATTTTTTTTATTATATCCTTAATGGAATTATAGTCAAAACTGTAATCCCTGGTATTTTCGTTAATTGAACTATGCTTTACGCATTGGAATCTACACTATGAAATCCATATCCAAAGTTTGAAAAGGGAATAGTCAATTGATTTCATCTATTACACGAGAAAAGGTTGATTTCAAAAGTCATGTCCTAATTTCTGTTAATTGCGAGAAACAATTAGTTTGTTGTTTCTAAATATGTTTTTTTGAACTTCATCAAAGTTTTTTTTTTTCATGTGCACCACAAGTGTAATCTCATTTTGTTTAGTGCTGACTATTGGCCAATTTGATAGAGCTTAGTCTCCAGTGGCTGTTGCTGCCCTTTTAGTTATTTCCTATTTTGGGCAGACATCGCAAAATACGTAAAACGATGTCTGAAAACCGACTAATACACATGACCGAACTATTTTCCATCTGCTTCCAGAAAGTCATATGCAAATATTGACAGAGCGGCGTAAATCATGGAACAAGCCGTGATTACATCATACCTCAACGCCACCTGTCAGCAGTAACTACTGAGAAAAATAGATGATCTAGTCGGACATGTGAGAGTTACAGCAATATGTTGATGTCAGCATTCATTGTAAAGAGGAAAAAGAAACTGAAAAGGTAAAAGTCCTATTTCCTTATATTTAGATAAGAAGAAAAGTCATAGATAGGGATTTATTGTGAAAGGTAAGTTTATTTTTCCTTACAGTTAAAATAACTTAAACTCAGTAAAGATAAATAAAGTAATTGGTTACCAAGGGAAAGATTAGAGGCAGGAATATTTATGCATATATGCAATACAAGCCACATATAATTATGGACAAGTATGCTAAAAGTATGCCAATAAATATAGAAAGCATATGCAAGGTGATAAGACACAAGAATAAGGCATCTTATTTTGCTAACAAGCTAAACTCAATTTGGCAATGTTAGTACTTGCACTTTTGTTGTATTCAGTCTGCTACTCCTCTTCCTTCCAATTCATAAAATTTTAATGCATATTTGCATTGATCAAAGGGATGATAAAATTCAGTGCCAAAAGATGAATTCTGCATTTCCGTGGAAAAGTAGAATGTCTGATATAAGGAATAACTCTATTTTCTCCCTTCATTCTTTGCTGGTGCTAATCTTAACTACATGAAACTATTTTACTCTATGTTCGTAATTTTTTTCAGCATTAAAAAAAGGATGTTTATTTACATTTGCACCAGCTCAACTAATCTTAAACTTTCAATATACTTTGCATGTGAATTGCAATTCAAGATTTAAGAATATCTTATGCTATTATTTAATTTTAACTTACCAATATAAGTTTTTTTAAGATGTTTATCAGGGTGTTTATTCCAGATAAGCAAAAAATTTCCCCGACTCTTCCTGGTTTTCCCTGACATTTCCAGGTATCGAGTTTTGTGATGTTACACACAAAACAGGGTTGGTAAAAAAACGGTTTAAAAAAAACAAAAACAGAAAACCAGGTTTTTTGGTTAAAACCATAGTTTTTTTTTTTTTTGGTTTAAACAGTGTTTTTAAAAATATATTTTCTATTACATATACATGCATTTTTATTGATAAAAATAAACATTGTTGGATATATAAGTAATATAACTTCATTTAAAAATAATTTAAATTAAATAATTACAATAAATTGTGTAGAAAATTGAAATAATTTAAGATTTAAACATTTTTAGTGAAAGCTATTTCTTATGTTCCATGAATAAAATGCTCTACATAGTGAAACATTGATACCTTTAAAATCTTAATAAACAATCTTTTGATTACTAGTACTATAAATAAATATATGGTGTAGTTTCGTAAATATAATATACTTTATAATGGCTATTCAAAATAATTTCTTTAAAATATTTGCAACCTGAGATATCTGATTCACTACATGAACAATTATTATCTTTTATTGAAAGTAAAGCTTTTTATAAAGAATTCCTTGAATGATTTGAATTTAGCAGTAGGGTCTTTACACGTTTCAAGAAGTCTATTGTCATTTGACACTTCTCCTCAGAAACTGCCATATTAAAAAAAAAGGGGGGCAACAGTAATATAAACAGAAATACCTATTTACCAGCTTTTTAGACTACTGAAAACATTGATCTTAAAATGGAAAGTAGATTTATAAAAGTTGTCATCCACTAAAACAATTAAACAGCCATCAGACTTAATACACAGGATTTTTTTCTAAGCTATTTTATAATACGTATCACTTTTATATGTCTAAACTAAAAATTAATAATATACATTTTTAGGCATTTTTATGAGACTATTTTCTGTTATGTCTCACGCGAATCTTATCTTGATTTTTACCCATTTTTTTTTTGTTGGATCTAAATAGTGGATTCGATTATGCAATAGACGATTTAAATATCTTATTGCATATTTTAGTTAAAAGTAAACAGGTGCTTCGCTAGCACCCAATTTTTCAATGTCCTCTTATTTGACTTCATATCTTGAGTTTCTTTTTTATTCTTTAGGCTGTTCTAAAATCCGAAAGGGCAACTTTATGACATAAGTTTTAATTTATTTTTGTTCGGAAATGCATGAAACTAGCAGATGCTGTTGTTCAGAAACTATGTAATGGAACTGTTTTCCTTTTTTTTTTTTTGAAAACGCAATAGATCTTTCAGAAAATAGTGTCAAAGTTGGCATTTTGAACCGAATTTCCGTGCAAAAGAAAAATAGCTACTCAAAGAAGGTTTAAAATATCTTTGTCATGCAATCAAAATTGCTTATAACTCAATAGGTAATTTATCAAAATGGGAAAACACAGTTCGATTCCAAATCGCTTCCAGTCAGGCCTTCCAATTTTATCTTTCCGTTAAAAAATGAATTTGTAAATGTGTCAAAGCATTTTGCGCTTGTTGAGTAGAGCAGTTTAGAACAGCCTTAAAAGATAATCTCCCCCAATCAAGAAAAATTTCTTTTCAGCTTGACAGAAATCTTAAAGGTCATTTTATGTTATTAATTGTAAATAATCTGCATTTTCTCAAAGGAAAATATTTTATTCAAAATATTGAATATTTTTAATCTATTTTATCTTTGCCACATTTACATGTTTTAAATTTTCTCTTCAGAGCTTCAGATATGGTCATCAACACATGCAATTTGCATTCTACATGCATACAAATAACCTAGACTCACTATGTCTCACGGTGACTGCTGGGATAAGACTTAAAAGTAGGAATTATTTATATCCAATAATTTGAAACACTTAAATTAGAAAAATGAGAAAATATTATATTAGATCTTTTCTAAAAAGCCAGTTGGTTAACCAACTGATTTAGACCGTGCCAATCCTGCTGGTAACAGAATAAAATCATAATGCAAAACCCCAATCTCAATGTAGGAATGCAAGAAAAACAAAAGCTTACTAAACCCAATAGCCATGATACAGCAAAAAAACTCATAGCCAATCATTCATTAGCACACAGAACAAAAAGTAACCAATGGAGAGAATTACTTATGATTATGTCATCATTGAGGCATATGTAATTCTTGGTAAATCTTAACTAATCAAGCAATCTAAGTAGTAAAAGTGTATTTTTAACTGAAATCTGCCATTTTGGCTATTTTTTAAAATAAAAGGCTTAAAAAAAAGAAGAAAAACCTTTTTTTTTCTTCCCAGCTAATTTTAGAAAAATTAGTTAGTCTGGTATGTAGATTTAAAGTTTATAAGAAAACTTTGATTAAAAATGTTTGTCACCTTTACAAATTTATTAATTCATCATTTTTCTAAAGCTTTGCTTGTAGCTTCTGCATAACTTGGATTTTGCATATTTCAATAATGTGTAAAATAAAAGAAAACATTAGGGAAAAAGAGAGAAAAACATGAAAAAAAACAGCAAGGTTTAAAAAAAAAAAAAAACATTTGGTTTAAATGAGCGTGGTTTAAACCAAATAATCCTGACACAAAAACTCTTAAAGTAGTACATTTGAGAGTGGAACTTTCACAACTGATTCTTAAGTAACAACCATTGAATTGTTAAACATATTCTTGTGAAATTTGCAAATTAATGACCATTTTACATGTTAAACATTTTACAGATACATACTTTTAGCATTAGGTTCTATCCATTTTGCCCAATCAATATGAAATTCTTTATAAAATGCTATACTCATTGTTAGTCACAAATCATTTATCTCCTCAAAAACAGCTCATTATAAATAATCCAGCAAAGCAACAAATCTAAAACGACAGTCATAAAAAGAAGTGATATCAGGATCACATAAAAAGAAGTTATATAGAAATGCATGCATACTCCGAGTGCCTGTAACAATCTATCACTACTCATAATGTTTCTAAAGGACTCTGAGTGAGATACAGTAAGGCTAGTTGGGGCAACTGGGCCATGATTTTACAATGTTACTCTGGAGCTTCTGACAATTCAGCTTCAAAAAGCTAATGTTCATTTGAATTAAAGTCTGAACATCTGAAGTAATTGTGTTCAGTTAGGTTCCCTCTAGCAGACAGAAATGCTCAAAATTACATTTTAATATTTAAAAATATAAAAATATGCATATTTCATCTTTCTTTTCTCATGGTCCAATTGCCCCATAAAAATGGGGTAAGTGGACTAGGGGGGGGGGGGGGGGGTCTATGTTCCACACGCGTTTATTTTTTTTCATATGGGATATCAGGTCCTGTTTGAAAAAGTGTAAATAATTAAAAAAAAATCAAACCAGGCAGATCATGTAAATTATATACCAACTAAAGAGCGTTGTAAGGGAAACCTTTGCTGTCAATGTGTCCAAAAAAAGCACAAAAAGTGAAAATATTAGATTTATTTATACCAAAAACATAAAAATTAAGTAAGTACTTATGTACTTTAATATAGGTAATAAGTATAAAAGTCACATGGGTATTTTAAGGAAAAAATTAGCAAAGTAAACATGGTTCATACACTCAAGAACAAATAAAATTCAAGCACTTTTCAAGCACTATTCCAGTACTATTCAAGGACTGTTTAGATACATGCATAAAAATGGCGTAGAATAACACATAAGGAAAATAGCCACCCCATTGATTATCTATTTCAAAGAAATCTTATTGGATCTTTTAATTTTTATAAAAGGCATTTTCAAGACATTATATTATTAGAGAATTTTTAAAGAATAATGTGTTTTAACTTAGTAAGGTACAATGGAAAGAAATTTCACATATAATAAAAAGATAAGAAAACAGAGCTTGATTTTTTTTTTCTTTAAGTGAAAAATAAATAAAAGGTTGGGTATCACTACAAGAGAAGAACATAGGAATAAACTAGTTAAATTTTAGGAATTCCGAAAACTCATCATGGGTCAAATACTAGCATTTCTGAAGTTGTGCATAATTTTTTACAAGTTATACTTTAATATTTTTAATAAATATTTTTCTCTGAATTCTCAAACCTTACAGCATTTGCGCTTATCAATACAAAAATAATTGGAATAAAGGTTAGATAATTTACTTTTACTTTTTAAAAACAAAAGATTTTTAAAAAAGAGTTGGAATAAAAATTTTATCAGTTACACAGCGAAAAATTTATAATTGATAATTCTGTGACGTTTTTCCTGATTGACACCCTTCGCGATTTTTATGAATGACCGATTGACAAATTTGACAATGTTTTCCTGCAGCTGATTAACAAATTAAAAAATTTTTTTTCAATGACTGATTGACTATATTAGGAGGGGGGGAGGGGGCGACATTAGGTGAAACTGGCACCAAACTGACGAAATTCGAGATTTTTTTTGACAATTTGATGCAATTTGCATTTTTTATCGTGACCATTGGACGAATTTTGTGGTATTTTTTCCCGGTGATTTTTCAAGGGAGATTCTGAGTAAAAAAAGAAATTCTGAAATTCGCTTAAAATTTTTTGAAAAGTTACAGCAGAGGGGGCGAGGGAATCCACTCCTGGCACTAACTATGCGGGTTTTTTCGAAGCCCTTTGACGAAATTCGCCGTTTTTTCGCGATCTTTCGACGAAATTTGCTGTTTTTCGCGATCTTTCGACGCAATTTGCCACTTTTTCGCGATTTTTCGTCGAAATTTTCTGTTTTCTCGCGATCTTTCGACGCAATTTGCCGTTTTCTCGCGATCTTCCGTGGAAATTTGCCGTTTTTTCGCGATTTTCCGTGGAAATTTGCCGTTTTTTCGCGATCTTTCGTCGAAATTTGCCGCTTTCTCGCGATCTTCCGTGGAAATTTGCCGTTTTTTCGCGCCCTTTCGTCGAAATTTTCCGTTTTTTCGCAATCTTTTGATGAAATTTTCGGTTTTTCATGCATTTATGACGAAATTTGTGGATTTTTCGCGTTTCCTGGACGAAATCGGCGTTTTTTTTCGCGATTCATTGACGAAATTTTCGTTTTTTACGCGATCCTTTGACGGAATTTTCGTTTTTTCATGTTCCTTTGACGGAATTTTCGTTTTTTCACGTTCCTTTGATCAAACACGCGTATTTACGCGATTTTTTAATGCAATTCGCTTTTTGTCCGTGATCCTCTGACGAAATTTGCTCTTTATTCGGGATCTTTTGCCGAAATTTGCGTTTATTTCTCTATTCTTTGACGGAATATGCGTTTTTTTTTCGCGACCTTTTGACAAAATTTGCATTTTTCAGCAATTCTTTGGCGAAATTACCGATTTTTTTCATGCAAACGATCGTTCAAATTGATATTTTTCGGCGACCATTTGTCGAAGTTCGCAATATTTTCCAGCACTTTTCATTCCTTGAAAATAAATACTTTTTTTTCCAGCACTTCTCATTCCTTGAAAATGAACCCTTTTTTTTCCAGCACTTTTTCTATTTTTTCCAAAGCGTACGAACCATGGTAAATCTATGAACAAACAGCTACGTAAGTACTTAAGTACTTTATCTGTATCCAAGGGTCGCATTATGCAGGAAAATTTTTATTGTTCCTACCAGAACCCTTAATGAGTTACGTTCATGATCATTTTATTAAACATATTCTAAAGAAAGGTACGATGAAAATATTATTTTCAAAATAGTGGTAGGAACAATAAAAGTTTCCCAATAGAATACGACCCCTGTATATCGTACAATTTCAAGGTTTGACTATCTCGCTTTCAGAGACAAAGTACTTGCATTCGTTAAATGTTGAAATAATTTAATGCCAGTATTTACAAGAAAATCTATTTGTAAACAAGTAAAAGTATATTTTCGCGTACTTAATAAAAGGTAAAATTTTCATTATAAAATTCCAGTGCCAATGTAGCAATTAGGGATTAAAATTATGTGATGCCGTAACGGCATCACCACCTCTCAAGGGGTCAAGAAATTTGGTTTGATACCTCCTAATACGCTTTTTTTAAATTTTATTACGTAATTTTAATAAGGTATTCTATAAATTTCTTTATTGTGAGCAAAAAACAATGGAGAAATTTATTTCCCGTAGTAAGAGAAACTCAAAAAAATTATTTATAACTATTGGAGTAACTAGATCCAGCATGGTCCAGTTACCTTGGATACATGTCCCAGTTACCCCATTCTTGAAATATTTATGGGGTAACTGGGACACTGGGCTTACATTTGAAACATAAAGTAAATATGTATAGATACCTAATAATATTAATGCAGTTATATGCCTAATCTTTAAACAAAAAAGATTGTTTAATAAAAGTACTTACAGTATTTTAATAAAAAGCCGAGGAAGTTCAACGAATCTGATGTTGTTTTTAAAAATAAGAAACGTAAAATTTTGATAGCCTATCACAGAAAAGTGGGAGTTATAATTGAGTTGACACACGTTGTTTTAGGAAGTAGAGATTAAGGTGCATCGTTCACAAAACCTAAAACTTAAAAAACATCGACAGTTTTTTATAAAATAGCCTATGGCCCAGTTACCTCATGGGTCCAGTTACCCCAACTAACCTTATGTGAAAACTGCTAGGTGACCTGCAGGATTTTATAATGTATATTCTTCCTGCACTTACATATGACTATATGTTTAACAATTTTTCTCCTTGTATTACTGCTGCCATTAAATTGTAAAAGGTTGAAGCATCTGGTGTTTCCATGCCTATTTTTGCACGCCTATTTTCCATGATTTTATTTACTATTATTTGAACGATAAATACCACTGTTATAAGGATGATTTTCCAAGTAAAGATGTAAACATTTTGAGTTTGTAAGATAATAATAAAAAATAATGATCATATGAATATTAATAACAGTGCATCTAATAATAATCGTCAACTAAACTAAGATATATTGCAGTAAAAGCCTACATAAATGGAATTGCACATGACTAGGGATAAATCTGTTCTAGTTAGGCTTCTGTTTTGATAGTATTATATGATATCCTTTATGATGGAAACACAACATTTTCATTTAAGAAATAATTCTGTCAAAAACAGGATCCATTTCACCAATTTTCCCTTTAATTTTAAAACAGTGTTTTAAATGTATTTATATAATTAAAGATTATGTTAAAAGATATTGAAAATACAATTGTAATAATTGATGATTGCCACAATTACATACCATTTCCTACTTGTCTACAACTCTTTCTGATTTGTTACAGATCTTCCTCTGGCAAATATTTATAAAAGGGATATAATGATAATTTAAAAATATATTTTTTTTATTTTCAAAAATTTTCGAAATTGATATACTGCATAGATTATTTATATGTCTGCAGGTTGCCAAACAGTTTTCACATGCTGTACTTCTGAGTCCTTTGGAAATATTGCGAGTAGTGATAGATTTTCACACGGCACTTGGAGTATGCACTTCTATATAGCTTCTTTTTATGTAATATCACTTCTTTTTATGACTGTCATTTTAGATTTGTTGCTTGGCAGGATCATTTACAACAAGTTGTTTTTGATGAGATATTACTCCTTTTTGTAAGGTATTTCAATTTCATTATACATATTCCATTATAATTCAGAAAAAAAAAAAAGATAGAAGATAAGGAAGATAAAAAGGTAAAAAAATAATTTAATAGTGCTGCTATAAAATTTTCAAATGTGTAATTTGTCTAATAAGATATAATATTGGACTATTTTAAAATAATTCAAAACCATCTTATCAATTCTTACAAATCTCAGAAAAAATCATTTATGTTTTAGAAGTGATAAAAGTGATTAGTGACGAACAAAACAGCTATATTTTTTGCTGTTCTTCTATACGTTATAGGGTGATTCATTAATTAACTCAGCAAGGATTTTATCCTAATAACTTTTGAAAAAAAATGTTGTAACATTTTCAAAATTCATACCAATCTATACAAAATATGTTAAAGATTTAAAAACTGACTGAATAATAAGCATTTGTTTTATTAGCGGGCGTGCTTGAAGTAATTTAAAAATAAAACTTTTTTTTTTAATTTCAGGAAATCCAACATTCCTCCGATAAGCGCGACAGAAACACTGATTATCTGAATTTTCAATGCATGTACTTTCTAAATTCCTAATTGTTTTTAATGTGGCTGACAGGACATACTGAATCATATGCCTTCATATGCTTATAATTCATCTGGTAAATTATAATTAATTTCTTAAATACTTCAATGCTGCCTTACAATAGAGAGCTTAATTGGGTTGAATGCAGTAACATATCTGAATAATGTGTGTACTAAACCACTTTGACAAAAGTTGGGCTATTTAATATTGTTTCCTCTATGTTAAGTACAGGAATCTAGTATTTTAAACTGATGTAAATAAAAAAATAATCAACTTTTTTATATGAAACTTTCAAGATTTGAACTGCTTATACAAATAAAAAACAGCAAACCGCATAAAATAATTTGATAATTACACATCTCTGTAACCCTATGAAAAACTTTTAGAGTGACCCTGTAAACAAACTGTAAATACAGTAAACATTGTCTAATCCGACATCCTAAGGTCTGGCATGCTGGATAATCCAGCACGACTTTTGGAAGAAATAGTATTCCTTGTTTAATCACTCCTGATGTTTATAATTATGATGTAATATCAGAATGAGGAATGAAACAGGAAACTTTGAAATAGTCATGGTGTGAACTTTGGTCTGAAGTTATTGAAAACGATACAGTTGATATTGAACTAGAAGATGTTTTAGGTTGTTTGCCTCTAGAGAACCCCATGTCAAAATTGAATCGAGAAGAAATAAAAGAGTGGGTTAAAGCAGATTTTGAAGAGTCGATAGAGTAAATTTTCACACATGAAGCCATCATTCTGAATGTTATCAACACAACAGTGCCCAAAGACATTGACTCAAATGAAGATGACGTGGACAAGACAAACAACATTAGTTGGAATCAAGAAGCTGATTATTTGATTACATTTATCAAGTATTCTGAGTGCAGCAGTTCATTCAGCTATGCGAAAATTATGAAATTCAACATCATACAAAATGACTTCCTGAAAAAAAGAGAAGGCTACTACAAAACAAATTGATATGCGAAATTTTTTTTAAAAAATGGCTTCTTCCAATAGGCCTACAGTGCACGTTTTTAATTTATAGTCATATACATATGTCGTACATTACATTATTGAGTATTTTTTTATTCTATTGATGATGTTTAAAGAATAAAAACCAAGTTTTAATGTCATTTTTTGTTTAATTCTTAGTTCTACACATTTTTCCCATGCTTTAATGTCCTTTTTTGTTTAATTCAAACTCATATAAATCAAAAACTAATTAATATTTCTACGGGAAACTTTAAGGATTTGAACTACTCGTAAAAACAATTCAAATGCAGCAAATCGATTAAAAATCGGATAATTATACAACTTTTTAGCATTATCTAAAAGTTTTTTGAGTGACCCTGTAAACGAACCATAAATTCTGTTTTACAATGGGAAGTTTACTTGGGTCAACTGTAGTAACATATTTCAATATCATGTGTATACAACCATTTCGATAAGAGTTAGGTCATTTAATATTTTTTTGCTTAAGTATAGGAATTAATTATTTCAAACTCATAAAAATAAAAAACTAATCAATATTTTTACAAAACTATTTTACATAACACTTTGAAAGGTTTGACCTACTCATAAAAACAGTTCAAATGCAGCAAGCCGCGTAAAAATCTGATGTTTACACAACATCTCAAGTTTCCAGCAAAAAATGCAAACTTGATTAAATAAAAGTAATGTATATTAATTATTGTTTTCAAGAATATGTATACGTATATGTAAAATGTATATAAGTGTATACATTGTATCGCCCACATATGGGAATTTCAGCGGCTTAGTTCACGCAAGGAGACTTGTTTACAACCTGAATTTATTACAGGGTTGTCAATAAAACTCAACGGCACAATAAGACAACATTTAAAGTGAACACTTATCTATGACGGATGTATAAGTAAGACGTAAATATAAAGCTTGTGTATAGCAGAGAAGGCACACAGGGCTGAAGATATGAGGGAACTCACTATCCAATCCTAAGCAATGTTCACTGTTGACAAATGACCAATGAATACGCACTGAGGTCAAGTTCAGGTTGCAAAGGAGCAAGACACGAGGCCGCCCCAAATCCAATGACAGAGCACGCCGAAAAAAAAGGGACGGTCCTTATAGTACCGCAATTCTATACCATCTCTAGAAGAAAAAAAAAGTTTTTTTTTCATCTAGAGCAGTGTTTCCCAATCTTTTATTGGCCATGCCCCACCAAAGCATCTGTAAAGTCACTATGTCCCCCCCCCCCCCCTCACACACACACAATCTGTAAATGATGTTTGTTACTTTAAAAGTGAACTTTATTTGCACTGTGGAAGGGTAATAGAGCCTTAACAATAACTATTCATTTCATATTTTTAAACTTATCAAGGAGGCTCATCTTCCATCACAAATGTGTTTTTAACACAATTCTATTAATGCAATGAGATTACACATCTTCGAAATTGTGCCAAAAACAGCTTTGTTGTACTTTTCCAACTTACCTCAATATTTAAAAAGTGCTATATGGTTTGCATTTTTATCTTTACAAAATATCTTCAAGAGAGACTTACATTTAGCCTTAAAACTGATAACATTCATACATTTTATAATTCATTTTCGTAACTTATTAAAAGTTGGTGGAAAAGTTTTGGACACTAAATTTCCTTTCTACTGTTAACACAATATACAAGAAGCATTTCAAGATTCTAATGTTTATCAAATTGAAGTAGTCATTATTGCCAATCACAATACATTTTCTATGTTTTCCTTTTCCCAATACAGTTAATTGTCTTCCATGTATTATCTGATTTTAAAATTTAAAATGTGTGTGTCATTATGTAAATTTATTTACTGTATTTATTTACTATTTATTTGCCATAGATTTTTATTATCTCCCCACTTCCTTTTCTAATGATATTTAAGATTAGTAAGTTTTATGGTAGTACCTCGTTCAGATATTTCATATATTTTTTTATGTTAACTAGGTTCAAGACTGCCAAATTTTTACATACCTTTTCAGTAGTTACGCTTGTAAAAGAATCTTCATGTGACATAAAGCAGAGCGAATAGAAGTAAAAAGCTTATTTAATAAATAATCGAATGTGTTATCATAAATTGTAAATTACAGTCCCAGAAAAATTATGGTGAGATTTATTACAAAAAGATGTGAAAATATTTTTAAAAAAAAGTATTTGTATAATTATTTGGGTATGAATTTATTTTAAACTTTACAATGGGAGCATTTTTTAAATACAATAAAAAAATATTTTTTTGAATTTTGCTAGCATTCCATTTATTTTTAGCCTACAGCATTACTTTTGAAATAAAAAATTGGTAAAAGAGCTGATGGAGAATAAGTGGGTAACAAATTTGGAATTGCCCCCCAGCGGGGTGTACGCCCCATGTTGGGAACCACTGATCTATAGAATCATTACAAATGATGATGTTCAGTGAGTAGTTTAAAACATTACTACAGTAGAATCTCGATTATCCGAAGTAATTGGGACCGACCCTACTTCGGATAATCGAGAATTCATCAATAATCATCTAGTTTAATATGTAGTATCGTCATTGAACTGTTATTATGACTTATTTTAACTGTTAAATAAATTACATTTATAAATGAAAATAAATTTATTTCTGAAACAGAAACTTACAATGATTTAAATGCAAGCTTCATCTGGTGTAAATTCGTCATCCTTTGCCGTGCAGCTCTATCCCGAAGTTTTCTTAAAAGCATGAGTTCAGAGGAATCACACTGTTCCTGTTGCTCCAAACAAACAAGGCCTTTTGAGAAATACTCAAAATTATCATTGTTACTGATCTTATTTACTCCGGAATCATTCTCATCTTCATCTTCTTCTTCTGGAGAATTTTGGACTACTGCTATTAATTCGCCCTCATTGAGCAATTGGAAGCCTACATCTTCTACGTCACAATTCCACCAATCTGTGATTTCTTTATCCCCACAATTTTCAAAACCTTTCATTGGGCTAAAAAGGCTTGTAATTTATCTTTCACAATGTCTGTAGCATTTCTTTTGCACCAGTTGAAAAATTCGGCAAAAGTTTTCGCCAACTTCATCTTAGTGTCGACTGCGGCATAGATTCCCATGCATCACTGATCATATAAATGCAGTCTTGGATGGTGGCAGTTTTCCAAAACTCAATAATTGAAACTGCACCAGATTCAGAATCTCCTTCAAAAAGTAATTTTTTGATTAATTTCTTTCGGTAACGCTGTTTTAAAGACTCCAAGACGGCCTGATCCAGCGGTTGCAGCAGAGATGTTGTATTCGGAAGCAAAAATAAACACCGGATGTTTCCAGATTTTAGACAGTTATCTTCAGGATGAGCCGGACAGTTGTCGAATGACAAAAGCGCAACTTTTAGTTACAAAAATTCAAACATTTAGCATTTTATTTTGATTTAAAATATGGAATTTCAAGGGGAAAAATTCTTAATATTGTTTACCTATGTAACAAAGAAAAGAAAAAACAGTCAAGTGCATGTAATTCTTGCGGTCAAAGTCTTCCGTGCAATAAATATATGAATTAACAGTATTTTTCTTTAAAAATCATTGCTAAAAGAATAATAAGGCTTTGTAAAAAAATATACAAGAAAAGTATGAATGGGTATACCATAAAAGTTCAAAGAGATATGAAGCCTAAATAATATCAAATACTGCTATTCTGTATAACTCTTTTTTTTTTTTTTTTTATCTTATCCTAATCTGTTCCTGAACTTAATTCGATGTTGACAATAAAAGTAGTACATATTTAAACTTCATTTGGCATTTCATAAAACTAAGTTCAGCATAGCAATAACCTTTTCTTTTTGCAGAGTAGCTAAAAACCCTTGTTCAAAGTTTAAACTTGGCATTGTGCTAAGCACGCTTCAAAAGGAGGTCACAAAGTTGCACCGCCGCCTTGGTCCGTGCTGTGTTTTCCAGATAGGTTTTTAATTATCTTTTAAAGACACAGGAGGTATATCGAGAGAGCCACTCAATGCAAATTAGTCACAAAACCCATAGTATTTATATGATTAATTCTAATTAGTCTGTTTTTAACAATTTGACGTTTATTGCTTTTACACTGCTATTGGGCATTGCACTACACAAATATATCATACACCATTAAAAGTTATTATCTAGGTGTTAAAAGCCGATAGTACATAAAATACGCTGCCCCTGGCATTATATATGTCCAAACCATCCGTGTCTTTAAGAGTAAAAATTTCACCAAATTACTGACAATTTTTTTCGAAAAACATTAGCAGCAATACTTCTGCTAAAATAGGTACCTCCAGCTCGCTGCTCAACACCTTTGCTGGATGCCTGCATATTGAAATTTGTACATACGAAAAAATGTGCTTTTTTAAAAAACTATGTGACCGAGGGTAATCGCTATTGTTTTCCTGGAAGGTTTAAATTAACATCTACTATCTCTAATTTTTTCATTTTTAGTTTCAGTAGATTCGGAATAGAGGGAGAGGAACATATTTTTGCACTACATTTTCGACGATACCTTTGAAAATATAATACCTAAAACCAGGGTTGGCACGGTTTAAACCAATTGGTTTTTTTGTCAAAAAAACCATTTGGTTTTTTTAGAAAAAATCTAATATAATATTTTCTCTTTTTTGTAATTTAATTGTTTTAAATCATAAATAGAAGTAATTTCTACTTTTAACACTTCATCTCAGCAGTCAACATGAGACATAATGAGTCTAGGTCATGTTTCTATGCATGTAGAATGAAAATTAGCATGTGCTGATGAACATATCTGGTACCCTAAAGATTTTTCTTAAAACATGTGAAATTAGAAAAGATAAATAATATTGAATATTTAGCATAAGATATTTTCATTTATAAAATGCAGATTATTTACAGCAGTTAATAACAAAATACAATGATCTTTAAGATTTTGGTTAAGTTGTAAAAGAAAATTTTCTGGATTTTGGGATTGGGGAAGATTATCCTTAAAGAATTTAAAAGAGTAACTTAAGATATCAAATTGAATGACACAGCTTGCAAAAATTGAGTGCTAGTTATAGCATTTCAAGAATACCAATCAATCTTTTCTGTTAGTTGCTGAATCTAATGGCCAAATATGTTGACTTGGACACTTGGAGTTGTCACTCATATAACAAAATAACCAGAAGTATTTGGATATTAAAAAAAAAATAATAATAATAACAACCACAGAATAATATATTAATGAAACTGCATCAAATGTTTATTGATTCATTATTATATTATTAATCAAAGGAATCTTTATATGATTTTCAAGGTATCAATGCTTCACTGTGTAGAGCAGTTGACTTTGAACATAAAACACAGCTGTTATTAATAATATTTAAATTAGAAATGATTTCAATTTTCTATATAATTGACTGTAATTATTTAATTTAAATATTTTTAAAAGTTATATTACTTATATAATATCCAAAAATGTTTATTTTATCAACAGATATGCATCTGTATACAATAGGAAATTATATTTAAAAAAACCCGGTTTAAACCAAAAAAACCTGGTTTAAACCAAATAAACCGGTTTTTTTGGTTTTTTACAAAAAAACCCGGTTTTTTTCCAACCCTGCAAAACTAAAAAAAAGAAGTTTTGAGTTCAATGTTACGAAAGCTTTCACACGATAAACAAAGAAAAGATTTTTTTTTCAAGTAACTTAATTACCTTTCTATATTTTTCCTAAATATATTTGTGAATGTTTAATAATCTGTAAATATGTGAGTCAATAGTCTTTATTACATCCCCCAATCTGAACTTTCCACAGTTTACGAGTAAAATGTTTGTGACAGACAGACAAACACAGGAGCCCAGTAGCAAAAACTTTTTTAAATATCTGCAACAGATACCTCAGGGGCAGAAAATAATCTGCAGGTAAAATATTTTACAACTGTAATGTTAATTAATCAAACAAGTAATAAAGCATAATATACAGCAAAATAAAGGTTCAATGGAAAAGAATCTGCAACGCCCATCTCCCGTCTTGAACGTTCTGCTACTGTGCACAGGAGTTATAATGGTTTGGTTTCACTTTTTTAAGTATGGAACCCTAAAAATGGCAAGAGAATTCAAGAAAAGTATTTATCCGATGAAAACAAAACACATTAAACATTTTAAAAAATATTAAAAAATTAATATCTAGAAACTTTTTTTTATTAGAAGAAGAAGAAAAAAGAGCATATTTTAGAAATTGCTGGTGGGGCTCGAGCCCGATAAGCCCATATAATTTTACACCAATGATTTAGACAATTATTTACAGTTTCATTAGAAATAATTTTTTCTGATGTTTAGCTCAGTTTAAACTGCACAACAGGTTAGAAAATGAAAAAGCAGGCAAGCTTACATTCATGTTCCAAATTTTTCAATAAAAAAAAATATTTTGTAATTAATTTTTTTGTGTGTGTGTGTTGTAACTTGATACTCAATACTATATTTTTTTTATGAGTGTAAAAAACAAATTATTTCTGTTTTCAATTGGTTGATCTTCAATTCTGTTGTAACTGAAAAAGCAGGAAAAAGACATTTAGAATATTGTTCTAATAAGTTTCATGTTATAAGCAACATGCTTTAGTTTCTAATTTATATAAGTTTGAAAAAAGATAATCAGCTGTATGTTGACTACAGTAAGCTCCTGACTATCCGGACCTCCATACTATCCGACCTTGTAAAAAGTTGGAAGCATTACTAGCAGTCGCAAGTGGTCGAGACAGGCAAGTTCCCGTTCGTAGGGTAAGTGCTGATTCACGACAAGAAGGAACAAGAAAGGATTGCAGCAAAATGCAATAGCAGAAAATTCGAAACATAGTAATTGCAAGGTCTTCAATGTTCTTTTCGACTATAAAAGTGAACATAAACCCGTTAGGGAAATTGAAGTGGAAGATGAGAACGATAAGCTTTGTTCGTTGCTGAAAAATATACCAGGCTCAGGCGATGTCAAAGTAGAGGATATTACAGAAGGGATGGCAAACAACGAAGTTAATGAATTAACTGAAAACAATATTGTAGAAATGGTGGCGAAGGAAGAAGAAACAGAAGAAAAACAAGAGGGGGATTGCAGGAAAGATCTCATTCCATGTTTGAAAGGGTTCAAGACGATTGAGGCAGCACTGCAGTACATTAGCAGGAGGAAGCGACGCCAGCTCATATAATCTGCTTGCATAAATGGAAGGACATTGCTTCGCGGAAGAGGGCTAACAGGGAGAAGCACAAAAAAATTAAACGCTTTTTCAAAAACTAAAAACTGTGAGTTTTGACTCTTATCTTATGCACAACTTTTTATATGTGCAATCATTTATTAATAAACTGTTAAATGAGATTAACTCATTTTTTATGAATTAGGCTTATGTTTTACATTAATATTTTGCTTATTCTGAAAATGTATGTACTGTATATATGAGATTTATCTTAAAATGTGTAATATGTGTTTCTAATATCATAGCGGAAGGAGGACAGGAAAGGAGTAAACATTTATGGAACTCCGGCCTACCCTTCCGCCACATTAGGCCGGATAGTTGGGAGTTTACTGTATTTTGAAAATATCATATTTATTAACTCTGATTGATTAAAGTATTCAGTGTGTGATAATGACATTAATAATTAACCTGAATTATTAACAAGTTTTATAAATATTTTATTAATTAGTGACATCCTAATCATTAAATTTATTTGAAAATGGTTATTTTGCTTTATTAGAATGCTTTCATTAAGTTCTGGTTCTAAATACTATCATAAAAACAACTGTAGAGTGTAAATTACTGAAGTTTTGGGTGTTTTAATTCATTCTTGTTATTACAATTAAATCTTGATTAACAATGGTTAATCTGATTGTAAGAATGGAGAAATATTGTTGATAGATTAATATGATATTTTAAAAACTGACGTATAATAATTATGTTTATTAACTAAGTATTGATTAAAAAATAGTTTTTGAAGAAATTCCTTAACTGTGTTCATTAATAGTACATTTATCTTATTTATTTTTTACAATAAAAACACACAAAAAAAATAAAAGTTATTTTAAGAACAAGATAAATTTTGAAAGTTATAAAATAAATATAAAGACTGAATTCCAAGTGATAAATAATTATATTCTTTTGCCATTTATTTAATCACTATCAATCAATCAATAATCAATATGAATAAATTATATTTTACCACTTCACAAAAATATTTACACAATGTTTTACATACATAAACTAAGAATGTTCTACTGAAGTAAGATTATAAAATAAAAAATATAAGTACTTACTTTTCATTATCTCCGAAATTACTGTGTTTAGTCAAATTAAATATAAGCATCTGATAATGAATAAAACTATCAAGTGTGCGTAACGTTTCACTCGCTAAAATTGCCCAAAACTCCTTGGACTGCTGTGCATTCTGTAAAAAAGAAATAAACAATGAAACTATATATCACCAAATATCTAACTCTTCAACTTGAGTAATTGAAGACAATCATAACAAAAATTATATATACTGGTGTAAATCACAATACAAAAGAAAAGGATTTCTTAAAAAAAATCATAAATTTGTATGCTGTCACCATCAAAAAATGTTTTTTCAAATCATAATATATATAATTTAAATAGCATTGAAACAAATATGAATGTGAAGCATAGTACAGTAAAACCTCACTAAAGCGACCACGTTCCGTTCCAATAAAAATTGCTCGCAATGAGAGGTGGTCTCTTAATGGAGGTCATGTTTAAATCTAAATTTTAATTGTTGAAAAAAGGTAATAATCAATGTTACTAAAATTTATTTTTCACATTAGTAAAAAATATGAAAATTTAAGTATTAAAATAAAAGTTAATTACATAAGTTAATCATTGCAGATTTAGGGTAATTTAATTACTGCAGAGTTTTAAAAATGAATACATTGATGTTTGTTGTGATTTTACGGTTACTTTTATTTCCAAGTCCTTTCAAAGTTCAGTAAAAAAATCAATTTCTTTTCTTTTTTTTTTTTTTTTCTTTTTCTTTTTTTTTTGATGGAAACAAATCATGACGATTTCATTAATTTATCTATTTCTTTGACAGTTTGCTGACAGAACAGGGCAGGGGAGTTTATTGACCGTCATTCTTAATTTGTCATCAGAGATAAATTCACTGCCTAAAAAGGCACAAAGGAGTTTAAACACTTACAAGTTACAGGAATAAAATATATATAAAAAATTCTAAACTTAGTTTAGAAGTTTAATGAATTATGCGCTCTCAGGAATTATTTTTCTAACAAAACTTTCTTCAAGCTACCAGAAAAAACAGAATTTATTTCATTTTCTTCAAAGAAATGGGTCGCTCATGGAGGGAGTTCAACCGGGATGCTCTCTGAATGGAAGTAAAATTGGTATTGAGCCTATGAATAAATTTTGTTCCATGAAAAAATGGTCGTTCAGGGAGGCGGTCGCTTAATGGAGGTGGTCGCACAGGGAGGTTTCACTGTACATTCCTTTGAATTTAATACAATTACACACATCAGTGAATTTAAAAAATAGTACAACAGCAGTTTTCAATTCAAAATTAGATCAATATACATATTTTCAATTTATAATCTCAAATATAAACTTTGGTGCATTTCCATTCAATAGTAACTGAGATACAGCTATAATTTTCATTACAATAAAACATGCATAGCAGCACTCCCTGTTAAGTGATTAAAACTAAATTTGAAACAGCACTGTTTTTGAAAATATGCATCTTCCACATTAAATTTGATGCAATTCCATCCCCAGAATTGCAAACTTCTCAAAGCCAAAAATTAGGAACTTTTTGAAAAATCCCCCTATATTAAAACCTTTAACACTGATCTAATTAGTCCGTGAGGCAAAAACACTGCTATTGAAATAAGAATAGCATATAGAGTTGAGTCCTGATAATCCAAGTTGATCGGAATCAACGCCAACTCTGATTATACGGACTACATAATAAAATCGAAGATAAAAATTCAGTTTTATATATACATGTATAATTAAAAAATAGAGAGATCAAATTGCGAAAAAATAATGAGCAAACAGATTTGTAAATATAAAAGCATATTTTAAATAACATTACACTTATTTGACTTAATGTTTAAAAAATGAATCTAAAGTTGTTTGTTTTTGAGCAAAGAGTCAGTCTCTTGCTGCATTGTCTCGCAAGTTTTTCAAAAATAAAATGTCATACTGTAAAGCATCTGGTTGCTGCTCAATATATAGCGAATGGCAACATCTAACGCTGCTGTGCCTTCTGTATGCAAAATTATCCTCTCTGTCTCTGTTTCATCGTTTAAATCTTCAATTTCATCAATTTCTCCTTCTACAATAATCATGCAAATTATTGCATCGTCAGTAATTTCCTCTTCCTCATCACCATAAAGCTATTCTTCGATGCAACTATCTGTTACCTCTTCACAGCTGGGTAGTTTCAAAATGGTATTTTTAATTTCAAACTATCTTTTTCTTTTTATTATTGTCTGTGAGGTCTTTAGTTGTCAGGATATTATGCTCAGTTGCTTTTTATTGTCTTCAGTTTAATTTTTTTCTCATGATTCAGCAAGCCAATACATAGCATTTTTGTTACAGGGTTGACTTTTTGCGAACAAAAATGCATTTTTGCCAAGACAGTGGAAAAAAGTGGAAAAATAAAATTAGAATGGCACTATACATTTCAATTTTCACCCTTTAAACTTAGCACCTTAATATAAAAAAAATTTTAAGATTTTTTAACTTAAAAAGTACTTATAATTAATCAATTAATAATAAATGACCCAACCATAAAAATAAAACTACAGATTTACATTTTATTTTATTAACCCTCCAAGCGTCTTGAAGGCTTTCCTGCATTTTAGTAAAAATGCTTATAAAAATAATCTTAATTAAAATCTGCTTTCCTTGTTTCTTTCTAAAATACATTTCATGCCCCTTTATTTGATACATATCTTGAAATACAATTCTGTTTAAAATATTTTTGACTACAACAGATTAAAGTTGTTTTTGGCAAATGGAAAAATATGCCCAAACCGCTCAGAGGGTTAAAGTAAAACATCTAAAGAAAGACATATTTCAAAGTCAAAGAGAGCACAAAATTACTGCATTAGGTGCATCCCACACTGAGACGAGAGGAAACATGAAGCACAATATGTGGGAGAATAAACCAGTCGAAACAAAGAAGAAAGTTGATTGAAACCTGTTTTAAACCAGTTTTTCCCCTGAATTCTAGTGACATGTCTTACATGTCGCCTTAGTGTGTGACTTGCCTTAGTCTTTTCTTTTTTTAACATTGCACAGCAAAATAAAGTTTTGTGGAAGTTTCCAGAGAATTTTTTTTCCGCTGTCAGAATGAACAAAAGAAAAATTTTAAAATGTCTTTTCAACAGCAGCAGTACTTGAACAGCAAATTTGTAAACGAATAACTAGTTCACAAAAATTCCTTGATATGTCACAAAGAAATTAATTACTTTCCCACCATTTGTGAGCTGTAAACTGATTCAACAACATTAGAAGTAAGTATGTTTGTGGAAAAGGTGATTATTTCATGTCAAATTTTACAGTAAGAGCAAGGTTACTATATCTAAGAGCAAGAGGTATGTAGTTAGGATCTATTTCTTGCAACCACTTTCAAGCTTTCTCCCTTTATTCATAATTCAATAATTCCCCTCTGTATTTTGGGTGCAATAAATATGCGACTAAATGATAATGTAGAACTGCTTGTTTGAAACATTTTTTGACTATGGCAATATCATTTAGCAAAACAGGATTCTGTACTAAAGAACTTAGCAAAAGACAAGCATCTGCTAATGTTGAACTATCACTCTGAATGCTATTTAAAGCATTTGCAACTGGTTTTAATTGCAGCAGAAGATCTTTAACATTACTATGAAGATTATAATCTCTGACTGTATTGACAATATTCAAAGAAATTTCACTAGTCAAGGATCGATCCAGACAAAATTTGGCCCCTTCACAAAAATTTCTTTAAAAAAACAGGCCCCTTCACAAAAATCCCTTTAATAAAACAGGCCCCTTCACAAAGTTCCTTTCAATAAAACAGGCCCCTTCACAAAATTCCATTCCATAACAACATACTTTTCTTTGATTATTTAAAATAAGCTCATCAGAAGGGAAAACTTTAGCTGATTGATTTATATAAGTTATTATTAAAGATGTTTGGTCCAAATCTGAAAACCTTTCTTGACAAAATGTTACTTTTCACAAAAAAATAATAAATTTCACAAAAATGACTTATTTTTTACAAAATGAGTAGCAAGAAAAAAGAAAAAGCTGTATCGACTGTTGCTAGTATGATCATTAATCATTTTAATATAATATCTGTGGTTCTTGATAAAAGTTTCTAAACAAGTTATCTGAACGTTCTAACAAGTGCTGCAAGGTAACTGTAATGTAACATGATCATTGCATTCATCATTAAAAACACACCTGGTCCATAGGCTGAATAAGGCTAGTAACATTCGCCAGTCAAGCATGTGGAGCATGGTGATTGCAAAAGTAATTTTGTATTTCAGTAACATGTTTTGTAATTGTTTGTGGAGTTATATCTTCACCTAGAAGGTTTAACCAATGAGCAGAGCAGCAATATGTTATAAGTTTGTCAGTATCTCTCAGTTTTTGACTCATGAAAGGAAAATAAGATCCTTAAAAGCCTGTTTTAAAATACTAGTAATTTTTGCCAGCAGTAAAAATTGTGCCAAAAAATATTTTTGCCAGGATGGTTTTTTCCACTTCGTCAAAAATTTGCGAACCCTGATTTTTGACATTAATTGTTTTGATTTGTTGAATCAAAGATGCAGTGTCTTCTTCTGAAACATGTGTTCGAGCATAATTTTTCGGTACTTCACTTTAAGATCATTGAAAACACACCTGGTTCATAGGCTGAATAAGGCTAGTAACATTCGCCGGTAAAAAAATGGCTTTAATATTTCTACTTTTCAAATCGTCTTAGCATTATCTATCAAGAAAGTGCTTAACGAGGAAGCTTCTTTTCTTCTAAATGCTTTTCTACTTTTGGTACAAATCTATCGAAGAACTGTTGTATAATATCTCTATTCGTCCAAGAGTTTTTTTGGTTCGTATACAAAACTGGTAGGGCTTGAATAGCAATGTTTTTTAAAGCATGCAATTTTTTTTAATTTTCCAATCACCAATAAGCATAGTTTGTGCATCCCCGACATATTGGAACAACACATCACAGTTAATCTTTTTTCGCTTTGTTTAAAACCAGGAGCAGATTTTTCATTTCAGGAGACTAAGGATTTAGTAGGCAGACGTTTAAAGTTCAACCCTGTTTCAACAGAGTTGTACAATTGCTCTTCAGTGAGATTTTCTTTTACCATTAAATTGTTTAATTCGGTACAAAATTGATTTGCAGCTTCAAAGTCTGCTGAAAGTTTCTCTCTGCAAATACTCATCTGACGAACTCCATACCTTTTTTCCATCTGTTTAACCATCTGGTGCTGTCAGAAGAATTGTCGACTTCTTTCATTTTTTGGCAAAAATATATGGCTTTTTCCTGCAACATCGGACCAGATATTGGCATGCCCTTTGAGCTTTGTTTAGAAAAACCACATAAAGAGAGCCTCAGTTGTTTTATACTGCCTTTTGCGCATTGTTCTTCTGATTTTTAAACAATCATCGGGTGTTAGATCTCCGGCATTCCACTTTTCAATTTTTTCACCAGTCACCTATTGTCACTTCTCCAACATCTAATTCCTTTGTAATTTCTTTTATACTTTCTCCCACATCTAACCATTTTAAAGTTTGTCTTTTAACATCTAATGAAACAGACACGTGTTTCCTTTTTCCAACCATTTTCCTCACAAATTTATTGTCTTACTTCTATGAGTTCTCCAATTGGAATGATACACTTGTCGGACACTGTCACACCCCCAAAGAGAATACAATATTCTTTCTACTCTGCTTTGGAGGTGTGATACCCCTCAGAAGCAAAATGGCAAGTGGAGAAGAAAAGCGAAAATTCCAAGAAAAACTGACTGTCGGTTCAACATTCAAGTGACAAATTTTAAGCACTTGCGAGAGGGGAAAAAAAGTTAATTCTTTTTACAGTGACACATAGTGCTATTTTTTCTTTTTTTAGCTACCTCAGGTTAAGCAGAGCTCGAAATAACAGGATTCAGATTAGCGGAACTTTACTGTACAGTGTACATGCCACTTGCATGTCCAACACACCAAAAATAGCACCTAAAAATCATATTTTTTTTTTTTTTTTTATTTAAAACTTATATACAGATATGGCAGTAAACTGCTCAGAGCATGGCACAGAAACTTTAGTTAAAGATGCTTTTATTAATGATATGCTTGCTTTAGAATATCTTTATGTATTTAGTGTTCAAGTAAATTTGAAAGCTTTTAGATGCAAAACTCTATGTGGCGCAGATATTGAAACCTAAAACATAAAAAAAATTAAATCAACATTATAAAACAGAATAACTGTAATAAAAATTCAGAAGTACAATCAGGATTTTAATCTAAATTGATTTTTAATGAAAGTTAATTCACAAAAGGTACAAAACTCTCTGTGTATGTGCAAGGTTATTCAAAAACAAAACATTGAAATACAATTATTTGGTTTGGAATGTACAATAGAAATGAATTCAAGCTATTTTTTCAGAGGTTGATCCTGACAATTTAAAATCTAAGCCCATCCAAACCCAAAAAATTGCAGCAACGAGTCCGAGCCCACCCAAGCTTGATACTAAAAGTACACAGCAGAAAACTTAACTATTCATGAATGCAATACTTTCTGCTTATCAACAGAAAAGAAAATAAGAATGAGAAAAGAACAGCACATACCAAAAGAACTTAGGCATTTTACATCAAGCACAAAAAAGTGTGTGCTAGCACTTTGAGAGCAGTAGCAAGACTGAAAAAAATATTAAAATGGAGAAGGAAAGGCCATTAAGAAAGAAGATGACATCCACCACAGAGAAGTTGACACGATAAGTACAGTTAGAAAAAGGGGTATAAATCAAATAGAACAAAATGATAAAGATTGAAAATAAAAAAATAACAAAAGTAATTAAATGTAAGAAGGAAAATAATATAAAGAGGGAAAGTAAACGCTAGAAATTAAAAAATAGTGAACATAATACATAAAAATTTGTGAATATAATACAACTATACAGGGCATAGTTGAACAACCAGACTTTTCTTTAACAATAACATCATGATTAAGAATTTTAATTCAGAAATGTAATTGGTATTAAAGATAATTTTAACATTTTGAAAACTGGAGATATTGTTAAAGGATATTTAACAAAGTAGGATTTAGAAACTTCTTCATTATAAATATAAAGGGGACCTTTTAAAAAAAAAATGATTTTGACACGTCTTTTTATTTTGACCTCCATGAAGATAAATAAATGAAAGATAATAAGATAAATGGTAATCACTGCAAAGAAAATTTTATGAATTTCGTAATAATGATAAATCTTCATCTATATATTTGAATTAATGGTTAATCTCCAAAACATACAAAACAAGGTGCTTTTAAGAAGAGTTTTTTCTTTGGGGAGAAGGATATTAATATAAATTTCAATTAAAAAATCATAAAACAATAAATCAGTAGCACCTTTTTAATAATCTCTTATTATTGTTATTTAGAGAAAAATATATTAAGCATTAGTGATATCTATAATATGTATAGTAGCCTTTATACAGGCTGTCATATGTTATCTATCGCCGACCTTTAATTTCTCAACCATTGGTCATAGGCATATAGTTCCAATTACAAAAACGTTTCAAATGAGGTAAATATTCATGCTGTGGCATTATTTAAAGTAAAAAATCAATTTTATAAAAATTACAAAATCTAACTTTTTATATGGTCCCCAGTCCCTATAGTTATACTTAGTAAAAGTTTACACATATCATAACAGATATAACACAAAAAGTTTGACATCTGTACTACAAAAATTGACACAGTTATTAAATTTTAAAGTTTGAGATTTTACAGGGTGTCTACAGAAATTCTAAAAAAAAGTTCCCTGATTTTTCCATGATTTCCCTGACTATTTTTATCAGACTTCCCTGATTTCCATTATTAATAATACACATACGGTATTTTTTCATGTATGCCGATTCCTCGTATAACACACTTATCCAGCTTGCTAATATCTCATTTGGGAGAAAAAACAAGAGAAAAACATAAAAATTGCCTAATATTCATTAAGTATTGGTTGACAGTTTTATAAATCTGAACTCAACTAACTTCATTAGTCCAACATCATATAGAAGCCAATGGATATAGGGTGACCAGAAAGTTATCTCATTTTCTGAAAAATATTCAATTCTAAGACTTATCTAAATCTGACGGGATAACTAATTGAATTAAGCTGGGCACCTGGTCAGGTTATGCTAATGTATCCTTTAAATTTTTTTTAAATGTGTAAATTGCCTTCAGTATAAGTGCTATGTACAGAAAATCAGGACATCTAATCACCTTAATTTACGTTAAATATCAAAAACTTATACCATGCGCATCTTTTAAAAAATATTGGGAAAGATTAATTAGCATGTGAAAAAATATGGTACATAAAATAGATGAATCCGTCTCGTTGGCAAGATGAAAATGCAAATATTTTCGCAATAGAGACAAATTTCCCAGATTTTTCCAGAGTGATAAACCTCCCTGATTTTTCCATGATTCCCTGATTTCCAGATTCTGTAGACACCCTGTTTTAGCACATGATTTTGTCTTTCATTGAGGGATCAGTTAAAAGATGAATTATAGTAATTCGAAATCAAAATCAGGGTACAATGTCCTTTTTATGGCGAAACCAGCTTTAGCCGGTATCGCCAAATCGGGGAATCACCAAAGAGGGTTATTTCATCTAAAAATTTGAGCTAACTTACCGTAATTTCGCACGTACACGCCGCACCCACCGTAAGCGCCGCACCGCTGAAAACACATTCATTTTTTTAAAAATTCGGCAGAAGCGCCGCACCTACCGTAAGCGCCGCACTGTTGAAAAATGGGTTAAAAAATGAAATTGCTGCGTAAGCGGCAAGGCAAAACACTATTAGCAAAACCTGATTAAAATTAACAAAAAATATTGATAAAATCTTTCAAGAAATGTGATTCATGTGATGTTTGCAATTCCTAAATATCAACAGATTTTAATTTATCTCGTAATTTTTGTCCTACATTCTCATGCTACGTTTTTTTCACCCGCTTCCTTTTTTCAACATGCAAACGGCCGATCATCATGCCGCCGATTCTGCGTTTGTTTTGATTTGCTAGTTGCTCGGTTGAGTTGTTTGATTGTAGCGCTATTTATCTGCGACATTCGGCAATAAATTTATTGCGATCGCACCTGCGATTAATGCGATTTACTTCATACCAAAATTTATTTTAAGTCAATTAAACTTTAAAATCTTTTTCTTTAACTTTTATTTCATAATTACTATTAATTCATTAAAAGTGTTCACTGTTAACTGTATATTTCTCACACTGCATATGTTTCCTGTATTCATAAGTTTAGTTGGTTGAATTAGACAACAGTCAATGATTGTTTACTTTTGCGTTCATGCGCGACGCTGTGTAGCGAGAAATAAAATAGTCAAAATATGATTAAATTCGCCTTTTAACGTTTATAAATCTTTTATTGAATGTTTATAAATGCTTTTCCAAAAATAGTCAAAAACTTGGCGTAAGATAAAAAGAAGATTTTAAAATGTGAAATCGGCGTATACGCCGCATCAGCGTAAGCGCCGCTCCCAGCATTTTTAAAACTTTTTTTTACGTATGCGCCGTGGCGCTTACGTGCGAAATTACAGTACATGAGTCGAACATTCAAACGTCAAAGTAGGTAGAAACGAGAACCAGAAAATAAAACATACTCATTAAGGACTAGATAAATGGCAGAGGAATGCAAACGACCAGCCGAGCTATAATGAGTATGAAAATTGGGATTATGCAAATTAAAATAGAACCACAGCGCCACACATTCAGGATAAAACA
Source organism: Maratus speciosus (assembly GCA_963932465.1). Taxonomy (NCBI): domain Eukaryota; kingdom Metazoa; phylum Arthropoda; class Arachnida; order Araneae; family Salticidae; genus Maratus; species Maratus speciosus. Next base: position 286,954,851 of record OZ010791.1, on the reverse strand, counting down.
CTGGCCATTTAGCAGTGGACATTCTAGTCAGTGCTGAGACTGTGATGGCAAGCTACACATACATACAATATAGCAAAATGATACTTATTTATGGTGAATGTCAAAAGAATGCCAGAGAGGCTGTGGGTGTTTATTCAGAACTTCAGTTTATTCAACATGCTAGTCAGTGCTGAGATTGTGATGGCAAGCTACGCATACATACAATATACCAAAATGATACTTATTTATGGTGAATGTCAAAAGAATGCCAGAGAGGCTGTGGGTGTTTATTCAGAACGTTTCACTAAGGAACTACATCCAACACATGAAACTATGATACATTGCACCATCTTAGAGAGACAGACTCTATTTCACCACGACCCAGAACAAGTAGACAGGCAAGGTGCAATGTTCAAGTGACACCGGAGGAGGTGCTGGCATTCACCCTTTAATTCCACAACTGAGCACGGTGGAAATAAGTGAGGCATGTGGTCAGCATGTCTAGCATTTGTTACATGCACATGATGCGCATCCATACCATCCAACCAGTGTTGGATATGAACGCGTTCATTGAACGAAAGTTCACGAACTTTGTTCACTTTCTGTGAACTTTGAGTTGAACTTGACTCACTTTTTGATAAACAAACATGAACTGAACGAAAGCTCAAAAAATCCATGAGTTTGAACGAATTTACAACTCAAACTCAATTTTTTTCATAACTTATTTTTTTTATTTTTCCAGCCATTAAGAACATTTTTCCCCATTCAAATGCCATTTAGAGGCCTAAACGGACTCGGCACGGGTCGAGTCTGATCATCAGTTTTTCTGGGTCGTGCCCAGTCTGGACCGAACCGGACTTATTTCTGGACCTGTGCTTTACTCTGCCTAGAAGTCTACACTGACAGAAATTTTCTGGCTCGGTCGCCCCTGCTTGTATGAAAATCATTGCCCTGCCCCCGGCCCAGTCTGACTCGTGCAAAATCTGTTTAAGGAACAACCTACTTTAGGTCAACATTTTTTTCCGAAAAATACATATATTTTTAAATTACCATTATTCTACAATAAAGAATAGTAATACATTTCTTGAGGTGAGGATACAGTACTGTAAAACTTGTTATAAGAATCTGTGTATAACGAGATCCTGTTTTAAACAGAATTTTTTTTTGATCTGGATCTTCAAAATGGATATAATAATCAAGGAGCTTAACTATAACGATTTTCTTTCTCTCCTATATGATTCCGTCTTAGAAGGTTTATCGATATAGAATTTTTCAGATTTTTAAGTCTTCAAGCCGTGTAAATGGATTAATGGTATTACTAATAATTCACATATTTACACACAAATAGAGGTCCATTAAAAAATCAATATAGCTTACAACAGGATATATAGAAAGAAATGTAGTAGAAACAGTATTTTGGAGTGGAGGTCCCTGTGCTATGCAGTCTGTGGTCTGTATGGGCCGAAATTTCAAGGCCCGGGTCCGGCTCGATCCATAAAAGAAAAATTTGACCCAGTCCGGTATAAACATTAAAAAATCTGCTCGATCCTGGCCCGGGCTGTATAAGAAAAATATTGGCCCGACCCGTAGAGAAAAATTATTGGGCCCCATCTGCCCAGGTATCACAGATAAAAGTTCGGTCCAAGACCGGCCGGGCCCAAATGAATTTTTGTACCAGGAGTTCTGACCAAAAATACTTATCTATGCTTTTTATTGTCATGTTTATAGATTTCATTTTTATAGAATTTATTGCGATATTTATTTTTTAAGGAATCGCGATTTGTTGCATGTAAATATTTTAGTTATAATTAATATATTTGATACATATTCCATGTATTGGAGACTTAAAAATCTGAAAAATGCTATACAGTAAAATCTTCTAAGACGCAATTGCATATGAAAGAAAAAAAATGCTTTATACACAAGTTCCCTTCTTAGCAGGTGTAACTCATTTTCTTATGTATTAGTACATTCATTTTACATGGCAACACATTACAACATATTTTTCACATTAAGAGAGAATTTCGTCAAACAGGTCCTTTTTCACACGCTTTACTATATTTTAATTTAGCTACATTTTAACCCATTTATGCCTAGCGTCCCAATTTTGGGACGTTTCGAATTTTAATAAATTTTTATAATTTTCTTCTACTTTACAGCATGGAAATTGTATGAAGTAATTGTCTATAAATGTCTTTATCTATTACCGAGAGATGACAGCATAGATGTCGGCACAGGACGGCATTTCCTGGCCGTGGCCCTGCCCAGACCGAACAAAAGCAATCTTGGCCCGGCTTGATGAAAAAATTAAAAGTTCGGCCCGAGCCCAGTCTGGCCTGGCACGGCTCGAGCAAAAATCAGTGAAAGCAGGTCCGACCAGTGGAAAATCAATTAAATGAGGTCCGACTCAATTTCAACAAAAAATTCAGATTTTTCTAAACATACAATTACGATTCTTTTAAAGAATAATACTGTATACATATTTATGGGATAGTTTTACAGTATATTTTAAAATTACTATGTGTTCGCAAGACAGAAAATACGTAATAGCAACATTAATAATTACAAATAAGGCATTCAAATAAGGATTCATTAAAAAATTAAAGTAGTTTAGAAAAAAAGAAAAAGGAGGGTTAAAAACATAACTTTTGAAACTATATAATAAAAAGCAGATTTGTAAAATTATTTATCTGCCATTTAATAAGGCTTTTCTCAAGTCCAAAGGAGCTACTTTCTGATACATTTCTGAATTCATTTCTTTTCAGAAACGCATAAGATTGATATAAGTGTTCTTATTCAGAAACTATGTAATCGAATAACGTTATCTATTTTATGATAAAAGCAATATATCTTTGAGAAAATACTGTCAAAGTTAAAATTTTGAATCGAATTTCCAGAATCGATAGCACGGGAAAGAAGAAAAACCGGCAGTCACAAGACAAGAATCTCTTATATCTGGATAAGTAATTTAGTTATAAAAAATGGAAAACACTGTTCGATTTCAAATCCCTTCAATAGTCAGGCCTGTCAATTTTATGACTTTACTGTTAAAAATTAGTCAGAAAATGTGTCAGGAAATTTTTCATTGTTGAGCAGTAAATTTGAGAACCCCCTTAAGATATCTTTCCAAAGATCCAGTTAACAGAAGTTTGTTATCTCTATTAATGTTTTTACAAAACATATTGCCTTCCCTACACATCCTGAGAATAATAAAATCCAGTTCCAGGCTTGCTCGAATATGTAGAAAAAAAAATGCAATCTTGATCAAGGCACGAGTTTGCTGAAAAGAAAAAGCCTGGCTCAGATACCATGTAACTGTCCGATGCTGATCTCTACGCTGGACATATTACATTTCTGTATTGATATTGTCAAACTGGCATCGGCTCGTGATGCACATTTATACTTATTCTCGCGAAAGTCCCCTTCATTGAAAATGACTCATATTTTATCGGCTTCGATTAAGTTTTTATAGCGGATGGTAGGCCCGCTTATTTTTTTTTTATAGACCCACCCCACCTCGGTAGACCCCGTTCAATTTTTTTGTCGGCCTGGCCCGGTCCGTTGAAAAGGTTGTTCTAATTCTGCCGGCCCAGTCCATTTGAAAATTCGCCTTCACCTTGCTGGCCCAGCCTGCGGGCCGGGCCGGGTACGGGCTCGTGCCAAGTCCGGACCCGTGCAGACCTCTATGACAGCATAAGATTGATATTTATTTGCTTAAATGAAGGCCTTTTTTCGGTGTTTATAAATTTTTCATTTTTCAAGATAGCGAAATGTAAAAATTAAATATATAATAAGTGTATTTTGAGTATCAAAGATCCAAATAAATAAGCCATAATTTTAGCTTGTAAACTTCTTTGAAATATATATTTTTTAAAATTGCGAAATTGTATGTTCAAGCCTATTTTTATGCATGTTTGTAACGTACTAAATATAGGGTGCCAGGCGCAAATGGGTACATATTTCTAATAGCCATTTAGGGGCAGTTATTTATGTAAAATCCTTTTCAAGATGATTTTGAAATAATTTGTTTTTTATCCTCTAATACGATTATTCTTAATTCATTATTAATGATACTTATAATGTTATTAGTCTCTGTAAAGAAATAAATATATTTTTAATAGTTCATAAAAATACTAATTATAGTATCAGTGATGCCGCTGCACTTGAAAAAACCTGGGTTCCCGGGACCCAGGATTTCCAGAAATCTGGGTCCCTTTTTTACAAAAGCAGGTCCCCATCAATAATAATTTATATTTTAAAGGAATAAATGAAACTTGTTTATTTGGAAAAGATAAATGAAATGCATTAATTATTGTTTTAACAATAATTAAATAATGAATTAAAACCAGTATTATTTGCACTCAAATAAGATATTTTTAAAAAATATTAAGAGAAATTTTCTTTACTTTTTTAAAAGTAAAAATGCAAGATACAATTTTAATTGTAAAATAATGTTTATTTGAGAGTAGAAGATACCAAGTTCCACTAACAAGTATCACTAATGATCGCATTCTTTTAAAAAGGGGCAAGACGGGTTTATTGAAAAAGATATTTTTGCTAAAGAATACTTATGTTAAGTAAAGGTGTACTTTTTATTGAATGAATGGGTGCTTTCATTATACTTCCCATTGAATTATTTGTCAGCATTGATCTGTGTTGGAATCAGACATTTTCCTTGGAAGGGAAATTTACATCTAAATCACTAATAAGCATCAAATCTTAAATGTTCTGAAGGCAGGAGACATTTCAATGCAGTAAGAAGGAGGGGGGGGGGGGGGTATTTTTCACTGGTCCACCTACTGAATATATCATCAAAGTACACTGAAATCATACTGTATTTTTAAGAATCTCATAAAAAAAAAATTAAATCCCATTTTATGAATTTTCTACCTATAAGTTTAGTTTGCACATCTTTTTTGGTGCTTATTTTTTTTGACGAAATTCGCTATTTTTTCGCGATCTTTTGACGAAGTACACTATTTTGTCTCGGCCCTTTTACGAAAATAGCGTTTTTTCTGCGATATTTTGATGAAATTTATCCTTTTTTTCGCGATCATTTGACGAAAATCGGCTTTTTTACGTAAATTTTTGATGACGACTGCTATTTTTTGGGGGGATCCTTTGACGAAAAGCGCTATTTTTTCGCGATCCTTTGACGAAAATCGGCTTTTTTCCGCGATTTTTTTGACGAAATTCGCTATTTTTTCGCGATCTTTTAACGAAATACGCTAATTTGTCGCGACCTTTTTACGAAATTCGCGTTTTTTCGCAATATTTTCATGAAATTTGCTCTCATTTACGCGAGTTTTTGACGAAATTCACTTTTTTTTCGCGATGCTTTGACGAAATACGCTATTTTTTCGAGGCCCTTTTACGAAAATCGCTGCTTTTGCGCGATATTTTGATGAGATTTGCACTTTTTTCGCGATTCTTTGACGAAAATCGGTTGTTTTCCGTGAGTTTTTGACGAAATTACGCGTCCCTTGGGACGCGTAAGAGCTATTTTTTGCGTCCCGTCTCCGATTTTCGCGTAATTTACGCGCTATAACGTGTCCGCGGCATCCCTGCGGTACTATATAATATACAATTTCAAAGCTTAATTTATATAAATTTAGACAAAACAGACATTTATGCATTTTTGCACATATGGATATTCACATATTTAGTATGTTTGTATTTTATGAAATAAATAAAAAAATATTTTAGCGTAATTTTTTTAGTATTTTATTTTCAGTTCATTTTGCCACATTTTAAAGTGATTTTATAAACATACTCGAGAAAACAAAAATTCAGGCATAAATAGGTTAAGCCTAGAAATGTATAAATAAAAATTATAAAATTATAAAGAATAATATTAAATGTTTAATTGCAGAATAATGGCGATTTAAAAATGTATGCATTTTTTGCAAAAATTTTTGGGCCAGGCGAAATTTTATTGATCTTTCAATGGACCAGGCCACGCGGAGACAATAACTTTATTACGGGCTGTGTCAAAACCGGGACTGAAAATTTAGGCCCGTGAAGACTGGGAAGAATGATAACAGTCCCGGTTCGGTACGGAAAAAATAAGTTAGGCCCTGTCCGGTCCTTCAGGAAAAAGGTCCGAACCCGGACCAGAAAGAGTAGTAACTAGGCCCCGCCCGGCCCGAGCCTTCAGAAAACAGTATGCCCGTCCCCGGCCTGATTGCTGTGAATGAAAATAGGCCCAGGCCCAGCCCGTGCAGATCTCTGGTCTATGACATTTTTATTTAAAATGAACAATATAAACATGAAAAACAGACTGTAATTATATATATATATATATATATATATAATTTTATTTTTATTTATTTATTTATCTATTTATTTTATTTATTTATTTATTTTATTTTTTTTTTTTTTTGTCAGAACTCCTTCGCACAAGACAAAATTTTAAGCATATCGACGTAAAAATAAATATCTATTCAAAACAATTTATACTATACAGGTTGCTAATGCACTTTATGTGTCACTTATACAACTGTCATTACAATATTCTAAATTCTTCCTAGAAAGTTTAAATAGTTATTTTTGATTATTATAATTATAAATATTTAATGAATAAAATGAAGGAGAATTAGTATTAAAAATCGTATGATGTGAACTCGAAATCTGACTAAAAAAATCAGCAACACTGTTTGCGGCCTGTATAATGTTACGAAAGATCTGCCTGTAGAACACTTCTCAACTGTTCTGCTGAAGAAGTGCAAAACTTTTTGATACATTTACAAATTCTTTTTTAATGGAAAGATATAAAACTGGAAGGCCTAACTAGGGGAGCGATTTGGAATCGAACTATATTTTCTATTTTTGTTTATCAGTAAATTACCTATTGAGTTATAAGCAATTTTGATCACGTGACAAAGATTTTTTCAAAATTTTTTGAGTGGTTATTCTTAATTCGCGCGGAAATTCGGTTCAAAACGCCCCCTTTGACACTATTTTTTGAAAGATCTATTGCGTTTCAAAAAAAAAAAAAAAAAAAAAAAAAAAAAATGGAAAAAACAGTTTGATGACATAGTTTCTGAACAACACCTTCTAGTTTCATGCATTTCCGAAAACTTATGTCATAAAGTTGTCCTTTTGCTATTCGAGTTCGGTTTCAGAATTTGATTTGACTCTTGCGGGTCGGATTCGGGAAGGCCAGAATTTTCAAAAGAATGTCAAAAATAAAAAGGTTAAAAATCTATATGCAATATCCATAGCGGACACATATGAAAAGCGGGTACCTCTATTTAGCAAACACTTTTCAATTTTTAACACAATTATATATTAACATAGTAATTCCTAATCATGGGCGTAGGATTGGGCAAATCATGGGTACCCCCCCCCCCCCCATATTTCCGACTGGACCCCCAAAAAATAATTTTTTGTGAAAAAAGGAATTTTTAAAAGAGTGGTAGAGCTATAAATGATAAGTTATTATAACAAGACCCAATAAAACGCAAATTGTGGTTTACTGTTTAAGAGAGGGGGAGTGCGGCACAGTCAAAGTCACATAAGTAATATACAACATAACAACAGAGATGCCAGCTATGATATTGATTCTTTATGGTCAACAAAGTCTGGATATTTTTATGATGCCTCAAGCGCAAAGAGGGGCCTCTATTGTACGTTCTTCTGAGATAAGACATCTACTCTCCTTTTCTAAAAATGACCTTGGTCGTAGAACTCCTAAGCTAAATTCTAGGAAGCAATGTATAGATATCAGGTTCTATGTCTCATCTCAAAGATGATAATTTAACTACAGCTCTTAGCTTTGGCTAACTTTCTCATGTGAATCATACAATCGTGGAAAAAAAAATTAACCCATCTAACTCTGCAACAAATTAATGTAGACGAAAGTGGTTGGTACCAAACAATTGGAAATAAAGTCTACTTTTAAATGATGTATATAAAATTTGCTTAGGGGGCCATCTACATATCAAAACAAACCCAAACTTTATTTTTTTCAATAGCAATACCCAAGTTTGACACCATAAATAAATTCTACTCCCTTCAATTAGCCAAAAAGAAAAAACAAACAAACAAATTTTCATGAAGTTCGTACGATTAGTTTCAGAGAAATCATTTTAAAATGGGCACATTTTACGGACTCTAATCGAAATTGAAGTTCAGTACTCAATTATTAAAATGCTACAGAATGGCTATCTCACTATCTATCTAAGGGTGTTTTAAAATCCAAACAACTTATTTTCCGATTCTATCTTAAATTCATTTTTGTTCTGAAACACATCCCATTGGCAGATTCTGTTTTCAGAAACTATATAATGGGCAGTGTTTGTTGATGTTTTGATAAAGGCAGACTATATTGCAAAAAAAATCCTGGAGCGAGAGAGCTGGGAACAAAAATAATGGTCGTACTGAGAAAATAAATTGTTTATAAATCAAGTTCTAAATGAATTGAACGAAAAATAAAAACATGCGGCTACTTATACATATCTTCCAAAATCGTGTCAGCAAGCTTCATTTTTTCACCTTTAAAAATGAGTCTGAAAATGCGTCCGAAAATTTTGAGTTGTTGGGCGTGGGAAAATATTTTTTTTAATATACCCTTAATGTATTACTACTTACCAATATGACTATTTCACTCGCTTAATATCTTTCGATTATTGCGAGCCTAAAATTTTAATAAAACGAGTAAAATACATTTTTTCAAATTATGCTTTTCTAGATGGCCCCTTAAACCATTTTGACAGTTTTTAATCATAATTCGAAAACTACTTGAGAGAAAAATTCTATATTCAGAATTCGCATAAAGCAGGATATAATAGAGGTCTGCAAGGGCCGGAATTTCTAGGCCCAGTCCCGGCCCGTACAAAAATCAGTGAAAACAGGCCCGGCCCGACACAATTTCTACAAAAAAAAAAAAAAAAAAATCCGCTTTTTCTCAACATACAATTAAAATTCTTTTAATGAATACTACATACATATTTATGGGAACATTTTACAGTATATTTTACATTACTATGATGTTCGCAAAACAGAAAACACACAATAGTAAACATTAACGATTACTTACAGTATTTTAGTCATTGTGTCTACAGACATTTCAAAATGGAAATAAGGATTCATTAAAAGATTAATGTAGTTCAGAATAAAGGATTAAAAACATGATAACTTTTGAAGCTGTATAATAAAAAGTATATTTGTGAAAATATTTCTCTCATTTTTAAGGCTTTTCTCAAATCCAAAGGAGCTACATTTCGACACATTTATGAATTCTTTTCTTTTCGGAAACATGTAAGATTGGCAGGTATCCTTATTCAGAAGCTATGTAAATGTCGGTTTTTTTTGGTAGATAAAAGCAATATATCTTTCTGAAAATACTGTCAAAGTTAGCGTTTTGAATCGAATTTCCGGAAGCGATAGCACAGGAAAGGAGAAAAACGTACAGTCACGTAACAGGAATCTCTGTAAGTAATTTATCAAATATGGAAAAAGCTATTCATTTCCAAATGCCTTCAATAGGCAGGTCTGTCAATTTTATGCCTTTATAGTTAAAAATTTTGTCAGAAAATGTGTCTGAAAGCTTCGCATTGTTGAGCAGTGAATATGTGAACCACCTTAAGGTATATTTCCAAAGATATTGTTAAGAGAAGTTCATTATCACTATTAATACTACAAAACACAATGACTGTTCTACACATTCTGAGATCGATTAAGACCAGTTCCGTCCCGGCACGAGTCTGCTAAAAAAAAATTAAACTCGGAATCAGACATCTTGTAACTGTACGATGCCAATATCTACGATGGACAGGTTACATTTCTGTATTGATGCTGTTAAACTCGCATCGGCTCGTGACGCACATTTATACTTCTCGAGAAAATCATATTCATTGAAAATGGCTCATATTTTATCTGCTTCGCTTAAATCCTTATATCGGGCCGACAGGCCCGTTTATTTTGTCTGTCGGCCCGGCACGGTCCGTTGAAAAAATTGTCCTAATTCTGCCGGGCCGGCCCGGCCCGTTTGGAAATTCGCCTTCATTCTGCCGGGCCGGGTACGGGCCTCGGGCCAAGCCGGGCCCGTGCAGACCTCTAGGATATAATAAATATAAATCTATCAAAAAAAAACAAAAAAAAAAACTGCAAATTATATATCATATTCTTTTTTAATATTAATTTCATAATTCATAATTTATATTATGAAATTTTTAAAATTACAAATTTAGTGTATTTATGTTTGAATTTTTTAATATTATAACCACACACAAAATTATCACATTAGGATTATAATTTTAGAAGATATTAATAAATATATAAAAATGCAATTTAACAGCTCTAAATTTTGAATGTTTATAATTCAAAATCTTATCCAAATGACTTAAAATTTCGTTTCTAGGCATAGTTTGAACCGAAAATTTAAAATATAGTGTGAAAATTGGATGTTCCTGTTGAAAAGAGCAAAGTCTGGTCTGGTTTTGATTTGCAGATAGCTTCCTAAGCAAATTTTATATACATCATTTAAAAGTAGACTTTATCTTCCATCGTTTGGCACCAGTAATTTTCTTCCATTATAATTAATTGCTGAGTTAGTAGGCGTTGTTTACTTTTTTTTTTTTTTTTTTGGCCACTGACCCATATCGTGTATGAAAGAGCAGATAATATTCAAAGGCATGTTTGTTTTAATTAATACCAGTTTTAGATTTTATTTTATAAGAGGGAAAATAGCTTTATTGTTACTTTTATTTTAATTTTCTATAAAATCTAATTTTTCTTATCTAAATATGTGTTCGAAGGGGAAGGGAGTGGAGTATAAATAGTTATGATTATCATGACTTCAGATTTACTCACACACGATAGTACAGTTTATGAACGGTTAAGAGATGTGATTATTCTATATATACTTTTTAGAAATGTTTTACAATCATATTGATTTTAGACGGGACTCTTTTTTAACTGAAATATTTTCTTATTAAATTTTGCAAAAGCTCCGCATATTGATTTATAAATTTATTATTTCTTGTAAAATTTTGAAATTGTTCACTGAAATTATTTGCCTTTGTTATTATTATTCTTGTCTAGTAATGTTTAAATATTGTATTTAAAATGTGTATTTGAATTGATTACGAAAATGGCCGTCAGCTATCATCACTGCGTTGGATGCGGCCTTGGAAACCGATTAATTTCCAAATCAATGGTTGAATTCATGACAACCCAATTACAGAAGGTCTCGATTAGCCGTGATACTACCATTGAATCTTTTGTAATAATCATATAATATTTTTAAAACATAGCAAATAAGCTTGGGTTTTGAGCATGAGGAGACCGGGCGTGTATTGGCGAGCATATCTTGTAGGGAGCCGAGCCCCTCTTTAAAAACAAATCTATTCAAATAATTATTCTAGGGGTTAATTCAATCACACTCCAAATTTTGGTTACAGTTAATGCATATCTATAAAGACACAGCAATATATTTTTTAAAATAATATTGTTAATTTTACATAAAATTTTTATGTAAAAATCTTATGTAAATTTTCGTATCAAGATAAATTATGTGTAATAATGCAAGCATTTTTTTTAAATGAACCATAACCATTTGAGTTTTTAATTCGACATCATATTAATTTTTTTATTGCTCGTAATTTGAAATCATAGAAAAGGGAAGATAATACATATGCAGCGGTGAAAAATAAATTAAAGTGAAAAGCTATATTTATTTACTATTTTTCATTTTCCATTAAATTTATTGCACCATGATTTTTTTTTAAATGCACCATGATGACGAACTTTCTGTGGTTGTTTTGATTCTCTGAAATTCGTTCAAAACATCCATTTTGACACCATTTTCTTAAATATATTTTTCTTTAACAGGAAAAAAAAGAGAGAGATTATTCAATTTCTTTTTATTTGAATAAGAATAACCGTAAAATGTACCTATTTAAGAACGAAAATTATTTCATAAATGTGTCACAAAGTAGCAAGTTTTGTTGTGAGAATAGACTTGTTAAAAATTATGGAGGAAAAAAAATGTAGAAGTAATAAGAAAAAATCTTAATACTGATATTGCTATTAAATGAATATAGCTGTATAAAAGAATCTTTGTCTATATCACTCCTCCAACAGATAAATCTAAATGTCTTAAAAATCGTTTTATATGTATTTTTTTGTTCTTGTAAGAAATAGCGGTGAGCTTTTTTTCTTTGATTGTTAATTCAGAATATGTTAATATATTCTGTAACGAATTAAAAAATACGACAGTTTATGAATTAGCATTTTTCTTAAAATTGTAAATATTCAGATTTTTCATTTAAAAAAATTAAGAGATGAACGAAAATTTTCTATGGTTTTCAATTCACAGCAAAAACCTAGACATATGATTATTTTTCCCACACGATGACAAAGCGTATTCGAACTGTTTAACTTTGTAAGGAGAAATATGCTCCAGGCGATTGTTTGTTGGTTTTCACTTTCTCCCTTCTTGTCAGGGATGCTTTTTTAAGTCAGCCGATATGACCCCACGCATCGCGCATGGTAAAGGAAGCGGTTACGGTATAATGATTTACAATAGCTTTCCTCGAATCTCTTCAAAGAAGTTGGAACTAATTATTCCTATTATAAGTATTCCTACTTCCATGTAAGTCTTGCATTATTCGTTAACAAAAATTTTTCCGGACTTCTTATCGTTTAATCTGTTAATTTTCTGTGAAAGTCAAATATATATTTCAAAAGTCTGAATATTTGTGTTGTGTCAACATGTCGTAATGGAGCGGATAAAAACCCCTGATCCCCAATTTCTTTCCAAAAATTATATCAGAAATATGTTTTTTTTTCTGTTAGGGACTGTGCATATATAAAACATTATCATTTTAGATGGAAGGGGGTGGGGGTCTGGCACATGATATCGTAAGATATCTCTAGGGGGAAGAGGGGGTTGTCTTATGATATTGTTATCATTTTTGATCCAACCAAAATTTCCTCTTTGTATTTGTAACTTTGTCTTTACATCAAAATAGTCTGTTTTTTTAGTCTTATATATTCTTATGAAAATGCAAAGATATTATTAAAATCATTAAACGATTATAAATTATTTAATTCCAAAAATATAGACTACTCCAACGTTTGTCATTCCTATTCTTCTGTCATGTGTACGCATATATAATACGCTTTTCAAGAAAGCATATGCGAAGTACGTTTGAAATAACACTTATGTTTACTAGTAAATAAAAGAGAAAGAATGTTGTCGATCTGTTTTGTTTATAAGAAACTCTGTCTGCCGCCCCCCTCCCTCCGTGCAGGTGCAAAAAGACACTATGACTGTTCAATACATTATGTAACAAAAATATATTATTAAATTCTTTTAAATAGTAACTATTTCTTTTAAGGCTATTCTCAAATCCAAACAGGCAACTTTATGACATGTTTTAATTTATTTTTGTTCGGAAATGCAGGAAACTAGCAGATGCTGTTGTTCAGAAACTATGTAATCGAACTGCTTTTTCTGTTTTTTTTTGGAAACGCAATAGATCTTTCAGAAAATAGTGTCAAAGTTGATGTTTTGAGCCGAAGTTCCCGAAGAAAGCAGAAAAAAAACAGTAAGCGAAGGGAGAAAAACATCTTGTCAAGGTGATCAAAATCGCTTATAGCTCAATAGGTAATTTATTTATCAAAAAATGAAAAACACAGTTCGATTCCAAATCGCTTCCATAGTCAGGTCTTCCATTTTTAAATCTTTCCGTTAAAAAATAAATTTGTAAATGTGTCAAAACGTTTTGTGCTTGTTGAGCAGAGAGGGGAGAACAGCCTTAAGTGTTATTTGATATAAAGTTATTTCACATATAAAAAGATATTTTATTGACTTCACTTGAATCAATAAAGTATGCGAAAAATAAATATAACTATATCACTCAAAACGAAAGGAAAAAAAATCCGAAAAAAAAAATAACTTTTAGACATTGATAACGATATCATTAGGGGGGGGGGGGGTTGAGGAACGGTAACGTGTGATATCAAAAGGGGGGGGAGGGGGTCCAAAACTAACAAAAAGTCGATAACTTTATATATGTATAATCCCTTATATGGATGTGTACCTTGGTAGTTAAAATTGATATACTTTCAAAAAAATTATGGACCTAGTCCGGTATAAATATAAAAACTAAAACTTCGGCCCAGACTGCACAAGAAATTAACTCCGCTAGGGCCGACCAAGCTCGATCCTGCTGAATATAGATTTTTACACCTATAATGTTAAAATTGTCTTGTACGAGAAGTCCTAACTAAAAATACTTATTTTATCTTTTTATTCTTCCTTTTTTAAAAAAGTGAGCTGCGGTACTTATTTTTTAAATGCATCTGATTATATGTAAATGTCACAAACATCATTAATATCGTTAATCTACATTCTATGGCTTAGAGATTTAAAAAAAAATTAAAAATCTATGCTATAAAATCTTCTGAGACATAATTGCATAGGAAAGAAGAAAAATCCATTCTGGACAGGCTCCTCTATGAGCAGGTTCATCGTCTGTTGTAAATGCATTACATTCTTTTCACAAGTATTGTTATCCTCATTTTAAATAGATCAACATTTTTGTTTTATTTTGTTAAACATGGGATTCCACCATAGGCAGGTTCTTTTTCTGAGGTTTTACCGTATTTTAATTTTATTGCCTAGAACTGTATCTACCCATCTTAAAAAATAATAAAAATAAATATACCAATTTTAATTGTGGAATAATAGAGATTTAAAAATACGTGCATTAAAAAAAAAAAGAAAAAAAAAATTGGGGTTGGGCCAAATTTTACTGATATTAATTGGCCGGTAATAAATTAGCCGGTCCAATGATTTTCATATCAGCTGGGTTGGAACTGGAACTGAAAATTTCTGCCTGTTCATACCTCAAGAAGAATGCAGTCCAGCCATGACTTGGGCCGGAAAATAAATCCAGTCACCGGCTCCTCTCGGTCTGAAGCTCTAGAAAAAAGTAATCCCCAAACCAAGCTCGGACCGAGTGTTGGGAAGGAAAATTGGGCCGGACCCATGAAGACGACCCTTACATCGAATAACCAAAAGATAAATTCATAAATTTTTGTAAATTTGGAAGATCAAATTCTAATATATTTTAAAAAAACGAGTTTTTAGTGAACTTCGCTCACTTTCATAGATGAGTTTGAGTTGAACGAGTTCATTTGAAAATTTTTGAATTTGAACGTGAACTTGACTCATTTTTGAGAAACTGAGTTTGAGTTTGAATTAGTTCGTTTCTTTTTGTGAGCGTACCCAACACTGCATCCAAATTGGTGCAAGAATTGATGCTGGGTGACCACACAAGACGATTTGATTATTGTAATTGATGGCCTGGTAAATTGGGCCGGCCATAAAATATCCTAACACATTGCCTTCTTAAACAAAAACATTTAAATTATAAATAAAATATGCAAAGTAGGCTGAAAAAGAAATAACTGTGGCAGAATGGCAGAGTGTTAAATAAATGACAATAAAATGTAGTTAAGTTGAAAATAACTAAACGTTTATTTTCACAAACATAATTAAATAAATAAATGAACTTAAATTAAAAATAAACTTAAAAGATATTAAATGAAAAACAAACTTACAATTAATTTAAACTGTGTACGGCAGCACTCTCAATGGCAGAGTAAAACAGGTGTTACTTTACATTGTCATTCTTTAACATTCCATAGCTCTCATTTTATCGGCTATACATTAAAATGCAATTCTTAATATAACATTCAAACAATATTTAAAGAAGAACTTCGTAACTTTATTTTATGCGAGTAGCTAAAAATGAAAATAGGCTGGACTTAAAAATGATAATGAAAAACTGTTTACCATACTGCTTCTTAAAAGACAGGTGGTTTTTCACATTAAATAAAACACATGACTTTAGGACCAACCGTTTTAAAACCTTTCCCCAAGTAACATCTATCGGAAAACCGCAGAGAAGAATGAACAAATGTCAAAGCTAAAATGCTTAACTGCCGGTGTGATATGTCATTCCATCATTTACATATGACAGAAAAAGTCATCTGGCATTTGAAGATTCTTATCTGTCGAACCCACAAAGTTCTGAATACAGTTGTCACGGCAAGTTCAGTAACTCGATTGAAGTGACGTAATGAAAACAGAATGACGTCATAGCCAGCTTTGTAAAGGAGTTTGAAAAATAAACTCAATGCTAGATGGAGTGTTATTGAAAAGAGATTAATGAAATAAAAATAGCTGCTTTGAGTTGAAGTTGAAAAAGGAAGGTTAGATTAAAGATATGAATAATAAAGTAATCAAATAGTGTATAAGTGAACAAGGAAGGTTTATTTTAGGCTAACAGTAATTTCATGCTCAACACCTAAAAGGGAAATCCGTCGTTCATTTGTGACATTTTGTGGACAGATGAGTCTATGTTTACACGGGGTGGCAATGTGAACAGGCACAATGTGCATTACTGGTCTTTGCAAAACCTCCACATCGCCCGCACAGTACGATACGGTATATGGGGAACCCAGATTGTAGGACCTATCTTCTACGATGGGGACCTTAACGGGCAATCGTTATTCATTTTTATAGTAGACCGTTTTCTGATATTATAATAAATTGATTTATTTTTTTCTGTTTAATTTCAATATTTCATTCTTCGCTTACGACCCCTGAAAGTCAGCTCAAATTTTTAGATGAAATAACCCTCTTTGGTGATACACCAATTTGGCAATGCCCGCTAAAAGGTGGTTTCGCCGTCCTGATTTTGATCTTGAATTACTTTAATTCATCTTTTAACTGATCCTTCAAAGAAAGTCAAAATCATGTACAAAAATCTCAAACTTTGAAATTTAATAACTGTGCAATTTTTGTAGTACAGATGTCAAACTTTTTGTGTTATATCTGTTATGATATGTGTAAACTTTTACTAAATATAACTATAGGGACTGGGGGACCATATAAAGTTAGATTTCGTAATTTTTATAAAATTGATTTTTTCTATTTTTAATAATGCCACAACATGAATATTTACCTCATTTGAAACTTTTTTTGTAATAAGAAGTATATGTCTACAACCAATGGTTGAGAAATTAAAGGTTGGCGATAGATAACATATTGCACCCTGTTTATAATAGAGAAATGTATTTATACATAAATGTAGTTTTGCTTAATTTAATATCTCTTTAACAATATATCAATATTTTAAACATATATAAATAGCATAATTGCATGTTCTTTTTTTTTTTTTTTTTTTTTTTCAAAACTTTTGAATTTTGAATTTGCACATATTTATTTTTAAAAAATTGCAGAGTTTAAAATGCAACAGAAAATATGATTTTTTTCCACTAATATTTTCAAATAAACCAGTAATATCAAAGGTACATTCTTCTAAGAACTAAATATATACATAAAAATGACCTTTGAAAAATAGCAGAAGGATACTTAAATATCAGCTACAAGTTTAAAAAATTACACGAAATTTTAACAAGAAAAAAGGCAAGACACTTATTAATATTATTAACTTTTTTTAAAAAATCCTTACTCGAGCCATCATGGAAACCAAGGTATCCTGCAGATACGTAATAAGAGTGTTTTGATTTTCAAGGGACTTCAATGCTGTGTTAGTTCTACGGGACAAAATAAGATTTTCTTGGATTAAATTTTTCGAAATTTGTTTCAGTTGATCTGCAAAAGAAAGAAAGTTTACAAAAAATTAAATCATGTCATTACACACACACACACAACTTTTTTTTTAATAAGATGTTAAAACTACTTAATATATTTTTTCATAAACAGACTAGCCTAGCCATACTCAACCTTTTTTACTTGCGGGCCGCAAACAAATGTCTATGATGATAGGCGAGCCGCAGAGGTAAAAATGATAAAATATTGATGTTGGTAATTGAAAAAGTGTGTGCTATTCGGGAGTGTCCGTTATGGATGTTTTACTGTAGTAAGATAATATAAGTAGTAGTACAAGGCAATACAAAAAATCCCTGCTAGCTCAGCCTACAGACACAGGTAACTTTCAAAGTCAAGTACTAATTTCACCAACAAAAACTAAATCAAGATTAGAGATAAAGATAAACCTAGTTTAACAATTTTATATGACAGCTTTTGAGGAGGTTTTAATTTCATTTTTGTGTAAGAGTTAGTTTTATCAGAATCATGTTAATACAATAATTTTTTCTTCAACCGCTATGTATTTTTAATTTATCTGTTTTCACTGTAAGAATTGGCCCTATCAAAAACTTGTCAATATAAAAGTTGTAGATAATATTAAGAAGATTTATAATAAATTTAAGCAGATTTGACAAAGTTATGAATTTTTTTCTTCTTCAACCCCCCCCCCCCTTTTTTTTAGTTTTTGCCGTAAGAGTTGGTCCTATCAAAACATGTCTGTATAAAAGTTGTAGATAATATTAAGAAGATTTATAATAAATTTAAATGGATTTGATATCTTAAATTGATGAAGTTGTGAATTTTTTTCTCCTTAAAACACTATTTTTTTGCCCCTTGAGCCCATTTTATCAAAAATCTGTCATACATAAATTTTTGACCCTTTTTCTAAAAGTAATAATAACTTAAAACTGATTTGATATGCTAATAAAGTCGCTGGATTATAATTGATTAAAAGTGATTAATTGCACTGAATATAATCTTTAAACATGCAGAAAGGGAAAATACCTAACAGAATGTTTTAATATAATATTATCATATGATATGATAACATACATAATAATTTCAAACTTTACATGAATAACATTAACTAATTCAAGAATTTTAAAGTTCCCCACAATTTAAGATTTATTTATTTGGCCTCTAGAAAAGCAGGTAAAATTAAGGTTCTATGACAGTAACTACTAACCACCACCATTAGATTTTTTAAGCTATTAACCCCTTCGGGACGACCATCTTTTATCACCAGTTTTTCAAAAAAGAAATTTTTGCTTAGTTGAAGAGGGAAAATGCTTGGATTAAATAAGGCAAAATTTACAATAAAAATTTACTGGAGAGAATAATCACAGATTCTGAGCACCTTACGTGGCATGTATACCAGTCACTCGTCCCCAAGAGGTTAAAAAGCCTCCAGTTCAAGGCTAAACAGAAAATAATTAATTGGGACAAAAATTATTATGTGTAAAAGAAATCTTTTTAAAAATCCAATAATTTATGCTAGATCACAATTCACATTCATAAGAGCAAATAAAATTAAAGATTTTTCAATGATTTTCAAAGGTTTAACTATATTCACATGTTAAAGTATGTGCAGTACTGCATGTACTGTAATGATTCTAATTAAGCAAAGTAGATAATTATTATGTGTTACCAGGACTCCACCTCATGCTTTTCAATGCATCAGCATATATCTCACAACAGAATGTCATTCAAATTCTATAACAAACTTTCAGGAGATCAAAAATGCTCTGCAGCACATGCATGTATTTTATCACAAGTTTACTTTTTTACAATGCTACTACTGTATACGAAATACTGCTTTTAAACAAACCTTCTTGCTTTAATTTAACACACAAATAACTAAATCATTCTTTTTAGCTCACAGGCTAACAAAGCCTGAGAGCTAATGTGCCTGCTGGTTCTGTATGTATGTATGTACATACGTAACGCAATAAATCTTGATAGAAATATCCGATTTACTTCAAATTTTGTAAATAGGTTCATTCTGATAAGGCGCTTCCCTAATTAGTTTTGGGAGTTCATTGATTTAGTATAAAGGGGGGAAGAATGGGGGGGAGGGCTAACACCCCTCCTTAACTTAGATAAATAGGTTTTTCATGCAGAATTATATGATTTGCTTCGAATTTCATATACCGATTTATTTTGACAAAGAGCTTCCCTGATTATATTTGGAGGTTCATTGGTTAAGTATAAAAGGGGGAAAGAGGGCAGCTTCCCCTCCTTAATTTAGATAAATGGGTTTTCATGCAGAATTATCCAATTTTCCACATTTTTTTTTTCTTTTTTTTAATTCAAATTATGATAAGGAGCTTATCTTGATTAGATTTGGACATTCATTGGTTAAGTATAAAGGAGGGAATGGAGGAGCTAATACCCCTTTAATTTAGTGAAATGGTTTTTCATGGAGAGTTATCTGATTTGCTTCAAATTTGGTATACATGCTTATTCTGATAAGGCACATTCCTGATAAGATTTGGAGGTTCATTGGTTAAGTATAAAGGGGGAAAATGGAAGCTAATACATCCCAATTTATTTTTTGAGGGGCATTATTCTTTGATATAAGAGTATAACGAGACAATTAGCTTTAATAGCCTATGAGCTCAATGCCATCAGTTTAACTGGGCACTTTTATTTTTATTTTTTTTCTACTTGGATGAAACTTTTTTTTTTTTTTTGAAGGGTGATAAGAGGTCTATTACACTTCTATAAGTTACATTACCTAATGATCAAAGTTGCTGATTAATTGCTTCCGAAACTATAGTCACATGTTGTAACTCACCACCTGGAGAAAAGATTAAATTTCTACATCATTTTCATCTCCAGTTATTTTATTATTACTATATGTTTTTGTCAGTTGTGGCCAGTGGTGTAGTCGTATAAAAAGCAGAGGGCATACGCTCTAAGCAGAAGGTATACGCTCAAGGCAGAGGGTATTATACCCTACAGTGTATATACTGTAGATTTTTTGAGAAACAGAAAGTATACAGTGTTCCTTAAAAAAATCCAGAAGGTATATGGTATATACCAACGTATACTCTCCAGTACATTCCTGGTTGTGGCATAACATCATTCGTGTGACATCATGTAAAAGTAGTCTTGCTACTGCAGTCATGCGAAGACATTCAAAAGCTAATGTTAAATTTATGGGAGTGTTTTTTTAAAATATCTCACTTGCATTTCAATATTCTTCTTTTTGCATTGGATATCTGAGGTTGATCTTTACAATGACACTTTTCAACTTTTTCGATTTTGGTTACAATTTTTTTTAAATGAAGATACTTTCACTTTCTGAAACCGGTTTTAATCTAAATCTAATTATCAAACTTCAATTATCTAACTCGAATCCATGATATTTTAAGTTTTAAACTTCCAGAAACAGTAACTGCAAGAGACAGAAAAGTATCACTATTTCAAAGCCAATTATTTTTCAGTTGTGAAATTCTAAATGATCCTTAGAGATGATATAATGAAACATGGAATTTATTCTATTGAACTTGGGTTGCACTTTTTTATATACAATTAATTGTGTAAAAAAAGGATCAATTTTCTTTCATTTCACGTTTGGGATTGAACTGTGTCCTCAAATAGAATTTTCAATTTCGGTTCAGATATAACCTGATCCATGTAGGGCTTTCCTATAATCTAACATTCATCATGGAAATTGTTTCCTTTAGGCTTTTGATATGTTCAAAGATATGGTCTTGCAACCCCCTACACCCTGCAAAATAAAAGAAGTGAATTTTTGAAAAAATTCTTTTCATTATTTTTTTATGTCCTGACATTTATCATCATTAAAAAAAAATTATCTTTAAAGCTCTGATAGATTCTGTGATATATTTTCTGCTATCAAGAGTGGCAGAAATGCATGTGAATGAAAAAAAAAATCTTTATTTGATTTTGCACATGTTCTAGAAAACATCATCATACAAAAATTTTACCTCTATAGTTGTGGAGATACAGCTAGCAAAATGTGAGCAACAGTGGGGAATTTTTTAAAAATTCTTTTTACCTATGTCCCGAGAGCCACCAAGATGCTAAATTACATCTACAATATCCTAATACATTGTGTGGTATTAACTTCCTTTCTGATTATCTTGCGGCTGTTTGTCTTCTCGATCTAAAGAGAGAATTTTCAACAAAAATCCTTAACCCCTTGACACCCAGACTGCTTCTTTTAAGTATATACCAGCATTTAATGTAAATTTGTATTTTCATATTCCACATGAAATGAACTGAGAATATTGTTGTTGTTTGCTATTTATTTATAATCAACAAAGAAAAAAGGTTATAAATTACTGAAAATTACAAATTATCATGGTATTTGTCGAAATGATCTGCAGAACATAATCCAGGTAATTCGATGCATCTAGAACACATTAGGCGAGTATCTTTCCTTTTATCTTCTTTAGAGCAGACACAGCATTTTTTTGTGGCCTTTTTTTCTTACTTATGGAAGGTAGTTGCACTAACCAATGAAGACTTGTATGAGTTGAAGTTTTACTGTCTTCAGCTGTGCTTTCTTCAAAGTGCTTCAGATAACCCACAGTGTATTTCTGAAGCATTCCTCGGCAGCACGATATTATGAAATCTTTGAGTCTCGTAATTTCACCATTACAATTTGTATGCAGGATGAATGCATTCAAAAGCATTCTTGATAAACATGAATACCAACTTTTTTTAATCATGAGTAAGATTTCAGAGTTGGATTGTAGAACTGTAAAATTTGGTCAGTTTTATCAACTGATTACATCATTTATTTTAATATGATATAGGGCTTGTAATAGAATTTTGATTGACCCCCAACTAAGTATCTTTTCTTTTCACACAGTGAAGCATCTTACGGGAAGTTCGAAAATAAACATTCTTTTTATCTGAAAAACGAACTAGTAACATATCATATCCTCATTTCAAATAAATATGGAAGATTTTTTGTTAGTATGCAATGTGCCAGTAATGTATGTGTTGTATTACAAAAGGTACTGAGCCAGGCAGGTGGGCAAATACCAGTTATAGACAATAATGTGCCTTCCTTCGCCAAGCAAGCTCTGTGCCAAAAACACCACTATTCGCTCAGAAACAGGTAAACTTGGACTGTCTCAGTACAATGGAATATCATATATGCCCTTTCCATTATATAGGGGGAAATTCCACGTGTACCCTTGAAACAGTTCATCACTTGGACATACACTAAACAATTTTAGTCCAAATCTAGACCTTTTATCCTTTATATGTATTGGTGAAAATGCAATCACCTTTTATATAACATGAAGCATTCATCTATTGCCAGATGTTCTCCAGGATCAACAATAACCTGGCAGCCTTCAAGCAAATAGACAAAATATTGAACCCCTCTAGTGAGGGTATTTCTCTTCTTGTAGGCTTTAGGACTGGAAAATTGCAAGAGTTTCAAAATAGAGAGAAATATGTTCCTACTCATTAAGAGCTGAAAATTTTTGGGCCACTACAAAATATATTGCTTGATCAATAGTCTAGAAGTTCAGGAAGTTTTACTAATCCAATCAAAAACACATATGAGAAACCTCATTCACTTCTACAAGATGCCATTTTAGTCCATACAGCATTAATGTTTTATAATCAATGTCCTCAAAATATATGTCAGCTCTTTCATTTGTCTGTTCGCATAAACAAGGAACAACTTTTTAAAAAAAATATTTTTAAATAATCAACAGGAGATTTGGCATTCGATAATAGAGTTACTGAACTAATTTTGACACCTCCCTGAAATTCCATCAGTGGTGTTTTGCGATGATCAGATAATGGATCAGTAACACACATCCATGCATTTACACCTTGCTTCTACTTCGTCATCAGAAATGTGTGACAAATCCATATCACTTGTATGTTTGTCCTCCTCTTCTGGCTCATAACTGTAATCATCACTATTGTCACTCTCACATTCCATCTTGATAATATAATAAGCAAAATAAAAAACTTTCACGCATTACAAAACTCATTGAAATTTTCATGCAAAGAAAACGAAACACACTACTACACAAGTGAGCGCAACACCTACGTTCTGATTGGCCACACCTCACCTCCACTCGTGATCGACAACGTGAGATAAAAAGTGAGTGACAGGTCTAACATAACCAGATGTCTCTTTGGAGAAGGAAGAATCTTGCAAGAAAATGAAAAATGACAGCTGATACAAATAAAACAGGATGTACTTGCTGTATGTCTGGTAGTCATCTACGATAAAATCAGGATGTACGCATCGTACATCCTGGATGTCAAGGGGTTTGATTGTTTAAAAAAATATTTTTAAATAATCAACAGGAGATTTGGCATTCAATAATATAGGCCTCAAAACCCAAAATCGTGCAAAAATTCATTGCCCTAATAAATTCTATGTAATGATCAGTATGGCAAAAATTTTTGCTTCTGCCAGACAAGATCAAAAATCAATGAAAACAAGCCTGACACACGAAGACCAACTCATTTTCTAAGAAAAATGACATTTCTTTACCAACATTTTTCTACAAATAAAATTCTTTTAAAAGACTATTATTACATACGCATGGCTGTTTGTAACACTTGATAAAATCCCCTGAAAAAAAAAGGCTGAACTTGATAAAATCCCCTGAAAAAAAAGGCTGAACTTTCACGGAGTCATGCAACATCGACCTTTTGACCTTTCTTGTTTCTTCCACGACCTTTTGACGAATTTCCCATTTTTCCGCAATCTTCAGACGAAATTCGCGTTTTTCGGAGATCTTTTGACGAAATTCGCATTTTTCGGCGATCTTTTGAGGAAATTCCCGTTTTTCGGCAATATTTTGACGAAAATCAAGTTTTTTCGGCGATCTTTGACGAAATTACCGTTTTTTCGGCGATCTTTTAACGAAATTACGTTTTTTCGGCGATCTTTTTGAAGAAATTCCCGTTTTTTCGGCAATCTTTTGACAGAATTTCGTTTTTTCCGCGATCTTTTTACAAATTTCGCGTTTTTTCCGCGATTTTTTTACAAAAATTCGCAATTTTTCCGCGATCTTTTTACAAAATTCGCGATTTGACGAAATTCCCGTATTTTCTGCGATCTTTTGACGAAATGCACGTTTTTTCTGCGGTCTTTTGATGCAAATCGGGTTTTTTCTGCCATCTTATGATGCGAATAGGATTTATTCGGCGATCCTTTGACGCAAATCGGTTTTTTTCCGCGATCTTTTAACGAAATTCCAGTTTCTTTCGCGATCTTTTGACAAAATTCCCATTGTTTCTGCTATCTTTTTTGAGAATAGGCGTTTATTCCGATTTCTTTTACGAAATTCGCGTTTATTTGCGGTCCTTTGACGGAATTCCCGTATTTTCTGCGATATTTTGACGAAATGCACGTTTTTTCTGCGATCTTTTAACGAAATTCCAGTTTCTTTCGCGATCTTTTGGCAAAAATTCCCATTGTTTCCGCGATCTTTGAGAATAAGAGTTTATTCCTTCTTTTATGAAAATCGCATTTTCTCCGCGATCCTTTGACAGAATTCGCGTGTTTTCTCGATACTTTGACGAAATTCGTTTCTTTTTCCCGATCTTTTGACACAATTCCGAGTTTTTTCGCGATATTTCGACGAAATTTGTGTTTTATCCGCGATCCTTTGACGAAAGTTGTCATTTTCCCGCAACCCTTTGACGAAATCAGCGTTTTTTTCGCGATTCCATGACGAAATTGGTGGCTTTTTTCCGCGATCCTTTGACAAAATTGCGTTTTTTTCCGCGATATTTTGCGACGATTGACGGAATTGTTTTTTCGGCGATCACTTGACGAAATTTGTGATATTTTATGTCCAAATTTTCGGACTGACGACCAATTTTTTTTTTAATTTTGGAGCAAATCCTTAATGCAAGAAACGGTAAAAATTCGGAAAATCGAGAAGAATCTCATGCCTGTGTAACTCCGGAATTTCCGGGTCATGTTTTATCAAATCCCCGGAATTCCGGGGATTCCCCGGAACACAAACAGGCATGCATACGTGTTTATGCGAAAATTTTAAAGTATAGCCCTTTTCAGATATGATGTTCGCAGGCCATTCAATGTAGAATTACAACATTAATGACCATTTTTTGACAATTGCATTTAAAAGAAGACTCAATAATACAAAAATAATAAAATAATAATAAAATTAAATAAAAAATAAGATAATGTACTAAAATAATAATAAAATAATGCAGTTTTAAAAAAATAATAAAAAGATAGTTAAAAATTATGATTTTGAAGCTCTATAAAGAAAAAAAATAGTTTGTCTTTAAAAAAAAATAAAAACAGCTTCAATGAATTGCTTCTTAACTTTGTGTTTTTGTGGAAATCCTCTATTTTATACATATCAGAGTCCAGTGCAAGTTAAATTATACAGACCCAAATCCAAAAATTCTATTTGAAGTCAACTCGAAACTTGATCCGAATCAGATGCATCTCAACCCTATATTTTAATGCATTATTAAATATTTTAACGCAATTATAAAAAAATACTATTTCTATTAACAATTTTATCTTTCATAATGAAAAACAAACATATATAAACTCATTTATATTCAAATATCTAGTTACTCCACGGTTGTGAAAAAAAGAAAGAAAGAGTAAATAAGATTTTTATACCTTTTTGTTGCTAATTTCTCAATTTAAAAAAAAAAGAAAAAAAAAATGTTTTCAATTTAAATAAATGGCATATCACGATTTATTATCTACATCCAAACTGGTGCACAGATTACTTATTGAGTGATCTATGAACGGGTAAACATGTATCTTTGAGAAAGGGGTGAGGAGGGGGGTTTTATTTGTATAAATCAATTTAATGATTTTTGTTTACCATATCTTTAAAATGTGTATTGAAAAATATATTATCTTCATACTTCGTATCTACTATATCTACTAATATTATAAAGAAGGAACGTTTAAATAGATACAAATTAACACCCGGTAATAATATACTTATTTTAATGCTGGAAGGTGTACGATGAAAACTTTAAAACAGTAAAAATGGTTATTAGACTGTTTATATGCTTTAGCTCTATCAGAGCCGTTATTAAAACAAATAAAAATATTCTAAAATTGCATGATCTATGATGTAATTATTTGAAAACGCCATCATCTAATTTTGCATGTATTCTTTCAGATTACGCACATTATTATTATTTTTTTTTTTTTTGGATGTTTATTTCTATATTCGTAAATATGGAGTTACTCTATGTAAGTTAAATGATGGTGCATTGCCACTCCAATCTATACTATCCATCCATTTTAAGAGAAACCATAGAGAGTATAACATGTAAAAATTCAATATGCAACGATGCAGCATCATATAACTTACCAAAATTATGGCTCAAATTCAGGGTTGTAATTTTAACCGGTCAAAACTGATTTTGACCAGGACACTGGATAAAAGTGGTTTTAACTGTCCAAAATTGGTCAAAAATGGTCAAAACTGTTAAAAATGCTCTTGATTTTAATAATTAATTTTTCTTTGCAATTAAAAGTAACTTAATATGTAATAAAAGTAACAGTGCAGTTAAAAAAATACACTGGCAAGTTAATTAGGCTCATTAGTAAAATAAGCTTATGCAATACAATAAGAAAGTTAAATCTGAAAATGGACAATGCAATTACAAAAATATAAACCAATTGTATAAAAACATAAAACATGAGTTGCAGTTAAAAACACAAAGCATAAGTGGCAGTTAAAAACACAAAGCATAAGTGGCAGTTAAAAACACAAAGCATAAGTTGCAGTTGAAAACATAAAACATGTAGTTAAAAACATAAATCTTAAAATTAAAACAAACAATAATAATAGTGGTTTGCAATTAAAATTGTTATTAGTTTATAATTATAATAATTTTAACTACAATCACCATATTTTTCTTATAACTGTAACTATACTAAATTTTTATGTTTTTTAACTGCAACTGCATAACCACAAAGTTCTTTGTTCTTTGTAATTGTTCTTGGTATAAGCCTTTGTTCTTTGTAACTGTTCTTGGTATAAGCGAATTTTATTTCTGGTATTATAGTATTTGTTTATTGTGGGAATATACAGTGAAGTTATGAGTAATAGTAAAGGAAGGCACAAAGATCCAGTTTGGAGCTTTTATGAAGAAATAACTGAAAATTCTACAAGTCAGAAATGTAGAGGATGTGGTCAACTTGTAAGTGCAAAAGTATTAAGGTTGAAAAAACATCTAGAAAAATGTGAAAATAACAAGTTAACTGCTGAAGGGCAGTTGCTAGATGACACTCGATAGACCCCTCTCACAATCAAAGCACATTTGTTTATATAATTCTGAACAAACTGTCATGAGTACTACTGATCACCTTCAGATTCCAAGTGTTCCAAGTAAAACAAAACAACCCAGTATAGAAAGATTTGTGACAACAACAACAGCAATACAAAAAAAAAGACCTTGATGTGCAAATAGCAAAGTATTTTTACTCATGCAATATACCTTTTCACACAGCTGGAAATGAATGGTTTAAAAGTATGATTTCCAAATTACGACCTGGTTATGAGCCACCTAATCGTGTTAAACTTGCTGGTGACCTTTTAGATAATGTTCACTCTGAAGCTATAGACGCAATGCAAAATGAGCTTCATGGAAAAACTGTAACTTTAATGCAGGATGGGTGGAGTAACATCCATAATTGTCCTGTCATTGTTAATTGCGTATCAACAGGGAAAAAATCTTTTTTCCTTTCAGCTGTTGATACAGGAGCATCTAAAAAAACTGCCAAGTATTGTTTAAAACTAGCAACTGATGCTAAAGAAGAGGTAGAAAACAAGTTTGCTTGTAAAGTAAGAAGTTTTGTAAGTGACAATGAAAACAAGATGAAATGCATGAGAGAAGATTTTCAAAATACATATAGAGACGAACTGTTTATTTCTTATGGATGTGCTGCACATTACTTGAATCTTGTGGGACAAGATATTACAAACAAAGTTAGTTCGATAATGAAACATGTTATTGAAGTGCAGAAATATTTCAGAAACAACCACCGACCTTCAGGTTACCTATCTGAATATGAAGCATCTGTTAAACCCCAACTTCCAGGGGAAACACGGTGGAACAGTCAGATTGAATGTTTGACAACTTTTATTAAAAACAGAGATTTCTACATGAAAATTGCAGATGAGCATGAAGATGATATTGATGATAACATTGTTAAAATCATTAACAATGTAGGCATATACAAAGAAGTAAAACATTTACAAAATCAACTTAAGCCTATTTCTCTTGCTTTAGATAAACTTCAAAAAGAAGATGCTACTATATCTGATGCATGTGACGAATGGTTAAGATTACTAAAGGTGAGAAAGATCTTGAAACTTATTCTAAAGTGATACAGTCTCGATTTAATGAAAGTGTTACCTCAGTTCATTTTCTGGCTCATATGCTGAATCCTGTGTATATGGGTAAAGGTATTGATGAAGAGAAGCAGGAAATAGCAAGGCAGTGGTTACACGATAATACTGATCCTACCTTTCTGCCTCTTGTGATTGCGTTTCAAGCAGAATCCTCACCATATCCAAAATCCTATTTTTCTGAAAGTGTAAAAGATACAATTGGGCCTGATGTCTGGTGGGCAGCAATGAAGAAGGTTAAAGGCATTGATATAAAAATTGTTGAATTCACATTACATCTAATGAACTGTTGTGCCAGCTCGTCATCAATAGAAAGATCGTTTTCTAAATTTGGAATAATCCAAAATAAATTACGAAACCGTCTAAGTTTAGAGACAACCGCAAAACTTGTTACTTGTAATCGTTTTTTAAATTCAACACAAATTGCATAAAAACATAAAAGAGCTTCTGTAAAAAAATTAAAACATTTGTATTGTATCTTGGTGTTGTGTTATCTATGTTATGACTTTTTTAATTTGGTATTTGCTGGTGTTATGTTATTTACATTATGACATTTTTAACAAATGTTAACTTAGTTTTAACCAGGGTTGGCAAGTTTTTGCCATAGGTGGAAAAAACCGTCCCGGCAAAAATAGGTTTTTGCCAAAGTGGTGGCAAAAATAGGCTGTCCATTTAATTTTTTTCGCAGAAAAAGAGAAAAAAATATTTCATGAAAGAAAAAGAAACTTAATACTTACAAGGGAACCACTTTTAGTGTTGCTCGCACCTAGCCTTGAGACCTGGTGCATTTTAAAGCCCTATATTATGAAGTTTGAGAATCGATAAAATTTTTCTGTTAAAATAATATTTCTTGATTTTACAGCAGCATAACTTTCGGAAAATGCAATTTTCGAGATCACTTATCGGACTATTAACATTGAATTTTTTTAAAGAAAAGCATTTAAAAATAAAAATTAGTTAATAATAAGTATAAAATATTTTAAAAAGTTCGAAAATTCCTTCAAAAACCTACGAATTTGATTTTGAAAAATTGCAACATTATATTCATATTTTTGGCGGGGAAACAGTTGGCATTTATTTTCAAAAGTAGAGCTTTCCGGCAACCTTAGCCAAATGTCATAGCTGAATTTGCAATGGCTAGAAATTCTAAAGTCCGATATATTTAGCAACAGTAAATTTTTTAAATTGTGTAAAAATGTTAATTTGCTTTATGATTACTTTTACCAAAGGACCATTTAATACAGCAACATTTCATTTTAAACATCCGAAACTTTATTCCATTCGATTTCAAAAGAAAATAGATTGCTTATTTTCTATTTGTGTGTGTGTGTGGGGGGGGGGGGTGTTCGTGGGTTGCTTGCCCCTCCCACGTGAAAATTCAGCAGAGTGACTTGACAAATTAGTTTAAGTTATATATGAAACTTTGAAAATATAATAATAACTTTGAATAAGAATATGTTGAAGTATATGCAACTTCATGAATCCTATATATATTATATGATGTTTCAGGGATAAGGTAAGTGTAAAATGTACTTACAGTAATGAGCTAAAATGATGAACAGAAGAAGGTTTCATTTATTGGTGCTTGCTGTACATGAACGTGACTTCGTTCTTGGATTAAATTAATGGACACTTGCGACGATAGTCTACCCGAACTCGAAAGCACTGCATTATTCGACGACATAAGTAACTTGAAATATATTATCCACAACTCTATCGCCGATTTAATTAACAATTTTTCGATGAAACGTCTTCAAACTAAACCATTATGCTTAATAAATTTTAAGTTCTCACAATTATATTGGTATTCAGCCATATACCATACATATTCGCTGACACTTCATAAAACATACCAGATAGTACCATAAGTCAGCCTTCAGACATCGCACACCTCACACCTTGCACCGAAAACATGAAATCGCTGTCCCTTTAAATCAGGACGAAAACCTATCGGCCAATCAGAATCGACTATGCAATTTGCATAAGTCGGAAGATATTTAACATTTACTTATAATTTGAATAACATTTAATAAATATTACGATGACTTTTAGAAAAATTACTTTAATATAAAAATGACTTAAAAAGATGATTTTATATGTTAATTAAATTTAAATACTTATCTTTAAAAAAAATGAATACGAGCGAATGCGATCGCAAGTAAAATTACCGTATACGGTCCACGACCGAAATGCGATACGCAACCATCCAACCGTGGCGGTAAAAACGTAAACAAACGCCGAAAGGCGGCAATGAAAAGAAAATATCGAGCTGTCGAGTTCAGGTAGACTTTACAAATTGTTTAATGAAAAAATAGAAATGAAAAATGCTTGGGAATAATTTTCCACAGAATGCCCCTCTTTCCCATTCATTTTGATTTTCTGCAATAAAGTTCATTACAAAAGTTTTTGTAATAATGGCAGGATCAAAAGAAAGTTTTTTTTTTTTTCGTGGAAAGTTCATCACCATAAAAAAACTTCTCTGAATCTAAGAAAGGAGTCCTTTACGAGGGATTTAGTAAATATCTGCATAGTTCTCTTTTGACATAACATGCTTAATGTCGAAGAGGCCATTGTTATACCAGTCTCTTATAAACTTGTATTTTAAATCAATATAACGATTCTTTATGGTATCAGCTTTCTGTTTGGTGAAGGAAATGGCAGCAGTATTATCACAAAAGAGCATTGGATGTTGAATAGTAATGATGTCCAAGTTAAGACTTTTCTGAATTTCAATTAGAGACATGTTTAAGAATTTTAGATCTTTTACAGCTTCTGTCGCTGCTATTATTTCTGCTTCCATTGGACTCAAGGCTACACAATTTTGTTTAGTTACTCTCCAGGTTACTGGAATATTGTTTAAGAAAGCAATGTAGCCGCTCCAGGATTTTCGATCAGTAGTGTCACTTGCCCAAGAAGCGTCGACGTAGACAGCTAGCTGGATTGGAGGGTCAGATTGTGCCAACTTCAATCCCAAGGATTTCGTCGAAGAGAGATACATCAGGATTCGCAGGAGTGCCTTGTAGTGCAACAGGTTGTGGCTCTCTGTAAATTGTGAAAGTGCAGCAACAGGCCAAGCAATGTCTGGACGGCATCGATGAGCAATGTACTGTAGACATCCCAGTAAGTTTCGGTACGGCAGGTTCTCGGGAAATTCGTCATCTTCAGCAACTGGAACAGGATTATATCCAGGAGGAGAAGGAAGAGATATATTAGTAAAATCAGGGACATCAAACTTCTTTAAACACTTTTCAATATAATGTTCACAGTTAACATTAACTATTGCATCCTCTTCTCTTTTAAAATTGATACCTAGTAACATTGAAATAGGACCTAAATTTTTAACTTCATAAATGGATTCAATTAACTGTACTACCTCTTTTAAAACTTCACCATTCTTCGCAAAAATAGGCAAATCATCCACATACACTATAACTATTGCTTCACTTTTATAAGAGTATACACAAGTTAAACCTTGTACTTCACTGAATCCATTTGCAATTAACTTATTATGCAAATCATGGTACCAACATCTTCCAGTTTGGTGGAGCCCATAGATTGCTTTCTTTAACTTCAAAACACAGTGTTCTTTCCCTGGAATTGTATAATCTTCAGGTTGTTTGATGCAAATTTCTTTATCAATATCCCCATATAAGTATGCACATTTAACATCAAGAAAACAATGCACCCAATTCACTATTCTAATAAAAAAAGCTATGAAAAGACGAATGAGTGTAAAATTTATTACTGGACTAAATGTGTCGTTGTAATCTAAACCTTCTCTCTGATTATTACCTAGTGCAACTAAACGTGCTTTAAATATGCAATTCTTTCCTTCACTATTTTCTTTTACAGTATAAACCCATTTGGTTCCTATAACTTTTTGATCAACTTTTGGGACAGGTGTTCAAACGCGTCTATCTAACATGGTTTGGATCTCTTGATCCATTGCCTCCTTCCATTTTTGTGCCTCTGGAAGTTGTTTTGCCTGTGTCGCATTTTGTGGTACAATTATCTCAGTTAGGAGCGCTTCTTCAGCTAATTCACTCTCTAGTTCCTTATTTAGCTTAATTGGGCCTTCATATGTATTTCCTAATGAAAAATTTGCCACAGTATCACCTAATATGATTTTATGCATTTTACAATATTCACGTAAATCTTGTTGCGATCTTAATCTGGAACCAGTAGGAGATAAGATATAAACATCAATTTTACCTTTAGTTCTTCCTTTCTTTCTTTTCTTCATAAATCGATAAAATGTTGCTTCTGCTTCTTCCTGTTCCTTCAGAATATTCTCTTCTAATTCATCTTCAGATGTTGATACATCATCTTCCATTTTCTCTTCGGATCTAGATTCATCTTGCTGCATTACTTTCTCAACTTCTGTCGGAGTTGTAGAGCTACTCGGTTGATGGACAGTCAAATCATCTTCCATTGTCGGTGAATTGTTAGGACCTGTAAAGAATTCATTATCATCATTTGAAAAATCAACAAACGTGCAATGTATTATTTTCCGTTCAGGAGAACCGTTCAGTTGAGCTTCGTCAAATGTCACATGCTTTGACTCAATTACTTTATTTTCTTTAGGGAAATAAATGCGATATCCACAGGATCCTATACCATATCCTACAAAAACTCCTCTTTTTGCTCTTGATTGAAACTTATTTCGTTTTTCTTTAGGTTGATGTACATACGCAATGCATCCATAACGTTTCAAATGACGAATGGATGGTTTAGCTCCGTACCATCGTTGAAACGGTATTGCTTCTATGCCTGTGTGAAATATTCGGTTGCGAATGTAATTTACTGCCATAACTGCCTCAACCCATAGATTAGGCGGCAGATTAGCTGCTTGCATAAACGTTCTAGTTCCTTCAAATAAAACTCTGTTATATCGCTCGGCCACGCCGTTCATCTGGGGACTATATATTGTGGTCCTCTCATGCTTGATTCCCATCTTTTCTAACATATCTCTTATTTGCTTATTGCAATATTCTAACCCGTTATCAGTTCTCATGACTTTGACTTTTCTGTTAGTTTGGCGTTCCACAAACGTGATGAAGTGCTTTAATTTCAGGAAAACTTCATCTTTAGAGCGTAGCGGGTAGCAAAAGGCTCTTCGACTAAAATCGTCAATAAAAGTAAGTATATACCGTTGCCCATTCCTTGATGTAACTGGAGCCGGGCCCCATACATCGCTATGTATCAATTCTAACATTTCTTTTGAGCGAACTTTCTTTAATCTAGGATATGTTGACCTAGTATTTTTAGCTAGAATACACGGTTCACACGGAGTCTCTTTTCCCTGTAATTGTCCACAATTTTGAACTAAATTTTCACGAAACATTTTCTTAATTATATCAACATTACTATGTCCTAGCCTTTCATGCCAGAGCATTATGTTGTTACGCTCACTGGCAAATGTAACATTGTAATTTTGATTTGACTCTTGTATATTAGTTACTTCCCTGACATTATCTTGTATTACATGAGCACTTCTTGAATTAATGTTATAGGCTTGATTTAAGGATTTAGTACAAGTAGAAACTTTTAATTTATTCTTATCAGAAAAAGATGGTTGATCAGCAAGCTCTAAATATTGGTTCTTAACATTAGATTTAGTTTTGTCATAACTTTTAATGGCTTTAAGAACATAAAAATTATCTTTTAGAGTGGCAGTATATAAGTACTTCCAATGCTTATCAAATACTTTAAACCCATTGTCCATTGTGGCATGGAGACCAGCTTTATCCATCTTTGACATGGAAATTAAATTTTTATGAATGGTAGGAACATACAACACATTATGTAAATTTACAATAGATACTTTATCCTTTTCCTTTAATTTAAAACTTACTTTTCCTATTCCTCTAACTTTATGAGGTGTTGTTCCCATCCTAACAACTGCACCCTCTGGTGGCTCACTTAGATAAGTAAAGAAATGCTTATTTTGGCAGACATGAGATGTGGACGCTGAATCCAATGTCCACTCCCAGCAAGGGGGGGAAACATTGCACAAATCATTACTTTTACATTTTAATTCTGCGACGTATGAATCTAAATTTACTTCATCCCTTTTATCACTACTTTTCTGTTTCCTACAATTTTTATCCCAATGGCCATATTTACCACAAACTTCACACTTTAAATTCATTTTATTTCGAGAATAAGACTTAGGGGAAACTTTTTCAGACATTTGAGTGGTTCTATCAGCCATGAGGGTTTCATTTCGTAATCTTTCTCTCAAATCCCTCCTTGAACATCCCTTTAGAATCTCCTCTTTAACATCCTTAAATTTAAAATCTTTTTCTGGCAAACGGTCTAATTCCCTAATTAAATAATCATAATTTTCTGGTAGGCTTTCTATTAATTGGTAACAACGATGCTTTTCTGCAACTTCCTCCCCGGAATCAACTACGCGATGATAAGCTTCTTCAAACCTAGCAATATAAGTTGGGATATCTTCATCTACATTAATTTTTAAATTCCTAAATTCATTTACATGAAACGATTTTAATGCTCTTCCTGGGATTTCCAGATTTAACTTTAGTGTTTCCCATATTTCCGACGGATCATCCAAATGACCTATTGTTAACCCAATTTCAGGACTGACATAAGTTTTGATAATTCCGGCTGCCCTTTGCTTTGACTGATTTAGCTTAAACTTATCAAGGGGCTTCAAATCTGTATAATCCGGCCATTCAGTTTTATTCACCCAGGTATACAAACCTTCAGTTTGCAATGTGCATTTTATAAAACGAGCCCAACTTTGATAGTTATCCCTACTTAATACTACTATATCTGGTGCAGTAGCCATTTTTCTTACTTTTACTTAAAACAATAAATAGATATAAAATATAAATAGAAATGGTACTAAAACTTGCATGCACATATATATAAACATTAAAATATTTCATACACTAGATACTTGAAAAAAAACACTTCATTAATTAGCTTCAACATTTTCATTTTAAAATACTTTTCTCTAGCTTTACCGCAGTTGAAGTGCTTCTGGGTACCATAACCTCTCTGTGGGGGGGGAGGGGGGGGGGGGTGTTCGTGGGTTGCTTGCCCCTCCCACGTGAAAATTCAGCAGAGTGACTTGACAAATTAGTTTAAGTTATATATGAAACTTTGAAAATATAATAATAACTTTGAATAAGAATATGTTGAAGTATATGCAACTTCATGAATCCTATATATATTATATGATGTTTCAGGGATAAGGTAAGTGTAAAATGTACTTACAGTAATGAGCCAAAATGATGAACAGAAGAAGGTTTCATTTATTGGTGCTTGCTGTACATGAACGTGACTTCGTTCTTGGATTAAATTAATGGACACTTGCGACGCTAGTCTACCCGAACTCGAAAGCACTGCATTATTCGACGACATAAGTAACTTGAAATATATTATCCACAACTCTATCGCTGATTTAATTAACAATTTTTCGATGAAACGTCTTCAAACTAAACCATTATGTTTAATAAATTTTAAGTTCTCACAATTATATTGGTATTCAGCCATATACCATACATATTCGCTGACACTTCATAAAACATACCAGATAGTACCATAAGTCAGCCTTCAGACATCGCACACCTCACACCTTGCACCGAAAACATGAAATCGCTGTCCCTTTAAATCAGGACGAAAACCTATCGGCCAATCAGAATCGACTATGCAATTTGCATAAGTCGGAAGATATTTAACATTTACTTATAATTTGAATAACATTTAATAAATATTACGATGACTTTTAGAAAAATTACTTTAATATAAAAATGACTTAAAAAGATGATTTTATATGTTAATTAAATTTAAATACTTATCTTTAAAAAAAATTAATACGAGCGAATGCGATCGCAAGTAAAATTACCGTATACGGTCCACGACCGAAACGCGATATGCAACCATCCAACCGTGGCGGTAAAAACGTAAACAAACGCCGAAAGGCGGCAATGAAAAGAAAATATCGAGCTGTCGAGTTCAGGTAGACTTTACAAATTGTTTAATGAAAAAATAGAAATGAAAAATGCTTGGGAATAATTTTCCACACTATTTCACTAAAAAATAGTTTTCAATGATCTTCGAAGCTTTTATAGAATTATATTTATTACTTATATATTTATCGTCTGCATAGAAAAAGAAATAAAAACCTATTATTTGTTTCTTATGCTATCAATTATTTTTAAAAAATCGCAATCTGATATACTAGTAATATGTTCTATATATTTACTCTTTGGATAAAACGGGCGGAAAGATTGTATCGCCATACTTGGCGACTTAACTCACTTTTGGCGTGAAATAAACAAATAAAAATGTAATAATAAAAAATTAAAAGTATAAAAAGTACATAAAATATGATTTTAACAGAGAAATTTTATCGGTTCTCTAAGTTTTATGTATAGGGCTACAAAACGCACCAGGTCTCGATGCTAGGTGCGAGCAACACCAAAAGTGGTTCCCTTGTTAGTTAAAAAATCAATACTCTAAATTTATTTTTGAACTCCTTAATTTAAATAAGTATAATTATGCATTTTATGAACAAATACCAACTTTTATAACATAATTTATAAATGAAAAAAATATTAATTTTATATAAATGAATAAAAAACTTGATTGTTCATACAATTATTAATGATTATTCACATAATAGAACTGTGGAGGCTCTAAATGAGTAAAGCATTTATGTTTATATGTGTTAGAAATTCAAATAAACAATTATATTCTAAATTCAATTTTTTAATATAAAATTATATTTAAAGCAGAAAACTATTCAATTTCAAATAATTCAGTGATATCTCCACCACAACCTAATTTTTGCTGTTTTAGCATAGCATAACAATAAACCAGTTTAGATAGAGTATTTGTTGACAGTTTATTTAGAATTTTAGTTTGCACAAATGAAAAATTTGAAAAAAATCTTTCAATAGCAGCACTACTTGCTAGACATATTTGAAGGTGTGCAACTAATGAACAGAAGTCTTTTGAAATCTCACAAGCTTTTTCGATACTTCTCCACCAATTATGAGCACTGACACTACTAATCACTTCTTCTGAGAAATATGAATTAGGGAAGGGTTTTTCTTTTAGCTCGAAATTAATAACATAAGATATAAAGTCGGGATTAATTTTACACAACCATGCTTTACAGTTTTCCTTTTGTTCATAATTTAAAAGTTCACCTCTGTAAATTGGATGTAACAAATATGCTACAAGATGACACGGCAAAACTGCTTGTTCAAATTGCTTTTTGAATTTTGAAAAATGTGGTAAGCATTAAGCAGGATGCAATACTCTGGTATTTTGTTATGTCTTGTGGTCATTTGACAATAGACTGCTGGATTTGAGAATTTCAAAATAGTATTTTTTTTCCTTTTTTGGGAGGGGGGGGGGTGAATATAATACAAAAAGATAAAATGGCTACAGACTACTTACTGAAAGTAAAGAATGTAACTTTTTATCCCTTTCTTGGAGTGGAAGAAAGAGGTAAAAAAATTCTAGCTTCCTAACAAGACATAACAGATAGTCTTTTCAATATAGAATATTTAATTTAATTACTTTTTTATCTGTAACACACTATTTTCATCAGATAAATAATTATAAATTAGTACCAAAGACTTAAATATTTGCATATTTTTAAGACTCATTACATAAAACAAAAGTAACAAAGTTATAACCTTTTGATAATTAAAAAAATATTAATGCCTGACAAAATACTTTACTTAAGAAAAAAAAATAGATATCTGATTTTTAATTTGGTTCTTAAATTCCTAAGCATTAGACTGAAACCTACCTTTTATAAAGATTTAAAATATGTAAAAATATTTAATTATATTTATTAATTAGCAAATTAAATAAAAATATTAAATATGTAATTAAAATTAATTGTTTATACCATTATTATCCCTATTAGCTTAGAGATTTTATTACACATTAAAGTCAAATAAGAATTTGCCATTTTTGCCGGTTTTTTCCATTTTTGCCCTGGTTTTTTCCAGTTTTTGCCACTGTCCTGGCAAAAATACCTTTTTGCCGGCAAAAATGCCAACCCTGGTTTTAACATATGCTAGTAAAACATATTTTATTAGTAGTAAATAAATTGAATAGTGAATTTCAGTGGTCAAAATGGATTTTGACCAGGATGGTTAAAACCGGTTTAAACCACTGGTTTAAACTGCCGTGGTTAAAACCGATACAACCCTGCTCAAATTACGCCATGGTTACAAATACTGAAATAAACATCCAAGTAAAAATAAAAAATAACATGCACAATCTGAGAGGAGTACATGAAACATTGGATGATGGCATTTCAAATAATTACATCATACATCATGGAATTTTAGAACATTCTTATTTGTTTTGATAATGGTTCAGATAGAGCTGAAACACGTAAACAGTCTAATAAAAGTATTCTTACTGTTTTAAATTTTTCATCATTGTACCTTTTAGCATCAAAATAAAAAGACAAGATTATTTGTTTGTTTATAGGAGGTAATCTCTGGAACTAGTGAACTAATTTCAAAAGTAATAGGGGCAAATTGATGGTGACAGTCTCTGTTCCAACATAAGCTATTTTTTTATGTCAGCAGCCATTCTTGCAGGAGAGTGCTAACACGAAACACATTCTAAAATAATGATTTCTTTAAAATTGTTAGGGCTAAAAACTTGAAAATTGACATGGTGGTTACTTTAAAGAGATAAATGCAAGATCAATTTTTTAAAAAAAAACTAAATTTAAAAGGATAAAATGAGCAGTAAATGCTTTAAAATCAAATTTATTCCGAAACAGATTTTATTTTTTAAATTCCAGCATTATAACTCTGACTGTCTCTGCTTAAACATCAGCAGAACTGCCAACCTTGCAGGTTTTTAAATACCAGTACTTCCGAACAAAAATATAAATTTGAGTTAACTTTTAAAAAAAGTTAACTATGTGCCAAACCATGCTCACTAAAGTATGCCAATTGCCTATAGACCCGTTTATGAATTTTACCTTCTTAATATATGTATAGTTTACAAAAGGTACCTTGCTTCTGGTTTTCATGATTTTAGATGCAATGGTTACAGCTAGATGCCAATAAGTTTGTCACTGTTGTTCGACTTTCTAAATATATGAGCTTACTAAATATTACTATAATTATGTAATATTCAATATCAGCAATATTTCTCACAATATTAGAAAGTAGTCTACACCAAGTTTGGTGTCAAATATTAGTGAGCAGGGGTCTGTCCAGACTTTTCCCACAGGGTCCTGTTTTTGTGAAATTGTGAAGTTTTTCTATTTTTGTGAAAATTCTAGTCATAATTTTGTGAATTTTAAATTATTAATATCTTCATGTTCTATCCTTCATGTATAAAAAGCTAAGTAATATGTTCTTTGGTGAGTTCAACTGCTCACTTACAGGCCAGATTTTATTTTTAAATGACTAAATTTGTGAAAAGTTCAATTTGAAAGTGAAAAAATTCTGTGAAAGGTATATTTAAGAGACAAATAATTTTGTGAAGGGTCCTGTTTTGGGATAAAATGTTTTGTGAAGGGTCCTGTTTGGGGATAAATAATTTTGTGAAGGGTCCTGTTTTAAGATAAATTATTTTGTGAAGGGTCCTTTAAAGGACCTAAAATTTTCCTAAACATATCCCTGGTGAGGAATTGTTTTTATAACATTAAATGTTTGCCAAACCTGAAGACACATGTACACAAAAGGGTCATTCCATGGTTACGGACGTAACAAACAGAGACTTTAAAGCTTCATAAATAATGTAAAAAAATACTTATTACGTGGATTATTTTATATTTAAGGTCGGTCCAAGGATTGTAAATAGAATATTAAATTTTGAAATCTGAAAAATGTTCCCATAATTTTTGAAAAAATAAAATCCAGGTGTTACGGATGTAATTCACAAAACAGTCAAAATTGCATATAGTTGCAGTTATTGTCATAATCCTGTGAATTTTAAAGAAGAACATTTAACTTTTTCTTCAATAATTCATTATTAGGGTATTAGCTGTTGGAAACTGCAATTTTGAAAACATTAAAATAATTATTAATTAATACATGGGATAATTAAATTGTTACAGACATAACATTTGCCTGTTATGGACGTAACAATTCAATACATCAAAATTTATTTATGAATTCTAATTCATTTATAATATATTCCCTAATTTCTTTTATAAATTTTAAAAATAGAATATTCAAATACAAAAACTAGCCTAATTACAACTTTTACAAATAATTTTTGAAATGACAATAGCTTGTTAAACTTTACCAATAATTTAAGTGAAGTGTTCTCAGTCTCATCACTCTCACCTTTTTAGTGCTAATACTTTTATTTAATTTACTTTTTATACTTAAATTGCATGTTTTCAGAAAATTCACACTCTAAGTTATTAAAAATGTATTACATGACTTTATAAATGAAATATTATTTGTTTTATAAATAAAAAACAAAATAGTACTTTGGTTTCACTTTTCATGGAATGACCCAAAACTAATGTCAAGTACAACATATTTAATCTTGAGTCACATCCCACTCGCTAGAATATGTCAGTTTGCTGTGGACTCAAGTCCA
Source organism: Maratus speciosus (assembly GCA_963932465.1). Lineage (NCBI taxonomy): Eukaryota > Metazoa > Arthropoda > Arachnida > Araneae > Salticidae > Maratus > Maratus speciosus. The sequence goes on along the minus strand of OZ010791.1, from coordinate 286,913,277 downwards.
GAAATTACCCTGAATCAGCACTGGTTAATGAGGTATATGAGGTATAATGAGGTATAAACAGGCATCAAAGATTGCAACCATTCTCTCATGTGACTTAAACATAATTATTTTTTTTTAAAGGTCAATCTTTCATGATCAGGTTCACCTTATACAACTTTCTACATAGCCCCTCGCCCAACACCTCATATAACTAAACATAGAATGGTATGTTATGCATGAAAACCATCCCTGAAAATTATTTAACCAACGGTGCAACTCCCATCAAAATATATTAAATAGAACTTTTTAAAATGGCTAAACTTTTACAGCTGGACTCACCTAATTATAGAACTCTCTCACATACTTCTATAACTAAACAATTAGAACAATGCATTATACACCAAAACCTTCCCTGGAAAATTATTTAAATAACAGTGTAAATTCTATCAAAATCCTCCTAAGTTATAAATATTTGGAATAAAATATGAGTTTCCATTTTATATATATAGTACAGGATTCATATAGGTCCTGTTACTTTCCAGGTGAAATATCAGCATTTTTTACAAGTTGAAATGTGCGAAATTTCGCCCTATTTAAGGAGAGATTTTCTATAAGAAAATACTGGTACCAAAGAATTTCCTGATCTGAAAATTCCAGGACCCGCACAAAACCTGTAGTATATTAACCCTTAAACGCCTGATTTTTCAAAAATCATTTTAATAATGTTTTTCGGCTTTCATTTTTTAAATAAATCATGGGAAAAATACTTTAAAAAATCATATTTTGTTTTAAGTATGGTTTACGGCTAAAAAACAGTTTGTTACTAATCAGAAATACTGGCCTTTAATTGAAAAAATAATTTTCCTTGATAAAAATCTATAATCAGGGTTGGTAACCAGGGTTGGTCTATAATCGGGATTTTTTTTTCAAAAAAACCAAAAAACCCAGTTTTTTTGTTCAAACCAGGTTTTTTTGGTTTAAACCGGGTTTTTTAAAATATATTTTCCTATTACATATACATGCATATTTATTGATAAAAATAAATATTTTTGGATATATAAGTAATATAACTTCATTTAAAAATGATTTAAATTAAATAATTACAATCAATTGTGTAGAAAATTGAAATCATTTAAAATTTAAACATTTTTAATAAAAGTTATTGTCTTATGTTCCATGAATAAAATGCTCTACATAGTGAAACATTGATAGTTTGAAAATCTTAATAAACAATCTTTTGATTACTAGTACTATAAATAAATATATGGTGTAGTTTCATAAATATAATATACTTTTCCATGGCTATTCAAAATAATTTCTTTGAAATATTTGCAACCTGTGATATCTGATTTTTCTGTTAGAACACTACATGAACAATTATTATCTTTTATTGAAAGTAAAGCTTTTTATAAAGAATTCCTGGAATGATGAATTTAGCAGTAGGGTCTTTACATGTTTCAAGAAGTATTGTGTATTGTCATTTGACACTTCTCCTCAGAAACAGTCAAGTTAAAAAAGGCAACAGTAAAATAAACTGAAATACCTATTTACCAGCTTTTTAGACTACTAAAAACATCGATCTTAAAATGGAAAGTAGATTTATAAAAGTTGTCATCCACTAAAACATTTAAACAGCCATCAGACTTAATACACAGGATTTTTTTCTAAGCTATTTTATAATACCTATTACTTTTATATGTCTAATCTAAAAATTAATAATATATATTTTTAGGCATTTTTATGAGACTTTCTTCTGTTATCTCATGTGAACCTTATCGATTTTTACCTATTTTTTTTGTCCCCAGTGGCAGAAACACCGCGACATAGTCGCAGACAAAAAAAATCTTTTGCGGTCAATTATTGTCTGAACTAATGAAATCAATTTTTTAAATTGTTCGCAGCTTTCGGACATTTTTTCTCATGAAAATTCTCATGAATTTTTTCTCATGAAAAAAAACGCGAATTTTGGCAAAATATCGCGTAAAAAGCGCGAATTTCTGCAAAAGATCGCATAAAAAGCACGAATTTCGGCAAAAGACCTCATATAAAGCGCGAATTTCGGCAAAAGATCGCGTAAAAAGCGCAATTTTCGGCAAAAGATAGTGTTAATGGCATGAATTTCGGCAAAAGATCGCGTAAAAAGTGTGAATTCCAGCAAAAGATCGCATTAAAAGCTTTAATTTCGGCAAAAGATCGGGTAAAAGGCGTGAATTTTGGCAAAAGATTGGGTAAAAAACGTGAATTTTGGCAAAAAGCGCAAATTTTGGCAAAATATCGCATAAAAAGCGTGAATTTCGACAAACGATAGCGTAAACAACGTGAATTTCGGCAAAATATTGCATTAAAAACTTTGATTTCGGCAAAATATCAGGTAAAAGGCGTGAATTTTGCAAAAGATCGGGCAAAAAAGCGCGGATTTCGGCAAAAGATTGCGTGAAAAGCGCGAATTTTGGCAAAGGATCGTGAAACAAATGCAAATTTTATCAAAGAATCGTGAAATAAATGCAAATTTCATCAAGGGATTGTGAAACAAATGCAAATTTCATCAAAGGATCGCGAACAAAACGCAAATTTCATCAAAAGGTCGCGGAAAATGCGAATTACGTCAGAGGATCATGAAAAAACACAAATTTCATCAAAGGATCGCGGAAAAATACGAATTTCGTCAAAGGATCGTGGAACAAACGGGAATTTTGTCATAGGATTGTGGAAAAAACCCGAATATTGTCAAAAGATCGCAAAAAAAAAACCTCTGCAAATTTCATCTAAAAATTGCGGGAAAAACGCAAAATTTGTCAAAAAGCCATAGAAAAAACGTGAATTTCACTGAAGAATTACAAAAAAAATAATTTCCTCAAATGGACGCAGAAAACAAAAATTCAAATTTATCAAGGGATCATGAAAAAAATGCAAATTTCATCCAAAGATTGCATCAAAAACGAGAAATTCGTCAAAAAGCTATGTAAAAATTTTTAATATCACCAAAGAATTACAGAAAAATAATTTCCTCAAAAGGCCGCAGAAAAAAAAAAAAAAAAAAAAAAAAAAAATGCGAACTTTGTCAAGGGATCGCGAAAAAAACACAAAATTCATCAAAGGGTCGGGGAAAAAACGCGAATTTCATTAGAAGTGCGCGAAAAAACATGAATTTTGTCAAAGGATTGAAAAAAAAAAAACTTATTTCATTCAAGGGTTTTAGAAAAAACTCGGTGCTTTTTGTGCTTGAGGCCTCTGAAGCTTCTGAAGGTTTTTTAAAGCATCGTTATTGCCTATGTGTGGTTCTGCTTATCCTTCACACTTTAGAAATTCTACAAGAAGTTAGATGATGAAAAGTTATAAGCAAAATTAATGAGAATGCATCATGCTTACCATGTTTTAAATAGAATGATAAAAAATTCTTAGTTTATTTATTCATTAAAATGACATGCAAAATTTGCAGACAGATTATGAAATTTTAAAAGCTCGCCGCAGACAGCTACAAAACTTTCTGCCACTGGGTTATTGTCAGATCTAAATAATGGATTCGATTATGCAATAGACGATTTAAATATCTTATTGCATATTTTAGTTAAAAGTAAACTGGTGCTTCGCTAGCACCTAATTTTTCAATGTCCTCCTATTTGACTTCATATCTTGAGTTTCTTTTTTATTCTTAAGGCTGTTCTAAAATCCGAAAGGGCAACTTTATGACATAAGTTTTAATTTATTTTTGTTCGGAAATGCATGAAACTAGCATATGCTGTTGTTCATTAACTATGTAATGGAACTGTGTTTTCCAGGGTTTTTTTTTTTTTTTGCAAACGCAATAGATTTTTCAGAAAATAGTGTCAAAGTTGGCGTTTTGAACCGAATTTTCACACGAAAGAAAAATAACTACTCAAGGAAGGTTAAAACATCTTTGTCATGTGATCAAAATTGCTTATAACTCAATAGGTAATTTATTTATCAAAAAGGGAAAACACCATTCGATTCCAAATCACATCCAGTCAGGCCTTCCAATTTTATCTTTCAAATGTTATGTCAAATTTCAAATGTATCTATCCAATTAATGTTTCACTATGTACAGCATTTTATTCTTGGAACATAAGACAGCTGCCACTAAAAATGTTTAAATTTTAAATATAACTGATTGTAATTATTAGATTTAATTTATTCTTTTTAAATGAAGTTATATTACTTATATATCCAACAATGTTTATATATAAGTAATAAATATGCATGTATATGTATTAGAAAAAGATATTAAAAAAAAAAAGTTTAAACCAAAAAAACCTGGTTTAAACAAAATATTTTTTTTTTTTTTTTTTTTTTTTTTTTGTACTCTGTGTCTGTACTTGAGTCATATCTGTCTTCATCTGAAATAAATTACGAACCACTGCTGTCACTCTCATCCACATTTTATTCAAGATTTTTAATAAAATGTCCAATGAAAACACGCACGTGAAACAGTAACATAGCAGCTAAAAATAATCCCCATAAAAGATCAGTTACATAGTCCCTCCTGTTTGGATTGAACGATTCCAGTATGATATTGGTTCACAGTGTAGAGGTCTGCACGGGCCGAAATTTCCAGGCCCGGGCCCAGCCTGACTTATAGAAAAAAAAATTCGGGCTGGCCCGATACAAAAATTAAAAGTTAGGCCCGAGCCCAGCCCGGTAAAAAAGTTAAAAGTTCGGCCCGGCCTGGCTCAAGTAAATTTCAACAAAACATTGATTTTTACGTCGATTTGGTTAAAAAATTGCCTCGTACGAGGAGTTCTGAACAAAAATATTTATCTAAACTTTTTTTTTTTTCATGTTTACAATCTTTATTTTTATAGAAGTGCCACAGGCTGCGATATATATTTTTTTAAACGAATCTCTGTTTTTTGTATGTTTCAGTCATCATTAATCTGTCATTAATTCAGCATCATGTTTCAGTTATCATTAATATTGTTAATCCATATTCCATGTATTGTAGTGTTAAAAATCTGAAAAATGCTATACAGTCAAATCTTCCAAGACGCAATCGCATAGAAAAGAAATAAAAATGCGTTATAGACAAGTTCCTTTCTTAGTAAGTGTAAATGTATCATTGATATATTCACTTCTTACATATTAGTATATTACTTTTTCATGGATCAACATGTTTTTCAGTTTAAAACGGGATTCCATCATTGGCAGGTTCTTTTTCACATGTTTTACTATATTTTAATTTAGCTATATTTTAATAAGCGTAGAAATCTACTATTCTTTAAAAAGAATAAATTTTAATGTTTAATTGTAGAATAATGGCGATTTAAAAATGTATAAATTTGTTGAAAAATTTTTTCGGCCAGGCCTAATTTAACTGACCTTTGGATGGACCAGGCCACGCCGAGACAATGATTTTCATATGGGCTGGGTCAAAACTAGGGCTGAAAGTTTTGGGCCGTGAAGACTAGGAATGAAACCAGTCCCGGCTCTGTATAGAAAAAAATAAAATAGGCCCAGACCGGCCCGATCTTCAGGAAAAAAGTAAGGCCCCGACCCGTAAAGAGTAGTCACTAGGCTGGGCCTGAGCCCGGCCCGTGCAGATCTCTATCACAGAGCCTATGAGATCTTATGATGGGGAAAGCAACATACCTCTCCTATAAGGCATAAGAAAACTTCGTTGCCCAATTACAATGCTATGATTCTCTTTTGTGTGTAGTGAAGCACAGAAACTACATATGCAATGTACATTGCCGTCATTACGCATGTACTTTCAACCACGTATGCATCATAAAAGGGCATAGTCAAGGAGTTGACCTGAGATTAATAAGCAGTTTTATGGAGGAGAAAAAAAACTTTAAAACACTCAGACGGTTAAGAATGCAACTTATAAATCGCAAAAAAGTTATTTCAATCACAAACAAGAAGACAATTTATAAAGAAATCAAAAAACTTGCTGCAGTTGTTAAAACATAATTACTGTTTGCCCTTCTAAACATTCAGGAATATGACTGTTCAGTTGCAGATGATTGCAAAATTTGTTTGTGGCCAGGATTATTTTTAATCAGCTGCCAAGTCCAAAGTGTTAATTTTTTTTTCTATTAATATTATTAAACATAAAATTAAATAGCCAAAATAAATATGCTAATATTAACATAATTAAATCAGTAAGAGTGGAATTACTGATGGTACGTAGGAAAATTGTTCTGGAAGGCAATATCAAGCTGGTAACATTGTGAAAAGGAATAAGAATCAAGAGCACATGTTTGGAGCATGTTGGGTGTGTTTTTGAGCAATTTTCAAACAGGAAAAGTAGTGATTAGAAGATAATTTTTAACAATCATTTCTTTTATTTTTTTTTAGTCATCCCATGACTTTTTACAACTGCTAATTTTGTCCTTTATTTCAGGGCACATGGTACCTAAATTGTCACGAACATTTAAAAAGATTAATCTGGAAAATACACAATATGAACTTTAAAAAGCTCACTGTTTTGCTTAAAAGGCAATAAAAATAATAATAATATAGATGTTACAAGTTAAAATATATATATATATATACATTTTATTTAAAATTTCTTAATTCTTTTGGCCTGCAATTCCCACAGTCATCATCAGAAAATATTGTTATTATTAATTGCTGTTCCATTCATACAAATATGTCACTTCGTTTGAAATGGGAGAGTATAATTAGTAAGGTAGCTGAAAGTAAAAGTAGCAGTGCCTTGGATTGAACTTATGTAGAGAAAAATTTATTTAACTGTCTCTACATTTATTTATGTCACTTTATTCACATATGTCACTTTCATTTTAAATGCGTAACTGGACAGTAGTAGAAGTAGCAGTGTTTCAGATTAAACTTTCATTGAGGAAAATATTTAACTGCCATACCATTCATTTTAATATGTCACTTTACTCAAGTTTTCAGGATTTATTTTCAGGATATTTAACCATATATTTGGAGATATCATATGACAAGGCGTCGTTACATACTTGATTGCTTTTACACAGGATATCTATGTAATGATAAATATATGATTAAATATCCTGGAAACTTGAGCAAAATGACGTATTAAAATTAATGGTACGGTAGTTTAATATTTTCCTCAATGCAAGTTTAATGCAAAACTCTGCTACTTCTACTACTGTCCAGCTATGCATTTAAAATGAAAGTGACATATGTGAACAAAGTGATGTAAATAAATGGAACAGCAGTTAAATATATTTTTCTCTACATAAGTTCAATCCCAGGCACTGCTACTTCTACTTTCAGCTACCTTAATAATTATAGACTATCCCATTTCAAACGAAGTGACGTATCTGTATGAATGGAACAGCAATTAATAATATTATCTGATGATGCATGCGGGAATTGCAGGCCAAAGGTACTAAGAAATTTTAAATAAAATGTATATTTTTTAACTTGTAACATGTATATTATTATTTTTGTCACCTTTTAAGTAAAACAGTGAGCTTTTTAAAGTTCATATTGTGTATTTTGTGACTGAATCAAGGTGGAATATTAAATTTTGTCTTATGATTTTATTTAGATTAATCTGGTTTTTGTATTTTTTCCTGAAAATTTGAAACGTATCTTAACATCTTTAGGGAAAAAAAAGGGTACTTTATTATGTAAAAGCTTCATTAAAAGTATCTAAAAGTAAAATACTTATAAATTACATAAACTATACTAACTCTTACCATAAACAATACTAACTTTATGAATTACATAATGTATTACTTACCAATATCACTTGTCTTTTCAACTTCTTCAATAAGACCTAATAAAAATACAAGGTGTATAAGATTTTGTAAACATTACAATTTTTTTTAAATAAAATAGTATTAAAATAACAAAAGAAAAACTATAAGTTTCACCAATAATTTATTGTTTATTAATAGCATTTTTAGCAAAGGTTCATTAAATAACAGGGGCGTCGCCATGGGGGGGTATGGGGGGGGGAGCCTCCCCCCCCAATATTTGTGAAGTTGGGAAATTTGAGCTTAGAGTTGGGAAATTCTGGATTTTTGAGGCATTATGAAATTTTTATTGTTTTGGTGATTATGTTTCTGACTGAATATTGTAACAGTAAGCAAGTTAAATTATCAAAAGAAATACAAAAAGAAATCAGCCACTCTCAATCTATCATTGTATTTTTCATTTCTACAAAAATATTATACATCTACCAAACCTAAATTTCTCTACTCCTATCCACCAATAGCTGACTATCCAGTTTCTTTATTTCCTTCAAAACTCTGTTCCTTTCTCAAAATTTTCACCCTTCCTCCCTTTCCCCTCCCAAAAGAGAATCCAGCTATTTTGATCCAAAGGGATTGCAGCTTCTTTTGAAAATTGGAGATCACTTGTAGCACAACAGAAAAGAATGTAGTCACCTACTTGAAACCCAGCTGGGCAAGAAGATTTGATGAGTTTTCACAAATTGCACTAATTTTGCGATTTTTAGACAATGTTTTACCCATTCTCGTGATTTTTTTGCTCCGAAAGTTAGTTAACCCTTCGCTGTCATGACAAAAGCATTATATGAGCAAATGTGAATATAAGAAGTCGTTAGTTTAGATAAATTTGTCACATTTTACCTTTATTTGTGTGCGGAAATATATATATGTCCTGTACATTTATATTTATAGGTGTTTAGTAAATTTTAACCCAAAAGTCCAGTGTTGTGTGTTTAAAGCTGTTCTAAAAAATGACTATAAATCTTAGCACGGAAGAACCCTTCATAATAGGAAAAGAGTTTTCATGCAAGATTTTGGAGCATCTAAAAATCCATTCGAGGATGAAAAAGGTAAAAAAGTGGATGATTTGAATTTGGAACAGAAATATGACCATGAAAGCAGTCCATCAACTGAAGAAAAAAAATCGACATACAGGTTGACTTAAACACTGACAGGTTGCACTTGAATAAAATTTTGAAGAAATAAAGGTTTCCTTATAGACAAGTTCATAAACAATTATGAATATTAGGAAGTGATTGAAGAAGCTGACTTCTGAAAGCACCGTGGGAAAACGGTTTCATCAAATTTAATAGATAAAAATAATAGCATAGCAATGGACATTGATAGACATGAGTTTTACAGGGAAGAGTTATAAGAAATACAAGAAAATTTTGGCAATTTAGTAATGGGCTTAAATGACAATGTTCCCTATATCAGGAGAATATTGCACCAATACATTCCATATTTAAATTACAATTGTGCAAGGCAAATTTGAGTATCACTAACTGAGAAAAGTTAATAATGTTTCCACCTGGATATGACAAAACCGGATGTACATGACTTGCAGAGTCAAATAGAAATAAACCAAATCCCAACTCACTTAACAAACCTTTTACTCATGCCATGAAATTCAAAGACTATTTGGGTCACACTGTCAAACTATATACAGTAGACTCCCTCAAATCCGCACAGCTTGGGACCAGAGGTTGTGCGGATTTTAGAATTTTGCGGATTTCTGGTCATTGATTTGTTTACATTTTTGAAACATTAATTTGATCGGTACTTAAGCAAGGGAAATTATAATGAATGCTTACAATAAAGTGAAACATTAAAATAAGTAAAATATTAAAATAATTTATTAGTTTAAACGTAAGTAATTATTAAAATAATAGAAAAATATTAAATTACTACCGATGAAATCGATTCAATTCGATTTCTAAAGTCCTATGCTGCCATCTATCGGTAAAACGATCGTAAGATCGATATGTCATCATATAGATATGCTAATTTATATCAAAATCAAAAGTAATGTAAATTTATTTAGTAATAAATCAACTATAATAACCAAAAGAGAATGATTAACAAAAAATTTAGTAAAAAAAACATGACGGTAGTCGCTGATTTCGACGCCATCTTGAATTTTGTTCCTGGTACTTAACTGTAAATTTCATTGTTTACATCTGAAAAAAATACGCGGATTTTAGGTGTTCGTGGATTTTAGGGTCGCGGATTTAAGGGAGTCTACTGTACTCGTACCTTAACATTCACAGCAACTTATCTTTTTGGCGCTGCATCTAATGAAAGAATCTTCAGTCAAATAAAAATTAAAAAAATATATATTACAAGCTACAATGAGGCCTGACAGACTTGACAGCCTAATGCTTTTAAAATGTGAAAGTGAAATAGTGGATTTTATTAAACTGGATGATGTTAGGTTAGCTTCTTTGAAGACCAAAAGAATTGATGTTAAATGAAAACTATTTGGATGTGCCAATCCCAAAACCTTATTCTATCCCATACATGTTAATACTTCAAAATTTGCAATCACAATGTTAAAATTAAATAACAATTCTATGCCCATAATAATGAATTCTAAAGGTTTAATTGTGTGCATTAAAAAGGAGATAGAAGCATCGCATTTTTCAAACAAATCATTGAATTTCGACACCCATGCTCTTAGATGTCTGCAACCAAAATTCCAAACCCAAAGAGCTCAAAAGAGATACCTTTGGACAGTATACACCCAAGCCCAATAAGTGTAACCGAATATGAAGTTTGACTAAATTTCCGTGCATTAGTTTTTCAGATATAGCTAACGCGAAAATCGTGAAAAATGCTGCACAGCAGTGTTGTGTTTGGAAGACAGGAGGTGATAGAATAATATTGTAAAGTTATTTTGGATATTGAAATTCCAAATCATTTTTTTTTAGGATCGATCGTATAGTGTGCATTTAACATTTTGTTGCGGCCACAAAAGACCACTTTGACACAACAGTCATTAATTAAAGAAAATCTGAATTTACTTATCATACATTTGGAAATTAAGAACAAAAAAATAAAAAGGTAAAAGCATTACCTGCATTGACCCGAAAGAACAGAAAAATGATGGAGACATTTGCAGAAAGAAAATAAACAAATGAAAAATCTTCCTTGCAAATTTTTTTATTTGTGAAGCAATTTTTTGCAGAACATAGCGTACTATCATAGAGTACATATCTTATTCTTTTAGATGTACTTTTTTTATGATCGACACATAGATCTACATTCTTACTAAGGAAAATAAAATAATTTCTTTCCTTTGTGGAGTATGGAGACACAGGCATTTAGATGATTTTTATAGCATCATAATTCTACGACTCGAAATAAAAGCAACACTTGAATAAAAAATAATAATAATACCGTCAACAGAATTCTTTATCCACATCCTACAGAAGAACGAGAAGTAACTGATCAAAGCATCTCGCCACAAAAAAAAAAAAAAAAGACGAAACTATGCAGCCGAAATATTCTTGCACTTTTAATATTTCTTACTGTAGATACGAAATCCGTTTATTATTTTTTGTAGAAGGGGAAAAGGCATCCATCCATTCTCTGCGTTCGTTAATAGAACACTCATGCAGGCGCAGACATAATTTCTTCGCAGAACGGCAAAAAAAGGCAGCCATTCTGCATTGAAATCCCAACTCCACTGCACTACTGAATGCGCGCAAGCTCTCCGAGAAGAGGAGTAAAGGGGGTTGCTATAATCCTTGAAACACGCCAACTTTGGCTGAACGAACATACAGGCGCCATGCATTGGCATAAAATGCAATGCTAAAGAATATAAAAAACTGCTTTAAAAAAAGGAAATTTGATAGATTTCACTGAGATAAGATGCCAAACAGTAGTAAAGAGTTACAAATTTTGAAATTACGAATTAAACTGATTTAAATATTATTGGCTAAGGGGTGGAGCTACAAAAGGATATGACTTCACAAATAGAAAGATATGGAATTTTCCAGATAATTCTTTTACCGGAAGTACAGATTTCAAAACGACGTTTATGATTTTAAAATGAATGAAATGCTATGCCAGAATGAAAAACTTACAGGGGAGAGTTGAAAAAAAAGGGAATTAAAATAATTTTGGAATGCGGATATTAAAATTAAATGAATACAAGATTAATAAAAATATTTTCTAAATGAAATTAAATAAAAATATGGCAGTGGTTCTAAGTAACCACAACAAGCAATGCCACAGATATATACAAAAACTTAATAAGCACTAAATTATGTCACGTTTTAACAGAATATGAAATTTGATCAAATTCTGTGCAACAGTTTTTGAGATATAACTATCGCTAAAATCATGTAAATCGTGAAAAATACAGCATAGCAGCGCCCCCTTTTGGGTAATTTACACCAAAAACTAATCAGCATTAATTTTTATAACTGAATCTAAAGTTTTATAAAATTCCGCGAATTTTAGTTCTTGAGATAGAGCACCACAAAATTTGTGTCACATTCACACAGACAGACATTTTCTAAAAACAGTCAAATCATGTTCAGGACCTTCTAAACCGTATCAAACCGTCGAAAACCAGTTGTAGAATTTTTTTACGAATTCAATACTTTCGTCTTGTAACGACAGAAGAAAGTAAAACGCGTGTTTGTTTTTTATTAAACAAACCAATAATTATAATTTTTATATTTCTAGTTTCAAAATTTTTCTTTGGAAAGGAATTTTTTATGCATAAGCTTCATTATCATTATTACACACTTTGTGCATATCACTTTAGTTGAATGTTGGAGGAATTTGTTTCAAGTTGGGAAATTTTCGAACTCTCCCCCCCGAAAAAATATCTGTAGCTACGCCCCTGTTAAATAAGCTTGATTTTAATCATGATTTAAGTCTGAAAATTTGTTATTTAAAATCTAGATCATATTTTGTAATAAATGCTATACTTTTCCAAAAATACTTTGCAAATTTTAGAGTGGGAGAACCAGAGAACCCCAAAACCATGCTTTCGAATTGTATTTAAATCAAATATCAAGCTTTAAAATAAATATCCTAAATTAAAAATAAAGAATATCAGCTGAAAAATGTTTTAAAAGATAATGCATGTATTTACATATTAGAAAATACTAAATCTTTCGTGAATTTTTAAATTAATACAAAAAACATGGAGACTTTCTGCAAGCATATGGAAAACTTTAGAATAAGCCTTTCAAAAGTATTTTTATTGATATTTATATAGACTTCTCATTAGTTTCTATAGTCTCTGTTCACATTGCAAATAATGAATTGGTCAATTCCCAATGCAGTTTCTTTATGGAAATATTTGAAAAATGAACTAATGACCAGGGATGTAGTGGAGGGTATACGGGGATATACGCCGTATACCTTCTGGATTATTTTTAAGGAGCACTGTATACCCTCTGTTTCTCAAAAAAGCTATAGTATATACACTCTAGGGTATACGCTCTGCCTTGAGCGTATACCCTCTGCTTAGAGCGTATACCCTCTGTTTGTTTTACGACTACAACACTGCTAATGACAATTTTAAATGCAAGTATGTAAAAGATCTACTGAAAGGTACAAGCAAGTATTGGATAGAGCACCTTTTTTGATGTTACATTTATTGGTTGCACGCTATGCAGGAAGAAATTTAAATTCTTACACAATGCCAGCAGACTGAAGTTTCAAGCTAAATTTAAAGAGTTTGTGCAAAAAAAATATTGGGATAGAAATTAGTCCATAAGACTGGTAGACATGTCCTAAGCAAACATTGAAAATGACTATATGAAACAAAGTATGTTATACAATTAATCTTATTTATTGCAGTAGCTTCATCAACTTCTATAGAACGAATATTGATGAAGTCAAAACATAGAAACTACTTACAAACTGACAAAACAGCTTAACTTCTATTATTACGTACATGTACATCAGATATATGAAAAATATTTTCTTCGCTTTCATTTAATTTTTTATTAGTTATGACACAATACAGTATAACTTCAAAAATCCAGCATTCAGAAATCCGGCAACTTCAAAAATTTGGCATCAAAACCCTGTTTTCTCATCCTTTTTCTTTTTCACTTTTAAGTTATCATAGAAGAAAAATAGTAATTGTTTATAAATTTAAAACTTCAAGTTCGAAAGTAAAGATGCAAAATAATATTTGACATTTTTTTCATTTGTCAGAGGTGATTATTTACTGGAGAAATTTTCTGGGAGCTGCACCGTTTCAAAGCAACAGCGTGGAGGCTAGTAAACAAGTTCTTTGGAGTGTCTTGTGACGCTGGTGATGCTGTGCTAAATAGAACCGCCAATAACGCTAGTTATAGCTCCGAAGAAGAGGATAAACAACAGACAGGAGAAAGGGTGTCATTAGAAAAATGAATAAATTTGGCTGGAGAATTAATATTTGCTTTAGAGAACAAGACTGTATTTCCGACATAGAGGTTCTTTATTTGTATAAAATACAAGAAAAAATTGTTAAAGAATGGCCAAAAACTTTGACGCAAACAAAATTGACATCGATGTTTCCGAAATTACATGAGAAGAAATAATTTCACTCTTTATTAGATTTTTTTTTTTTTCTGTAACATAGAAAATATCATTTAATGTTGGGTTTTTTTATATTTAGTTTTCTCTATTTCATAATAATTCTCACTTTTTAATTTATATTTAATTTTCACTTAATAATGAATTAAATTATGGCTAAAGGCACCATTAAGAGTGTAGTACTACTTTTGATATCCCTAGTTACTACTTTTGACATTCCTTCAAAAATCCAGAATTTTCAAAAATCCAGCATAGTCTCGGTCCCGATGATGCCGGATTTTTGAAGTTATACTGTAGTTTTATTTTATGATAAATCTTAACCCTTTCACCGTCCGAGGGTTTTGCAGTAATTTTAAAAGAATGCTTATAAATCCCAGGATATACATTTTTTAAATCTCAGGTTGAGGCTATAACATCTTTAATATCACTACTTTCTATATAAGGTTAAAAATAAAATTCTGTTTAAAATATTTTGGTCTACAGCCATTTTAACATGATTTCTAGGAACGGAAAAATCCGGGCCAGACGGTTAAAGGGTTAAACACATAATCAAAACTTACTATGGACTAGTTTATTATTATTCTACACCATATTTTTTTATTCTACGTATTTTTTTTTTTTCGGATTTTAAATAAAATCAGCAAGTTTTTTTTTTTAAGTGTTTGTTATTATTTTCTAACTGATATATCCATTTAAATTCTTTAATCAATGATAATGATCACCAACAAATGACGACTGCAATCTTTCTGTCCAAAATAAGAATAAAATGCCCAAATTTTATTATCAAAAATCATGGTTATATTCAGGGCCTGACTAATACAGGGGCATACAGGGCAACAGCCCTAGGCCCTCCAATTTGATGCCCCCTCCCCAAGGGCAGATATGTTTTTTGGTAAAGGGGAGCCAAATGATAAAAAATGGCCAAAAGTGACCAAAATCCTTTTTCAGGTTTAAGAGGGCTCTCTTCTCCTCCTGCTCTACTTCCATGCCCCACTGAAGGTACTAGATACATCATCAAAAAAGCTAATGATTAAAATTTCATGGTAAAAACTTAGTAGTCCATTGTTTACAGCTTAAGCTTTTGTCCAAACCATAGATACTAGCATGGGCACTAGCTGTAAGAGAGGGGCAACATTTTCGGAGAACGCATGTTGTCCCTCATGTTATTCAAACTGAAGTTTTATCTTAAGCAAGGAAATCCTCTATCTCCAAAGCTTGGTGATGACAAGTATTCAAATTTGTTGCCATTATTAAATGCATGCCCCCACTTGCCTTTCCATATGATGGAATTGCCCAAATGCATGTTGATTGAATACAAAGATTAAGTTAAGTAGAAAAGCATTAATACAAATAGCCAATAATGCCTCAAAGAACTGCATTTACATTTTAACGACTCACATTTATCCTTATAACCGAAAAAAAAGTGTATTCTATAGTTTCTTTTTAAAAAAAAGTGCATTCTATAGTTTCTTAAAGTTATCTTTCTTGTGCTATTCTGTATGTAGATATGAATAATACTTGGTATGGAATTTGTGTATACATGCAATAGGTATGAAGTTTAGTTTTAGTCACTTTAGTATAATTCACAAAAAACTTCAAAAGATAGACAGTGGGGGGGGGGTTTCTAAGTCGGTCCTGGTTATATTATACATCACAATAAGAATGCGAAAATTCTCTATCCAATATTGTAAACTGGAAATCCACCTGGTAGATTTTGAAATTAGCCCAGACATACAAACATTTTTAGGGCCTCTTGTTTTATAATACATATTTATTACAATGAAATAGTTTCATGATTAGTAATACCTTGAAATACAAAGTTTATATATATATATATTTTTTTTAAACATACGTTCAATTATAATTATAAATGTAAACTACTTTATTATTAAAATTCTTAAAGCTTTTAAAAAATAATAAATCTGACTTAAATAAAAAAAATCCAATTTAAAACAAATAAATGAAAAGAAAACTACTATGCACTAAATTACTCAAAAATAATTTCATATAAAAGGAATATTGCGAGAAAGAAATTACTACAAGAAATTATTTCTACAAATATTGAACAATCAACTTGGTTCCCGAGGTACACCAAAGCATAGTATTCCTGCTAAGTCATTATTTAAAGATGCAGAGTAGATCCATTTATAAAGTCGACATCATATAACCTGCCCATTTTTTAAAAAAATGAAATATTAGAAAGAGCATTGTAAAAAGTTAGGAAGAAAAAAAATTGCCTTATTGCCCCACACTGGATTATTAAACTAATTCTCAATCTAAGGACAGAATTTTCAGTAACACATTAATGAAAAACATATCAAAAAGATAAGCAGACATTTCAGTGATAACATTTGAACTTCATCAAACAACTTTATATATATATATATATATATATATATATATACATAATGATCATGAAGAATGAAATGCTTGAAATTTAAACTTAAATCCGTTGCAGTTTTAGCTACAAGAGGCAAATTACAATTAATTTACATTTCTCTCTAACCTAAAAAAAAAGTTACTAATGATTAAATAATGGTTTAATAATAAATGGTTAAATGGTACAATAAAGTTACTCCACTTCCAGTATTAAATCTATTGTGTCTTTTTCACTTTTCGGCTAATCCAGCAAAAATTATTACATATGAAAACTAGATTGTAGAGTGCAATGTCCAATAATTTTCTAAACTAGTCTATTTTTTTTTTTAATAACCATTTTTTAATATCAGTCAGATTTTAAAAAGCCAAATAACATTTCTAATTACTACATTTTCAATTGAAATATACATATTTGCACATGAATATTAAAAAAGAAAGCTTTAAAATAATTAAATTATTACATGTAAAAAACACTTGATGAAAATTATGTCATATTTAAAATAAATATTAAAGCTTCTAAAAAAACTTTTCTTCTGTATGTTATAATGATTTGCAAATTTTCATGCACTGAGGTTCTTTTTATTGATACATGGAGCACAGCAAACAGTATAAAGGAAAAAGTTTTTTCTAAAGTCAAAAATTACATCATGGTCAGCAAAAAACTTTTTTTTTTTTTTTTGTCTAATTTTGATTTAAAAGATTATTTGAAACATTTACTTTCCATATATAATTAATATTATTTTTTGTGTAAACTTTTAAAAGTAACTGAGGAACAGTATACATATTTTAATATCAATACATTTTGGACATTAATTATATAATTTTTATACGTGAACTTCAAACCATATTTAACATTTTACCTGCTGCATTTATAAATCATGAATTTCAAAGCTTGCTCTAGTAAAAATGTCATCATATTTAAAATGAAATGTCAGAAAATTTAAATATTTTATTACAATTACACAGAATGACAAATTGTACAAACTTGTCTGCTCATAGTTTCTTTTTCCAGATTTTACTTTTTTTTTTCGGGGGGGGGGGGGGGGGGGAGGAGGGGAATAGGGACTGGCAATGATATTTTATTAAAGTAATGATGCTTTTAATGCTTTTTAATTTATTTGCAGAAGAATTATAATTTTTTTTTCCATGTTTCAATTTAATAACATAATATTTAATTACATTTGATCATTTTAAGAGTCTAAGGGTAAAAATTGATTTTTTAACTATTAAATTACGAATAGTACACATGGGTACGAACTTATGTTGAAAAGGGTATTCTCAACGTTAAAAGTATACAGTGATATCTGTATTCTTACCAGGGGTGGGGAATTTCTAGAAAATCTTACCAGCCAAGGATTATTTCACCAGCCAGTAGAATGCAACGTACAGTTGAAAATTGTTATGACAAAATTTACGCAACTCAAAAATAGTTGGTTACTATTACTATAATGCATTTCTATTTTTTTCCCCTGTAAAATTAAGAGGTACTTACATAACAATAGATGTATGTAATATAAACAATAGATGAAAGTTTAATATAAAATAGAACTTAGTACCATGTTTACATCTCAGTAATTAGGAAAGTTGAAAAATATAGCTAAGTACTAAAAAAAAAAAAGTTTTCGCATATCTCTATAGTTTGCAGTTTTCAAAGACTACCTAAAAATTCACTCGTCCTGTCATAAAATTCACTCGCCAGCAGTGAATAAAATGATGCATTTCCCCACCCCTGGTTCTTATTGATGTAGTACTGTTTCTAACATACCTCTAAAATTGAAATTTTTGTTCATATCGTCTCCAATAGCATTCTGAAGTTAGGCTTGTCACGAATTTTCGTCAAACTGGAGAATGGCAATCCCCTCTATATAAAGTACTTGAACCAAATTTTTGACAATTTAGCCTAGAATCCAAATATAATTTGACAGTTACATTACTTTTTAAGAACTGTTATTTTATGAAGACTCAATGAAAATTATTTGAGATTTTCGTAAAAAAAAAAAACAAATAGAACACAAATTTGAGAAGAAAAAAAAATCAGAATTTTGTTTGATTGTACTTTACCAATTAATTTATTATTTAAAATCATTCAATTAGATTTATAATTTTGCATTTGGTGTAATAAATGCATTATAAGTAACTTTTCAAATAAACACTCAAATCATTAAATAACAGATATTTACAGAAATTATTGATAAGCACATGGGTGCAAGAAGTCCATCCCAGACAAGAGTGCAAACTTTTCTGAGTATTAGGTATAACCAAATGGAGATGGGCTAGATTTCAATTTGCCTTCCATTGTGGCTAAAAATTTATCTTTTAAAAATAAAAGAAAGTTATAACAAATTTTTGTTTGAAAAATTGCTTTTATTTAAATATATAAAGTATAATTTACTATCAATACAAAATATCTTCAAGACTGAAATCCAGGGCTCGAAATGTACCGGAGCAAACCGAAACGATGTTCCAGTTCATGAAATTGTGACAAATATTGTTCTGGTTTGTGGAAGTATGGAAAATATCGTTCTGGTTCGTGGAATTATTTAAAAATATTATTACAGTTTCATACATATAGCTTACTCTCTGTTATGTTTCGTTCTAATTATTTAGAAATCTTGAATTCATTTTTCTAAATTAGTTTTTCTACGGCTAAATATAAATTTGATATACAGTAAAGTCCCAATTATCCGAGTTAATATGGACCAAGCTCACCTCGGATAAGTAAAAAACTCGTATAAACCAGATTTACACAAATCATCACCAACTAAGGAGATAAAATATAAATTTTCACTTCATTAATTTTTATGGTGGTAGTAGTAACATTTCTTTGATGTATATTTCGACTACTTTTAAGAAATACGGGGAATGAAAATGTTTATTTGAAAAAATCCTTGATAGTTTTTTGTTTGTTGAACATAAATTTTGCTGCAGTTTTTTTTTTTTTTTTTTTTTTTTTTTTTTGCTGCAGTATTATGCTACTGCACAGCTACCAATTTCTAAGATTTTTTCTTACCTCTAAAACTTAACAATAAATTTTGCCTAATTCAATAGCCAAAATCTAACAATTGTCAACGATTAAATATGGCAAAATTTTTTATTCAATTTTAGAGGTAACAAAACCATAAAAATTGGCAACTATATGATTCTATTAGTGTCATGAAAATTGCAGGTGTAGCCTCTTCTTTCTGCTCAAAGTATTAGTTTTTTTCAATCGAACTTATACTTTGGAATAGATCATTTTCTTCTGATGGACTGATGGCTTCCATTATTATGAAACAGCCATTATAAATTAAGTGTTAGGTGAAGATAAAAGAGCAGATGTAAAAAAAAATGGCCATAATTTTTTTTAATTATGGCCATTTTTTTTTTTTCTTTTTCATTTTGACCAGAAAATCAGAGTTCTAACTTTTTACGACTGCTCTTTCATTTTCACCTAATACTTCATTTATAATGGCTGTTTCATAATAATGGAAGCCAACAGTCCATCAGAAGAAAATAACTCGGTTAAAGCGGAAACTTGGATAATCAGGACTTCACTGTACTTTCAAAAAAAAAAAAAATCGACAATAATTTTGAAATAGCGTTTTGGTCTGTGGATTTTTCCATTTCGAGCCCTGCTGAAATCAGTAAGGAGGCAAAGTCTTTGCTCCCATGGCTAAACATTAAAAGAAAAGAATAAAAAAAAAAAATAAACCAATTAATGAGTGACAGAAAAGGAATGTGAAATTTACAAATAACATAAAATGTGACCTCTATATTAACAAAAACCTTCTATACATCACACATTATAAACATAAAAATAAATGACTCAGTGATGCAGCAAATGAGTTATAACACATCATTTAAACAAAAAATCAGAGAAGGGATGTTTAAAAAAAATTGTGATAAGTCCTTCAAGATGTATAATTTTTCTCTTGCAAGAAAATTTTTTTTCAGAGATAGTCTCTAAAGAGGCATATTTTGCATTAAATAAATACAATACTTATTTTTAAAAGAAGGATCCACTTTTGCAAAAAGGAACCCAATTTTTTGGAAGTGGGATCAGAATTCTGAAAACTTAGAGACACCATTGCAACTGCAGTATCAAAAGAATCACTAAAAATCATTTTTATAACACTAGATTAATTTGAGTAGGAATTTGGCCAAATGCTACATACTCAGCCAAGTTTTGTGCTGAATACCAAATATTAATAGCCAAATACCAACTGTTTTTAAGTTTAATTTTGCTTGATTTTTTTATTTATTTATTCATTTTTAGTATAGTAAAACTTCTGAATAAAAGACACCTTGTGTGCACAGAATTTGTTCACTCCTCATAAGTAAATACAGGAATAAAGTACAAATACACAGATGTTCGGAATCAAAAAAGTCCTTCCGGCCAGTGCCGGGAGGAAGAGGTAGCTTTCATATTCCTTATTTTTTTTAAAGCCAGCTTATATTATTCAAACACATGGAGCTCAAATTAGTGGAACTCGATTATAGAAGATTAAATACTAATTTTTGTCAACATTGAATATGAATGAGAATTTCGCGAAATTATTCAGCGTTATCAAAGCTGGTTTTATTAAGGTGATTTATATTTGTCGCCAAATTCGGTAATATCCCAAGTAGTGGTGTGTGCTATTTAGGAATGTCTGTTATAAAGATTTTAGTGTATTTGTAACACATCAAATTCAATACCTACTAAAACAATACAACTTTTACAAACCTAAATAGTACTGTAAAAGCACTTATTTTCGCGAGGCTTTAATTTTCGCGGACCCGTTGTAATCGCGAAAATTTAAGCCTCGCGAAATATTTTTTTCCTCCTCAAATAATAATAAAAAAATAGAAAATTTTCACTTATCCAAAATTTAACGATTACAGTTATTTAAATAAGAAATAAGTACAAAAATTTCTTGAATACTTACAACTATTTCTTGAATGAAAACAATAATACAATTAATAGAAAGAACTTTTCGGAGAAAATGAATTTTCTTTAAAATGCCTTATACAAAAGGGGTTCTATTTAGGTAGTTTCGGGATTTTTCAACTTTCGGTTTTGTTCATGTAAAATTCGCGAAATTTTCAGCTCGCGAAATCACCGATATCTTCACTTTCACGAAAATTATGACTCGCGAAAATAAGTGATTTTACAGTAACTAAAAGCATAATGTTATCCATAAATATTTATAATATGTATACATTTTATCTAATATAACAGTAAATTCATTACCACTGTTAACTATTATCTATGTTAATCATGAAAATTTTACTTTATTTGCTGATTCAAATAAATATATATATTGATCTTTTATTTAACAAAACTGTGTAATTCAGCAAAAAGTTCTGTAGAATGAAAAATTTCATAAATGGAGTTTACAAATTTGGTGAATACCCACACAAAAGATTCAAGTAAAGAATTTCATTTTCTGAGCAATAAAATTCAATAAGATTTAGTTTAACCCTCTGAGCGGTTTGCCCGTATTTTTCTATTTCGCAAAAAACAACTTAAATCTGTTGTAGACAAAAATATTTTAAACAGAATTGTATTTCAAGATGTATATCAAATAAAGGGGCATGAAGTGTATGTTAGAAACAAACACAGAAAGAAAATTTAAATTAAGATTATTTTTATAAGCATTTTTATGAAAATGCAGGAAAGTTCTCAAGATGCTCAGAGGGTTAATCATAGTTACATAGTATAATATCAACATGTTATCAATTTTCTATTAAAACTGAAGTTCCAGAATGGATTTCATGTACGTCTGATAAGAATTTTAATTTTCAACATTTAAAGAAAGTTATTACATCAGGCATAACAATACAAATTAAGTTTCAGTACTTAATGAATGTTCAATTAAATAAAACATTATGAAACATGATATAAAAGCTTTAAAAAAAAAATTACTTCTATGAATCGAAAAATGGTTCCAAGGGACCATTATAACATTGTCCTGTCTTAATAGAGAGAATCTGCCTTAGGTAGATAATTTTCTGAAAAAAAAAAAAAAGAGGTTATTGTTAATCTCAAATGCATAGAAATTATTTGACAATGAACAAAAATACAAAAAAAAATTTAATTAAAAATATTTTAAATCATCAAATGTTGTTACTTAAAAGTTAAAATTTTCAAACAATTAAACTTTAACTACTGATGAAAAAAAATACTTTGATTCTAAATCTTTTTATCATGCCAATACTTTATTGTATGACTGAATGCCCAATTGGCTTATAAGTTGAAAAGCTCAGATGATGAAGGTAGTATGTGACGAAAAAAAAAAAGAGAATCCTATGATTGAAGATAATCAATGGTCCTCTACCATATGTTAAATTACTATTTTTTAAAACCGAATACTTACAGAGATTTTAATTGATAAAGGAGGCATTTGACAATAAACGCAAATAGATATTTGGAACTTTACAGCTCATTTTCTCAAAATGATGATTGTGTCACTTAACACCTTTATCACCTGAGCTCTTCAATTATGTATTCAATTAACCCATAATACCCGTCGTTGGATACCAGGGAATCCTATGCACATACTTTACAATGCACAAAAAAATGACAATGTGAGTTATGGATTAAGAAAGAAGAAACATTCTTTTTCCCACTTAAAATTTTTATTTGCAATATAGGTGCACAGCAGCGTGCAAAGAGAAAACTGCGCCTGGGGCAAAGTTTCAATTTGCCTCCCCCCACACACACACCTTACCAACTTTTCTTGTGAGAGGTTATTACAAAATTGAAAAGTGCAGAAACAGAAACAAATTCTATTGAATACATATTGTGCGTTTATTTTTGAACTTTAGGTTTAATTTTAATTCAGAAATTTTAAAAAAATAATAATAATAATAATAACATAAGAAAAAATTACACTTATATTTTGGCAAAAGGGATCTGGAAAATGGGTATAGAAAAAATGTATCTAGCAGTATAGTATAACAGTTTGGAGCCCTTTTATGTTCCAAGCAAGCTATTTTGATATTGACCCTTGCTATTTTGAAAGTATATGTTTTTGTCACAAGCACAGATTCAGAAAAGAGAAAGTTAACAAAAGAGACTAAGACAAAGACCAAAAACAAATTTTGAAAAGAAGTCCTTATTCATAAATTTGTATTTCGATGTGGGGTAACTAGTTCGGTGGGGGCCCGGGGCGACCGCCCCCTTCGTCCCCTGCTTCACACGGCCCTGTATATGCAGTTTCACAGTCTGCCACTCGCCACATGGTGATTAAATTTTTTGCTTTGGGCACTAACTTTCGGTGTCTAGGTCACCTTGTGTTTTACAGGGATGCCCCTTTTCTGCCAAATGATGGATTTCTGCTTTTTTTTTTTAATTATTATTATTAAATCTGAATTCTCCTGGATAATTCCGTGATGTTTACCAATTTCTTTTGTTTTGTTTTTTTACTGTCCATAATTAAAAAATTATTAAACATAGATGTCACATTTCTACGAATCCGTAAATTTCCTAAAAAAAATCTGCAATGTCCATGGCATCAGGGAAAAAAAAAATTACAATATATGTAGTGAATTAATTCAGCAGGGGCGGCATACCACAATTAGCCCGCAATGCAGAAAAATTCATGCCTAGAAGATAACTTTGGGCTCCACTCATTAAATTTGTAACCCTGAGTTTATTGAGATATGTTTTTAAAGGTAGATACTAGATGTCGGTATGCAATTCTTCTATGAATCAGCAGCATTCCTCGAATTACTATTATAGCGTAGCAGATTTCTGCAAAATATATTCACAGCCATGAAAAGAAATAGGAAATTTGTAAAAACTCTCCAGCAAATTTCACTGATCGCTAGCGAAATAAAACCATGAATTTCATCAGTCGCTCACGAAGTAAAATTGTAAATTTTGTCTATCGATTAAGAAATAAAACCACGATTTACATCAATCGGTTGAGAGAAAAAAACAGAATCTCCATAATTGGTCAAGTAAAAAATCAGGAATATCAATTGGTTGCAGAAAAAATCACGAGTCTCGTCAATCACGAAATAAAACCACGAATTTCGTCAATCACTCATGAATTAAAACCACGAATCTCATGAAGCTGTTGTGAAGAAAACGTGAATTTCATCAATTGATCCCAGAAAAAATTAGGAACTTCATCAATTGGTCGAGGGGAAAAAATCGCGAATTTCGTTAATCGGTGGTGGGAAAATTAATGAATTTCATCTATTAGTCGAAGGAAAAACCATGAATTTTGCCAATCAGTTGCGGAAAACAAAAAAAAAAAAAAAAATCACAAAATTTTGTCAATTAGTCATGGAAAAAAGCAAAAATTCTGTGAAATGATCGAAAAGAAAATTGTTTGTCAAAGATTCAAGATAATAAAACGTTAAAATTGGCAACTTGTCATAAAAGCTGCAATTTATTGTCTCCATGGGGATTTTTTTAAAAATTCTTGATAAATCCTTTAAAAATCGTCCTTGCCAACAAAAAATTGCAATGGCCAGGACTGTGCAAACTGCACCCAAAATTTATTTTCGCAAGTTGGGACCCAGGATTTCAAAAGCCTGGTAACATCACTTATTACTATTATCTAATTCACAAACATCTAAATAAGAATCCACCATTTTGTGTTTACACTTCAACATTCACTACAATACAAATGCAAACTAAAATGACAAATAAATATGCTAAAAACAGAAAATGCCTCATTGTCATGCAAAATCCTACTTTCACTAATTTATGCTTAAACAATGCACTGAACATTAAAGAGTAGAGAATCGATATCAATACTTACCATATAAAATATATGGTAATTGTTTAATTTTACATTGGCCATTTAATAAAATCTGTTGCCAAATAATGTGATTCAGTGCCTCTATGGATAAGCATTAAACCACATTTATTACATATATCATACATACATGACGTACATATTTCATTTTTATTAATTTTGTGGATAAGTTCAGTTTTCCTAGATTTAAACAAGTCGGAATTGTACATCAAATGTGGCAAATGATGTTTGTACTATAACTAGTTTTATAAATATTCAGATCTTGGTGCAATAGCTGGTTGCACTCTTATGCAAAAATGCATGAATACAAAATTTATTACGATTATAGTATATATATTAAATTCAGTATTATGGAAATCATGACTCCATCTTAAATAGGATGTAATCAACATGGCAACCTAGAATCATTACCTATCATGTGATATCACTGAATTAATTATACACTTTTACTTCTTCACACTGAGTAAAAGTGTTTACAGGGGTAGATGCAGGTTTTTATTCTTGGGGCCCATTTTGTGAAAGTAAAAGTTATTTTTGTGAATTTTATTATATTTTTGTGAAAAATAACATTTTGTAACGAAAGTTGAAATCCAGTTATTAAAATTCGAACCAAGATTTTATTAAGAGCAAGAATCTGAGAAAGTGTCACACCTAGCATTATGGGGTGATTCATGCCATCTCAGATTTCCTCCAAAAAATTACCAGTTATTACTTATCTTGTTAAAAGGCCAAATCCAGAAGTTTTTTTTCCAAAGTTGAGTTGTTCATTTTTTATGGGCCCCCAAAGGTCACCGTGCGGTGTGAAAAATTGAGCGTTTTTTTAGACATTAAAATCGCTATGACACACAATTCTTTGCGCAAACAACTTGCCACAAAATTCTTTCGATATATGGGATGTAGGAGGGTTCAACTTTATATAATAGATGAGAAGTCTGTGGCAACTTGTTGCCGCAAGGTCACTGAAGGTCACAAACTTATGCATTTTCGCTGTTTTTTACCATTTTTAAGGCCCAATAACAGCTTGCGCGTTGAAGTTGCCATGGCAAAAGAGGTGTCATTTGAAAGACATGTATTAGCACTTTTTAAAAATGTACATATAATTGAGGCAAGTTGGATGCGCTTTTAGTAACAGAGCGCCAAAATGTGAAAAATGTCATATTTGACCGATATTCAAACTGTCATAATTTCCTGCGGCAATGACATTTTAAAATAATTCTTTTACCATTCTTTTATTCTATTATTGCTCTTTATGAAAAAATAAATTCCATTGAGGCCTTTAAGAAAAAAAAAATGATTTTTTTAAACATACTCTATTCCGGTAGTCAGGACTTTTTTGCTTTTCAGAACAACTCGTCTGAATAACAATTTTTTAACATTTACTTGGCTATATGAATTGATATATTTTTTATATTGTTATGTTTATATTTATTGAAGACAATTATTTAGTTTTAAAATCTCAAAAAATCACCGACATGTTCTCTATTTCGTATAGACCTGTGAAATGCATATATGATTTTTCCTTTACTGTTTAAAAATTTACTATAATTTTTCACATTTAATAGACTAAAAGCAAAAGGTTTACAATGTTTTATACTTTTATAAATATTTTGGAATATTTTGTTTAATTTTTACATATTTTGGAATATTTTGCTTAATTTTTAACATTTGTTAAAAAATCACCTGAAACTTGTACAAAATTATAACTGAATAAAACGCACAGATATAAAGATTAGTCTTTTTTTTTTTTTTTAATATAAGGTACATTTTAAAATCATTATTGATGAAGTATTTTTAATTTAAAATCATTAATTTCATAACATAAAATTATTCAAAGCAAAATATTCCAACATTCCCCTTGTTTGTACAGAAGATCTTTATAACGCAATTCCATATAGCGCAATTCTCCATATAACGCACAACTTCCTCAAATGTAAACAATGAATTTTGCAGTTCAGAAGCCCATATTATAATAAGAAAGTGACTTTCTACAGAACTAAATTTGATACATTTTTTTCAACTTTGTATCCTTAATTCAGGACTTTTTAATGAAAAATTTGCTACTATTACAATAAATAGTTTTGAAAATAAGTTATATAATGAATGATTTGGTCCAAGTACACTTGGATCTTGTAAAGTAAATTTAAGATTGTGTGAAATGATCTATATTATGCTAAAAATTATTATCTGGATAACATCTGGTAACAAGGAAAGCAGTATAAAGATACTCTAATGTATTTTGATATGTTTCAGACATATTTGCCCATGTTTACAAGGTAAATTTAATGATATTTGAAATGGGATCCATATAACGCAAAATTCTATATAACACACAACCTTGCATTTTTAGGTTCGCGTTATAAAGATCTTCTACTGTATTACTATTACTACATAGTGAAAAATGCCGGAACTTCAAAACAATATTTCTGTGGAATATGAATGAATTTATAATGCTCCTTCATTTTAAAAAAAGGCTGTATCTGATGATAAGATTAATTTTTGTAGAGTATTTTTTTAAAAATGATTGATAAAATATTTTAAGTTTATAATCACATTATTTCAGCAACACAAAATTCTGAAAAACAAAATATCTCAACTCGTCTATTTTTTGTATTACTAGTACTACTTGGTAAAATATTCTAGAACCATGAGAACAATATTTCTGTGCAATCAGAATTCTTTATAGAGGTATATATAAATATTTTACAGACATACATACAATAAACCCAACTGGAGTGAAAAATTAGCCAAAGCCAGGAATCGAACCAGGGACCACAGTATACAAGACAAGACTGTAGCAAGACTATACAAGACAAGAGTTCTAACCACTAACTCTAAGCAGTCTTGTATACTGTGGTCCCTGGTTCGATTCCTGTCTCTGGTTAATTTTAGGTAGCTTTCATTACAAAAAGCTACCTATTGCAGCCGTTCGGAGGAAAGCGATTTCAAAAAATTTTGGTATATTTTCATCGATCATGACCTCCAGACCCCGAAACCACCCTCCGTTCAAAAGTTGATATATATATATATATATATATATATATATATATATATCTGATCTTTGTCACACTGTAACTCTCGTATTTATGAACCGATTTGGATGTAACTCGGTTTGTACATAGTACATACCAATGTCTCGACCGAGTTCGTTGGCCAGCTCTATCCGCTATTTTGTTTCAAAATGGCGGCCATTTAAAATTTTTTTTTAATTTAAAATTTGAAATGTGGTACCAAAAAATTGAAAATGGAAAAATATTTTTTTCTTATGTTTTTGACCTTTATACAATGATTGCGTAGCAGTTTTTGTTTTGTCTATATCTTAAAAAATGGCTGAGTTATAGCACTTTGAATTTCTAGCGTGGCTGACATTTTGAAACGTCCTGATTTTTGTCACGCGATAACAGGCGTATTTATGAACCGATATGGATGTACCTTCGTGTGTACATAGTACATACCAATGTCTTGACAGAGTTCGTTGGCCAGCTTCATCCGCCATCTTGTTTCAAGATGGCGGCCATTTAAAAAATTTAAAAAAAAAATTAATTTAAAATAAAATACCAAAAAATTGGAAAATGAAAAAGATTTTTTTCTTATGTGTTTGACCTTAATACAAAGATTCCGGAGCAGTTTTTGTTTCATCTATATCTTAAAAAATGGCTGAGTTATAGCACTTTGAATTTCTAGCGTGGCTGACATTTTGAAACGTCCTGATTTTTGTCACGTGATAACAGGCGTATTTATGAACCGATATGGATGTACCTTGGTGTGTACGTAGTACATACTAATGTATCGACCGAGTTCGTTGGCCAGCTTCATCCGCCATCTTGTTTCAAAATGGCGGCCACTTAAAAAAATTAAAAAAGATTTTTAATTTAAAATGATGTACCAAAAAATTGGAAAATGAAAAAGATTTTTTTTTTTATGTGTTTGACCTTAATACAACGATTCCGGAACAGTTTTTGTTTCGTCTATATCTAAAAAAATGGCTTAGTTATAGCATTTTGAATTTCTATTGTGGCTGACATTTTGAAATGACCTGATATTTATCACGCGATAACAGGCGTATTTATGAACCGATTAGGATGTAACTTGGTGTGTACATAGTATATACCAATGTCTCGACCGAGATCGTTGGCCAGCTTCATCCGTCATCTTGTTTCAAAATGGCGGCCATTTAAAAAATTGCAATTTAAAATGAGGTATCAAAAAATTGGAAAATGAAAAAGATTTTCTTATGTGTTTGACCTTGATACAAAGATTCCGGAGCAGTTTTTATTTCGTCTATATCTTATAAAATGGTTGAGTTATAGCACTTTGAACTTCTAGCATGGCTGACATTTTGAAACGATCTAATATTTGTCACGATATAACACACGTATTTACAGTGGCGTAGCTACGTTTTTTGGCGCCCGGGGCAGGAAGAAATTTTGGGCCCCCCTCCCCCCCCCCCAATAAAAAATAACCACATTATTTTACGTCAAGATGAAAAAAAAAAGTATTTTTTGACTTATTCCGGGAGGAAAAGGCAGTTTCACTCTTCCTTGCTTTTAAGGATTCAGCTATTTTTATTCAAACCACGAAACTAAAATGCATGGAACCCGATTATAGAAGATTTCTAGTTTTTGTCAATACTATATTTGAATGGGAATTTCATAAATTTAGCGAAAAGTTCACGGATATGACTGTTGTTTTAAGCGTATGGGAGTAGCAACAATGAAAAAAAAAAGACATTTGCTAAAACTCCTAAATTACGCCCGATTATGGGGAAAAGTATCCTACTTCAAAACAGAAGCCGCCCTAGAATTTCAAATTCCTCTACTCATCCATTTTTAAACAGAGGAGAACCAAAACATGTTCTTGAATCCTTCTATCAAGACCTAGCGATTATGCAAGAAGTAAATTTGTATTTATAATTATATATATATATATATATATATGTGTGTGTGTGTGTGTATTTTTTTTTTTTTTTTTTGTTTGAAATCTTAAAGGGGCCGCTATTTTGAAACAGGATGGAGGATCAAGATTTCCAACGAATTTGATCGAGATCTTAATAAACCCTTAAAATATGCTCAATCAATCACATCCAACTCGCTTTATAAATTGGTGCAGTCGCATGATAATGGTCATATATCGAGAGAGACATATACTTCTATGGATGAAAAGGATAATTAAAATCTTTTTAAAATTCAAAATTAAAATTAAATTTCAAAAATTAAAATTAAAATCGTTAAAATATTTTCCTAACTTTAAATCTTTTATTATAAAATCCGTTTTACACCTTGTAATTTTGTTTCCCAGCATAACATTTTTTTCGCTCACCATTAAACTCGGAGAAGAGAGTAACTCAAGATGGAAAATGCTGCTATTTGGACCATCCTTCTTCGTTTGCGGTTAAAGCCTTGTCTCGGGAATTGTGAGGGTCTTGACCACAGGTCAATCAAGAGCTAATTAACCAAATAAACTAAATGTTCCTCCAATTTTTTACCTTCGCCCCATGCTCGAAAAGGGTACACGACATTTCGGTCCCGACACTTCGGTCCCGCCGTTTCGGTCCCGAGACATTTCGGCCCCTGGCCATTTCGGTCCCGAGACATTTCGGTCCCTGGCCATTTCGGTCCTGAGACATTTCGGTCCCTGGCCATTTCGGTCCCGAGACATTTCGGTCCCTGGCCATTTCGGTCCGGAGACATTTCGGTCCTTGGCCATTTCGGTCCCGAGACATTTCGGTCCCTGGCCATTTCGGTCCCGAGACATTTCAGTCCCTGGCCATTTCGGTCCCGAGACATTTCGGTCCCGAGACATTTCGGTCCCTGGCCATTTCGGTCCCCAGCCATTTCGGTCCTTAGCCATTTCGGTCCCTTGTCATTTCGGTGCCCACCACCTTATAACTCGTATTCTAATTGTCGTGGGCCGCAAAACGCTGTAATTTAAACATTATTTGGGACCTTTTTTAATTTTTTTAACACCCCCACCCCCCAAATTAAAAAAAAAAGCTGAATATAACAGTCCGATAAATTTAAACTTTTATAACTCGTGATAATGAAATCACAGCGAGCTGAAAATTTGTTTGATTGAACAATGTGATATAATTTTACAGGGGACATTGTCTTTTTATTATTATTATTATTTAACAAAATGGATTTTTTAAGCTTTATTATCTGTTATTAATATTAGGTATTTTATATATACTATAAACTGCCATAGATGATTTTTTGGTTGTTTTCATACGTTTTGTAGAACCTTTAAATTATCATCATTAATTAAATAATTTAAAAAACTGTTCTTATTTTTTCTCCTTCTTACAATTAGATTAATAATAAATGTCTTCAATAATTCAATTGGACACTTATAAGCTATTGTAGGTAAATATTTCCTCAAATCATTCTTCTACATCCTCTCCTTTAATAATTCAGAAATGAGATATATTTATTGAAGCAAAAATATTTAATTTTTCTTATTACTTTTATAATACAAAGTTTTAATTTTGTTTTCATAAGTTACTTTACCATTATAAACATTGGAAAAACAATAGTGATTTGGTAATTAGGTGTGCCAGGAAAAATATTTTGTTGTCAGAAAACTCCACCTACCGCTTCATTTTTTTTTTTAAAATAATTATTGGTTGCATTTTTAACAGTCTTCTCACCCATTGCAGACGATTTTTGTGAACTAATTTTATTGAAACTGGGCCTACTTCTTTGTAATACACTGTAAAAAAAAAATTGTAAAGTTACTAAAATTTTTCTAGGAAACTGGGATTCCAGGAACTTTTTATGTAACGGCAACAAGAAAAATTCCTGTAACAGATGCTGTTACAGAAATTTTTGCTGTTGCCGTTACATAAATAGTTCCTGGAATCCCAGTTTCCGAGAAATATGTTAGTAACTTTACAGATTTTTTTTTACAGTGTAAGATGATTATTTTTTATTTTATGTAATAGTGTAAGTATTATTTTAATTAATTTTATTTTCAATTTTTAACTGACAAAACTAAGGTTTTTAGGTGCGTTCGTAATTATATAAATACGTAGCAACCTACAGTCGTCGTTCAGTCCGTCCGTCTGCCCGTCTGTCTGTCCGCATATAACAGAGCAAAAACAACCCAACCGAATGGTCTGAAATTTTAAATATATGATTGTTGCATAATTTTGTCGAGCCATTTCAAATTTTATGGATATCGGATGCATAGTTTAATTACAGGGACTGTCAAAAGTTTTTCTTTACATTGCGGCCAATGTGAAAAATTATTGCAAGTGCATTTTAATGATGTTACAGCCTTCCGAATGGTCTGAAATTTTAAATGTATAATTGTTGCAAAATTTTGTCGAGCCATTTCAAATTTTATGAAAATCGGATGTATAATTTAATTACAGGGACAGTAAAAAAAATTCCGTTACATAACGGCCAATGGGAAAAAATTATTGCAAGTGCATTTTAATGATGTTACAGCCTTCCGAGTGGTCTGAAATTTTAAATATATAATTGTTACAAAATTTTGTCGAGCCATTTGAAATTTTATGAAAATCAGTCTACAGTTTAATTACAGAGACAGTCAAAAGTTTTGCGTTACATTACGGGGAATGGGAAAAAATTATTGCAAGTGCATTTTAATTATGTCACAGGCTATGTATGCACTTATGAAGTGCAAAAAAAAAATATACATTCAGTACAATATGGGGTGCAAAAAATAATTATAAAACTAGTTATAGTACGAACGCACCTCATTTGCTACGTTTGACGAGCAATTTCCAACTTGTTTGTATTTGTCGTTTATTTATTGATTTTTAATATTACCCTTTTCCTCCCACTTTCCCAGAAAAAAATTAATAATTTTTTATTTTAGTTTTATTATTAATTATATTAATAGTTTTAAATTTCGGTGACTTTAAAGATAAAATAAATAAACATGTAAAAGATAAACTTCAGTTTATAACTACTATATGATAAATTGAATATAAAATGTATTATGTATTGAGTTTATTTTAAAGTAAAAAAATGTAATGTATATTAATAATGTTATTAATTTAATAAATTAAGGATACATTAAATAAAAAACATATTTAATAAAATATTAATTTAATTTTTATACTAAAATTCCTAACTTTTTTGAGAATTAATTAATAGCAATTATTAGTAGCAATTATTAACAGCACTTAAAGTTTTTATTCAAAAGTTTTAATTTATAATTTCCAAAAAAAAATATAGGAATTTTTTGAAAAATCAGCCAAAAACATAAAATCTAAGTAATAATTAATTAATTAATTAAACATAATAATAATAATAATAATAATAATAATAATGCAACATTGTACAAATACGTAAAAATACCTCTTAACAGTGTTAGGTGATATTATGCACATTTTAATTTTTTAAGTACAGTTATAATTTACAATTCGCAAAAAGTAAGAAATTATTAATTAATTATAATTAAAGAGAAAAAATAATATTATAAGCTAACTAATAAATGAATAAACAACATGTTTATCTTCAGAACCCTTATCACTTTTATACATCCTAATGAAGTTTATAACGTTATAATAACCGAAAATTAAAAAAATATATATTTGCATTTACCCTATAAAAACTATTATATAGTTCATGTAATAGTTTTTAAACAAGCAATTGATAAATTAGTTATCTAAACAATTAATAATTAAAATAATTTTGAATTGATAAATATGTTTAATAAAAACAATTTAATTTTTGAATTCTTTTTTTACTTAACAATATAACTATGAGTGTTTTCAACTTGTCGTGCAAGTTAAATTCATGCTGTATCAAATTTATTGCAAACTAACGGCAAACAAGTAATCAAAAATACTGCAAACTTACTGCAAAGTAGTAATCTTTCCATATCACACTATAAGTTTAACCCCTTCGAAGGGGTCAATAGACCTGATCAGGTCTATTGATGCGAAAGCGCCGTCAGAAGGCGCATGCATAGGTTTTATCACCATAAACAAGTTTAGGTAATATTTGTACTTTTCATTTCGAGCATTTTTTGGCATTTAATAAGTATAGCGTTTAGAAAAAACGGTGCCTACCGAATAAAATTTCTGCAATTTCTGCGTATGTGCTGATTCTCATTGTTGTTGAATCTCTCAACAGAGAGATTTTTTGCTTTCGTCACTTTCGTGAATTAAAGACAGTCTTGCCATCAGTTTCACAACAAACTACTCATGCAAGTGGGTGATGGTATACCTTGCGGGAGATTTGCTGCGAATCTCTCAATTCAAATTTGTCACGGCAAGATAATATCAGAAAAAATCAAAATTTCTGCTAATGTTCATGCTATCTGGGTTACCTCAAAAATTTCCATGGGGAGCGCGGCGGATCGCATGAACGGCTCATGCGATTGACACTTATGTGAAATCATTATCCAATATGTATTACAGCACAAATTCTTAATTCAATGGCAAGAAATTGAACATGAAAATTGCTGTTTTATACTTAACCACTTGTCCCTAACTTTATTGTAGGCAAATGTTATGTAACATGAAACTTGATTTAACCCATTCGCTGCCAAAGCTAAGAATTTTCAATTTTTTTGTTGAAGGTCGTTTGCCAGAACAAATTCAGAAAGATAAATTTCGCTTTACTAATACAGCGAAATTTCTGCCAATAAATGAGGCTTTTTTTTTTTTAATTCTAAAATAGCGGTGACAAAGTAATCATTAAATTAAAGCCACGAGTATACTCGTGAATGACAGCGAATGGGTTAATTAAATTTAACTCTTCAGTATGCGCTCAGCTTTTTACATCATAAGTGAATCTTTTTCACTGGTAAATATTAATGTAACTTGAATGTATTATTAGTTGCAGTTATAGAGATTGGCCTTATATTTTTTATCCATGCTTTTTTTTTAAATTAAGAAATTAAATAAGGATATACCTAAATTCTTAAAGTTACTCGAAATACTTCTATCATATATACACAGTCAAGACAAGATTCCAAGCACTGGTAAAAAGCTCCATTTTAGACAGGCTTCCATGTAAAGAAGTGTAATTAATTATACTTCTAAGATACACTGCCTCAATAAGATCTATTGTTCGTTTCGCAGGGATTCTGAAACTCTTCCGTTTGAGACAGGATTCCGTTATAGAAAGATTCCGCTTTCACAGGTTTCACTATGCTTCACTAAAGAAGGGTGAAAATCCCCTTTTCAGACAGGTTTTCAGCAAATTTAATTGTATCGCAATTCATATTAAGACCATGTAACGCTTACGTTAAAGACAGGATTCTGTTATAGACAATTACTATTTTGACAAGTTTTATTCTATTCATATGATATAAATAAGTATATTTATATAAATACACAAAACTTTTAAAAATGGAACCTGCCTATAACGGAGTTCTGTCTTAAACATAAATGTTCTATAGTGCTACGGAAAAGAATACTATACTAATACACAACACGGAAACCTGTGTAAAACGGAAGTTTTCACCAATATTTACAATTTCATCTTGACAGGTTTTACTATATATATAACATGAAGGGAAAATTCTGGACCCCCCCCCCCCCCCGAAACGAAATCCTGGCTACGCCACTGCATGTCGTCCCGGTTTTTTTAAGCCATTAAAGTTGAAAAATGCCGTGTGGCCACAAAAAAGCGCCAGCTGACTAGAACAAAGAAAGCGCGAGTAGAATAATTCTTCTATCTGGATCTTTATTTAGCATAATCAAATGGGGGAAGCCAGGACATCTACACTTGACATATATATATACATGTATAATATTCTTTTGAATGAATAACATATAGATATCAAGAAAAGCCAAATATGTTTTCTAAATTTCCAAATTTCTTCATTGTGATATATTTATAAAATTTCTTAATTTAAAATGAAATTTTACGTAAAAGTGATTCACTATACATTACTATTTTGAGATTTTATGTTATTTTTTTGTATTTTCATTTTTATTTTTTATTTGTCATATTAAAACATGTAGGCTGCTTTAATTCTAAGTACAGTCGAACCCGGTTAAGACGCGTCTCAAGGGAGTGGACCAAAGTCGCGTATTAAGCGGGATCGTGTATTAAACGTGATTTGGATAATGTTGCAGGAACTGGGCTTATTTACACATCTAATAGTCTAAATGAAATTTTGAGCTTTCATTTATATGATTATGATCGAAAATTGTTTCTTATACGTATAATTAGATTTAAATTTCATTGTATCCAACTTTACTCAGTGTATCTTTTTATAATACACTGGAATAATATAACTGGAATAATAACTGAAAATATATATGGATTAAAACATGGCTTTATTGTCGCTAATACATGATAATCAAAGATAAAATAGCAAAAATAATTTTTCTGCTAGACTAATTTTTTTTTAAACAAAAATATAAAATTTTGAAGCACAATCCAGTTGTTAAAAACATATTTAGTACTTGTAATAATGAATACCAATATAATCTGTCCTTCTTTTTAATGTAAGAAAAAACTATACTTATTAATTTTTGTGTAACAAATATTGTTAGCATAGCAAAAGTAAAGAAATCATAAAAGAAGAATTAAACAACCGCAGTCGTATTTGTTTAATCTTTGCGAGTTTCTTTTTCTTTTTTCTATAACATGCATTATAAAACATAGTTGTGATATAACGTACATTTAAATACTCACTAACAACAGGTATAATCATCCTTAATCATAATAATTTTCTGACACATCTGAGCATCGTGAATTCCCCTATATATCTATCTCTACTACAAGTAAAAATACACGAAGCGAGAGACAAAGAATGTTAGGACACGAGATCAAAGAAAAATTGCAGTGTTGCTAATTTAGAGGGTTTTTTTTAAATTCCAGTAACTACCACTATTTTCAATTAGTAATGTTCGCTTTAATTAATCTGTTATTAAATAAAGTAAATATTAGTATACAGAAACAGTGTTTTTTATCTGAATGAAAAAAAGCTGCTAAATTGGAAGCACTGGAGAAGACAGGAGGAATTCGCATCTTCACCAATGAATTCGCGTCTTAAACGTGATTTTTTGCCACAAAGGACAGAAAATCTATCGCGTTTTAAGCGGGATCGCGTAATAACCGTTCGCGTCTTAAACGTGATATTTTAGGTAGCTTTCATTACAAAAAGCTACCTATTGCAGCCGTTCGGAGGAAAGCGATTTCAAAAAATTTTGGTATATTTTCATCGATCATGACCCCCAGACCCCGAAACCACCCTCCGTTCAAAAGTTGATATATATATATATATATATATATATATATATATACCGGGTGTCCCAAAAAGGACTGACTGATTTTAAAATTCAATAACTTGCAAACGGTGACAGATATTAAAAAAATTCTTGCAGGAGGGTTATGGATAAGGTCAAAAGTTTTATTACAGTGATTTTCCATTTTAGTTCGATTTACAAACAATAGATGGCGCTGTAAGCAATAGTCGCTAAATTCAGGCTCGATTTTTGGTATTTCGTGGCCCGGATAATACATTTCCATCTCCTTTTTCTGCATAGAACAAGATAAAGGACCAAAAATCGAGCCTGGATTTAGCGACTATTGCTTACAGCGCCATCTATTGTTTGTAAATCGAACTAAAATTGAAAATCACTGTAATAAAACTTTTGACCTTATGCATAACCCTCCTGCAAGAATTTTTTTAATATCTGTCACTGTTTGCAAGTTATTGAATTTTAAAATCAGTCAGTCCTTTTTGGGACACCCGGTATATCCATATATATATATCTGACCTTTGTCATACTGTAACTCTCGAATTTATGAACCGATTTGGATGTAATTCTGTATGTACATAGTACATACCAATGTCTCGACCGAGTTCGTTGCCCAGCTTCATCCGCCATTTTGTTTCAAAATGGCGGCCATTTAAAATTTTCTTAAAAATTTTAAATTTGAAATGTGGTACCAAAGAATTGAAAATGGAAAAATATTTTTTCCTTATGTATTTGACCTTTATACAAAGATTCCGGAGCAGTTTTTGTTTCGTCTATATCTTAAAAAATGGCTGAGTTATAGCATTTTGAATTTCTAGCGTGGCTGACAATTTGAAACGTCCTGAATTTTGTCACGCGATAAAAGGCGTATTTATGAACCGATTTGGATATAATTTCGTTTGTACATAGTACATACCAATGTCTCGACCGAGTTCGTTGGCCAGCTTCATCCGCCATCTTGTTTAAAAATGGCAGCCATTTAAATTTTTAAGAAAAATTTAAATTTGAAATGTGGTTCCAAAAAATTTAAAATTGAAAAAATATTTTTTTTTTTTATGTATTTGACCTTGATACAAAGATTCGGGATCAGTTTTTGTTTCGTCTATATCTCAAAAAATGGCTGAGTTATAGCATTTTGAATTTCTAGCGTGGCTGACATTTTGAAACGTCCTGATATTTGTCACGTGATAACAGGCGTATTTATGAACCGATTTGGATGTACTTTGATGTGTACATAGTACATACAAATATCTCGACCGAGTTCGTTGGCCTGCTTCATCCGCCATCTTGTTTCAAAATGGCGGCCATTTAAATAAATTTAAAAAATTTAAAATTTAAAATGAGATACCAAAATATTAGAAAATGAAAAAGATTTTTTTTGTACGTGTTTGACCTTAGTACAAAGATCCCGGAACAGTTTTTGTTTTGTCTATATCTAAAAAAATGGCTGAGTTATAGCGTTTTGAATTTCTATTGTGGCTGACATTTTAAAACGACCTGATTTTTGTCACGCGATAACAAGCGTATTTATGAACCGATTTGGATATTACTTGGTCTGTACATAGTACATACCAATGCCTCGACCGAGTTCGTTGGCCAGCTTTATTCGCCATCTTGTTTCAAAAGGGTTGCCATTTAAAAAAATTAAATTTAAAATTTAAAATGAGGTATTAAAAAATTGGAAAATGAAAAAGATTTTTTTATGTGTTTGGCCTTCATACAAAGATTCCGGAGCAGATTTTGTTTCTGAAAATTTGTTCTTTTGTTTATATCTTAAAAAATGGTTGAATTATAGCACTTTGAATTTCTAGTATGGCTAACATTTTGAAACGATCTTGTATTTGTCACGCAATAACACACGTATTCGCCTATTTCCATGTGATAAAGCATGTGGATAGTATACATCAACATCTCAGCCAAATATAAGTTACTTTAAATAAAAGCAGCTTGGATAAAGCTGACTAATTTCGTGAAATTCTCATTCATAATGATTTAGTACTGATAAAAATTAGTATTGAATCTCCTATATTCGGTTTCCACTAAATTGAGCTTCGTGTGTTTGAATAATATAAGTTGGCTTTTTTAAAATAAGGTATTTGAAAGCTACCTCTTCCTCCCGGCACTGGCCGGAAGGACTTTTTCACTCCAGTTGGGTTTATTGTATTTATTGTATGTATGTCTGTAAAATATTTATATATACCTTTAACTGTTGAATGCAAGCGTTATTTATGTGTGTATGTGTGTTTTAATATATATTGTAGTATGTGTGCTTTATTAGAATTCTTTATGTTCATCCCTTAAAAAATAAAATTATTTTCTTTTTTTGTTCATAAAGGGTATTTTTTTTTAAAAGTATTATTTGATAAAATATTTTACATTTGCAACAATAATTTTAGTAACATAAAATTACACAGAAAAACCCCCCAACTCAGCTCTTCCCTTGTTTGCATTACTGTTATCACATGGTTGGCTGTTCTGGAATATCAGAACAATATTTCTGTTGAATAAGAATTACCTTTGTTCATCCATTTAAAAAAATATAAAGTTGTGAATTTTTAATTTGGATCTTTTCATACTTATGTTGTTTATGTATTCTTAGTTAAAAAAATTGTTTTACAAAACATGGAAGAACTTAATTTGGATCCTTATACAGATTGTTTTTTTTTTATAATGACCTATTGAACTGTGGAAGACAGTTGTTTTCAGAACAGGACTTGGCAGCAGATGTGAGAAATTATCTAGAAAGAATAAATGTTAAAGCACCTGATAGAAGTGTGTCTGAAAAAGAACTAATATCTAGCAGAAGTGGTAAAGTTTTACCTGAAGGATTTAAACTTTGTGCAAAGCATCGTTTTGATTTTGGTACTTATTGGAATGTTCCAACTGTATGGTTACACCCTTATCGCAAGGAAAACAGGAAAAGAAAAGAAAAAGGTGTTAAGTCTGCAAGTTGGGCAACATATGAATTAATATGTAAATATAATTCTTCTGTAAACTTTCCAATTGGAGGAACTGTTTGTCCAAAGCATAGAGATTATCTTCTTTCAAAAGATCTACATCAAATGAATGATGAAGTTAAGATAGACGACATCACTTCCAGCGATCCAACATTTGAAGTTTGTAATTCTCTGTTAGTGGAAATTGATAAGACCGAGACAAATTCATTTATAAAATCATCAACAGACGGTGTAAGCCCTGTTAAATTTCAATTGAAATCTCCTGTTTCAGAACTTTCAGCAAGTACCATTCGCTATATGAAACGAAAGTACTCTGAAGTTACCAATAATTTTAAAGGAACGTTAACCAAGAAACTTCCCCCAGAGCAAGAACATGAATTTCGGAAGGTTGTTTCAGACAGTAGCAGCTGCAGCGAGACGGAAGCTGAAGATGAATGTCTAAAAGACATAGTAGCAGCCTTTAAAAGCACTCCATCTCAAAAGATGAAGCTAGCTTTATTGGATCCTCAAAAATACACAAAATTAGAAGTTATAGAGAAATTCCAATGCTCACAGAGAATGGTAAGAAGAGCAAGAGAATTGAGAGCACAATTTGGTGCTGACAATATGCCTCATATAGACAAAATTAGTAGAAACCGTCTCGACATGAGTAAGGTTGACCATTTTTTAGATTTTTTGTTTACAACAGATTCTCTACAAGATGTTGCTTATGGAACAACAACTTTAAAATATGATTGTGGATTAAAACATGTTATCCCACATGCGATACTATCTTCTTTGGTCCTATACAATTGTCTGGGGCTGATCCTTTTACAGT
The DNA here is from genome assembly GCA_963932465.1 of Maratus speciosus. Taxonomy (NCBI): domain Eukaryota; kingdom Metazoa; phylum Arthropoda; class Arachnida; order Araneae; family Salticidae; genus Maratus; species Maratus speciosus. Next base: position 286,871,980 of record OZ010791.1, on the reverse strand, counting down.
TCCATGCTTAAAAGACATTCAAGAGGCTTACAAGGAACAATTATATGTTTGAGGGTTTTTTTTTTTTTTTTTTTTTTTTTTTTTGTAAAAATTATTGATAGTGTTAGCGTTAGCTGAATATACTTGTATTATCAATATAGATTATAAATGCCAAGAATTTTGATTGTCAAATTAAATAAGTAACATCTATCATATATGTGTCACAATATATTAAAATATATCAATTCATATAGCCAAGTAAATGTTAAAAAATTGTTATTCAGACGAGTTGTTCTGAAAAGCAAAAAAGTCCTGACTACCGGAATAGAGTATGTTTAAAAAAATCATTTTTTTTCTTAAAGGTACATGCCTCAATGGAATTTATTTTTTCATAAAGAGCAATAATAGAATAAAAGAATGGCAGAAGAATTATTTCAAAATGTCATTGCCGCAGGAAATGATGACAGTTTGAATATCGGTCAAATATGACATTTTTCACATTTTGGCATTCTGTTACTAAAAGCGCATCCAACTTGCCTCAATTATATGTACATTTTTAAAAAGTGCTAATACATGTCTTTCAAATGACACCTCTTTTGCCATGGCAACTTCAACGCGCAAGCTGTTATTGGGCCTTAAAAATGGTAAAAAACAGCGAAAATGCATAAGTTTGTGACCTTCAGTGACCTTGCGGCAACAAGTTGCCACAGACTTCTCATCTATTATATAAAGTTGAGCCCTCCTACATCCCATATACAAAAAGAATTTTGTGGCAAGTTGTTTGCGCAAAGAATTGTGGATCATAGCAATTTTAATGTCTTTAAAAAACGCTCAATTTTTGCACTGCACGGTGACCTTTGGGGGCCCATAAAAAAGGAACAACTCAACTTTGGGGGAAAAAAATTCTAGATTTTGTCTTTTAACAAGGTAAGTAACAACTGGTAATTTTTTGGAGAAAATCTGAGATGTCATGAATCACAGGTGTGACACTCTCTCAGATTCTTGCTCTTAACAAAAACTTCTTTAAATCCCCTTGCTAAAGTTTGTTTTTCATGACCTGGTTTTATTTACAAATTACACATTTTAAAACACTTTTTATGAAAAAGAATGTTACGAAGGGGCCTATTTTAATTTTATTAAAATGAATTTTGTGAAGGGGCCCGTTTTATTAAGTTTAGTTTTGTGAAGGGGCCTGTTTTATTAAGTTTAGTTTTGTGAAGGGGCCCATTTTATTAAACTTATTTTTGTGAAGGGGTCCATTTCATTAAACTGATTTTTGTGAAGACCCCTATTTCACTAAAAATACATTTTCTTAAAAGGGCCCTCAATACGCCTCAAATTTTGCCTGTATCGACCCCTGATTTACTCCTTCACTTTTTTACTATCCCTTTTTACTCTTTCACAAGAAACCCCTGATATTTTCTTTGATTGAACTAGTTGTTTCTAAAAGTTTCCTTGGAGTTCTGAATTTTTTTCTTTTTCTTTATGTGTACGACAAGATCTCTGCAGTTCTTCTAATCTCCTTTTGGTTTAGAGCCGACTCTAGGCCAATTTGACAGGGTTCAGAACTTGGTGGACCTTACTAGCAGGAGCATCCCGCCCATAATACTCTTTTGGGTAAATTTCAAAATTTTGGGCATAAATCTTGCCCTGTAACACTGATTGGTAACAGAAAGAAGTTGAGAGGAAAGTAAATAAGTCCCAATTACATTATTACATAGCTAACAAAAAGGTTAAAAGCCGTCAAACTTTAGATATAAACTTTCTTGGTGTAGTTGTGTTTTTACCCACTGCTTTGATGGATTTTCAAAATCACTACAAAAGCCTTCTTGGCATGTTTCCAAGCAATGTCTATGAGGAGACTTTACATAGAAACAATATGCCAAAAATTTTAATTTTTTTTTCTTCTAGTTAGCATTTTTTTCCAAATTACCGCGATGAAACATGGTACTAAGTTCTATCTAATATTAAACTTTCCTCTGTTGTACATATTTTCTTAATTTTATAGGAAAAAAATTATGGAAATGCATTGTAGTAACAGTAATTAACTATTTTTGCAATCACGCACATTTTGTCATAACAATTTTCAACTGTATCTTATTGGCTGGTAAGATAAATCCTAGGCTGATAAGTTTTTCTGAAAATTCTACAATCTTGAGTGTATGTATGCCTTTTGTGTGGCATTTATAGTTTCACTTTGATAGAAAACAAGTGCTGCTGATTAGGCAAATTTTGGTCCCTTTGCTTACTGCTGAGAGTTGAGAGGTGCAAGAGCCAACAATGCAGCTGTTGTTTTGGGCTGTTATGTGACGAACATGAAATCAGAATATAATATAGAATAAATTTTAAGTTCTGCCTGTAAATTACCTTATTTATGTTTTGAATACATATAGATATCATTATATTTTGAATATTTTTAACTTTGGTTGCAAGCACACCATTTTATTTCAATATATACAAGAAACAAGATCATGAATAAAATGATAATATGGACTTGTAAATTTGACTAATCAATGCAAAGTTAAAATTACTCTTCAATATAACATACAGTCATATCCCAGGTGAGTGGCATTGAATAACAACAAACACCAACTTGTCATTATCATATAAATTTACTCTAGGTGTTATTATTCACAACCAAGTAAAAATTAGTAATTTACATTTTTTTAAAATCAAATACACTTTACAACATTGAATTTTAATTTAAAATGATATGTATTTTATTTATGTTTCTCCTGGTGTGTGTGTGTGGGGGTGGGGGGGGGTATAACTATGTGATCGTACCGCCATGTTGAATAGCGATTGCTGTAACCTTGGCGTTAATGCTCGGCACCATTTAAAAAAAAATCGCCAAGCATCAATATATTTTTTTAGTAGCGTTGTTATCTCTCATTACTACACGAACATCATGATATAAACATATAAAATACAAATGATAGTCACTCTGCAACAAAGCACAGTTAAAAAAAAAAAAAATCATATAGCCAAGTTTGAACGATTTGAATTAGACATGTTTTCCTAATAGCATGCAGAAAAATATCATTTTAACGTAAAACCTTTTAAAAAAGGAAGATTTTTCATTTTATAGGTATTTGTTTATGGTAAAAACTAAATATACATATATATGTAAGTCCGAATGAAGAGTTACTTCTACTAAAAAACATAAGAAAGAAATAAAAAAATGACTCGTTTAAAATACATTCACTGATTACTCTCCCCTCACCCCCACCTTTACCTACCAAAAAAAGGCATGATTATTCTTGAACACATATATTTCGTGCCAATACTAGATCATAAAATCGAAAATGATTAAATGTTAGATTAAAAGATTTTGTGAAATTTGACGGCACTGCAAAATAACAATAAAAATGCACAAAATACTTTGACAATGGTGTTAATGGCATTATTATTTTTTAAATATTATAGAAATACGACAATCTATAAACAATATTAGTAAAATATGTTGCTTGATTTGATTTCAACATATAAAATTATCAGCATAAAAGAAATTTTATTAATAATAACATTCCTTTTTAAGCCTGTCACGTTTAGGCGCTTTTTAAAGTTTTTGTTTAAAAAAAAGGCAATCAAAACAACTTAAATGATCTAAAGTGGCAAGTTAACCTATTGAAATCTTCACTCTTTATAGAGTTCGCAGGATGAATGTTTTCATGATAAAATATCAATACTTACAATGTTTACAGTTTCATACAAAATTACTTTTACTACAACCATCTACAACATAAATGCTAGTCCGGGAGTCCCGGCAGAAGGCGGACTTTAAGAAGGAGAGCTAACTGCTAACAACAACGTCTGTGGGGAAGGAAAGAAAAATACTAGATTAGTTTCGATATCACTCACTAGGTCGATAGACCGTTGAAAAAAAGAAAATCTCCGCTTTTCCCTCTTTTTGCTCTTTCTGCTACAGTAAAGTTTTGCTCTCTGTGTGTTTCTGCGATGGCTAGCGAAATCTAGGAAACGTACGAAGCTGAAAATTTTTGTGAGGCTAGGAAAAAGTGTCTCCTGATGCACCTGAGGCTCAGAATTTTAAATTTCTAATGATTAGTTTAGCTATTAATTAAAAAACCCAATTCAAAGAATGGAAAAGTAATCATAATTTAACTAAAGCATAGATTTTTATCAAACTTCAGAAAATTTCTTCGAACAACTTGAAGAGAAGGGGAGGGTTTGCTGTAATGCAGGGTTGCTAAGGGCGATAAATGTGCTGAGCCTTTTTAAAGAGTGCCGTATTTTAAAATCTACCGGGCCTAAAAACTTTTAAATTGCACAGCCAGACGCAAAAAAAAAAAAAAAAAAAAAAAAAACAGTGGCACTCCGGGAGTGCCAATAGAAGTGAAAACTTCAACAATTACGTGTGTGTTTTTTTAATCGTCAGGAAATGTTTTATTGCGCAGGAAATACTTTTAAATGTAGTGTTTTTTTATTCATTATTATAAACTATTACTACCAAAATTACTTACCATTACTACCGAAAATGTAAATTTTGTGTGTGTTCCTGTATGAACGCCGGGAGAAAAACTGAGTTTTAGCTTCGTTCTTCTTTTGCGGATTGAGCTGAAGAGGGAAAAGTTCCTGTCGTTCACCGCTTGGCGCGCTAGTGTCTATGTACCAAAATGCTAGCATGTCGGTTACATAACAGTGTCTCCAAATCAGTGGTTTTTCTCCATCTCAAAAAAAGCTCAACGCGCCTAAAGAAGTTTTCACTTCAAAATTCCCTTTTCAGAAATTCTAAAAATTATTCCGATACTCCTGTAAAAAGTTGAAAAATACATTAAAAATCGACTTATAAAATACCTTTTTTTATTTCCTTTAAAATACTAGACGTAGAACGCAGATGTTTGCAATCTTTCGGAGACAGCTATCGCCAAGAGAAGTAGAAAATATTGCCTTTAGAGATTTATAATTAATGCCTCTGTGTGTAATTTTTTTCGCTGATTAGAAATATGTAATTTTCGTACCCAGTAGAGCTTTAATTATCAATTAAAAATTAGATTTAATCAAAGGATTTATTTTGAATTTAATTCCCTACTACCCAATGACATTTATAGCACCAGCAGATAATAATAATAATAATAATTTTTGGACTAGGATTTTTTTTTTTTTTTTTTTTTTTTTTTTTTGTGGGGTGTAACATTGTTACAAATAGTGTATTTACAAATTTTAAAGGTATGCGTATGCATCTATTAACCCTTTGCTTTGCTCTCCGCGTTATTTTGAGTGTGGGCTACCAGCAACTCCACATCATTTTGACTTGGGCTACCAGCAACTTCGCGTCGTTACACAAATAATTTATTCGGTTGGCACCACTTTTTAAAAAGAAGTTTACTTCAAGTAAACAATTTAAAAAATGCTCTGATTAAATAAGGCAAATTTTATTTTCCTTTGTTACTGGTGCCAAAATCAAATTTTGCAAAGAAAGGTGATGTCGCCGCAGCGCAGGGTCGGATCCAGAGACTCGTTTTGGGGGGTGGGGTAGAGGTCTGCACGGGCCCGGGTTTGGCCCGAGGCCCGTACGGCGGAATGGAGTAGAATTTTCAAACGGCCGGCAGAATTAGGACAATTTTTTCAACGGGCCGGGCCGGCAAAAGAATTGAACGGGCCTGCAGGGCCGGGCCGGGCCGATAAAAAAATTAATCGGGCCTATCGGCCCGATATAAGAATTTGAGAGGAGCAGATAAAATACGAGGTCATTTCTAGTGAATATGACTTTTTCGAGAAGTATAAATGTGCGTTACGAGCCGATGCGAGTTTAACAACATCAATTCAGAAATGTAACATGTCCATCGTAGAGATCGGCATCGTACAGTTACATGATGTCTGATCCCGGGTTTAATTTTTTCGGCAGACTTGTGCCGGGACGGAACTGGTCTTAATCGTTCTCAGGATGTGTAGGACAGGCATTATGTTTTGTAAAAGTATTAATAGCGATAATGAACTTCTGTTAACAGTATCTTTCGAAATGTACCATAAGGTGGTTCTCATATTTACTGATCAACAATACGAAACTCTCAGACACATTTTCTGACTCATTTTTAACTATAAACGCATAAAATTGACAGGCCTGAGTATTGAAGGCATTTGGGATCGAATAGCGTTTCTATTTTTCATAAATTCAGAGATAAGAGAGACTCTTGTCACGTGGCTGTACGTTTTCTCCTTTCCTGTGCTATCGCTTCCGGAAATTCGATTCAAAACGCTAACTTTGGCAGTATTTTCTGAAAGATATATTACTTTTATCTAAGAAAAAAACGGCATTTACATGATTTCTGAATAAGAATACCTGCCAATCTCATGCGTTTCCGAAAAGAAATGAATTCATAAATGTATCAAAATGTAGCTCCTTTGGATTTGAGAAAAGTCTTAAAAATGACAGAAATATTTTCACAAATCTACCTTTTATTATAAGCTTCAAAAGTTATCATGTTTTTTAACCCTTTATTCTAAACTACAATAATCTTTTAATGAACCCTTATTTAAATTTTGAAACGTCTGTAGAGACGTTCACTAAAACACTGTAAGTAATCGTTAACGTTTACTATTGTGTGTTTTCTATTTTGCGAACACATAGTAATTTAAAATATACTGTAAAATGTTCCCATAAATATATATGTAGAATCAGCATTAAAAGAATCTTAATTGTATGTCGAGAAAAAACGGAATTTTTTGTAGAAATTTAGTCGGGCCGGACCGGGCCGAGAACGGTAAAAATGTAAACGGGCCGGCCCGGACTCGGGCCGAACTTTCAATTTTTACACCGGGCCGGGCCTGGAAATTCCGGCCCGTGCAGACCTCTAGGGTGGGGGGGGGGGCGATGCCGAATGATAACCGACAAGCTCGGTTAACCAACCCTCTTATCATATAAGCCTCCTCTCCTCAAAATATGGCTTATTGTTACTTATTGTGCCGAAAAATTAAAAATATTACCATAGAATTTATTTATTAAATGTCTTATTTTTATTCTTTTCATTTTTACTCTTTTACTCTGGCAATTATTTATCTTATCGGTTTATTCAAAAAAAGGGACAGATTAAAAATCTCAAGGGGGGCTTAACATCCTTGAAAAGTCAAAATGTGTCATCTAAGCGGTAGTACTGCTTCATAATCTACTTATTATTAATCCAGCACATTTATTACTGATGCCTAGGTCTGTTTCCATAGCTTCTCTATAAGAGGTAGAAAGACAGCGAAAAATAGTAAACCAAAAAATGAACAGTGGGTGGCAGTAGAGCGGTATTTTCTATTCAAATAACCTAGAAGGCCTTTCATTAAGTAAATACATAAAGGAAGAATTTATTTACTAAGTTGGCTTTAAAGAAATTAACACATCATATGCATTTTAGCTTTTAACTGACTAAGACATAATCCTTTTTTGTTCAAATACCCCCTTGAAATTCATCAATGTAGGTGGCAATAGCAGTACATTTTTTAAAAACATTTGTGACTTTTTTTCAGAAAACATTAAGATGCTTGAAGTTTTAAAAGGTCCTTTCTTTTTTTTTTTCTTTCTTTCTTTGAAAATTGCTACTAATCTCATTCTTTTCTCAAACAAAAGAGCTCTCTGCAAAAATATATACAGAAATTAGAAGTGCAGCTTCCTTGAAAAGATGAAAAAGTTTCCACACCTTAAAACCACCAGAAAAAACTGAATTTTTTGTAGAAATTTAGTCGGGCCGGGCCGGGCCGGGCCGAGAACGGTAAAAATGTAAACGGGCCGGGCCGGGCCAGGCTCGGGCCGAACTTTCAATTTTTACACCGGGCCGGGCCGGGCCAAAATAGCTTTCCTTCGGGCCGGGAGACAGACCTTAAAGGACAGACCTTAAAACAGACCTTAAAAGGATCCGCATAACGGTGTCAATTTTCTGTTGTAGAAATTCAACAAAAGGAATACAAAGTGGCATCGTCCCCACCTCAACCCAAATCAACCCATATCAAAAATAATGGCGTCATATGCCTTTTGACAGGGCATAATCCTTTTTTGTTCATTAATTGGCGAAACATCAGTGAGGTTTACCATTGATACGCTAAAAGTGTTTGTTTTTCGTTTGTTTTTCGTTTGTTTTGTCTGCCTGTTCCGCGAAAACTGCCGTTAAAAGCGTTGGATTTATATCTTGGGGGGCCCCTAGATCCACGCCTCGAGGAATCTCTTCTAGCGCTAAATATGCGTTTTTTTCGCGGCCCTTTGACAAAATTCGGGTTTTTTTTAGCGATTCTTAGGCGAAATTCGCGTATTTTTCTCGATCCTTTCACAAAATTCTCATTTTTTCCGAGATTTCTTAACGAAATTTGCATGTTTTTCGCTATCGCTTGACGAAATTCGCGTTTTTTTCTCCGATTTTTTGACGAAATTTGCGTTTTTTCTGCGATCTTTTGACAAAATTCGCTTTTCTTCTGAGATCCTTTGATAAAATTTGCGTTTTCTTCGCGGTCCTTTAACGAAATGCGCGATTTTCCGCAAATTTTTGACGAAATTCACGTTTTCTCCGCGATTCTTTGACAAAATTGGCGTTTTTTGCGCGATCCTTTGACGAATTTGGCGAATTTTTCTGCCAACGATTGACGAAATTGATTTTTTTTCAGCGACCATTTGTTGGAATTCGCGATAAGCGGTGGATTTATATTTTTGGGGGCGATCCCCCGTCGATCCGCGCCTTCCGCAGCGGCGACAACGGAGTTTTTCACTTACCTTACCATGTCGTCGCAGCGGTGACAACGGAGTTTTTCGCTTACCTTTCAATGTCGCCGCAGCAGCGACAACGGAGTGCAAAGGGTTAATATTTTTCGTCGCTGTTTCCGAATATCTAATTTTCTTAAAAATTGCTTACGAACTTTTTACTTAACCAAAGAATCGATTTTTTTAAAAAGAAAAAGAAAGACTTGCCAAAGGCACATTTGCGTTTTTTTTTTTTTTTTTTTTTTTTTTTTTTTTTGGATTGATTTTAAAATTTCAGATATTTGATAACACTTAAAAATTTTAATGAAAAAAGCGGAGATGAGTTTCGGAGGAGAAGGAAAAAATTTTTAAAACCGTACATTTGAACAAAAGCGTTTGTCCACTAATTATTATTTTACGTCCGATTTTTTGGGATAGATTTCAACATTTGAGATATTTGATAACACTTTCAAATTTTAAAGAAGGTGGGAGAGTTGAATTTCGGGGGAGGGCGCGTTTTTTTTCTTTTTTCTTAAAACCGTAGCGTTTCCTACAATATGTATCCTTTATATGTTGTTTTCTGGCGTAGACCTCCGCTCCGATAAATATTATTTATCAAATATAAATTTTCAAAGACGGGGTGGGTAAATTCCAGGTGTGCGAGAGTAGACCCACAGGGGGATAATTTTCAAACTTTTTCAGAAACCCGCGAGATTCAACCTCATTTGAAGGCTTGGCCGAAGGTGAAACTTCTCACTGGCTTTGCATTGGTGGGGTCAATTTTGACCCCAGTTAATTAGGGAGCACTCCCCCTCCGCCCTTGGAAGGCGAAAATGCATTTTTTCTTGTGACATATCGTTTTAAAACTTTTGGCCTGTTCATTACAAAGCACCAACTCCTCTCCACACTTTCTTAACTCATTTTTTCACCACTAGAGGGCGTTTTAAAGTTTCAAATTGTTCATTCCTACCACATACAATTTTCCAAAAGTTATGAAAAAGATTTACATAACAAATCTCAACAATTAGCAGTTTCTCTCCCATTTCCACACAGCGAGCGGGCACGTATTTCAGACAAAATCGAATTAAAGATGTAAAATCATACAAATTTAAGGTTCATTTAAGATTATTAACTCGAGTCGGGCAACGCCCAGTGGGTAAGCTAGTAGGGAAATAACAAAGGTTTTTTATCTACAGTATGGCTTATGAATATAACATATAAGCATGCTTATATGTTCAATTATTTATAAAAGGTAAATTTTAGTTTTAAATTTAGAAATCATAAAGAAATTCTTCCCCAAGTCTAATTAGATTTCTGTTTCTACTAGTGGCGGTTTGTGAGTAGGCATTGCTGATAGGCAAATTTAAGGTTCATTTAAGATTATTAACTCGAGTCGGGCAACGCCCAGTGGGTAAGCTAGTAGGGAAATAACAAAGGTTTTTTATCTACAGTATGGCTTATGAATATAACATATAAGCATGCTTATATGTTCAATTATTTATAAAAGGTAAATTTTAGTTTTAAATTTAGAAATCATAAAGAAATTCTTCCCCAAGTCTAATTAGATTTCTGTTTCTACTAGTGGCGGTTTGTGAGTAGGCATTGCTGATAGGCGAATTTTAAAATGGGGGGCAAAAATCACAGTCAGGTCAAACCCAGTCCCCTCATTTGTCATTTTTTCGTGTTCTTTTCAGAGTGTTTTTCATCCCTTGACAGTTTAGAAAAAAATTGTGATGTAAAGAAAAAAATAAATTTTTCGTTTGTGGGGAATGGGACAAGTTAATGCCCTGGAAACTGTTACATGAAAAAAAAAATATCGGTGAAAACAATGTTCCATTTTGACGCAATTATTTTTGACTTTCATGCCATGTGTTCCGGGATTATAATCCATTAAATGATAAAAATTGTAATATGAAAGGATATATATAGATAGGTGGATTCCGCTTAACTGGAACACACCGATTTTAGCACGATTTTCTGGAGGAATCACGTGATGCTCGAATGCACCAATGCAGGTGTACGAAAAGAGCATGACGTCACTCAAGTGGTCTGTAGAAAAAGATATGAGGAATGTACCGCGGCACCTGTCTTTTTCGTTAGCCTATCGGTAAAGTCCATTCACGAATTTTTTAATGTTAAATTTTTTTTAACTTTATTGAAAATATAATTTAAAATGTACTTAGTTGGTTCTACCGATGTGCATAAATCATTTTAACATTGTGAAATTTAGAAATTTTTGAAATGTAAAATAATTAACTGAAAAAATCACCTTGGAAACACAATGTAAAACTCATTGCATCTATAATATTGTACAGCACGGCTTAAATTCATTTCGAAAAACTCTTGAAAAACACTATGTCATAGCAAGATAGTTCAACATAAAAGTAAATCAACAATCATCGTCTAAACTTCTTTAGGCGTGAAAAATACAGTATATCTCTCTATGCTTAGCAAATTAACAACACGCAAACAACACGTTTTCTGCTGACTTTAAAAGAAACTCTTGGTCAAAAAGCTGATGTGCTGAATGGATCACGTGACCGTAAAACGATCCAATGACACATCGGTCGAAAGATCGTGCAGTGTCTAAAAAGAGCTCCTACTCTGAATTTTGATTTGCTGAATCAAAAACAAAGGCCAGTGACTATAACGTCATATTGACTTTGACAAAATCGTACGAAAATATTTCAGTTTTATATAGACTCTAAAAGTCATGACATCATTGAGTGTTCCTAACAAACCGTTGCTATGCATTTCCTGACTGTTGCTACGCTTTTCTTCGACTTAACTCCTCCACACAATGGAAAACATACGCAGAACTCGATTGTTTTAAACGATTTTACCGTCTGTCATGAAACTTTTGGAGTCTATATGAAAATGTATCTTTTCTTTCAAATATGCCGTTTTCACCATCAGAAACATTCATTCATCCCCTTCCGAGGTTTTTAAATACCCGAGTTTTATTATTTATTATAATTAATTGGAAATTATGTAATTTTCAGTAATATTTTATTCTTTGCATATTAAGGAATCTTTAAATAAATTGGAAGAGTTCGGTCTATTCAGGTGCAGGAATAGGAGCCAGTAAAATATTTTATATTCATGGATGAAAATGCAGCTTTTGTTTTCAGAATGACGTCATTTTTATCATCGGAAACATTTCGCTTTACAAGAAACTTGTAAATAATGTGCACATTTTGAATTTTACTTTGATGTGAATTTTATTTAGATGTCCCATCTCATTCTAGAAAAAAAAAATTTTCTTAATAATGTCCTCTTACAGTTAAAAAGGGTTTCATAATCTATGCCTGATCGCCAATAGGCCAGTACAATCTGCCGCTCTTAATATCTGTTTTCCTTTTCAAGGGTTTCGAATCGTTGTAGAATACTAATAAAAAAACACTATTTCAAGATTTTTTTTTTTTTTTTTTTTGCATTGATGAAACACGTTTTTCTGTTTTTAGTGACAGAAAATACTAAAATTTAAAGTAACATAACTCGGGAAGTTTTGGTCGTACAAAAAAGAATGTATTGTTTTACCTGTTAAGGTACGGAGTAGATTTTTCTAAAATTAACGTCTAGAGCCGAGGAACGGAATAAAAACGTAAAGTTCGCAACTTTTAAAAAATAACTATTTTGACATTACTTTTGAGGGGATAAAAAATAACTTTGAAACTTTTTTACTTTTGGAACTATAATTCTACAGCTAATGGTTTAGAAAATTAGCCAATGAGTTAATTTTCTAACGAGTTAATTAGCAATAAAAGTTGACACCTGGGTTCTCACTGGCTTTTGACTAATCTGAGTAATTTGGCTATTCGCTAAAGATAAACTAGCCAAAATTCAAATAATGTTAGTAATAGATTTGTCGTAAAACACTAAGAATATCAAAATACGAATAATGAGTTACACGGAAAAGGTCTAATCGTACAATAACATCATTGAGAGTTTCGCCGAAACAAGAACAACAAAAGAAAAAAAAAATCTCTCGCAATTTGGCCATTTTGATCTTTAGTTTTCTCGCCTTGTGAAACATTTTAGCTCAGTGGCGATCGGCAGCGAGAACCATGACTGACACCCTTATATATTAAGATTCCAGTTTTTACATTCCATACACATGCAATGCAAGGAAGGAAATAGGAAAGCATTGTTATCACAATAAAAATAGATGAAAATAATGGTATATTTTACATTTTCAAATACTTTGAATCAATTCTCACAATTTTTACAATGACTCAATATGTATTCGTGTACAGGGACGTAGCTTTAGGGGGGGGGGGAGGGAGCCTACCCCCCCCCCCCCCAATATGTTCAAGTAGTAGGGCGCCACAGAAGATTTATGGGCGCCGTCAGGCGCCCGTAATAAAGGGTTTATCAGTAGTTAAAAAGTAATTATAAAATTATTTTATTTTAAATTTAAAATTACAAAGTGAGTTACTTTTTACATACAAAACTTGTATAAGGCATTCAATTTTAGACCTTTACTTCCACTACCCCCCCCCCCCCCCCCCTATCCCGAAGAAAATTTTTACATCCGGAATGAAGAAAATTGAAAGCGGGAATTGTAATCAATTGCAGGATAGAAGTACAATTACTTCCTTCTTATCTCGGTAGTTGTTGGTCACCCTTGGTAGTAGAAAGAAAGTGGAAATAAGTACCTGGAGGGATTAGAAAAGTTCGCAAATATGTTCTATAGTAGGGCTCCACGAAGCCCAGTGGCATAGTGGCCAGAGCATCTGTCAGCCGCGCTGCAGGTCGAGAGTTCGACTCCCCACTGGACAGGGTTCACTCAGCCTTTCATCCCTTCGGGGTCGATGAAATGAGTACCAAGCTTGCTTGGGAATTAAACACCAAGGGTCCTACGTTTGGCTGACCACTTGTCCCAGACGTATAGCACCCGGGGCCTAGGGTCAAGAAAACAGGGATGGGCAGTGTCGGCCCAGATCCTTCATGGATTGTATAGCCACAGAGATTAGTTTAGTAGGGTGCCACAGAAGGTTTAAGGGTGCCGTCAGGCACTCACAAAAAAGGGATTTACATTACTACATCTGTTTCCTAATAAAAACAATTTATGTATATGCGCAAGAAAAAATTCCAAAATCAGGAATTGTAATCAACTGCTGGACAGCAAATGTAATTTGATCCTTAAAAAAAACTAAACATATGGCTGTACAATCCATGAAGGATCAAGGACTATAGTGCCGTAAGTGTAATCCCATTCTTATAAGTATAATTATTTTCTTCTTATCTCAGTAGTTGTTTGTCACCGTTGGTAGTAAAAAGAAAGTGAAAAGACGTGGAAGTGACTGGAGGGGATTAGAACGGTTCACAATTATGGTCAAGTTGAAGGGCGCCGTCAGGCACTCATAAAGAAATGAATTAAATAATAGTTACAATTAATTGTAGAAGCACTTTACTTTAAATGTTAAATTATAAAGTCAGTTACTTTTAACATACCATATTCGTATAAGAAATTTAATTTTAGAAATGTTACTACCTCTATTCCCTAACAAAAGCAATTTATATATGCGGAAGAGATAATTCTGAAAACAGGAATTGTAGTCAATTGCGAGACAGTAAGTGTAATTCGCTCCTTAGCAGTTCATTTTATCCTTACCTCAGTAGTTGTTGGTCACTCTTGTAGTAGAAAGAAAGTGGGAAGAAGTTGAAATGACTAGAAGGGGTTAGAACAACTCAGAGAGGGTTAAGGTTGTCTAGAGGATTGCACGGGACGAAATTTTTAAGGCTGGACACGCGCCAATACAAAACAAGGCTATCTTGGTTGGTTTTAAAAACTAAAAGCCTAAACCTGGGGCCTTTAAAAAATTAAAAACCCAAAACGGCTCAATTTCTACAAAAAAAAAAAAAAAAAAAAAATCCGATTTTTCTTAACATATAATTAAGATTTTCTTTTAAAGAATGCTGCATATATATTTATTTTCTTTAAAACTTGGTACATCGAGGTCCTCTTAATTTTTTTTTTTTTTTATCTGCACCGCCCGTTTGAAAGTTTGACTTTATTTCGTCCTGTACCGGACTCCTGTCGTGCAGATGCAGACCTTTAAGTTTGTCATATAGCAATTCTCCTGAAAGAATCCTCTGAATAAAAATTTCATCCACCTAGTTTGAATTCCCCTCGCGTGCAAAATGTGACAAACAGTGCATTCCGGTCATTTGGCAGACTGGAGATATGTGTTTCTTGAAGTGAATTTATGTATATATGGGGCATTCTCAGAATCTTTTGACTTTTGGGGGCGGGGGGGGGGGGGGGAATCTGGCGAAATTAAACTTGCTAAAATAATATTTTAATCTGATAGACGAATGCCTTAATGATTCAAAATAAAGAAAAAATGGTCAGCAGCGGAAAATTTTTATTTAGCTGAGGTTTAAGTTAAACTTGCGAGTTTAATTTTCCTTACCGTTTTACCACTATAACTTTTTATTCTAAAATTTTACTTATAATGAATTTGCATAGTACCCACAGGACATTCAAATAAGAATTAATGACAATGTAGTATTTATAGCACAAAATTTTGGTATAACATTGTCTTAAAGGGGTGTTAAAAAGGGCTGGTAATGTAAAAAAGAAGATGGTATAGGAAAAAAGGGACGAAATCGGAAAAAAAAGGGACGGTAAGGATGGAACAGCAAGGAAAATTACCACCTATTTTAGGCAGATCATGTTCAGACTAAGTGGTAGCTAAAATGTTCATTGATTTTTAGAAACAGTTATTTACACTGGATTAAATTTTAAAAAAAATTAATTTACCTCTAAAAGTGCAGGAATAAAATAAACCTTGGGGAAGGTGAGACTACCAATAAAGCCACGATGCTTGAAATTGATATTTAAATGCTGATTTAAATTCTACAGTAAATTTCCTTCCAAAGAATTTTAGACATTATTTCTCTAGCATACTTAATTCTGCATGAGAAAAAACTTGAAAAAAATTCTGTGGCTGCATCTGAAGTGATTTTCTGTATAATTTTAGAAGATGGTAAAAATCTAAAATCTAGGGACAGAGTTTAAAAAATAATAACAACCCTAAAAATGTGTGCAGGCTAATTTTTAGCTACTTATTTATATAAAACAATAGTTTCAGTTTCAGAAAAAAATTACATCGAATTATTTTTATTGAAATAATTTTATCCAGACAGCTCCAAACTTAAAAATCAGCTTCAGGGACACGGGACGGTATAGGAGTTTTCCAGGTGTTTGGACCCCCAACATCGTCCAAAACTTATTTATCTGGTTAATATTGTTGTGCGATCATGTGCAATGGGATGTTCCCAAGTATATGAAATAAAAAAAAACACAAAAAAGTGTATTAAAATAAAAATTATTATTCAGGGACATGAAAGTCAAAAGATTGTGCGAATGCCCCATATATATATATATATATATATATATATATATATATATATATATAATATATATATATATATATAATATATATATATATATATATAAACTGGTGTGTCAGGCACGAATGCTTCAAGAGTAAATGAACGGAAGAAATAAACTAGGTGCCTTTTTACAAAAATGAAAACAATAAAAATATTTACGAAGGAAGCAGATTATGTAACTTAATTTATGAAAGATTTGTTTTAAATTGTTGATGATTGAGCAGAATGTAAGAGCATTTACAGTTGTTTACTTTAGTTAAAGCTCAAATTCCTCCCAAAATATTACTTTTGACACATTCGTAAAATCATCATCATCTGTTCGCATATAAAATTTCACGTATTTTTAACTAGTTCTCTAAGAATCAAACAGTACTGGAATTTTTCTGTAAAAATCAAAACTGACATTTTAAACAATCTTTCGAGACATGATGGTGAGAGAAGTGATCAACGGGTAACAATCAAGCTACAATTCAGTACGTGTTTCACATATTTAAAAAGAAAAAGCTTTCTCGGTTCGTCGGTTCGTTTGTATTTTTAATATGTAAATCTGAAAGTTTGATGCATGTAGACATGAAACCAACATTCTAACTGTGTTGCATCAAACATTTTTGCATTTTCGAGAGGGGGAAAAAATCTAAAAAAATCCTTCTTAGAACAAAACTTTTTTAGAACAAAACTCATTTAACACTTTTTAACTTTGTTGAAAAGTTTTTGTCTTTGTTGCATATATGTATTCAAATGGATTAATGTCTGTCAAATGTGGCGGACGGCAAACTTTCCAAAATTTACGGTATATCGTAGCAACTATACCCTTATAATAGATTATTTACAATACTGCTTTGAGTTAATGAGGAATGTCTAAATATACTACTAAACTTGTTGCAAGTGCCAATCCCAAAACTTTCTTCTATCTCATACAGCTTAAATTTCAAAAAGTAGCTACATATGTTAATACTTCCATATTATTAGTTCAATACTATACCAACTTATATTTTCATCTTAAATTTGTACTTCATTCAATTAATCGGAGTAAAAACGAGTTAATCCCGATCACGATATTTATTAAAATCAATAGTTTTTTGTTATTCTTATTCTTTTGTACATCAGCTGTTTGCGAATAGCCGGTTTAGTAGGATGCGAGTTCCCGTCGCTGCACCAGTCGCCGATGGACAATAAAACTACAAGAAAAAAAAAAAAAAAAAAAAAAAAAAAGAAAATTATACAACAATCGCTATCACAGAACCTCTTTTCGGCGGAATATTTTTAAATTCAGGGAGGACCTGTTTTAAAATCGAGGAGGACAAAAAATTTGATTCAATTCCAGTGACCAGGAGCTGAACAATTTTTGATGCTCCAGCTCCAGCTCCAGCTCCGCTCCTAGATAAAATACCGTGGCTCCGGCTCCAACTTGGCTCCGACTTCGCGCTTTTGAGTTGCAGATTTTAATTTACACATTTCATTTCTTGCTCACAAATTTTTTCTTCCTTTACCTTCATTAAAGATCTGACAAAATGCATTTTTCTTCTCATCAAACTTGAAATGCTTGTTCAGAAAATATGCCATCTTTTAGCTTTTGCTTTTAAAATAGGAAGTTTGGTGGAATTTTAAACTCAAAAATCTTAAATTTTTTCTACACTTTTTAAACAACCAAAATTGTACAACTACACATGTAAACAACAGGCGGCCATATTTTTCAAATAGTGTTGTCTCTTAGCTCAAGTAGAAAGTAGAAGTAAAGTAGCGTTACCATGTTTTGAGAAGTTTTCCATCTCTAATATAAAAAAAAAAAAAAACCCTAAAAAATGATATAATTAAAATACTGAATAATGATGTAATTAAAATATTTTAAGCCTGGAAATTTAAAAGACTGAAAAAAAAAAAGATTTAAAAGAATATTAAAAACTAAAGGAACCCTGGAGCAGGGGAAAATTTAGAGCTCCAGCTCCAGGGAAAACACAGCTCCGGGGCGCTCCGGCTCCGGGCTCCAGTTCCAGCTCCGGGTCTCTGTTCAATTCTATAGATAACTTTATACTCTTTTCGATGGTACAATAAGGAAATGGACAAAAATCGCTATTGCAGCGCCCCATACCAGCAGAATTTTTCCAAATTCAGGGAGGGCCTGCTTCCCATTGCTAATACATTACACAATAAATTAGGTTCAATTCTATGCATAACTTCATACACTTTTCGATGGTTCAATGGCGACACACGGACAGACAGACATATTGTATAAACATGTTTTTTGGGATCTCTGACGCCTAAAAGTGTAAATCCGCCGAAAACAAGGCGTCAAAAAAATTTAGATTACAATACTTTCTTCTACTGAAGATAGAAAAAAGTAAAAATCGCCTGTGAACCTATAGTTTCTGAGCTCATTTCTTCCGGATTCTTGAATATTTAACTAATAATACGGGTACAAAATGTAATCAATTATGAACAATCTTACCGCTTGGAGTCTTTACATCCCCACACAATATATATCTACATTAGATAGATGTATATTGTGATACACTGATATATCTACATACCGGGTGTCCCAAAAAGGACTGACTGATTTTAAAATTCAATAACTTGCAAACGGTGACAGATATTAAAAAAATTCTTGCAGGAGGGTTATGCATAAGGTCAAAAGTTTTATTACAGTGATTTTCAATTTTAGTTCGATTTACAAACAATAGATGGCGCTGTAAGCAATAGTCACTAAATTCAGGCTCGATTTTTGGTACTTCGTGGCCCGGATAATACATTTCCATCTCCTTTTTCTGCATGGAACAAGATAAAGGACCAAAAATCGAGTCTGTATTTAGCGACTATTGCTTGCAGCGTCATCTATTGTTTGTAAATCGAACTAAAATAGAAAATCACTGTAATAAAACTTTTGACCTTATGCATAACCCTCCTGCAAGAATTTTTTTAATATCTGTCACCGTTTGCAAGTTATTGAATTTTAAAATCAGTCAGTCCTTTTTGGGACACCCGGTATATTAATCGACAGTGCAAAATGTGTTTTGAAAAGGTGAAGACATTAATCAAGATAATTGTTGTATATAGTATTACTGAAGATGAATTATACATAAAAGACATGATGGTAGCACGGATTAGGGCATCTATAATATGAAATGTAGGAACCTTAGCATGGATAGAGACGACGTTGCGGGGGGGGGGGGGGGAATGAAAATTATAAAAGGGCGCCAAAGTCAGGCCCTCCCCCCCCCCCAATAAAATTTTCAAGCTACGCCCCTGTTCGTGTATGTTAGAATTTGCTCTCGTTTTCAGATTACCGGTTTACGATTTGGTGTGTTTTTGATGATGTCGGCAGAAACGTTATAAATCTGTCATTAATTTTCGAAGAATTTGACCGAATGTTTTGGTATCTAAACTTCTTATCAACCATTCTGCGACATTTTCTCTTATATCTCAATTAAATTATTTTTATTGCTCACGTTCAGCTTATATCTATACAACAACGTTTCACCAGGCAGCGTCGTCTCGATAAGGGGTTCACAATCCCTTTACTACCAGTAATTTCAGATAAAAAAAAATTCTCCTTGTTTAATCGTAGAAAATCCTACGATTAAAATAGATCAAATTTTATATACCAATATTCTGGTAGAAAAGTGATTGTGAAACCCTGAAGAGCCGCTACTGAATGCAGGGTAGGTCTTGGTCACTGTGAAATAAGCAGACCTTGGATTTTTGGAGAGTCCAACATTTTAGAAACTCATTATTTTACCACAATGATAGTGGAAACCAAATATATCCATTAGCATTCCAGTTTTTCTTTCTGTAGATGCTTTCAATTTTGGAACTGGATCCGAAATTGAAAGCGTCTTTACAGAAAAAAAGAAAATCGAAACAGTAAAATAACCGTTTAGACATCGACGTCCTGTATGCTACGGGTGAAAAAAAAAATTGAAATGTAAATGAACAATTTGTAAAGAACGCCATTGGTTTAACATTAGCTTGAGAATGACTAGTGTATGATTTCAAGTATACAGAATTTTAGTGCTAAATTAGAATGTTATGATTAATTAAACCTATTTTAAACTTTTTTTTTGTAGCGGGAGGATAAAACGTCTTAATGCTGTTGGTAATATTAAGAAGGTGCAAATATTTGATTTTAAAGCCAAATATCCTTAAAATAGATTTTTATACAGTAAACACGGTCTAAAGCTCTGTGCACGACATATTTTCGTCTTATGCAGAATGTTCTGTAAACTCTAGCAACGTAGTATAATCGAAGGGGCGCAAAAGCACCTTCAAATTGGCTGAAAATTCTTGGGGCTGATCATGCCATTGGTAACGGCAGAATTTCAAAATATGCATTAGACATTAGATTTTTAAAGATTTAAATGGCCCTCTGAAACAAAGAAATTTTCAAGAAAAAAATGCAATTCATCTACTTTGGAAAGAGAAACAAAAATCATTAATAAAAAATGCTTCAAAAAAGTAATTTTTAAAAAAATATTAAATAATTTAAGACTGTTGAAATCTAAAGCTTGTAGCAATTTTTGTAACTATTGCCTGGGTAGGGTCCTAAACACCCCTGGGGGAGGGTGCAGCTTTATCTGGTTTAGGGTGCACCGACCCACAGGTTGGTTGCCCGACGGGCAGCCTGAGCCTACAAGAATATGACTTAATTTAGTAAAATCCTATTTTTCCTTATTATTATTTTTTAATTTATAGGCCTTATTTCAGCACAGGCGAAATGAAAATTATGTCATTAGAAAAAATATTCAAGCTTTAAGAATGAAAGTGCAGGTTTTCTTTAAAACTCGAGGTCTTTATCACTAGTGGAAATGTTTCACCTTTTTATAAAATTAGGATCTAAGATTTTATTCATTTTTATACTGTTTTGAACTCACAATATTTCTATAGACTGTTCGGATAGTTGAGTGGAGTAACTCCTGATTGATATCGGATTGTGGCGAGGGGAAAGGGCAGAGCCTTATTACAGCCTAAGCAAACTTGCATTAATATTTTCGAAAAACATGTTTTGTCCTATTTAATCCCAAAATTCTGCGATTAAATAAGGTTTCATGCTGAAAAATACTTTTCGAAAAAAGTGATGTAAATTTGCATAGGCGATAATCAGGTCCTAAGGAACACGGAATTTTTCTCTCGTTTTGAAGGCAAAGGCTTATCAATTCTGCATTCGAGATTTGCCATATTTTCAAAATCTCAAAAACAATACGCACAAACTTTAATTTGTCGCTTATCCCCCACCCCCACCTCCATCTAAATTTTGTCACCATGGACTGATATGGATTATGCGTAAATCCGGTTCTTAGTATTCTTTTGTAATCTGTATTGATGCATGTTTAGTTTCCCCAAAACAAAACTTCAAAGTTTCGTTTTCTTGGAGGGTTTTTTTTTTTTTTTTTTTGTAAAATGGCTAATGATTTTCTTCAACTTGTTAAACTATTGTGTTTTTTTTCTTAAATATTAAATTAACTAAATATCTAAGGCCTACTGTTACATCGTAAATATACGTTTCTCAGCGGTGACTTCTTTGACTACCATTATTTCCGTACAGTAAACATCAGATAAATTTCTAAAACATTTTCAAGATAAATGTACCAGGAAGATTATTGTTTCGAAATGGTGGTAGCCAATAAAGTGAGCAATGAGAGCCCTGTAAATAAGTTTTGATTAGTTTAATTTGAAAATCTTCAACTGTCGTCTACGAAAAAGTGTCAGATAAAAAAATTAAGGCTGCAAAACAGTATGAATTAAAATTAAAACTTCGCGAATAGAAGTAATTTCTTTTAACTGTGTATAAAAACATGTTCCAAATCGAAATAGTTGAAGTTAAACACAGTAGAAAGTAACATACAAATACACAGTAGTAAAAACACAATAGTGAGGTTAAACAAAGTAAAATATCATGTGAATATGCCACTTGTAACAAGATTTATCAATACTATCTGATTAATAATGAAAAAAATATGCAAATATTTTTACAAGTTTTTATTTCGCTCTTTCTAATTTTGCGCCCTTAGGATTCGTGCGCCTGGAGCAGTTTGCTCCAACTGCTCCACGTTAGCTACGCCCCTGTCGTGAGCTGAACGAAACCCTAAAAATAGCTTGATCGAAAGTATTGAAAATAAAGTAACGCAAGAAATGAGACACTCTGATTTTTATGCAATTTTCTTTAAAATTCGATAGTACTTAGATATAACTTTCAATTTTATGTAAAAATAAGGCATAGAAATATGACTTCAAATTTTGTAGTCAACTCTTCTTTGGCGAAATATTTCATTAATTTCCAGCTCGATGCAAGAATGGCGAATTCTTTCAAAATGACAGCAAATTCCATTACAAATCCAATAATAAAGCATTATATAAAATTATAAGTAGATTTACAAGTAAAGTTTTGTATAACTTTTAACTTTTTTTATGTTAAGGCTATAAAATAGTAAACATCTCATGGAGTATTTGTTTCGAAATCTGGACTACTTTTTAAGCTATCTCAAAGACATCGAACATTTATTCTGAGAAAAATCAACAAATACCGCAAAAAAAAAAAACTGTCAACTTAATTATAAGAGAGTTTTGCAATTAAAGTTTGCCCCGAGAATATCAGACGTACCAACTTACAATCGAACTATATGGATGCATATACAATGCAGGGTTGTCAGTTTGGCCTTTATTTTAATTAAAAAATTTCGAAATCATACCGGAGTTTTTAAAGAAGAAATTTTATTTTAAGTAATAACGAAATATCCATCGAAACCTTTTATTTTTTTACGACTTCCTAATGCCATTGTAATACGAATTACCTCTATACTGGATGTTAAGTTGCTTCGCAACTAGGAATTTCATAAAGCTGACCACATTGTTCCATTGTCATTAAATAAAGAATAGAATATTTCTGGTATGAATGCAAAATTAAAAAAAAAAAAAAGGCCAAACTGGCAACCCTAATGCAATGGACAAGCCAAGCAGCAAGGGGAAAAAAAATTCTTTGTGTGTTGGATTCAGATCAAATTTTTAATGGGTTTTCCCCAAAAAATGATTTTTCGTTTGAACCTGACGATATTAAGGGGATTCTTCACTCACTTGAAAACACCCGCTCGGTATTGTTAAACCTATGGGCAAGTTGTTTTCGAATTTCTCGTTTAAATTTGAATATTTTTAAACAATTTTTTTTTTCTTTCATGGGATACCTGAGGTTGACCCCTAATATTGGCTATTTTTTACTTTTCCGATTTCGGTTGAAGATTTTTTTTTTAATAAAGGTACTTTCACGTGAAAGTGTACCTTTATTAAAAAAATCTCCAACTAAAGCCGAAAAAGTAAAAAAAAAAAAGCCATATTAGGAATCAACCTCAGCTATCCTATGCAAAAAAAAAAAAAAAAAAAAAGCATTTAGAAATATTCAAATTAAAACGAGAAATTCGAACACAATCTGTAACCTGCCCATACGTTTAACACTACGGAGCGGATGTTTTCAAGTGAGTGAAGAGTCCCCTTAAAATCCCATTCGTAAGTAAATGGGGAGTTATTCCAACAAAGCAGTTTTTTATTTACCGCTGATTAAAAAAAAAAAAAAAAAAATCAGGCAGGATTTCTTCATTATTTTATTTATTTGAATTTTCTCCTTGCTGATTGTCCATTTCACCAGGTAGCACGCAAGTTTTCGAAAATATTTAATTTTGCTCCCCTTTTTTCAATTATCCTGTAAAGATATTCTAATAAGGCTTATTGCATGAAAGTCCTCGGATTTTTTTCGATTTCAGCATCATTTTCAGTACTGAGTTGGTTTTACTCTATGTCAAAATGAATGTTCCCGAATTATGGACCGAATTATAAACTAGATCGTTTTCCCGTGCTCGAACTAGCTTAGGAAACACAAGTCGTGAAAATCGGTTAAGAATTTTTCGATTTATAGCAACATTTTTTTTAACCTGTTCAAATGAATTTTATTGAATTCGGCACATAGATCGACTGTTTTCTAGTGCTCAATTTAGTATAAGAGACAAGTTTCGTGAAAATCGTTCCAGCCAAAATTTTAATCCAAAATTTTTATAAATAACGCATAATTAGTTTTCGAGATAATGACATTTGAAAATGTCTGATAATCGATAATTTTATCACTGGCTGACTGACTCACTCATCAAAAAGATCTCATATATCTACTGCACCTACAGACTTCAAATTTGGAGCGACGTTAGTTTACACTATAAAACTAAGGAATAATAATAATAAAAAAAATTGTGAAAATCGATTAATTACCCACTTGAGGGTGTCCGTTTTTACTTTAACATTACGTCTATTAGGCGAATTTTTAATTTGCCAATTAAACCGCCAAATGTTAAATCCGGGTTAACATGCAGCAAGCATATTTATTTTCCCAACCATGATTTACCTGATTGGTCAAAGCTTTTTACGTCAAAGTGACTTCTCTTGGCAGGAAGGAATTGTGTTTGGCGAAACCATGAAAGTAGAGAAATTACATATAGGATGGGCGGGGAAAGGACAAAATCTTCCGTATTTCAATAGACTTTTTTTTTTTTTTTTTTTTTTGAAAATTCGTAAAAAAAAGTAATGAGAAAGGGGCGTGGGCGGGGTCATCTACGTTTCAATAGCATTCTGCTATTTTTAACACTTTTCAGTCTAGCCGTCTGTCCGCGTTCCAACTCTAGTAAATATACTCGGATTGCCCTGAAATTTTTGGATGTTACTGACGTTTACCATATCACGATCCCTATAAGGAAAGGGCAGCTGACGTCACTGTTTGTTGAATTACTGTTGGTTCAGCAAGAAAACCTGTCCGTTCTTTATGACTCCTACCTGTACGCATGAGCTAGGGAAATTTGATTGGTCTACGTTTAACTCGTCTCTGATATGATTGGCCTACGTCGCCAAGACTATTCCTGCAATGATGTTTGTGGCAAAAATGTAGTTGGTAGATTGGTTGACGGAAGTGTTTGTTTGTAAACATGCCCTTTCCTTATTTCAAATGAAGTTTGTAGCAAGTTTAATTCATTTACAGAGACAGTCGAATGTATTCCGTTACATAACGGCCAATGGGAAAAAATCGTTTCAAATGATTTTTAATGATATTACACGCTTTCAAGCATTATAAAATTGATATGCATTTAAGAAGTGCATTAAAATATGTTGTCGGAGTTTCCTCTTAGTTCGCACAACTTTGAAGAAATTCCGTGCTATTTATATGCTGCCACCACCGATATGATTATGTGATATCGGTCACGCACTGAGAGGATTGTTTAAATGAAAACCAATGCTTTCAATTAACTAAATTAACAGTTTATTTACACACTATTTACACAATACAAAACACTATTTACACTTAAAACTCGGATGTAGGTGATCCGGTTCAACATTAAATCAAATACAGTAAAGCTGGCTGTGTACTGTTAAAACTACGTTATATCACTCTCACTCTATACGCGTTAAATTAGCTTTTCCGGAGATCAATCTCAATCTCCCAACGCATGGGCTCTAAGCCTAAGCTCTGCGAGCCTCACTCAATCCTACGCTCTATCTAAGAGCTATCCACAGGAACTCACCTTGCACTTCGCGCTGTAGGCTCCAACTCAACCCTACGCTCCATCTAAGAGCTCTACGCAGGAACTACTGTCCACTCTGCGCTCTCGGCTCCAACTGCCACGCTCCGTGCCAAAAAAACTGCTTTTCGCACCCTCTGCTTTTACTCAACGTAACCCCCCAGGGTTTCTACCAGGCTCGCATTCCAAGCTCTTTTCCTCGTTCGTGGAATGCCTAGTCTCCCCATCTTCAACAGACATCTCAAAAGGTCGGTCACACCCCTCTCCAACCATCTTTTTTTCCCTTCATTGCATCTGTACATTTTCACCGGCTCAATTCAGTTTCAGATAAGGAAAGAATGTTACTTTGAAATTCCAGTGCACAGGCCATACAATATATAATATATTAAGACAAAAATAATATAGAACCCTAGTTCTAATAGCAACTGGCTCTCAGAACCTGACACCCCCCACCTTAGCGGAAAATATGCCATTTAGGGACTAATTTTCCCCAAACATATAGTAATATCACAGAAGAGTTCAATAGTCTCTTTGCAGGTTTCTTCATTATCATTATTACACATATATTTCAAGGTGTCTGAACATTATCTACTGACATCTCTAATGAACCGTGTACTAATATTATTATTACAGAAAAACTATACATGCTAATACACTATTATAAACACAAAATTCAAATACAATTACACATACATAAAAAAAAATTTGAAACGTGATGACATCCCTTTCAGGTTTGTCCACTATTTAGTCATTGATGCCGATGGGCTAGCAACTGGCTGTTCTTCCCAGCTCTTCCTATGTAGCCTAAAAATTGCATCAGCATTCAAATGTTGCGCTCCTGGACGATGAGAAATACTCAGGTTCCAGCGTTGCAAGGCAAGAGCCCATCTAGTGAGTTTGGGGGACCTTGGGGTTGTTTCAGTGAGAAATTTTAATGGATTTTGATCCGTTATGATCTCAATTTGAGATCCATATGTCCACTTTTCAAACTTCCGCAACCCGAAGAAAACACTCCAAGCCTCTTTCTCTATACTCGACCAAGCTCGCTGAGCCCCTGATAATTTCTGACTGGCAAAAGCTATCGGTTTAAACTGACCCTTTTCATCTTTTTGAGTAAGACAACATCCTACTGCCAGGTCTGAAGCATCGGCGTGAAGCTGATACTCCCGGCCTACGGTAGGTGTAGCCAAAGGCGTCACGTTACATAACTCATCTTTAAGGGTGTTAAATGCTTCTTCTGCCCTTTCATCCCATGGTACAGTATTTTTAACCTTCCCTTTAGTTAATTCAGTTAAAGGTATAGCAATTTCTGCATAATTTGGAATATAAGATCGGTAAAATCCCATTAATCCCAAAACAGATCTAACTTCCTTTTTAGTTTTCGGTCTCTTTAAGTCCCTTATTGCTCCTATTTTTTCCTCATCAGGTGCATGCGTTCCACCCCCAATTACATGAGCTAAAAACTTAGACAATTTCTCTCCAAATTTACATTTATCCAGCCTAATCATAAGATTTCTATTTTTTAGTTCTTCTATGACAGACCTAACATGCTCACAATGCTCTTCCCAGGTGTCGGATAAAATGATGACATCATCAATATATGCTTTTGCATACCTCCGATGACCTTGAAGAACCTCATTCATATCTTTTTGGAACGTAGCAGCCGCCCCTGATAAACCAAAAGGCATAGTACGCCACTGATAAGTCCCATTATGAGCTGTAAACGCTGTCAAATGTTTACATTCCTCAGTCATTTTAATCTGCCAATAACCCCTCAATAAATCAATCGAAGATAAATATTTAGCTGCCCCCGCAGTATACATGATTTCCTGCGAATCTTTCATAGGAAATGTTGGGACTTGCGTTACTGAATTTAAAGCTCTATAATCTATACAAAGCCTAATAGTTGCGTCTTTTTTCGCCACGCAAACAATTGGATGACTAATTTCGGCATTTGACACTTCGATTAGACTTAATTCTAATAACTCCTGAATCTGTCTATCTACTTCCTCTTTATAAGCAACAGGTACACTATATAACCTTGGCTTTTTCCTTGCCATTACCCGGTTTCAAATCAATACGGTGTTCCTCTACTTCCGCTGCTCGTACAGGACCCATAAATACCTCTTTATTCTCCCTCAAAATGGACTTTATATCCTTGACTTGACTATTAGATAACCCTTTTATTTCGAACTTTTCTATGTCCCGTTCTACCTGTTGTTCCCGGTTTAAAATAGAAATTTCCCAACTTCTCCAAATTCCTCATCACCTTCAAAAACAACATTAACTATATTACACCTGACCATAAATTCCCCTTTATTTTGGTATACATAGTTTTTGCTACCATCCGCCATCTCAACTAAGACTCTATCACGCACTTTCACTTTTCTAGATAATTGACATTCTAGACACGATTTACAAAACTTTTTAGCTTCTTTAGCCATACCTTCCCAATAAAAAGATTGCCTAATTCTCTCTAAGGTTTTCTTTGCCGCGTGAGATGTTCTCCCTCATTAGAAACATGCGCTGACTTTAAGATTCCTTCTCTTTTGACCTTAGGCACTACTAATTTAGCTATAGCTTCTTCTACAAATTTATCTTTATGATAAAATAAGTCCTTTTCGATATAATAACCTCCTTTATCAATTTTAGCTAATTCCCAAGCTCTCTCTAACTGTTTGCATTCCAATTGGGATTTCTTAAACATATCTGAATTACTAACGATAACTTTATTATTTTCCTCTGTTTCCGTTTTTTCTACATTTTGACCTTGTAAATTTCCCGATATCGTTTCTATTGGGTAAACATTACAATTATCGTTACTCATATCTTTCCTTTCACTCGAGTTATCAATACTAATTTCCGGACTTTATAATTCTTGGGACTCTAGCAATAGCTCCTCGCGATTGACCCCTGACAACTCATTAATCACTTCGGGATGTAAAATCACCTGCTCATTAATATTATCGGTCACCGCGCAAAGTACTTCCTGATGAATTATATTAGTTTGTCCGAATTGCGGAATAGCTAATGGTAACTTAACAAACGGTGATTTAACTGCTTCACCAAATAATCCTTGTAGATAAATACTACCCGCTCTTTTTAATTTCTCTTCCGGTACCAAATCTTTATGAATAACACTAATTTTACATCCAGAATCAACCAATCCTTTTGCTTTTTGCCAATTTACACTAACTTCAATTTTCTCAAGTTTATTTAATTTCTCACCAATAACATTAGTTCTCTGTTCGGCCTTTGCCGATATCCTCGCCACAATAGCTACCTTAGGTAACTCTTTATTTCCTTTCACGACAATCTTATTTACACCCGCTTTCTGTTCACGCCCTTTACTACCATTATTATTTCCCTCATTACCCACTTTATTACAAAAACGTTGGTAATGACCTCTTAAACCACATTTGAAGCATCTAGGAGCTGAAACATCACTAGGTTTCTTAAAATCAGTTTTCCTACCGAAAAAGCATTAGTCTCATTACTCCCGTTTTGCCTCCAATTACCACTAAATTTACTATCCTCCCTCGGTTTCCCTTTTTCACTGTTTACATACCTATCTTTACCCTTAAAACTTTTATATGTAACGGAATAAGACTTATGTTTAGCGTCAAAATAATTGTCACATTCTTTAGCAATTTTAGAAGCTTCTAACCATTTACTCTGCTGAGTTAACCCAATATATGATGCGGTTTCTTAATCTAACGTATTTAATAACTTATCCGTAATTATTAACTGGTTGACCTTTTCATATGAGTCCGCACCCCTAATCTTACAATAATTTTCCCATGTTGCTATTAAACGCGATACAAATAATACATGAGTTTCATTCTGGTTTCTCCTAGCCTTCTTAAAATTTTCCAAACACGGCTTCGGTGTCGGCTCATGTTCCCTTAGAACTAACTCCTTTAATTCCTCATAACTTTCAATTTGTTCCCTAGTGGTATAAATTAACAAATTATCTGCCTTATTTCTTAACATATTTAGTAGAATTTCGGCCTGCTGGTTTTCCGGTACATTTTTAGTTTTGAATGCCCTTTCTAAACTGTTGAAAAGTAAATTCCATCCCTCAGTCCCTTCTGGTACTTTGATAGACAGAGTTTTAACACTTTTGATCAATTTTTCTATGTTACTTTCATTATTAGATTCCCTAGACCCATTAGAGTTATTTGTCGAACCTTGTATCCTTAGCCTCTCCATTTCTAATTCATGTTCCATCCTCAAATTTTCAGACTTGTCTTCTCTTTCTAACTTTTCCCGTTCAACCCTTTCTTCTCTTTCGCGCTCTAATTTTTCTTGTTTTTCTAACTTTTCGCGCTCTAATTTTTCCTGTTTTTCTAATAGTAATCTATGGAGCAACTCATAAAAAAATGCAGTCAAGTATCGTGAAAATCCAGAAAGATATCGGCTATAGAGTGAGCTGATTTTTAGTTGCTCTCTAAAAGCAGCTGAATGATAAGGGATTTTCCACAAGCTGTCATTTTTTATTAACTGACTTTCTGAAAAAAGTTAGTATTTAATGAATATCAACGAGTGGCTTTGGAACAAATGCTTCGATTTTGATATTTCTTTTTATCATGGAAATGGCTCGTTCTTCTTCACCAACGAGAACTAAAACGTCAATAAAAATGAAAATTAAAAAAAAATTAAAATTAAAATTAACAATTTGTGAAGCAGCAAAAAATCAGCCCACTCTATCGCCGATATCTTTCTGAATTTTCACTATATTTGACTGGATTTTTTTTTATGAGTTACTCCATAGAGTTGACTATTAAATTATGTAAAAACATCTTTCTTATCGTTAGCGCATGCGCAGATAAAAATTATTTCATAGAACTGCTCAAATTTCATAAAATATTTCATATATTTATATTCAAATAGCATTATATTGTCTCTACTACCCTTTGCTAATTTTTCTGAAACTGGCGTTAAATTTGGCTGAAAACCCTGCATGATATAAGCTAAAAATATCCAAGAATTTTTTAAACTTTTTAAAATATCTCCATGAATATACATGCTATTCTTACACAAATCAGTAAACATGTTGCATAGTATTCACATATTTGTATTCTGCAGCGATAGATCCTTCCGTGCATTTTAGTTTACAGGGTGACCCCAAATATTGTTATTTTTCTTAAATTTTTTGTTGGCCCCCTAATTATCTTCCTTATCATATCGACATTGATAAATATGATGTTAAACATATTCTTTATAATCCTGGAGTTTTCGAAGAATCCGACAAGTATATTTTTAAATATTCGACAAAATGTCAAAAATTGAAAAGTCCGGTGATTAATGGCTATATAGTGTATAAATAAATAAATATATTTTTTTTTTTTCAAAGAAGTTCCAAAAATACAAGTATTAAATATTAATGCGAACCACTCTACTGATTTTAAAGAATACAACAAAACATTTTAAAATGTAAAACCATACAAAACTATTTCAATTAATAAAGATTTTTTTTTAGGAAAATATTCTTTTTATCTCGTTAATAATAAAGAATTTCATTCGAAAAGAGTTGTAAAAGAATTTTAAAGTTACCATTCAAAGACTGTAGTAGAATCTCAAATTTTAAACAGTCTCCAGCAATAATTGCTTTTATACTTTTACTTTTACACTTACAAAGTAATTTCAATTATAATGTTTATTTATTTTAGTTCCATTAACAATGAAGGATTTCATTAAAAAAGAAGGTAAAAGGTAGGAATTTTTTTAAATTACCATTAAAGACGATAATGTATTCTTAAATTTTAAAAAGCCATTTACAAAAACGACTTTTTCTATTGATATATTATTTGCAAAACTGCATTCTTATAAATGCATTTAAATTTTGCCTTTATTCAAAAACTAATATCAAAATTAAAAAAAAAATATACAGAAAAACAAAATTAGGAAGAAAGACACAATCAGTTCTTGATAATACTGGAGGATAAAATTATTTGATGTGAATATAATTTTTGAGCAATAGATACGACATCTCATGCAAATGAAATAGCAAAATAATTATTTCACAATGCAAGAATCTTTTATGCATTTATTATATAAGATTTTGTTATGTTTTACACAATGCTTATTCAAATATTCACCTCAAAACAAGTTTTCTCTATTTTCGTTATGTGGATTTTCTTTTCAATATTGTCTTTTTAAAATGAGTTAAAACGGGACAGACAAGTCTAACCCAAAACGAGACAGACAAAATCGATAAACGCGTCTGATTTTCAGAAAATAAGCTTTTAACCTCGCGAGCGATCGTAACCTGCAATTATTATGCATTGATTGTAAAATTAAGCTTCATATATTTTAGTGAAATATTAACCCTTTTCATTGACGGAGCAATTAAAAAATTATTGCTGGGTGGGAGGCTTAAATTGTCATTTTCAAATTAATTGAACTAATATTATCATTAATTAATAAAATATTTATAAGAAATTATACCAATTTTACGCATACTCAGAGTTAGAATATTTTTTCATGATGATGATTCACCATATGTACCTAATATAAGATTCGCCAAATTTACCTGCGGAATGTCAATAAAGAATCCGTAATACAGGGTGTTTATAAAGTTCCGGACCCATTTTGATGTTTAATAACTCATAAAATAATAAAGATAGATTAAAATTAATAACATAAATGGTTAGATAGACTCAAAAAGTTTCACGACCCTTGTCAATGAACTTCCACGTGTACCCCCTTCGTCGCACGGAGAATATCAAGTCGATAGACAATTTTTCGCCAGGTAGCGGCAAGCATGTCGGCATCCACAGAGGCGATTGCAATTCTGGCTTTTAAGTCATCAATTAGACATGTTGGAAAACTTCGTATTTCCACAACTAGAAGAACTTCAGCCACATGTCATTTTGCAACAAGATGGTGCACCACCTCTTTGGGGTACCATCGTTCGTACTTCTTTGAATGACAATTTTCCAGGAAGATGGATTGGGCGAGGAGGTCCAATTCCTTGGCCACCCAGATCACCTGATATAACGCCGCTGGACTTTTTCCTTTGGAGATTTGTAAAGGACAATGTTTACAGGAGGATAGTGTCGAACATTGATGACTTAAAAGACAGAATTACAACCGCAATAGCCTCTGTGGATGCCGACATGCTTGCCGCTACCTGGCGTGAAATTGACTATCGACTTGATATTCTCCGTGCGACGAAGGGAGCACACGTGGAAGTTCATTGACAAGGGTCATGAAACTTTTTGAGTCTATCTAACTATTTATGTTATTAATTTTAATCTATCTTTATTATTTTATGAGTTATGAAACATCAAAATGGGTCCGGAACTTGATAAACACCCTGTAAAATAAAGCAAATGTGTGCATTAGTTTTTTAGCTAGAACTCTTGCGGAAATCGTGTAAATCCTGCGAAATGCAGCATAGCAGCGCCACCTGTCAGGCGATTTACACCAAAACGTAAACAGCACCAACTGATATCAAGGACTAACTGAATCTGAAGTTTTATAAAAATCCGTGCATTAGTTCTTGAGATAGAGCTATTGCGGAAATCATGAAAAATGCAGCAAAGCAACGCCACCTGCTGGGCGATTTGCACTAAAAAATAATCGAAACCAATTTATATCAGGGATTATCTGAATATAAATTTTTATTAAATTTCGTGCATTAGTTCTTGAGATAGAGCGTCCACAAAATTTGTGTCACATACAGACAGACAGACATTTTGTAAAAACATGTTTTGGGGGATCTCTGACCCCTAAAAAGTGTAAATCCGTCGAAAATTTTCACGAATCCAATACTTTCTTCTTGTAAAGATAGAAGAAAGTAAAAATCATGTAGAACATTAATAATTTTAAAGAAGCATATCTTAAAATTAATTTTTTATTTAAAAAGAACTCCTTAGTAATAGGACTCATTCGACAAGGCGCGATGGAAATCCTCAAAGGGTGCCATGGACCCCGCCCGCGGGCACTGCGTTGGACAGCCCTGATGTAATACATGCAAGTTGTGTAGGTTTCAGTTATTTAATTCCACCACTGAAAAACTTTTAATATATTCTATTTATCAAGCTGAAAATACTCATTTTAAAGTGCAGCCAACTTATCATTAGACTTTTTTTTTCGATCTGGAAAATTAAATCGCATCTGGATTTTTTTTTTCAAGTATTGTCTATGTATTGGAGAAATATTATCTGGATTTTATTTAAAGAATATGTATAAGGAAATATAAATATATGAAGAGCTCAGATGATAAAGGTGGTATGTGAAAAAAAAAACAGTTAATCATGTAATTGGAGATAATCAATGGTGTTCTACCATCTGTTAAATTACTATTTGAAAAAAACTAAATATTCATACAGATTTAAATTGATAAAGGAGACATTTGACAATAAATGCAAATAGATTACTTGAAACTTTACGGCTGATTTTCTCAAAATGATGATTGAATCACTTACCAACCAACTTTATCATAGTGATTCAAAAGCTCTTGGTAAATAGGTATTCAAAAGCTCTTGGTTGGTAAGCTCTTCATATACATTGGCCTCCAAAAGTTAAGGTACAGGGACTGGATGCTTTCGATTGCACACGTTTTGTCGAATATCTACCAAAATTATTGGCGAATTGTTTTTGAACTTCTGTGACGTAAAGAACATGTTTGATTTCATATTTCTCGGTAAAGATTTAGTCGGGAGGACAATTAGGGGGCTAATAATAAATTTAATAATAAAATAATATTTGCGATCACCTATGTAACGGAAAATGCTAGAATGGTTTGTCACTGTGTTAAATAACTATTTGGGTCCTGTTCAACGTGTGAGTGCATTTGTGTAAGCATAGCACTTATATTCGTGAAGATGTTATTGTGTCTGTGAAAAATTCAAAAGTTTTTTGTTTATAGCATACTGAGTTTTCAATCGAATATAACACAACTTTCCGAAAACCTGACAAAGAACTGTAGCAACAGTATACTGCAATTAAAACATGAATATATTGAATATTTGATGAGATATGGCATTTGTATGAAATAATTTTTAACTGCGCATACGTGGAAGATCCTAAAATTTTTATTATATAATTTGGTAGTCAGCTATTTAGGGCAACTTATATAAAAAGCCCAGTCAAATATCGCGAAAATTCACAAAGATAGGGTCGATATAGTGAATTGCTTCCAAAAAATAGCTTTATTATAAGAGATTTTCAACAACTTTTCAATCAGCTCACTGTATCTTTCTAAGTTTTCACAACATTTGACTGGACTTTTTATGGAAGTTGCCCCAAAATACTGACTACCAAATTATGAAATAAAAATTTTTAAATCTTCCGCGCATGCGCAGTTAAAAATTATCTCATAAAAATGCCCATATCTCATCAAATATTCAATATATTCATGTTTTAATTGCAGTATACTATTGCTACTATTCTTTGGCAAGTTTTCGGAAAGTTGTGTTAAATTTGGTTGAAAACTCTGTATGCTATAAGCAAAAAACTTTAAAATTTTTCACAGACACAATAACATCTTCTGGAATATGAGTGCTATGCTTACACAAATTGCACACAAACGTTGAACAGGACCCAAGTAGTCATTTAACGCAGTGACAAACCATTTCCAGCATTTTCTGTTGCATAGCTGATCGCAAATATTATTTTATTATTAAATTTATTATTAGCCCTCTAATTGTCCGCCCGACTAAATCTTCACCGAGAAATATGAAATCAAACATGTTCTTTTCATCCCAGAAGTTCAAGAACAATTCGCCAATAATTTTTGTAGATATTCGAAAGAACGTGTGGAATCAAAAGCATCCGGTCCCTGTACCTTAACTTTTGGAGGCCAATGTATATTTATACGTATATATGACAGTGACAAATGTTATGGAAGAGGAAGCGAAATTAAAGGCTATTTTGTCGAAATTTTAAAACAATATGAATGTGCAAATCCTGTTAATATGCATGAAGAATTTCTTGCAGGAGGGTTATGTATGATGTCAGGAATTTTTTTACTGTGATTTTTAATTTTAGTTCGAATTTCAAACAATAGATGGCGCTGACAACGACTGACGCTCAGTCGAGGCCTAAACTGACGTCACTCCGCATTAATGCGAAGGAAGGAGATTACGGCTATGGAGTGGTTGTCATTCGCCAGCACAATCTTGCTCTTAGGGCCCGATTCTGAACTCATTCGATATGATTTCAATGGAGTGCGTTTTTACCATGGAAACAACAAATTCTTCGATAGTGGAATACAACGTTAAGAGCTGGACATGAATTTAACAAGTAGTATTCGAGTTTGCGGCGATTTTACATTGATGATGTTTTATTTTCCTGGATTAAATTACTTTTTATGGTCTGATTAAAAGAATATTTTATGCATCGTATTTTAAAACTAGGTGAAGAGATTTAGAATTTTTTGTTGTTGTTAAAAATTTCATAACTTTTATTACATTCTAATAAATTTTAGATCTTTTAAGGAAGTTCATCAGTAGGTTTTTATGAATGTTGGATAATAATCGTGAAAATGGTTAATATTATATTGTTGTTCAAAATAACTGCTTAAAAACAAATATTAGAATTTACCTTGTTTAACCTTTTTGAATAGGGGTATTATATCGTTGCATTAAAATTAAAAAAATAAAATGAATGCTAGTTAATTAAAATTTTTGTTTGACAGTTTGATATTAAAATATTGTACACATGCAGCTTCATCTTGATGCTTGATAAAATAAACTAGTAAATATTTTTTATCTACATCTACTATTTAAATTCTAAAAATGCGCTAAAAGAATTAATGGAGTTAGAATTTTTACGGTTTGGCAACTCTTTCTACACACAAATGCTAATATGCATATATTTTTTAATAATAAAGATATCAATGATATCTAATGTGATAAACTAAGTTCAAATTAAACTTGACAAGAGTCTAAACTTAGTAGTACTTAAATTATTGAAGGCTACAAACAAATTTTTATTCAAATTTTTATCTTTATATAAATTAAGACCGTATTTCTAATAGCACTTTTTGTTGGAATGCAATTGTAATTTTAAAACTTTTTAGTTTATATATATATTTTTTTAAATCATGAATCGTAATAATCAGGGCTTGGCAAATGCGGTCGCCCCATGCAACCAATATTTTTTACTCGACGACCAGGATTTTTAATCTGGCGGTTATTGTAGTGTTAACGAAAGAACAAAGTGTAAACGGCATTTTCCATATCATGCGCAGAAAACGACATTCTTTGCTGCTCTAGCCAGCTAGCATGTCATGTGATTAGAATGTGGGGAGAGGGTGGGTCGTTTTTACGGGTTGTTTACCAATGTTTTTTGCAAGAGGGTTCTGTTTACTGTTTTTCAAGGAAATTTGGTAGTAGTGGCCCCCGGGGGGGGGGGGGATTGAGAAAGAATTTTAAATATTGGAATAATAACTAATGAAGAATATTCTATAATTATACGTGTTTAGTGTTTGAATTATCATCCATAGCAAATGGAAAAAAATTCCACTGAAAATCAGAAGGGCATTTTTTTTGAAGGGGGGAGGGGTACTTTTCCTTAGCGATTTCATTCTTGTATTAAATCAATCCTTAGATTGTTGTATTAAATCAATCATTAGATTGTTGTATTACATCAGTACTTTGATTGTTGTATCAACCCGTAACAACGACCCACCCTCTCCCCACATTCTAATCACATGACATGACATGCTAGCTGGCTAGAGCAGCAGAGAATGCCGATTTCTGTTTATGATATGGAAAATTCCATTTACACTTTTTTCTTTCGTTAACACTACAAAAACCGCCAGATTAAAAATCTTGGTCGTCGAGTAAAAAATATTGGTTGCAAGTGGCGATCGCATTTGCCAAGCCCTGATTAATACGATTCATGAATTTTTTAAAAATATATATAAACTAAAGAGTTTTAAAATTACAATTGAATTCCAACAAATGTGCTATTAGAAATACGGTCTTAATTTATATCAAGATAAAGATTTCAATAAAAATTTGTTTTGTGGCCTTCAATAATTTAAGTACTACTAAGTTTTAGACACTTGTCAAATTTAATTTGAACTTAGTTTATCACATTGATATCTTTATTATTAAAAATATATGCATATTAGCATTTGTGTGTAGAAAGAGTTGCAAAAGCGTAAAAATTCAAACTCCAAGAATTCTTTTAACACATTTTTACAGTTTAAAACGGATGTGGACTTGTAAAAAAATATTTACAAGTTTTAATTTATCAAACATCAAAATGAAGCTGCATGTAGTACAATATTTTAATATCAAACTGTCAAACAAAATTTTTAATTAACTAGCATTTATTTTATTTTTTAGGTAGATTTCGTAAGAAATACTACCTATTGCAGTCGTTACCATGGTGCGACTTTTGAAAAATTCTTTCATAACTTTTCATTATAGGCCCCCAGGAACCCAAAACCACCCCCACCTAAAAAGTTTATATATATATATATATATATATATATATATGTATGTATGTACTAAATTTTGTCCGCACGATAAAAGTCGCAATTATGCACGAATCATCTTCAAACTCGCCAACAACTTTGAGATGGCTAATATCTCGGCGGGGATTGAAAATGGGCGAAATCGGCCCAAGAGGGTGGAAATGGGGAGGGTTCAAAATTTTGAATACTGTCTTAACATGATTCTGATAAAACCAGCTCTTACACAACAATGGCAGGAAAAAAATAAAAGTTTTTCGTTATAGCAGTTGCCAACAATTAAAAAAAAAACAAATAATAAAATTCTCACCACAACAATTACTTTTCTTTTGCAAAATTTTCACGTGTAAAATTAAATAGTTTGACAAATTGAAAACAAATTGAATATTACGTCATAAGTTTCCTAGAGCAAGATTTCAGCATGAAAACTCAAAATAAATAGTTTGACGAATTAAAAAAATATGTATATTGCGTCATATTGGAAATATAATGGACCTCAGCAGGTGAATAGGTAACGCCATGTAAGTTTGAAGAAACGTATTAAAACATGATAAAAACCCGACTATGGAAATATTAACATATTTTAACACTTTAAGGTTCTCTGAATTTTTTGTAGCCATTTTTTAAACCTATTCCATATATATGTGTATGTGTATTCGTGTATATTACAATTTTCACAAAAAGTTTAGCTCCCTACAGCTCGCTCTTTGTGAAGAAACTGGGTTTTATCTCTAATCTTGATTTAAGTTTTGTTGGAGAATTTAGTACTTAACATCGAAATCTACCTCCGCCTGTAGGCCCGAGCCGGCAGGGATTTTTAATTTTAATGTCAAAAGGTTAAACAAGGTAACTTCTAATATTTGCTTTTTAAGGAGTTATTTTGAACAACAATATACTATTAACCATTTTCACGATTATTATCCAACATTCATAAAAACCTACTGACGAACTTCCTTAAGGGGTCTCAGGACTCTTAAAGCTTCAATTTTTCGAAATTTTATTTTTTTTTAGATGTTAAACTACTATCTTTTCTGAACATTTTGATATAATTATATCCTTGAAATTCCGATTAGAACGGAAGTTTTGGTATTTAGGTAGATTTCGTATGAAATACTGCCTATTACATTCTCCCCTATGAAGGAATTTCTGAAAATTTTTTGCAGATCTACACCGATCATGACCCCTAGAACCCAAAACCACCCTCAGTAAAAAAATTTATCAATCTATCTATCTATCTATCTATCTATCTATCTATCTCTATCTATATATCTATATCACTTTCTTCTGGACACGATAACTTTCACAATTCTGCACAAATCTCTTCCAAACTGACATATAAAATTAAGGGGCATAAAATCTTGGTCAGGTTTGTTAATGGGCAAAATCGGACCAAGAAGGTGGAAATAGGAAGGGGTTTTGTAAAAACCGAAAAAACCCTATAACTTCTTAAGTTTTGTACATATCAAATCAGTTTAAAGTTTTTATTACTTCTAAAAATAGGGCCAAAAATTTATGAATCATAGATTTTTGATAAAATTAAAAATGGGCTCAAAGGGCGCAAAAAATTCTTCGTCAATCCTCCAGATATCAAATCCAATTAATTTTATTATAAATCTTCCTAGTTTTATCTACAACTTTTATATTCACAAGTTTTTAATAGGACCAATTCGTACAAAAAAAAAAAAAAAAAAAAAAAAAAATTGATAACGAAAACAAAAAAAAAAGGGGGGGGGGGGGTTGAAGAAGAAAAAAAATTATAAATCAGTCAATTCACAAGATATAAAATCCCCATGATTTTATCATATATCTCCTTAATATTGTCTGCAACATTTATACAGGCAAGTTTTTGATAGGATAAACGCGGATTTACACCATTAATTAAGTATCCTGAAAAGGGTAAGTCCCAATTAAAATTTCTTACTCACGCCTATTTATTGGGATTCAAATCCTATCAAGATTATGAACACTGGTTAAAAATAAATTAATTAAATAGCCTCCACTGAAATCTGAAATATCAGATATTTGATAAATAAAGTCAAATAAACTTTTAAACTTTCAAAAGGAAAAGTTGAAAGAACTTTTTACGGTAACACGTAATTAATTAAAAATTAAGAAAATGGCAGCTTCTAAAGACAATTTAGCAATAGAAAAACTCACAGCTACGAACTATTCGATCTGGAAATTTAAGGCAGAAATTATGTTAACTAAAAAAGATGTATTTCATGTGATCACGGAAGACTCGCCTAATCCAATTACGGACGCTTGGTCCAAAAGTGATATGAAAGGCCGTGCACTCATTAATTTAACAATTGATGATAATCAGATTACACATGTTAAAAATTTACAGACAGCCAGACAAACTTGGCACGCTTTGCGCAAAATCCATGAACCACATAATTTGTCTAGGAAACTTTATCTCTTAAGAAAACTTTATGGCATTAAATTAGCGGAAGGTGGCAACGTTGTTAATCATATTACAAAAATAATGGAAATGGTGGATAAATTAGCGGCCATAGGAGAAGATATAAATGATAACCACATTTCTGCATTGTTATTATGCAGAAATATGTTATTCTGCATTGTTATTATTATTATTCCCTACCCCAATCTTATGATACTCTTATTACTGCTCTTGAATCGAGAGAAGAAATTCAGCTTACTCCGTCATTTATTAAATCTAATCTTATTGACGAATATAACCGAAGATATGATTACGAAGAGAGACCAGAAATTACTGCCAGAGCATTTAAAGCACAGAAAAATTACAACAAAACAAATAATAAATACTGCTCCAATTGTCGAATGAGAAATCACAGTGGCAGCTCGAGTCACATTGTATGTCCAGAATCAATGTTTACAGAAATAAAATCACGCGAAAAAACAAATGTAACCATCGCAAACGAAAAAAAAACTTATCAGTTACGGGTCAAGTGACGTAAATATAAATACGCGTACATCAGACAACAAAGTTCATGAAATAACACTTAAAGATGTATTACTAGTACCTGAAATAGAAACAAATTTATTATCGGTTAGCAAAGCGACGCAAAATGGATGTGAAATTATATTCAGAAATGACAGATGTATGTTCAAACTTAACGGAGAAATATGTTTAGAAGCGCGAAAAATAAATAACCTATACGAAGTTCAGTTAGCATTCGAAAATTACGCAAACGTAGCACAAAGCTGCAACAACAAAAATTGCCTAAAGTATGGCACCGTAGGTTAGGACATAGAAATCTAACATCAATTAAAAAAATTACGCAAAAGGAATTATCTAGAGGAATCCAAATAAACAACTGCCCCTATCCAAAAATTGCAGAGTATAGAGCAACTAAAAGACTCCAGCTCATTCATTCCGACGTGTGCGGATCTTTTCAAACACCGACAATAGGAGGGAAATCATATTTTTTTACTTTTATTGATGACTACTCACGATTTAAGATCATATACCTATTGTCTAGAAAAAGTGAAGTTTACGAAAAACTTAAAGAATTCATCGTGTTAATTAGCAACAAATTTGGAGAAAAAACCGAAAGCAATTAGAACAGATAACGGAGAGGAATTCACATCAGATGAAATAGAAAATTACATCAGGGCTAATGGGATAAAACATCAACACACAGTCCCATATTGCGCAAACCAGAACGGTGTGGCAGAGGCGAAAAGATAGGTCGTTAGTTGATATGGCAAGGACAGTGTTAAATGAATCAAATTTACCATTAAAGTTCTGGGGGGAAGCAATTTGCACAGCAAATCATTTGCAAAACAGACTACCGACAAAAGCAAATGAAAAAACGCCATACGAGTTATGGACAAACAGACAGCCAAACTTAAGTTACGTTAGGGTATTTGGCTGCAAAGCCTTCGCATATATCAGTAAAACCAGAAGACAAAAATTAGATGATAAAGCTATAGAGGGAATTTTCGTCAGATATGATAATGAATCCAAAGGATACAGAATATGCGTAGGAGGAAATGAAATAAAGATCGCGAGAACCGTTAAATTTCTCGAAAACAAATTTAAATATAGAAACGAGAAAGTAGAAAACAAATCAAAACAAGATGAAAATCGGGTTAATGAAAACCTTGTAGAAATAGAAATTTCAAATAGCAATAAGACACCATCCACGTCCAATCAACCAGTAGCAGAACCTAGACGATCAGACAGAATTAATAAAGGCGTACCTCCTCATAAGTTAATATACATGGTTAAGAGCGAAAACGCTACTAAATCAAAAAATTATGAGGAAATCGAAAACATGGAAAATTTTAAGGATAAACAAAGTTGGATAGATGCAATGAAAAGCGAAATGAACTCCCTTAAAAAAAAAATAAAACATGGTCAATTGTAGAACCTCCACCAAATAGGAGAATAATAGGTTGCAAATGGACCTACAAACTAAAACGCGACAACACAGGAAAAACTAGTCGTTGGGGGCCACCGTAATACTTACCCATCATAGATATACAGAATATAAAATATGAAAATAAAACATGTGATACATGCTAAGCATTGTATCATGTTACTTTATTCATAATTTAATTTATTTGGGCTCCCTTAAATATAATTAATATAATAACTTAAGCTAATATTACTTTTTGTTGCATTAAAATATCTCAATTTGTTGATTTTCTATAAGCAAGTAAACACTATAGGTTTACAATGGAAGTCTATGGGAATTTGGCGAAATATTAGAGATACCACCAATTTAGCGATATATCGCCAAGTTGGCGACAAACATGGCGGCATTTGGCGACAGCACAGGATCCCCCTATGGTAACCCCCCTTATAGGTATGAAGATGCATTAAATGCTTGACATTTATGATAAGCCGTTAATGGCATCTAATCTTATAGTTTGGCGATAGTCTTTTGGTTGGCGGGATAATCGTGTAGAACCGAATTGCGTAAAAGAAACATCCTTATAACTCAAAAAATTATAATAATATTAACTAACAGTTTACTGCGTCGGATCAAGCGTCTCATTTCCAAATAAAATATATCTTTGAATTGAAATTTGAAGGAAATACAGGGTCATGAAAAATCGAAGAGTGTGAAAAATAGAATTACAAATATCTCGACAACTAATTATCCGACCGAGTTCATTCATGATGCAAAATTTATGTTTTTTTATTGTCTTTTATAATCACTCCTTCAAATAAACAATTTCGAAAATTTTTGTATACCTTTCTTCAGTACGAATATTTCGAGAGTCCGAAAAAATAGTTCCGGATAATCGAGGTTACTGATATTCAATAGGCTTCTTCCCATTGTTACTTCCTAAGTACACACCGAATTTCAAGCCTCTATCTCAATTTGTTCGGGAGATAGAGCGATTACAGACACACAGACATACAGACGGACGGACAATTTTTTTTTCTAAAAATATGTTTTTCGGAATCTCCAGTGTCTGAAACGTGTAAATCCGTCAAAAATTTTTTTCGATTTTTAAAACGATTACAAGACACCCTATACTACGTATGATGGGTAAGTAATACAAAAATATAAAGCACGTTTAGTTGCAAAAGGATCTTCACTAAAATTCGGGGAGGATTATGATGAAACTTA
Source organism: Maratus speciosus (assembly GCA_963932465.1). Taxonomy (NCBI): domain Eukaryota; kingdom Metazoa; phylum Arthropoda; class Arachnida; order Araneae; family Salticidae; genus Maratus; species Maratus speciosus. The sequence goes on along the minus strand of OZ010791.1, from coordinate 286,828,384 downwards.
CGCACCAGTCGGGTCATATAAAACAATAAGAGCATCATTAATAGCAATAGCAGCATTGTATCAACGTTTAAATGTAAAACATATTGATATTAACACCACGTTCTTATACGGAGAGCTTGAGGAGGACATATACATGTCACAACCAGAAGGTTTCGTTGAACCAAATCAGGAAAATAAAGTATGTAGGCTAAACAAAGCCATAATGGACTTGAACAAGCCGCGAGAGCGTGGCATAATAAAATTTCAGAAACACTAAAAAAGATGAATTTCAGTGAGAGCAAATTTTACTCATGCCTTTTTACGCGAAAAAGGGGCGTTAACACAACATACATAAAAAACATATACGTAGACGACATTTTAATTGCCGGAAAAGACGAAATAATAGATGAAGTAATCGCGAACTTAAATAAAGAATACGAACTAAAGAATTTAGGTGACATCAGTAACTACCTATCCATGAACATTAAAAAAGTAAATAAAAGCTACTTGATAAATCAAACTCAGAAAATAGAGGAATTAATCAATAAATTTAATTTGCAAGAGGCAAAACCGTGTAGCACACCCATGGAGACAAATTACACACGCTTTAATGATGAGGATAACAGTTTACCAATAACACATATTACAGACAAGCCATAGGAGCACTTCTGTATCTAGCAACTATAAACAGACCAGGGGCGTAGCTACCGTGGAGCAGTTGGAGCAAACTGCTCCAGGCGCACGAATCCTAAGGGCGCAAAATTAGAAAAAGCGAAATAAAGATTTGTTAAAACATTTGCCTAATTTTTTTTCATTATTAATTAGACATTATAGATGAATCTTCTTACAATCAGCGTATTCCTATGATATTTTACCTTGTATTTAACTTGAACTATTTCGATTTAAAACATGTTTTCATACACTGTTGAAAGAAATGACTTCTAGTCAAGAAGCTTTAATTTTAATTCATACCATATTGCAGCTTCAAGTAACTTCTCCAACACCGTTTCAGCATGCCTGATTTTTTTCTGTAACTTTTCCGTAGACTACTGTTGAAGATTTTCAGATCTTAAAGCAATCAAAACTTATTTAACAGGGCTTCAGATCTTAAAGTACTAATCAAAACTTATTTAACAGGGCTCTCATATGTCACTTTACTGGCTACCACTATCTCCAAACAATAATCTTTCTAGTACATTTCAATTAAAAATGTTTTAGAAATTTATCATGATAATGATTACTATACAGAAATAATGGTAGCCAAAGAATTCACTGCTGAGAAACCAATATGTACTATCTAACAGTAGTAATTTACGATAATTATTTTACGATTTGGAAAAAAAATAGCCTGACAAGATGAAGAAAATTATTGACCATTTTACAAACGAAACCAAGAAAACGAAAATTTTGAAGGGTTTTTTTTTGTTTGTTTGTTTGTTTGTTTATTTTGTGGAAACTAAACATATATCAATACAGATTACAAAACAATAATAAGAGCCGGGTTTAAATATATTCCACATCAGCCCACGGCGACAAAATTTAAAGGGGGGAGTTGAGGGGAAAGCGGCAACTTAAATTTTGTGCGTATTGTTTTTGAGTTTTTAAAAATATTGCAAATGTCAAATGCAGAATCGATAAGCATTTTCCTACAAAAAGAGAGAAAAGTTAAGTATGAAATTCAGTATTCCTTAGGGCATGATTATAGCCTATGCAAAATTACACCACTTTTATCTAACAGACATTAAACCTTATTTAATGGCAGAATTTTAGGATTAAAAATAAGGCATAACATATTTTTCGAACGATATGAGTTTGCTTAGGCCGTAATCAGTCTCTGCCTCTCCCCCCCCCCCTCCCGCACACACACACACACACACCAAAATCCGATAGCACATATTAGTAGTCAATGAATTTTCGAATTTAAAAAAAGGAAAAAAATGTTTGGAGTTACTTAATTCAACTTTCTGAGCAGTTTACAGGAATACTGTTTGTTCAAAACAGTCTAAAAATGAATAAACACTTAGTTCCTAATTTTATACAAAGGCGAAATATTGGTGATAAAGACCTCGTGTTTTAAAGAAAACGTGCACTTTCATTCATAAAGCTTAAACATTTTTCTAATGACATAATTTTCAACAAATTTTCATTCCACTCGTCCCGAAATAAGGCCTATAAATTAAAAAAATAGAATTTTACTAAATTAAGTCACATTCTGGCAGGCTCAGACTGGCCCGCTGGGCAACCGACCTGTGGGTCGGTGTGCCCTAAACCAGGTAAAGCTGCTCCCTCCCTCAGGTGAAGCTAATAGTTTTAAAATTTATTGTGTTTACAAAAAGTACGGAAAACGTCTTTCGATTACAAAGTTTCTGAATAACAACACCTGCCGTGGTTTCATGCGTTCTCGAGCAAAAATTAATTAAAACTTATGTCATAAAGTTGCCCTTTTCGATTTAAGAACAGCCTTCATTTAAGGCTGTTCTCAAGTTCACTGCTCAACAAGCGCGAAACTTCCTGACACAATGACGTACACATTTTTAAACGTAAAGGTATAAAATTGGCAGGCTTGACTATGGAAGCGATTTAGAATCGAAATGATTTTCCATTTTTTGATAAATTACCTATCGAGTTATAAGCGTTTTTGATTACGTGACAAGAACTTTTTCTCCCTTTGTTGACTGATTTTTCTACTTTCGTCAAGAAATTCCGTTCAAAACGCCACCTTTGACAGTGTTTTCTTTAAGATCTATTGCGTTTTACAAAAAAAAAAAAAAAAAACGGAAACCGTCTTTCAATTACAAAGTTTCTGAATAACATCTGCCAGTTTCATGCGTTATCGAGAAAAAATTAATTAAAATGTATGTCACAAAGTTGTCCTTTGGATTTAAGAACAGCCTTAAGAAATAAAATCATACAAATTTCATGTTCATCTAAGAATATTATCACTGGCCTGGGCAACACCGGGTGGGTCTGCCAGTCTAGACTAATAAAAGAAAGTTTCGCTGTGTGTGTGGTGGCTAACGAAATCTATTGCACACAGAAGTCTGATAATTTGAGTGAGTGTAGTGCAAGATTGTTCTTGATTGCACCTGAACCTCAGATTTTTAATTTTTTATGACCGCCCCCCCCCCCAGAGCACCTTTCAGTTTTTATGCCTGAATTGTTCATAACTTGCCCCCTTTTTATTCGATCTTCTTCGTTTTGGGGGACCTTTTCCCAATTAGTTATTCTCCGTTTCTACATTCCAGTTAAGAACCTTGGCCCTTGGCCCCTTGAAAGTTTTGTGCGCCATGCGTTTTTCACCCCCTAATATTATCAACCTCTCAGTGCATAACTTTAAAATTGAGACTTGGACTCCTCTCCCCGGTCAGGGGAGAGGAGTGCAAAATAACACTCATATTTTTATTTTGCACCTAGTACCCTTTTTTAAGAATTTGGAAATAACAAAACCCCACTTTTTTTCGCGCTTCTTTAAAAGTTTATTCGAATGATTAATACATACCTTATGCTTAATTTCGACTCATTGTGATCTAAAGCGATAAGTACTAGAGCCTTTTAACATGTTTTCATCTTAGGGCCCTGCTCTGAACTACCATTTGGCTCCTTTTGGGCCTCCGATTATATCTTTCTTAAAATGGTCTGATTCACTAACTTTTTTTGTAACAACATCTTAGGAAATCCAGCTACTACGCGAATGACAAAAAATTTTTTTAGACTTCAGCTACCATCAAATTTGAATATTAATCGCCTTCTTGGGGCCCTTGGTACAGCTTCTTCAAAAATTATCCGATTCACTTGCAATTTTCTTTAACATAGTTCTAGCGTTCTTTGGCTACTATATAAAGTATTAAAAACTTTCCTTTTACCCAGCTACATTCCTCTTGACATCCTGAACCCCAGGGTCTTGGTACAGGGTACCTTGAAGTTTTTGTGCCCTAAATTGTTAATAAATTGCCCCCTTTTAATCCGATCTTCGTTTTGGGGGCTCTTTTTCCATTTAGTTATTCTTCCGTTTCCACATTTCAGTTAATACACTGGCGCCCTAGGATAACTTTTTGTGTGTCATGTATTGTCACCCTCTCATTGCATAACTTCAAAATTGAGTCTCGGACTTCTCTCCCCGAGCAAACGCTTTCATATTTTTATTGGGACCCTAGGGTTCTTTTTTAAGCATTTCTTTGAAGAAATTTTCTAATGACTAATACTTATATCCTATGCTTAATTTCGACTAATTGAAAATCTAAAGCGCTAAGTTCTAGGACCTTATAACATGTTTTCATCTTAGGCCTTGCTCTCAATTATTAGTTGGCTCCTTTTGGCCCCCCTATTATAACTCCCTTAAGCATGGTCCGATTCACTAGGATTTTTTTCGTAACAACTTCTTAGGTCCTCCAGCTACTACACGAATAACGAATCTTTACTCATACTTCATCTACTTTCTGCATCATGAAAGTTTATCTTAGACTTCTGTTACCACCTTTTTCGATCATTAACGGCGCATTCACTTCTCGGTTGTCATGGGCTCTATTTCAATGAAAATTGGTCAATTCAACTTAGCTTACTATGGCTTTAAAGATTACAGTTCCACCGCCAGGACTTGCATTCTTATCTCGGGTTCATTGGGCTCGATTACTACGGAATTTGATTCATTAAACTTGGTTTCCCATTGTTTCCGCGCGCGTATGGAACACTACTGGCATACACTGCCTTTGGTAGCGGGGACCAAGACTACAGATTCGTTCAGAAAGAGGTTTGTTGGGAACACACTAGACGCTGCCGAAGGCAGTAGGCCACCCCTATGACCAGGTTCATTTGAACTACTTTCGGAATATACAGGGTGTCCGGTCCCAACGGTGTCCAATGGCTAATTCCTAAACCGTAAGTCATAGACATATAGTTCCAATTATAAAATGCTTTAAATCAGATAAAGAAATATTTTAAAAGCGATTTGGGTCAATAAAAACCTTTCTTAAAAAATTACGAAATTTAAATTTTTATACGGTCCCCCGTCCTATAAGTTATATTTAGTAAAATTTTCCTATTGCACTGACAAGTAAGACAAAAAAAGTCCCGTTCATATGACACTAAAGTTGTGCGAGTTATGAAACTTTAAAAATGCATGACTTATGCCACCTTTCTGCTCTGAAAACAAATGAGTTCGGCTTGGCTTTGAGGGGTCACATTCCAAGTGCTTAAAGTATTCGAAGATCTCATTTCATGTGTATTTGCGCTTCAAAAAAATCGTACAAGTATTACGATTAAGTTAACATTTATTAAGTTTCAGATTGGCTGAAATAACATATGTTTTATTTTGTCAGGATTTGAGACTGTTTCTTTTATGATTTCTTTTAATAAAATTATGTTATTTTTATAAGTTTTTATGTTACTTCAATGATCTTATGTATGTTTTTCCAGTTCAAAATTTGTATTCGAACTTTAACCCACTTTCAAATATCCGAACGAGATTGCATTTTACATACTGGCTCAAATCCGATAACAATCTTATATTATTATGATTTTCGGTGGTTACCATTTATACTTATTTTATAGGATAACACAAAAAAATTCGGATAGATTACCGCCAAGAAGTTTATGAAAAAGTTTTAGATTAGATAATACAAGACGGAGATTGTTGGGATTTTTAACTGTTATGTATTTTTTAGCACTGTATCCGAAAATTGCCTTAATTTTTAACCATCATGTCAGGATATTTCGCAAATCATAAATTGTCGAATTTAAAGTAGAGGAGATGGTTGTATTTTTTAACTTTTGATAATTGATTTTTACGTACTTTTTAGCACTAAATCTGAAAATGACTTTCATTTTTAACCATCACGTTAGAATTTTTTTTGCAAATGTGCAAGTTAAAATATAGCGAAAACCTCATACTATAAAACATATGTAAAACTTTTTTTTATTTTATTTGATTCAATAACGTATTCGATGTTTTTGTTTATCTTGGGATTCTTACAGCTGGGTGGTGTGATGAGATGGGGGAGGAGATTCAATTTTAACTTTGAAATTTACAATTTGCGAAAAATCTTGATGTGATGGCTAAAAATGAAGGTCAATTCCGGATTCAGCGGTACAGAATACATAAGAATCAATTATCAAAAACTAAAAAACATGAAATAACCCAAATTTTGCAGGCTAGTGTAATCTAATAACATTTTAAAATACTTATCATTTTGTAAACAATTGAGGCTGTTAATTTAGCATCCTTTTATTTAACAAAAATTCTGTTTTTTTTTCTTCTTAAATGTGTATTACAAATTGTATATTTTGCATTAATATGTCAGAATGACTAAAGATTTCAAATTTATATTGCAATGTTAATTTTACTCTCAACCATTTTTTAATATATCTGACAAAATTATATTTCAACTAAATTTGTGAATGACCCCCAATTTGCAGCAAAAAATATGTTCCAACTTTAAACAGGTATTACTCGGTCAATTTTAATCGTAGAACAACGGGACTTTTTTTGTCTTACTTGTCAGTGTAATAGGAAAATTTTACTAAATATAACTTATAGGACGGGGGACCGTATAAAAATTTAAATTTCGTAATTTTTTAAGAAATGTTTTTATAGACCCAAATCACTTTTAAAATATTTCTTTACCTGATTTAAAACATTTTTGTAATTGGAACTATATGTCTATGACTAACGGTTTAGGAATTAGCCATTGGACACCGTTGAGACCGGACACCCTGTATAAAATCATACACACTTGAGTTTTGTTTGTATTATTATAACGGGCCCGGACAACGCCGAGTCAGCTAGTTACATATATATATATGCATAGTATATATGTAACTTCAAAACAAAATTATGCAGAACTTTTTTGAGTGAGAAGAGGGCACACAAACTTTTCTTGCTCCAGGGCGCTGAATATGTAGCTACGCCACTGAAACAGACCTGACATCTGTGCAGCAGTAAACAATCTTAGTAGAAGAAATGAATCACTAAGAATGAAAGACTGGAATGCAGTAAAAAGAATGATAAAATATTTAAAGACTACAAAAAATTATAGTCTAGTTCTAAGCAGAGAAAAGAAACCGATACTTGAAGTTTATGCGGATGCAGATTGGAGAGGAGATGTAGATTCAGGAAAATCAACAAGTGGGAACATATATGTTAGGGGGAAATCCTATACAATGGTCGACCAAGAAACAATTCTGCATTGCATTATCATCGGCAGAGGCCGAGTATGTGTCAGCAGCAAACGCAGCAATTGAAATAAAGTGGCTAGTCAATCTACTGGAAAAATTAAACCTAAAACAAACTCTACCAATAAATCTATATGAAGACAACCAGTCCACGATCAAGATGATAGAATTAGAAAAGCATTCTAGTAAAACTAAACATATTGAAATAAGGTTCCACCTGATAAAATAACTAAACCAAGAAGGGATTATCAACCTAAAGTACTGCCCAACCAAATTGATGATAGCAGATCTGTTTACTAAACCAGTTCCCAAACCTGTTTTTCAAACTCATAGAAGAAACTTAAATTTGTGTGACAATGAAACTTCAGAAATTAAGGAGGAGTTGGTGGACATAAATCATCAAGATGAATAACTATGCTATGGGGCTGTTCAAATATTACGTAAGCATGTTTTTGACAATTTTTGACCCCCTCCCCCCTTGTCAGCAAAAATAAGCAAATCGCACCCCCCCCCCCCCCCACACACACACACACACTTAAAAAAAAGGACGCAATACAAATTAAAAAACTCTACTCGACTAAAAAAAAAATAATAAAAAACGGTTGTTTTATTTCCTTGCAATTCTATTTAAGAAAATTTCTTAGATCACAATTTTAGAAGAACTTAGCTATTTGAAAAATTTTAATTTGAACATGCCAATATCTATTCCGATGCTGATCACGGCTGCTCAAGCCATTTTTCCATATCTGTTATGATATTGGTTTCCAGTTTTACTTGATTATCTTCATCGCTTACTTTTCACATGCAATCTTGATCAACTTCATCTTCATTGATCCACTCAACATCTTCCATATCTTCCACGAATTTTACGAAGCACATAAGTTCATTTGCTCGACGAGCAGCAATTCTCAATGGTCGTATAAGGCAGGTCTTCTCGCTTTTTTCACTCTGTTGATTTTTTTTGTGTCTGTTTGCTGACTTCTGAGATGCATGATATTGGCCATAACTTTCACAAGTTCTTGCGGATATTTGCAACTTTATGGAAGGGCAAAAATAATTATACAGCATCTTTAAAAATCCCTTTGCTGTAATATTCAGATTTAAGGCCAGACAGAGACTTAAATCTATAAATTCCCCCTCCTCACTTGTAATGATGTCATGTGACGATTGTATCATTTTAATTGGAAGAGGAATGAATCATCCTTTTAATATACGAAATAATCCACTACGTGCAGGAGAGCAACAATTCTTTTCTTCGCATTTTACAATTTGCAGCAAGTATTGACTTTCTTGTATGAGCTTCGAATACCAATCCAAGTCATAACCAAGAGAGTCTGGTTCGCCTGAATCAACATATCTAGCAGTAACAGGATATCTGTCAATGTTTAATGAGTTCCAGATATCTGCGAGAGTTTTATCAGCATATGCAAAGTTATTTTGCTCCATTTCTTCATCAGTAGTGCGACCGTTCTCATCGAGATGGGAACCATAATGGTCATGAGGGTGTATAAGACAAGACAGTTCTCGACTGAATGGTGTCATTCGCCTTTCTACTCAATTATATGCACTTCTTCCAGGAGTGCATGCTATGAAAATTCCATCCAAATCATGCTTTTTGAAATGGTTAATAGCAAATGATATAACTTTCTGGTAGCGGGGATTCTCGTCTGGACCTCCATCAACCGTAACTATGATTACAGGTTTGATATTCTCCCTCTTCTGTTTTCATTAATTTTTCAAAGTCTTTGAGTATTAATAGAGTTTCAAAATCCTGAGCATGAGTATTTGCTGTGGAAGAACTGTGTTTCCCTCTTCTTATAGCTATAAACGTTGGACCAGAATAACCTATGGCTTTACTTTGACCTGCCATGCCAGGAGCAATCACAATACCAGCGTAAACACATGGGATAAGTTTGTGGCGTTCAGCGATGACCCAGTCGTGGTCGCCTAAGGATACACGATACTCCATATGCATCAGTATCGGAGCCTGTCTATTGGCTGCTGTAATTCCCAAAGGTACACGCACTTTGTCATCCTGTGAAAGAAGAAACACTTGCATGGGTTCAAGAATTGAAGCTAAAGTTTCTAAATAGTGGATGGATGTTACTGCAAATTGGGTATCAATGTCAGATCGGTGATAATCAGCCAGAACCCAAGAAAATTTTAACGGCACTGTGGTGACATGTCTTCGAACCTCGATGGTTGACGAATTTTTTTGGAAGCAAACGAAGATATGTTCTACTCCTGCTTATTGCAAAACCAACCTTTTTCAGTTCTGCTGTCAAGTCATCGAGAGTTTTAACACTTCGGACTCGCTTCTTCTTTTTTGCATCTGCAGCGCTTTTAATAATAGCTATGTCTGCTATTGCTTTAAGCAATAATGGTTGTTTAAATTTGGTCTTCCTACTGATTCCCTCAAAGCTATTTTTTTAATGTCTGGATTATCATGGCAGATTTCTCCAAGCTTTGTTCGTTTGGTGGTTCGATGTTTTCTTTGGTATTCAGCATTTTGTCGTTTCCTTTTTAAGGATTGTTTTTCTTTTTTTAGATCACTGGAAACCTTTTTTATCTGTTTTTGAATTTGAGATACATTGGTTTCAATTCAATTGGATTACATTTCATTTTTAGTAAGATTCAAAATTTGAAAACAGTTAGAAGATTACCTGCTACAAAACTAACATATTTTTAAATTTTTTCCCCCATGGATGCATTAATTTTTGAGTTATTTGAAAAGAAAAAATAAGGTTTAGTTTGGCTACGCCATATTTAAAAAGTAATAACTCATTTTTTGACGTTTATTTGGTCTTTATTTATTCCCATACTGACCATGTTTTGCCAAGGCTACACGGTCATTTTATCTTATCGATCTTTTTTCTAATTTTTACAAGTAATTATGTAAACTTAAAGTTATGATAAAATATATTTAAAATTTTAAGAATAAATTGATTATAATTACCTTTATAAAATAATCAAGAAAGACTGATTTCTTTTGGGTTGCCTTACGTAGTTCGTCCTCAATTCTTTTTAGCACCAATACCTCTAACTCTTTGTCAGTTTTAGAAGACTTTTTGTACTGCCGCCACACATCATTAGTTTTACATTGGATATCCTTCAAAGGTTTATCTGATGCAGACTTTTTGAAACTTTCAAAAAGTTTTTTTATACAAGATTTCTCGAAATGAAGACATATTTCTGATTTTATTTATTTTAAACACCACTACACTACAGTACTGAGAGGTTTTCCAAACTCACGAGACACCAGACAGTAGAGCAGTCGGTCACTATGGTTATGGGGTTCAACCACTTGACAGAGGAGGGGTGGAAGCAAAAAAGATGAATTTTTACTTACGTTTTGGAGGCTTTCCCAGAAAACTCATACTGTCACAATACAACATATCGCATCGGTCCATTCAATTCTATTCTATCCTATTCTCACAATTGGAAATAGTAGTAAGTTCTCAGAGATAATAAGCCCTCATGCATCAAACATGAACAGTCACCTCTAGATAAAAGAGATCGTTTATGGTTTCCTTCTGCGGTCAAAATAGCTGACATCAGAACTTCAAGTTTAATATTCTTTTACCATTTCTTTTTTTCAATTTGAAATTTTATAATTTTTTTTTTACAAGTTAAGAGATTCTGAAAATTTCTTACGTAAGCATCATTCAACCCCCTCCCCCTTGTCAGCAAAAATAAGCAAATCGCTAACCCCCTCCAGCCCCTTAGGTGCTTACGTAATATTTGAACGGCCCCTATAAATAAACTAATTTCTTCAGTTACATAAACAATATAACTTTTCAACTTAGCCATAAATATCTTTATAGTGCTAATGAATTTAACCTTGAAATTCCTGTGAAGATAATGACTTGTTAAGTGGCTAAATTATACTCATAAAATACAGTGAACTGATTTATTGTTATTATTATGTATCTTGTAATGTAAACATTTTCTTTCATTCTGAAAAATGTAGCTAACCAGGAAAGAGGCATATAAAAATGCTCTCTTATTTACAATCTATATAGTGTGAATTAAATAACTTAAAATGTTACAGCTTCTTCATTTGAAAATATACAAATAATCTACAATTTCTTTACTTAAGGGGGGCATGAAAAGTTATTGGAGAATATAAATATATCTCCAAATATAAAGTGAATAATATCTTCAACTAATACATTTTGGATAAAGGTAAAACGTGGATTTACACCACTAATTAAGTATACTGAAAAAGGGTAAGTCCCAATTTACATTTCTTACTCACGCCTATTTATTGGGATTCAAATCCTATCAGTTCGTATATTCTTTCTTCATTATTTATTATCCCTTTCTTCTTGTTTAGAATAATCTTCAGTTTAAGGGGGGAGGTAATATGATATTGTCAATTCTATTTTTACAGCAAATTAATTAAAAATATTAATTTTAATTAAATAAAGTGTTTTTCTTTGGCGCAAAGTTTATTTTATTTTAGATTTGACTAATATTCTATTCTTGTTTAAGCCTCTATTTCAAAGTTTTTAAAAATGTTTACAAAACATGGGTAAATTTAAAAAATAATTTTGTTTGAAATCAAAAAATGTTTCAACAATTGAAATTTTGCTCTGTCCTGTATAAAAGAAAATTGTTAACAAATAAAAAATATTTAAATATTTGACAAAACTGGAAGTTATAAAATATGCACTTATTTAATTCATTTAAACTGGTTCAGCGTGCCGAGTAGGAAAGGTTCTAAAGTTAATGTTATCTAACACTTAGAGTAGAAGCTTCTTAATGTTCACAAAAGATCATTTTTTCTATACCACAGTGTATGTCCACAAAACAAAACCTGTTTCTATTCATCATTTTTATTTATTTTATTAACCCGGGAGAACTCGCTGCATGAGATTTTCTCTCACAGTCGTACTTTTTTAAGACTCTTATTTAAATCATTTTTCATTTTAATTAAAATTTCAAAATGTTTGTCAATTATTTTACCTATTTTGTGAATAAAAGTACTAAGCCAACCAAAAAAAGTTGATATTATATGAATGTAAAGTAAAAAAAAAGCAATTGGGCATTCTCACTAGCGAGTTCTCCCGGGTTAAGGACATATGACCCCTTTTCTCGCTCTCTCTCTTTTAGAATTATTTTCGTTTTACGTTTGATAATTTCAATTCTCTATACTTTTACAACAAAACGAATTTAAAATATTTTAAATGAGTTTAAACAAATAAATTTTCTTTACCACAAAGATTTTTTCTTTTTTAACTCCCGGTTTCACTTATACTATGTGCTTGTTTTACCCTCCGTTCCATGAATGTTTGAAAGTTCAACAGTCCCATGCATCAGTCAGTGCCCGCTTAATGTCTGAATGTATAGGGGAATCACGGTAACATTTTGGACCCCACTTTCATTTGGCAAAAGTTTTCTAAAGTCTGCATACATGAAAAACTCAATACTACTAATATTATTCCCTGGGTTCAATGCCAAGTTCACATATTTTTCATTAAACAGTTTTTTTTTTCTCTTTATATACTACAGGTATTTTTAGTACATCTACTTGTTGTTATGCTCAATTACCCAGCTGTGTTTTCTAACCAGCACATCAGGATGCAATATGATTAATTAATATGCTATTGATATTTCCTTGTTAAATAAGTTTCCAGGAGAAGTATGTGGATTTTCACTTGCATTATGCAAACTATCTCTTCCAAAAAAAGGTAAAATGCACCGTAAAAAATGAAAATAGGAATTACAGGACCCATTTCACACCATTTTGGAAGTCATATTAAATTTTAGAGGAGAAGCTCTTCCTTCACGTGCCGGATAATCACCCCCCCCCCCCCCCCCGCACGCAGTGCCGTAACTATACCCATTCCTGAGCCCTGCGCAAGAATTTGCATTTAGGACCCTGATTTTCGGAGTCGATGCGTATTTGAAGTATGCCGAAAAAAGGGAAACAGGGCGAGATCGTCCTGTAATTTAGATGTTTAAAAAAATAGTCGTTCAAACTCTTCGAAATTTTTAGGAGTTAAAAATATAATTTTCTTTAGCCAGATCTAAATATTCGCGAAAAAATATCGATATTTATTGGTAAAAGGGTTCTTAAGAAGACTTTTCTTTTTTCCCTTAGGCTCGTTCAGTAGTTTTAAAAATACAGTTCATGTTGCCCGAACTCTTTGGAATTTTTAAAGCTTATAAATACAACGGTTTTGCAGCCCGTGTTAAAAATTCGTTAAAAAATGTTGATATCTAGTTGTAATGTTTTCATCTCCCTTTTTTTCTTATTTTCGCGTCGGGTTCTTTAACATAAGAAAACAAATAGTTCTCGTCATTCGAACTGTCCGAAATTTTAATTATAAATATAACTGTACCGGAGCCCTCTATAAAATTTCGTGAAAAAACATGCATATTTAGCAGTGAAAACGTCAGCCGAAGCACCCTTATTTTAGATTTTTCGTCGAAATTTTCTCCCGATTTTTTTTTTTTTTCAATATTTCTACTCGTCCGAACGTTTCGAAATTGTTGTAGTAGATGTAAATTCAGTCTATCGAGATGTTCGAAAAAGATAGTGTCGAAGTACGGACGTTTAGTTGCTTTTAGCGTTGAAAAAAGGTTGTCTTGTCTCCATGTGGCGCAACGTGACCTGCGGCCGCGAATTCTTTTTAAAGTTAAAATTCGTATTTTTGAAAACTGATCTCACCTAGAAGAAGGTTTCAACTTTAGAAGAATATTTTTTGTTGATCTGTACCTCTAAACTTGCTCTCTGTGGAGGCGTTGGCGTAAGGGGGGGGATGTTTACCGCGAAAATTACCCTTTTTAATATTCTTTTTTTTAAAGGTTAACAACGATATTTTTTCAACTGCGGCGTAAAAGTACTACCTTTAAGAATATATCTTTCATTTGTGCGTATCCCGAACGGTTTGGCTGACGGGGGTTAACAAAAAAAAAAAAAACGGCATTTGGTAAACACTTATACGCGAAAACACAAGTATAGTGACTACGTTGCTGTATTCACACTGTAACCTAACCTAAGTTGGGCAAGTTAACATAGGCGCTTTGAAATCATCAGTCAGTTCTGCTATTCATTCGGAAGATCATGATGGCCTAGTGTTGAATTCAGGGGGTGGCCCGGGGGGGGGGGGGGAGACATTCCCCCCAGAGCAATTTGTTGTCCCCTCCCCGGAAGATTTGAGATTTCGCATTTTCAATGGTCAAAAAGTGCAATCCCTCCCCCCCTCCCCGGAACTCTATAATGTCGCCCCCGGACTCACAGAAATCCCTCCTGGAGAAAAATGTCTGAATTCAACGCTGTAGTCGAAACTAGAGGAGGCCCCGGGCGCCAGAACGGAAAGCTAACGGGGCGCAAAAATGAAGATTGGCTTTTGAGTTCTTAAGAACCTACACTAGTCACGCGAAGAAACCGGTTTCGAAACTGAAAGTAACTTTATATAAAAAAAATAGCTGCAACCAGAATCTAAAAAGTCTTAAAATGATTACAGATTAAGCTTATCTATCCCAAACAGAAAAAATCATTTAAAAATATTAAAATGCAAATGCAAGCGAGAAATTAGAAAAAACGCTCCCACAGATTTAACATTAGCTTACGAGTTTCTTCACGTGATTAATGTAGTCTCTTAAGACAATGTGATTCATATCACTGTGACTTTGAACGCCTCATTTGTAATACTACAACTACAGTAAAATCAGTGAAAATGAAATCTGTTTATAACGGAATCCTGTCTTAAATAAAAAAATTACATGTCCCCCCCCTCCCCCCCCCAAAAAAAAATACCAACAATTATACTTGCTAAGACAGAAACCTGTATAAAGTGGAATTTTTTTCGGTCCCTTTGGATTTCGTTTTCAATGTTTTAATGAATCAATATTTGACAAAGTTGATTACATAATTCAGCATATTACGTATTTTTTGATTACATATTTTAAATCTTAATATAAGTCGCTTGTTAGAAATTTAGTAAAATTCCCTTTGTAAATTTACTTTGCGGAGGCCGGGGAGGGGGAAGCTATGTTTGCCCGTGTGCAAAAAAAGCTAGTTTCGGCCCTGCATGTTAGTTATCAGATATCTAGAGTCTAAGTAACATTCTAAATATAAAAGAGTGACTATTCGCTCCGGACGTGTGAATATTCACTCTATCTCAGAGTCAAAATATGCCCAAACTTTTTAGAGTGACCATTCACTCTAAGCAAAAGTGGAATTGTTAACTCTCTGAAAGAGTGAATATTCCTGGGAAGTGAATATTCACTCTAAATAGGGGTGAATAATCACACTTTCAGAGGAGTGACTATTCCCTCTTGCAAAAGGAGTTCGTTTTTTCACCCCTGATAGGAGTGAATAGTCACTGTTTCATAGGAGTCACTATTCACTTTTGCAAAAGGAGTGCCTTTTTAGGGTTTCGTTCATCTGACGAAACCCTATTCGTCTCGCTACTCTGTCTGGCACTGAGCCCGTTCTCAGAAACTATATATGTTAGAAACTTGAAATTTTGCATACTTATAGCTGAACAACCCAGATCAAACGACAAATCATAAAATTTCGAAAAAATCTTATATTTAACCCTCTGGGCTCTAACTTGTGTATTTTAAGCTTTTTTTTTTCTAACTCAGCACCTAATTAAGTTGAAGCCTTGAAATTTTGCATAATTATAGCTAAACACTAGCGATCAAACGACAAATCATAAAATTTGGAAAAAATCTTATATTAATCCTCTGGGCTCTAACTTGTGTATTTTAATCTTTTTTTTTTTTTTCTAGCTCAGCCCCTAATTAAGTTGAAGCCTTGAAATTGTGCATAATTATAGCTAAACACTTGCGATCAAACGACAAATCATAAAATTTGGAAAAAATCTTATATTTAACCCTCTGGGTCTAACTTGTGTACTTTAAGCTTTTTTTTTTTTTTTCTGTAACTCAGCCCCTAATTAAATTGAAGACTTGAAATTTTGCATAATTATAGCTAAACACTTGCGATCAAACGAAAAATCATACAATTTTCAAAAAATCTTACATTTAACCCTCTGGGCTCAAACTTGTGTATTTTAAGCTTTTTTTTCTAACTCAGCCCCTAATTAAGTTGAAGACTTGAAATTTTGCATAATTATAGCTAAACACTTGCGATCACACGACAAATCAAAAAATTTTCAAAACGTCTTATATTTACCCCTCCGGTCTCTAACTTGCGTATTTTAAGTAATTTTTATAACTCAGGCCCTAATTAAGTTGGAGACATGAAATTTTGCATACTTATAGCAGAACACTTGCGATCACACGAAAAATCATAAAATTTAAAAAAAGTCTTATAATATTTACCCCTCCGTGCTCTAACTTGTGTATTTTAAGCAATTTTTTTTATCCTCCCCCTTTTCGCCCGGGGTGCACTTTTCTAACTTTTGCCGACACCTTTTTGACCACTGTTTCATATTATGCACCATCGACTTACATATTTTAGTTCCATTTTTACCGCCAGGGGGCGCCTACCTATCTCGGGTGCTATGGGCCCGATTCCCTCGATTAATATATCTACGGATAGGTTGTAAAACGGAGTTTCGTTCGGATAGAGGGGTGTGCAGAATAGAATGGTCCCCTGGTTGCGAAATGTGAACTAACATTTTTGAAAAAGGATAAACAGCTTTGAAAGGAACATTAAAAGCCTCTGTGCGATCTGTGATCACACTTACCCACTTGTTTACTCCTAAGCAGTGATGTAAAATACCCAGGTATTCATTTTTAAGGGTAAATACCCATTTTGGGTATTTACCTGAGTATTTATTCTTCAATTAAATACAGCTAAAGAAAAACTTATATTGTTATTAGTTATGATGGATTACTGAAAAAGAAAGAAAAATTTAGAACTTTAGACTTCTTGCAACTCTTAGATTTTAAAGAAACAATTAAAATAAAGAATGTAATAAAGCTAATGTGTTTATTCAGAAGAATTTTATAAAAAAGATAATTTCAATTAAATTTGTGTAACAGGTACATTTAATATGTGCAGTACTACAACTACTTCAGCTAATGTATAGTACAACGTAGGTTACTCCAGTTAAAGGGGACATATTCTGCAATCCTTCTCACAAGACTTATTTCCTGGATATACTCTATTTCACTGCAAAAAACTACATAAGTTGAATGCTATCTAATTTCATATAATGATCAATTTCATAAATAAATATGCATACATGACGGTTTTAAAATGCAGTCGGCTAAAAGGAAAAATAAACACCCTATGTATTTTACTCACCAAATTTTCACAGAAAACAACTAAAATAGCCATTTGACAGTAAATTATGTATTCTTTCATTTTACATAGAAAATAATAATAAAAAAAGTTTAGGCCTTGTCTTTATGTTGAAATTCTACTAAACTCTGAAATTTTCAACACAAACACCTAATTGTGACATCATATTTGGCTATGTCGTAAAATTTTACTTTAGGACACTAAACGGGAAGTCGTTCAATCAAGTAGTTTAGGAATTATGAACATTTAAAATTTGGAACTCTTAATGTTAAATTCCCTTTTTATCATTGCAAAACAGATTGCAGTGCGGGTAGCTTTTTAAGCAGCATAATTCCAGAACTACTTTGCAGAATAAACTATAAATTTATAATTCACATATTTGAAGCGTATCAAAATCTATTTTTCTTAAAAAGATTCATGAGTTACAATTCATAATGTTTTCGAAAAAAATTATATATTCAACAATTTTCGAAAAAAAAAAAAAAATGAAATGTAACTCAAATTTGTTAACAGAAGTCTATTTCTTAGAAGCTTCAATCATGATAATATAAAATTACAGCTCATTCTGCGAATTAATACATGAGTTATGCTTAAAAAAACTACCTGCATTCTGCATTGTACCTGTAACAATTACAAATGATTTTTACTTTCTTCTATCTTTACAAGAAGAAAGTATTGGATTCGTGAAAATTTTCGACTTCCGGTTGTCGACGGATTTATACGTTTTAGAATGTCCTGAACACGATTTGAGGGTTTTTAGAAAATGTCTGTCAGTCATTCTGTGAGTCTGTATGTGACAAACATTTTGCGGGCGCTCTATCTCAAGAACTAATACACGGAATTTCACAAAACTTCTTATTCAGTTAGACCTTGATATAAACTGGTCCTGATTAGTTTTTGGTGTAAATCGCTCAACAGATGGCGCTGCTATGCAGCATTCTTCATGATTTCCGCAATTGCTCAATCTCCAGAACTAATGCACGGATTTTCATCAAACTTCAGATTCAGTTATTCTTTGACATAAATTGAAGTTTTATACATTTTGATGCAAATCGCTCAACAAGTGGAGCTGCTATACAGCATTATTTACGATTTCCGCAATAGCTCTATCTAGAGAACTAATGCTTGGATTTTCAGCAAATTTCAGATTCAGGTATACCTTGATATGAATTAGAGCTGCTTATGTTTTGGTGCAAATCGCTCAACAGGTGGGGCTGTTATGCTGCATTTTTCAGAATTTCCACTATAGCCGTATCTCAAGAACTAATGCACGAATTTTCATCAAACTTCAGAATAAGTTAGTACTTGACATGAATTGACATTTTATAGATTTTGGTGTAAATCGCTCAACAGGTGGCGCTGCTATACTGCATTTTTCAGAATTTCTACTATAGCTGTATCTCAAGAACTAATGCACGAATTTTCACCAAACTTCAGAATCAGTTAGTCCTTGATATGAATTGACATTTTATACATTTTGGTGTAAATCTCTCACCAGGTGGCGCTGATATGCTATTTTTTGCGATTTCCGCAATAGATCGATCTCAAGAACTAATGATTGGATTTTCAACGAACTTCAGATTCAGGTATACCTTGATATGAGTTAGTGCTGTTTATGTTTTAGTGCAAATCGCTCAACAGGTGGCGCTGCTATGCTGCATTTTTCAGACTTTCCACTATAGCTCTATCTCAATAACTAATGCACGAATTTTCATCAAACTTCAAATTCAGATATATTTTGATATGAATTGGTGCTAAATTGATGTAATTTCTTGTACAATTTAAATGATTTAATTAACGTGATTTATATAGAAGAAAGTTTTGTGATGGCCACAACATACCTAGTTGTATTAGGAGTTCCAAATTTTAAGCCATCATAATTCCTAAGATATCTGACTGAATGATTTTCTATTTGGTATTCTAAAATAAAATTTACAGAAAAAGTCAAATATGATATCAAAATAAGATACTTATATTGAAATTTCAGATTTTGGTACAATTTTAGCACGAGGTTGATCCTTAAGCTTATTTTTTGTAAATTGAAAAAGTCACAATTTCCAGTTGAACTGTTATTTCTGGGGTTTTTTCTCCCAGACAATTTGGACATTAAAATGTTTCTTTGTTTTTGTCCAACTATATACCTCCTTGCATTACTGGATTCAAAATATCTCTTGCAAAATGGTGAGGACTAATGAATGACAGATTTACTTGTTTATTTTAAATAAGTTTTTCTTTTTTTCTGCAATAAAGATACAGGAAGTAGTTATGTAGATAATATTATATTATGCTGTTAAGTTTTTCATATCGTAAATCATTCTGATATTCATTTGATTGAAAGGATTCAATTAGTTCTACAACTTGTTTAAAAATGGAGACACTTTTTTTCCCCCCAATACGAATCCAAAACGCATCTTCTAAAAATTTTATCTTTGTCTCATAAGCTTCTTTACTAACTGCCATAATTTGTAATAAAAACTTGATTTATACTTTTTTGTTTTTAACCCTTTATAGTTATTTGGAATAATAGTTTCCCATGATAGGTTACTTTTCTCATTATTGCTTTCTATAGGTTTAATGCGATTTATTAGTTCTTTCGTGCACGTTAATGTATCCCAGCATTCCTACTCATTTCTTCAAGCGGCTGGCTACTGGTATAGTCTAGTTGGAGCATCAACACCACCATTTTTCTGTTTTTTGAGTAAATTGTTATGTCCCTTACAAAATGTTATAATTGATACGATGCGTATTCTACTTGTATTATACATACTACCAATTACGAGATCGGAAAGAAAACTTTCTACTGCTCTCGTACTGGTTCGCAGGCTTGAAGAAAACTTTTAACTCACAGGCTATTGGAGCTTATGAGAGCTAATGTGCCCGCAGGTTCCGTATGTACGTAGCGCGTTAACTCTTAATGGAAATATCCGATTTGCTTCAAATTTTGTTTTCCAGGCTCATTCTGATAAAGCGCTTCCCTAATTAGTTTTGGGGGTTTATTGGTTAAGTATAAGGGGGCTAATCCCCCCTTAATTTAGATAAATGGGTTTTTCATGCAGAATTATCCGACTTGCTTCAAACTCGGTAGATGGGTTTATTCTGATAAGGCGCTTCCCTGATTAGATTTGGAGGTTCATTGGTTAATTATAATGGGGGGAGGTTAATCCCCCCCCCCCTTAATTTAGATAAATGGGTTTTTCATGCAGAATTATCTTATTTGCTTCAAATTTGTTATACCGGTTTATCCTGATAAGGCTCTTCCCTGATTAGATTTGGAGGTTCATTGGTTAAGTATAAAGGGGGGAAACGGGGGGTAATCCCCCTTAATTTATTTTTCGAGGGGCATTATTCTTTAAAATAAGAGTATAATATACAGTAAAATCTCCCTAAAGCGACCACGTTCCGTTCCAATAGAAATTGGTCGCTCCGATAGGTGGTCTCTTAATGGAAGTCATGTTTAAATCTAGATTTTAATTGTTGAAAAAAGGTAACAATTAATGTTTCTAAAATTTATTTTTCACATTAGGAAAAAATATGAACATTTACGTATCAAAACAAAAGTTAATTACTGCAGAGTTTAAAAAATGAATACGTTAATGTTTGCTTTGATTTTATGGTTTTATCTTCTATAACTTTTATTTCCAAGTCCTTTCAAAGTTCAGTAAATAAATGCAATTTTTTTTTTTTTTTTTTTTTGACGGTAATAAATGACGATTTCATTAATTTATCAATTTCTTAGAGTTTCCGGACACAGTAGGGCATGGGAGTTTATTGGCCGTCATCCTTAATTTGTCATCAGAGTAAAATTCATTGCCCAAAAAGGCACAAAGAGGTTTAAACACTTAAAAGTTACCGGAATTAATAAAAATTCTGAACTTAGTTTAGAAGTTTGATGAACAATGCGTTCTCCGGAATTATTATTCTAATAAAACCCTCTTCAAGCGACCAGGAAAAAACGGAATTTGTTTCATTTTCTTAAAAAAAAATCGGTCGCTCATTGAGGGATTTCAACTGGGGTGAACTCTGAAAAGAGGTAAAATATGTATTGAGCCTATGGGAATAAATTTCGTTCCATGAAAAAATGGTCGTTCAGGGAGGTGGTGGCACAGGGACGCTTCACTGTACAATTAATGTGAGTAGCTTGTGAGCTGAATGCTATCAGTTTAACTGGGTACTTTTCTTTTTATTGAAATGTGTTCCATTATCTTATTTTTTAATGTACATTTAAGAAGTGTCTTTCTTTGGTATTATGAGACATATCTTTAGACGTCCTTATTTTGTTAACATTAACGAAATATTTGGAAAAAACTCTCATAAAATTTAAATTAGCTTGACCATTAACGGAAGACAATGGAAATAACTTCCCCATTTAGTTTTTCTTGGCAATTTCAAGGAATTATTCTTTTCTTTTACTTTTTAAATCTTGAAAACGACTGTACATTGCATGCAAATGGTTATGTCGTTTGATGGTTCTCACTAAATCAACTACATTTGTTCTGAAAAAAAAAAAAAAAAAAAAAAAAAATGCTTAACTGGCATCTTAAACATCAAAACATAGTAAGCGAAAAAGATTTGCAAGACCACTCAATAGGACAACATGCAGGTATTTTTCAATTAAAATTAAAGCTGCTATCATATTTTAAATATTTCTAATGTATGATTTCAAGAAAGAATTTTTTCAAGATTGTGATATTTTACAGTGAAATATGAAAATACCCAATTATTGAATATTTACCCGAGGCTTGGGTAAATACTCGGGTATATACCCAAAAACTAAATACCTACCCGCTGGGTATTTACCCTTCCCACTTCATTGCTCCTGACAGGAGAGAATAGCCATTCTTTCATAGGAGTGGATGTTCACCCTTTTTATGGAGTGAATTCTTTTTTATATATATATTGTTTTTATGGGCATTTTAAAATAATCATATCTTTTAGAGCATGCAATGAAAATAGACACAAGAGTGGTAAAGAATGGAATAAAATACTTTACCGATAACATTTCTTTAATTCATAGTTTGTAAAACTAATTTAACTTTTAAGGAAAAATTCAATAAAGTTACATATGAATTAAATTAGATTACTGACAGAAATAAAACTAAAATATTTTATTCCAATCTTATCCCTATTGCGTTTACTTTCATTGCATGCCCTATAAAGAGATGATGATTTTAAAATTTATATAAAGGCAAGTAATAACCAAAATCTTAATCAGTTAATATTATTTCTTTGTTTTCAGATACCCATTAAGTTGTATTTAATATTTTTATAATTCCCGTGATGTACATTAATTATGTTTTTTTTTTTCATGTGTAATTACAATTTTAAATCTTTAGATCACAGTATTCATTGCTAATGAATTTAAATCTAAACAAACGTTATTGTTATTGTTTCATATTTTTTGTCCGCTATTGTTGAAAAATGGACATTAATATGATGCTTATTTGTGTAACAGCACAATAAGCCATATTTAATTTCAATTTTTTATTCCCGAATATTTTGTAGTTTGCGAATATGAACTAAATAGATTTTATATGTTTTATAGGAAAAGATTTATCTAGGAAATAGAAAAAAAAGGAGGGAATAATAATAATAAAAAAAAAAATGACTGCACATGTACTGTGCTTCATTGTTTGAAAAACATTTTGAATGTAAAAAATAGTTATTACTCTCTTTTAAAAATATTCAATCCTATATTATGTAAGTAAATATGAACTTTAAAAAAATATGTACTTAAATAGTTATATCTAGAAACTTCATATCAAGTATAAACAAGATTTTATTAAAATGCTTAAATATCATGTTCCATTTTTAGGTGCCAATAAATACTTGTATCATAAACATAGCAAATGCATTTGCAATAGAATGAAATTTAATAACAATAAGTGATATAGAATGTCTATAATTAAATGTTTTGATATCACTCAATTTTGAAAATTTTAAATCATGAACCGCAGAAAAATGCTTACATACAATTTAAAAAAATGAATATACCAATAAAAAAAACACTAAAAATAATAATTAGTATTTTATAATTATACTATTAAACAACAACATAAACTACAATAGATGAATAAAATACATTATTAGATTTAACACCATTTGAAAAATCTTGCCATATGATATAAGAAATCCCTATTAATTTTAGAAATTTGGTAATGTTAAATAAATCTGAAAACACTGGTATGAAGATTTAGGATTTTAAAAAATAATTTGAAACATTATTAGTAATAAAAAAATCTTTCAAAAGTTTCATTTCTTAAATTAAAAACTGTAATATGTAAAAGAAAAAATTTCCCAGTGTAATGCTATTTTTCAATTTGAAACCTTTTCGCAATATCATAATCATCAAATATTGTAATTCACTCCAAAATAATAATGATAATAAACACTGTAAGTTAAAAAACAGTAAACCAACGTTTAAAATGCACAAATAATGCGTGAAAAGCAGCAAACAGCTGCTTTTCACGCATAACGGGCTCTTAGATTTCGTTTAAAAGAGCATGAAGGTTATGTTAAAAATCAGGAGCTCAAACGTTCTTCTATTGCTCAACATTCTTGGTCGTCTCAACATGGGTTCGATTTTTCCTCAGCCACCATTATCCAAAAATGTGTTCTAACCTTGATCTTGTTCTTGATTTTTGGGAAGCTTACCACATCATTAAAAATTCTCACTCTTTAGTCAATGACTTATCTAGTACTCCAGATTTTCCAAGTATTTGGAAAGCATTAATTTAATTTCCTCTTTTTTGGTTTCTTTTTCTCTCTTTCTCCGGTAGATGTTGCTACTTGTCCACCCAGTCGTTTCCACTGCTTCTCTCTCATTGTTTGTTTCTGGCGCTTTCGCTACCAGCATAGGGTATATAAGGCAGCGCGTCTCTGTCTATCATTTTGCGCAGCCTTGCTTTTTCTAGCACGCTGTTCTTTTTTCCCTATCTTGCACTGAAGAAGAATCTCGCTGTAGATTCGAAACAGCTGTTTGCTGCTTTTCACGCATTATTTGTGCATTTTAAACGTTGGTTTAAACGCTTTTTAATATTCCTGCACAAAGGATTTAATTGCTATTTTAAATACTGTAAGTGTTTAGAATCAGAAAATTGTAAAAAACCGAAAACATCCAACATGAATAAACACTAAAATATATGTAGAAACTTTATATTTCAAGTCGAAAAGACATATTCACCTAAGTAAAATAAATAAGCAACATGAATACTTAATTCATAGTACATTTTTTTGCTAAATAGGTGCAAGTATAGAGAAAGTTTTAAAAACATTTAAAACTATTCAAGTTGTTAAAAACATTGATGTCAGACGATGTTAAAATCCCTAGTGCTTTCAACTAAACATTAGCCATCATCACGGGAGCTGCTGCAGCCTGAAAGACACACACTGGTTAAATATCTGAGGGTGAAAACAAAAAACAACAAATAGGAGGGTTTAGAAGGAAAGAAAATAGAGGCGTTGCTATAGAAACTGGAAAAAAGGGGGAAGGAGAGGAGGCAAGGGTTACTTAAAACCAAATTCATCAGTTACTCCAAGCATGTTAAGCCAAATCCGTGGTATATTATGGGATAGAACATCATTACAAATACACTTGTCTCTTGTCAAAATTTCCAGAGACTCTCTGATTATACAAATATTATATTGTGATGCATTATGGTTCATACACTCGAGAACAAATAAAATTTAAGCACTTTTCAAGCACTATTCAAGGACTGTTTAGATACATGCATAAAAATGGCATAGGAATAACATATGAGACAAATAGCCACCCCATTGATTATCTATTTCAAAGAAATCTTATAAGATCTTTTAATTTTTAAAGAATGTGTTTTAACTTAGTAAAGTACCATGGAAAGAAATTTCTTATATAATAAAAAGTTAAGAAAACAGAGATTGAAGAAAGAAATTTGTGATTTTTTCAACGTATAATTTGCGAAATTTACAAGGGTGATTCTGCGTAAAAAAAAAAAAAAAAAAATGAAATTCACAGCAAATTTTCTGAAAGATTACAGAAGAGAGGGAAAGGGGGAATTCCCCCTACAGGCGCTAGTGATGCATTTTGTTCGTGGCTCTTTGACAAAATTAGTCTTTTTTCGTAATCTTTCGATGAAATTTGAATTTTTTTCGCGACCCTTACACGAAATTCACGTTCTTTCAGGGATCCTTTGACGAAATTCTCGTTTTTTCCCTTGAACCTTTGACAAAAATTTGCACTTTTTCCGCGATCGTGAGACGAAATTCAGGTTTTCTCGGGATTCTTTGGTGAAATTCTCGTTTGTTCCGCGATCCTTTGACAGAAATTTGCATTTTACACGATACTTTGATGAAATTTGCGTTTTTTTAATCGCTATCCTTTGACGAAATTTGCACTTTTTCTGTGATCCCTTGACGAAATTGCGCTTTTTCTGCAATTCTTTGACGAAATTCACGCTTTTTCTGCGATTCTTTGACGAAATTTGAATTTTTCCCTCAATCCTTTGACGAAAGTTTTTCTTTTTTCGCATGATCTTTTGACAAAATTCGCGTCTTTCCATGATCTTTTATAGAAGTTCGTGTTTTTTTTTTTGCACGATCCTTTGAAGAAATTCGCGGGTTTTTTCGCAATCCTTTGATGAAACACGCTTATTTTCGTGATCGTTTGATGAAACCCGCCTATTTTCGCGAAATTTTCAATGCAATTCGAGTTTTTTCCTCGATCTTCTGACGTAATTTGCACTTTATTCACGATCTTTTATCGAAATTTGCATTATTTCTCTAGCAGTCATGGGCGTAATCTGGCGGGGGCAAGGGGGGGGGGCATATGCCCCCCCAGTTTTTTAAGAGCAGGGGCAAGACATGTAATTTGCCCCTCCAGTTTTTTGTCTTGTTTTCAAATTTCTGTATCTCATTTTTCATTTTTTTTCACCCCTTTAGTTTTATTAATTTATATACTATCTTGGGATTGAACTAGAATTGGATAAAGCAGGGCCTCGGTGGCCGAGCGGTTAGGACACGCGCTGCCAGCCGCCCAAGTATTGAGAGCGGCAGAAGTCTGCGAGTTCGACTCTCGCTGGCTCCATTGCACACTCTTTGTGGAGCTCCCGGATGTAATTTCTCTGTGTTGTAAATTTCATTGTGCTATCTCGTCCCTGTACATTGACGATGACTTATAAGCGACCTAGATGTCAAGCACAGAACTCAGATGTATGTGTTAAAATAATAAATAAATAAATAAATAAATTGGATAAAGCATAATCAAAACAGCCAGAATTAATGTTTTCATGTTGACATAAGTAATTTGTCCTATGTCTTGACAAAACCTTCTGCCATAATAACAGTTCAAGAGATTTTTTTTCCGTCTCCTTTTTTTCCTCTTTTCTTTGTACAAAGTAGAAAACTTATTTTCCTCTTCATTTCCATTGGTTTTCAGTGGTTTTTTGGTGCATGTGTGGGAAAAAATATCACGATTACTGTGTCTTGACTCTGACCATTGTCCTTTTTCGTAGGATAATATAAGCATAAAACAAGAACTTCCTGGCCCTCAGAGCTCTCGGCTATATTGACGTTCCTTGAATATACTCTTAGTGTCAGTCCAGTACTTGTGAGGAAATTCTCATGGCGTCTGGATATGGCACACACATTGCGTTCCCTCGTCACGAGGGGATGCTTGACATCTAGGTCCGCTTATAAGTCATCGTCAATGTACAGGGACGAGATAGCACAATGAAATTTACAACACAGAGAAATTACATCCGGGAGCTCCACAAAGAGTGTGCAATGGAGCCAGCGAGAGTCGAACTCGCAGACTTCTGCCGCTCTCAATACATGGCGGCTGGCAGCGCGTGTCCTAACCGCTCGGCCACCGAGGCCCTCCTTTATCCAATTCTAGTTCAATCCCAAGATAGTATATAAATTAATAAAACTAAAGGGGTGAAAAAAAACGAAAAATGAGATACAGAAATTTGAAAACAAGACAAAAAACTGGGGGGGGGGGAGGCAAATTACATGTCTTGCCCCTGCTCTTAAAAAACTGGGGGGGGGGGGCATATGCCCCCCCCCTTGCCCCCGCCAGATTACGCCCATAAGCTCGGTAATACGTCCAAGTGTCCATTGCAGTGGTGCCGAATTGTTCATGTGCACAAGTACCCAGGGGCGGATCCAGAGAATTGTTTTGGGGTGGGGGGGGCGATCCCGAGTGACATATAATCAACGTAGTCATAATTTCTGTTGCTCAGATCATTCCTTGCAGTTAATTTTTAAATGAATATGAAATAATTAATGCGATTTGAAAATGTTACAGACTTTCGATTATCCGACGTCCGATTAACCGAAACACTCGGTTATCCAACACTCTTATTATATAATCCCGCCCTCTCAAAACATGGTTTATTGTTACTTATTAGGTCGTAAAATTAAAAACGTTATAACAGAATTTATTTATTAAGTCTTATTTTTTTTCTTTTTACTCTTGTACTATGGTAATTATTTATCTTATTTTTTGTTCTTTTAGTTATAGTGAACAACATTAATAACACAAGCCTGCGATGATTGTGTTTTTTAACTTTTGGTAATTGATTTTGATGTATTTTTTAGCACTGGATACGAAAATGACCTTCATTTTTAACCATCACGTCACGATTTTCGCAAATCGTAAATTTCAAAGTTAAAAAGTAAAACTAGAAAACAGGAATTCTGCTTTTCAGAATTTAGTGTCGCCCCCGATGACAAAAACATATATGTATATAAATATAGATACAGTAGAGACCCGATTATCCGAGTTAATCGAACTTATACCTTTGGAATGGATCATTTTCTTCTGATGGACTGATGGCTTCCATTATTATGAAACAGTCGTTATAAATGAAGTGTTATGTGAAGATGAAAGAGCAGTCGTAAAAAGTTAGAACTCTGATTTTCTGGTCAGAGGGGGGGGGGGGGGGATGGCTATAATTTTTTGGGGGGAAAAAAATGGAAGCCATCAGTCCATCAGAAGAAAATAACTCTGTGAAAGCGGAAACTCCGATAATCGGGGCTCTACTGTAGTTCAGTTTTAAGACTTATAACATGCGATTTTATTTTACATAAAGTGACGCCATCCACATCCGCTGAAGAATTCATCATTTGCGATCCAGTGTTAAACAACATCTACAGTAAAGTACGCTTAAGACGTCACTATCGCTGAATAATACACACACACACACACAAAAAAAAAAGAGATTTCGTCATTCAAAAAACTCGACAAAAAATCGGCCATCTAAAGATTCACAAGCTTTCATTTGTTTGTATTATCATTATAGATATTTAAAATGAAATTTAGTTTCTAAAAGCTCCCTGTTTTATCAGAAATCTTTCATTTATATTTTTTGAAAATAGCACGTATTTTCACTTTTTTTTTTCAGTCTTTATGGGAAAATGGCAACAAAAAGATATAATTGCTATTTTTCTTTCACTTTCTACAGAAATGGAGTTCTTCCGTTGCCAATATTAAGCAAATAGTTCTAAAAACTACAAAAAAAAAAAAATAATAATAATAATATTTCAAAAATAAATGGAGATGCAGTTTTCAAACAAATTGCATTATAAAGTACTTTTTTTTTCGAATATGACGGTATAAACATTGAAAATGTGCGATGCTTAGAAGTTTAAAAAATTGCTATAGAGTATTTAATCGTACTGCTTTGTTTCACGGCTGGCTTCTGTAAGGTAACGTTATTTTTTGGAGATGTCGCAAAATAAGCTGGGAGAAAGAAATAGCATACCGTACCGGGGGCTAAAAATAGCGAAAATCTCTCAAAGCAATTTGTAAGTACAGCAACAAAAGAAGGTAAATGTTTTAAATACATCTGCCACAAATTTCCCAGCTTTATCAACAGCCAAAATAAAAGAGGATACCGAGATGAACCCCATAGAGAAGATTAAAAGAAAAGTGCGAAGCAGAGCATGAGCGGTTCAAAGAAATTTCCACGCATGAAATAAAATTATAAGGATTTTAAATACACAATATTTTACATGTTTAACTGTAAAAATCCATAGTATAAGCAAAAAAAATGAATAAGTTATTATGAAAAAAAGTTACGTCTATTTTACAGCAGCAGATTTTCGCAATATTTCGACTATTTAAAAATTTGCGATTTGTGAAAAATCCTGACGTGATGGTATGGTAAAAAATGAAGGTCATTTTTGGATTCAGCACTAAAAAATACATAAGAACCAATTACCGTAGCTAAAAAACATAACAATCACATCTATTTTTTAATATCAGATTTCTGGAAGAGAGTAATCTCTGAAAAAGGATCGCCTTCAAATTTCTGAAGGCGATCCTTGAAAATCAAAATGTGTCATCTAAGTGGTGTTTATACCTTTTCATAAGCGCGAATCGCCCCCCCCCCCCCCTTGGTTAAAAAAAACATAAATCCATCGATTATCGCGGGTTGCCGAAAAAAATCGATTTCATCAATCGTTCACAGGTCAAAGGATCTCGCAAAAAAAAACGCGAATTTCGTCAAACGATCGCGCAAAACGCGAATTTCGTCAAAGAAGCGCGGAAAAACGCGAATTTCGTCAAAGTGTCGCAGAAAAAAACGCGAATATCGTTAAAAGATCGCAGAAAAAACGCGGATTTCGTCAAAGGATCGCTAAAAAAACGCGAATTTTGTCAAAGAATCGCATAAAAAAACGCTAATTTCGCCAAACAATTGCGAAAAAACGCTAATTTCGCCAAACAATTACGGAAAAAACACCAATTTTCGCGAAAGAATCGTACAAAAAACGCTAATTTCGCGAATTTCGTCAACAGATCTCAGAAAAATGCGAATTTTGTCAAAGAATCGCGAAAAAAATACGCGAATTTCGTCAAAGGGACGCGGAAAAGACGCACAATTAACACCAGGAGGAGCGCATCCACGGGGGGGGGGTTCGATCGGGGAGGTCGCCCCCCATGATATAAATCCAACGCTTTTAACGGCAGTTGTTTTCGCGGAACACACAGACAAGCAAACGAAAACCAAACACTTTTCGGGTATCAATGGTAAACCTCGCTGACGTTTCGGCAATTAGTGAACAAAATAGGATTATGTCCAGTCAAAAGGCATATGGCGACATAATTTTTGACACTATGGGTTGAGGTGGGGGACGATGCCACTTCGTGTACCTTTTGTTGAATCTCTACAACATAAATGGACAACGTTATGCGGATCCCTTTAAAGTGTTGAAACTTTTTCGTTCATTCAAAGAAGCTACAATTCTAATTTCTGTATAACAATATTTTTGAGGAGTGTTTTATTGTTTGAGAAAAGAATGGGATTCATACAATTTCCAAAGAAAGAAAGAAACAAGAAAAAGAAAGGTCCTTTGAAAAATTCAAGCATCTTAATGTTTTCTGAAGACAGCCACTAATGTGTAAAAAATGTACTGTTATTGCCACCCACATTGGTAAATTTTAAGGGTATTTGATGAATGAACAAAAGAGGATTATATCCTAATCCCAGTCAGCTAAAAAGCGTATGGTGTGTTGATTTCTTATAAACCAACTTGGTAAATTTGTTCTTCTCTTCTTTGCCCCGATCGAACCCCCCCCCCCCCCCTTCGTAGATGCGCACCTAGGGGAATCTCTTCCCTGTGCTAATTGTGCGTTTTTTCCGCGGCCCTTTGACGAAATTCGCGTTTTTTCAGCGATTCTTTGGCGAAATTTGCGTATTTTTTCGCGATTCTTTGAAGAAATTCGCCTTTTTTCAGAGATCTGTTGATGAAATTAGCGTTTTTTGCGCGATTCTTTCGCAAAATTAGCGTTTTTCCGCAATTCTTTGTCGAAATTGGCGTTTTTTCTGCGATCCTTTGACGAAATTCGCGTTTTTTTCTGCGATCTTTTGACGAAATTCGCGTTTTTTTCGTGGTCCTTTGATGAAATGCGGGTTTTTTGACGAAAATCGCATTTTTTCCGCGCTTCTTTGACAAAATTCGCGTTTTTTCGCGATCCTTTGACGAAAATTGCGTTTTTTCTCGATCATTTTACGAAATTGGCGTTTTTTGCGCGATCTTTTGACGAAATTCGCGTTTTTTGCGACCCTTTCACCTGCGAACAATTCACGAAATTGTTTTTTTTTCGGAGACCATTTGTCGAAATTCCCGATAATCGTTGGATTTTGGGGGGGGGGGCGATCGGGGCGATCGCCCCCCCCCGTGGATCCGCGCCTGCAAGTACCAAATCTCCAATCTTGAGATTAGGTATCGATTTCCACCACTTGGAATGCGGTTGCAATTGATGTAAATACTCTTTGGACCAACGGTCCAAGAATTGTTGACGAAGTTTTTGAATGAAACGCCACCTTTCACTAAGACACAAGGTTTTCGTTAGTTGCACTGGTTCAGGAAATTGGTGAATAGGACCGCCAACCAGGAAATGCGCTGCCGTCAACGCGTTCAAATCACTGGGATCAGACGATAATGCAGTGAGAGGTCTGGAATTTAAACAAGTCTCTATTTGAAGCAGAAGGGTGTAAACCTCTTCGAAACTAAGGAGTGCAGAGTAAGATACTTTCGTTAAC
Source organism: Maratus speciosus (assembly GCA_963932465.1). Taxonomy (NCBI): domain Eukaryota; kingdom Metazoa; phylum Arthropoda; class Arachnida; order Araneae; family Salticidae; genus Maratus; species Maratus speciosus. The sequence goes on along the minus strand of OZ010791.1, from coordinate 286,796,485 downwards.
ATTTGTTTAGCACTTTTAACTGCTGCTTCCCACAAACCTCCAAAATGTGGTGTATATGGGGGAATGGAGGACCACTCAATGCCCTTCATAGAGCAGAAATCCTGTACCCTTTCTTCTCGACACAATAGAGCTAGTTCCTTAAGGTGCCTGGCAGCTCCCTTAAAATTAGAACTGTTATCGGAGATTATCTTACTCGGACAGCCTCTTCGAGAGATGAATCAGCGTAATGCAGCAAGGAAACATGCAGTAGAAAGCTCAGACACCAATTCAAGGTGTATGGCCTTTGTAGCTGTGCAGATGAAGAGGCAAATATGCGACTTGAATTTGGCGACCGATCTTTAATGAGCACATTTAGTATAGATAGGACCGGCATAATCCAATCCTACGATGTCAAAAACTTGAATCTGCATAATCCGAGTAGATGGTAGATCTCCCATCAATTGAGGAGAAGCCCTTAAATTCCATTGAAGGCATTTTATGCAATTTCTAATTTGCTTGCGAACTGTAGAACGACCACCTACGAACCAAAACTTTTGTCGTATTAGTGACAGTGTAAGCTGTGGGCCAGCATGAAGGTTAGTGACATGATAATATAATATGAGTTTAGTTGCAAATTCGTGGTTTTTTGGCAACAGCATGGGATGCTTTTGGTCATAGTTTAAATTTGAATGATTTGCTAGTCTGCCTCCTACACGAATTATACCATTGCTATCCAAAAACACATTCAAAGGTAGCAATTTGCTCTCCCTAGGTAATGGTTTTCCTTCAACTAGGTAATTCAATTCCGATGAAAACTCAAACCTTTGGATTAAATTCACTATACGGATAATTGCTCTATCAAGCTCTTTTGATGTTAACCAACCTGAAATTCTTGACGCACCTGGACGGCTATTGCTTAGAAATCGTAAAATCCAAGCACACACACAGATTAATTTTGAAAAAGAAGATATTTTAGCTATAAATTCAGGCAATGACACCATTTTTGTAGCACATGTAGTTGCAGTAAATTTCCTTTCTTTCTTTCGGAAATTATCTGATAGTGATGAGGCATCATTTATGTCAAACTCGGCTTGTTCCTTTAAGGGCTGACTTAGCCAATCAGGACCATGGAGCCACAAGTCATTATTTACAAGTTGAGATGGTAATAGACCCCTTGTGCCAAGATCGGCTGGATTGCAAGTTCCAGGAACATGATACCATTTCACTGAGGGGATGGTTGTTTGTATTTTAGACACTCTGTTAGCCACAAATGGTTGCCATCGATACGGTTCGGTTAACAACCACACTAACGTTATAGTGGAATCTGTCCAAGCAAGGATATTTTGGATTGGTAAATGGATATCTCTCAAAACCACTTGCAAAACATCAGCAAGTAATAATGCTGCACATAACTCCAGACGAGGCAAGGATTGTGTCTTCAAGGGAGCAACTCTCGTTTTGGAGGTAAGTAACGAAACACAAATGTCTGAATTAGCCAGAATACAATGCACATAAACTACAGCACAATATGCCTTTTCAGAGGCATCGCAGAATGCGTGCAACACGATATCAACGCACATAGGATTTAGGACACATCTTGGTATTTTGATTTGGTTGATAAGGTGAAGCTCTTTTCTGAATGAGATCCACAACTTGTTCAGATCTTCCGGGATTGGCTCATCCCATGTAAGCTTGTGCAGGGTTCGTACACATTTATTTAAATAAAAATCAAGTACTTTTAAGGACTTTCAAGGACCAAAACCAAAAAAATTTAAGGACCTTCAAATTAAATATACTAATAAATTATAACATGCATTTTTTAATAAAGGGTTTCTTTCATTTTTGCAAAAGTTTTAAATATTCAAATGGAGGGAGGGAAATTTGAAAATAACATACAGCAGAAGAAAAAAACTAGTCAGATGTGCCAATCCCAAAACTTTCTTCTATCTCATACAGGTTAATACTACAAAATTCATTATCAGAGTGCCAAAATTAAATGGTCTATGCCCCTCATGAGGATTCTAAAGATATGAAATTCCGTGCATTAGTTCTTGAGATACGACTATTGTTAAAACCGTCCAAAACCTGGAAAATATAGCATAGCAGCGCCACCTGTAGGGTAATTTACGCCAAAACCTAATCAGCAACAACTTATGTAAACATCTAACTGAATCTGAAGTTTGATGAAAATCCGTGCATTAGTTCTTGCGATATAGCTATTGCAGAAAACGTGAAAAATGCAGCATAGCAGCGCCATCAGTTGGGAGATTAACACCAAACTATAATCAGCACCTATAATTATCAAGATATACCTGAATCTGAAGTCTGATGAAAATTCGTGCTTTAGTTCTTGAGATATAGCTATGGCGTAAATCATGAAAAATGCAGCATAGCAGCACCACCTGTTGGGCTATTTACATCAAAAACTAATCAAAACTAATTTATATCGAGGATTAACTGAATATAAATTTTTGTTAAATTTTGTGCATTAGTTCTTGAGATACACCACCCACAAAATTTGTGTCACATACAGACAAACAGAGTTAGACTCATTTTGTAAAAACATGTTTTTCAGGATATTTGATCCCTAAAATGTGTAAATCGGTCGAAAAATTTCCCGAATCCAATACTTTCTTATTGTAATGATAAACAAAGAGGAGAAACAATTTTTTCTTATTATTGAGGGGGGGGGGGTAGTTTAACAGACTTATAATTAACTTACAGTTTAAAGTTTAAAAGACTTTAAATTTTGTATGCTTGGTAAGGAGGGGGGAGGGCGGGGAAACGTCAATTTCGGTGGAAGGGGGGGAGTAAAACTGTATGATCGATTATTTATTGTTACAATAAATTAACGAATGGAAGAGAAAAAGTTTTAAAAAAAGTAATGATTTTTAAGAATTTAAACTTTATAAGTTGCAGGGGCAAAGGGACAAGCACATTTTTTAGGGAGGGAAGGAGTTTATTAGATGACTTATTTATTTACCTTTCTAAAAATTTACAAGAAAAAAAAAACTAAGAGGAGTTTTAAAGACTTTAAATTCCATGTGTTCTTTAAGTGTGTGTGAGGGGAAGGGGGGAGGGGTGCAAAAGGAAAATTCCAATTCCGGGTGGGAAGAGAAATCTTGATTGATTATTTATTGAGGCAATAAAATGACAAAACAAAAAAAAAATTAATTAAACAGTTTCGAAGAGTTTTTAAACTTTGAGTACTGTGGGAGAGCAAAGAAAAATGGAGAAAAAAAATTTTTGAGGGTGAAATTCAGATGAAATTTTAATGAAATGTGATGGAAAGAATTGTTACTGAAATTTAGGACAGATTATTTATTCAGTATAAAGTAAGAAATAGAGTACAGGGATGAAAGTGCACTAAAGCCATTTTGTAGCAGCAGAAAACGAATTTTGTAGCAGTAAAATCTATTTTTGGAGCAGCAAAAACCTGATTTTGTAGAAGTAAAATCCATTTTTGTAGCAGCAAAAATTAATTTTGTAGCAATAAACTGTTTTTGGAGCAAATTGAAATTCTAAAGCTAATAAAAAAGAAATTTGCATATTTTCGCGATCTTTTGATGAAATTTGAGTATTTCTTGCGATATTTTGGCGAAATTTGCGTATTTCTCGCGATCTTTTGGCGAAATTCGCGTATTTTTCGCGATCGTTTGTCAAAGTTCGCGTATTTTTTGCTATCCTTTGTTGAAATCAGTGTTCTGTTCGCTATTTTTTGACGAAATTGGAGTTTTTTTTTTAATCTTTTGACAAAATTTCCGGTCTTTTGTGACCTTTTGATGAAATTTGTGGATTTTTTCGAGATCTTTTAACGAAATTTGCGTTTTTTCACAATCTTTTGACCCCAATTTGTTCGTTTTTAGAAGTAATTGGTAATCTTTTGACAGAATTAACGGTGTGTTTTTTCGCTGTAACAAAATTCGCATGTTTTTCTCGATCTTTTGACGGAATTCGCGTATTTTTGGCAATCTTTTAACGAAATTCGCGTTTTTTCACAATCTTTTGACCCCGTTTTGTTCGTTTTTTGACGAAGTCAGCTATCCTTTGACAAAATGTACGTTTTTTTCGCGATATTTTGACGAAATTCGTGCGTTTTTTGAAACCTTTTGATGAAATTTGCGGAGTTTTTTCACCATCTTTTAATAAAATTAGCGTTTTTACGATCTTTTCATCGTGTTTAGTTCGTTTTTTGACGAAATTAGTGATCCTTTGGCAAAATTCGCGATCTTTCTACAAAATTTGCGCGTTTTTCGCGATCTTTCGACAAAATTTGTGTGTTTTTCGCGATCTTTTGACGAAATTTGCGTGTTTTTCGCGATCTTTTGACGAAATCGCGTTTTTCACGATCTTTTGACGAAATTTATGGTTTATTGCGACCTTTTGATGAAATTTGCGGCTTTTTTTTCGTCATCTTTTAACAAAATTAGCGATCCTTTGACAAAATTCACGTTTTTTCGCGATCATTTGACAAACATCGCGTGTTTTCCGAGATCTTTTGACCGCGGTTTTTTGCTTTTTTTGACGCCATTAGCGGCCTAGAATAAGGTTACAAATTGGATTTTTTTTTTTTGTTGTTTCTCGGATCGACGAAATCGTGTTAAATTTCATCTTGGCACTAAGTACGTTTTGGCGCAAAATGGAAAAAAAAAAATAGCTGTTTTGTAGAAGCTTGGCGCAGTAAAGCGATTTTGGCTTCGTCTGGCGCAATTGGCGCACGTCTTACATCCCTGAGAGTAGAAAAAGGTAAAAAAAAACGAAGTTTTTAACTTTGATATTACGAAGGGGGAAGTGAAATTTCAGAAAAAGGGGAGGCAAGGCGGGATTAAGATTTTTTTAAAATCAGAAATGAAAAGAAATGCTGAAGAGTTTCACCTTTGATTAAGAATTAATATGAGAGTAAAATTAAGCACTTTTAAGGACTTTTTTCAGATTTTGCATGAAAATAAGTACTTTTAAGCACCAAAAATTTCCTTTGAAAAATGTAAGCACTTTTAAGGACTTTCAAGGACCGTACGAACCCTGTTGTGCTTCCATAATTCTTGAAGTAATATTTTCATAAATACTATGCATGGAGATATCAATCCCAATGGATCAAACATACGAGAAACTTCAGATAATATTTCTCTTTTGCTATTCTCTTTTTTCTCTTCCATTGGTAATACTGAGAAACTAAAGCTATCTATTTTTGGATTCCAACTGATACCTAGAACCTTCACATCATCTTCAGAATCTACAGGGATCATTTGTTTTTCATCTGATAATTCTTCAACAATTGTAGAAATATTCGACCTCCATTTTCTCAGATTAAATCCTCCCTTTTTCATCATTTTCTTAAGTTGTTCAACAAGCTCAACTGCTTTTTCTTCTGATGCAGCTCCAGATAAAAGATCATCAATGTAGAAGTCATTCAAAGTAGCATGAGAGGCTAACGGATAATTACCTTTCTCGTCTAACGCCAGCTGTTGCATCGCCCTTGTAGAGAGAAATGGAGCGCAAGCTGTTCCATAAGTGACTGTGAGCAGTTTGAATTCAAGTACTGGATCTTCAGGAGCGTTTCTCCAAAGAATTCGCTGCCAATCTATATCATCCCGGTGTACCTTAACTTGGTGAAACATTTTCTCTACGTCAGCACATACTGCAACTAGAAAAGTTCTAAATCGAATAAGGATTGGATATAAATCTTGCTGTACTCGTGGGCCTATCATCAGTAAATCGTTGAGAGAAATTCCAGAGGATGAAGGACATGACGCGTCAAAAACAACACGTAGTTTTGTAATGCTACTAGATTATCTCAAAAAAGCGTGATGTGGTAAGTAGTAAGCATCCCTTTTAGCGTAATCTAATTGAGGAACAAGTTCCATTCATAAATTTTCCATACTGTTCATATTTCACGGGCTTAGAAGCTAATGATTTTTCTAAATAATTTAATCTACGAAGGGCTGACTGTCTAGAATTACCTAATTGGGATGGTGAGGAATGGAAAGGCAATTTCGCAATATACCTTCCAGTTTCATCTCTGGTGTGAGTTTTAACGAAGTGTTCCTCACATGCCTTTTCGGCAGTTGTTAGTAAATTTGCAGCAGGAACGGTGTCCAGTTCCCAAAATTTCTGTATTATCTGATCATTTACTAATTGAATATTATTTACATTGATTACAGGCGCTTCCTCGGGTGCATTAACATCCCGCGATGATCCAACCAAGGTCTGAACAAACGGCAAAGGGTTTTCCTTCACCAGAAGAAAGCATCTGACCCTTCAACATTGGTAAGGCAATATTTACACCAAGCAAAATGTCTGTGACCAATGATCCAACCAAGGTCTGAACGAACGGCAAAGGGTTTTCCTTTGCCAGAAGAAAGCATCTGACCCATCAACATTGGTAAGGCAATATTTACACCAAGCAAAATGTCAACAGCAGCACTTTTATAAAAAGTAGGATCAGCTAATTTTAAATCGCTAAACGGTTCAGACCAAGAAGAATCTAAACTAACATGAGGAAGTTTACCAACAATTTTTTGAACAACATAAACAGATGTATAAAAATAGGAATTGGATGGAAAATGAGGAGAAAAGGTAATTTGTGAAACACCATTTGTATAGGTGTCCGCAAAACCTAAACAAAAAATTAGAACATTTGCTCTCTTTTGTGGTAGTCCAAGCCTTTTAAGACAATAATTTGTGATTAAACAGGCTTGACTTCCAGGAACTAGAAGAGCCCGGCACAATTGAACTTTTCCTTCAGAATCATTAACGCTTACGATTGCTGTACAGAGCAGCCCTTGGGCATCCGAGCCAAAATCAGAACAACATGAACTAATAGTAGAGTTTCTGCCAACTTCGCTAACTGAATTAGAATCTCTATTAGAACCAAGAGAAACAGCAGGTTGAAAAACCTTAGCTGCAGCATATAAACTTGATTAGCTAAATTTGTCACTAATTGATCACGATCAGATCTTTACTCAACATTATTATCAAAATGTAGTAAAGTATGATGAGATTTTTTGCATTTCTGACACCTAGCCGTGCTTTTACAGTTTGATTTACGATGAAATAGAGTTAAACAATTAAAACAAACATTATTAGACCTCACAAAATTCACACGTTTATTTACAGATAACTTTAAGAATGAATCACATTTATTTAGTGTATGAGCTCCCTTGCAAAAAATACACTGAGTTTAAAATCCTGAAGCCAACAATGTCACATTTTTAAAAAAATTCTTTTTTACTCCCTGATTACCTGAAACAATTGATCTAGCATGATTTGAAAGAAATTCTAGCAATTCGTTTAACTTTGGAATTTGATCATTCTTTAAGGATCTTTCCCACCAACTTCTAGTAGCTGGATCTAACTTAAATTGTACAATAAATAAAAGCATCGTGTCTGCTGTCTCGTCTATTTTTAAATCCAAAGTTTTGAGTAATCTGACATATTCTTTAGTAGAATCAACTAAATTCAAAATTTGAGAATGCGACTCATTATTTAACAGGGGCATATTTAACAGTTTTTTCATCAAGGAACCCAAAATTTCACGTTTATGAAAATATCTTTCTGTTAAAAGGTCCCAAGCTATTTTGAAATTATAATCAGTGATTGAAAGGGATTGCACTATTAATTGTGCATCATTCTTTAAAATTCCCTTAAGATATTGCAGTTTCTGAGCCCCTGATAGTTTTTGATTGTCTATAACAGCAGCTTTAAACAAATCCGAAAATGTTAACCACTCATCTACCGTACCCTAAAAAATCTGAAGGGATAAAGTAGGTAGTTTAATCTCATTATAATTATAATTAGAAGTGACATTATTTATTCCATCCTTTTTTTCATTTCCCTTCATATTTATTCTATCAATAGTAGCTAACATTTCATCTAAAGTTTCAAAAAGCTCTTCGCGTTCATTACTATATTTTTCAATCTCATCATCTTTACATAAACCGAAAATATTACTAAAAATAGCTTTTAATTCCTCTCCAATATCGCTAAATCTGTTTCAAATTACGTTTAATTTAGCTGAATCTAAACTATCTAATTCGTCTGTAGTTTTATTTTTTAATCGGGTTAGAGCCGTTTATGCAACCTTTTTTTGATTTAAATATGCCTTTATATCCATTATGAAACACAAATAAGATAAAGAAATACAGTTATAACTCCAGAAATGAAACTCAAAGTATATTCCCTAACTGAACTAATGAATAAACAATGAAAACACAATATGATACTGATAAAAAACAATAACAAAATAAAGAATCAAAACTACTCACTTAGTTATTTTGAAGTACTATCCAAGTGAAGAAAAATAAATTTTTCAAGCAGCAAAAGGAAATTATGTACTTCTTTTCACAACAACAAACGCATATTGCGTAATCAGTAGGGTCAGGTGGGGAAAAGTGGTGGTAATCTAAAAAAATGCACTTTTTTCACAATAAATGTACATATTTTTACTTTTTTTCAATTTATACATAATTGGATTTTGTGACAAATATTTCTATTAAGATTTGTAAATCTGGTAACAAGTTTACTGTTGTTTATCTTCTTGTTTACATATATGTGCAGTTTGTTCTTAACACATGGTATTGATAAACTTTGTTCTTGATCCTTTCTCACTTGAAAAAATTAGTATATTTTGATACATTTCAGTAGAAGAACTTCTTAAAAACAGATTCATGCATCAAGGTAAGAATTATTTTATTATTTCAATTTTTTATGATTTTTTTTCTGAGGTGGGGGAAAGTGGTGGTATAGTTAGGCTTAGCTCAATGTTGTATGATGATTCAATTTTAGACTGTAGATGTGATTAATTTTTAAAAATGGGCTGTAATAAAAGTATTAATCTAAAAAAATAGGCTTTATTTATAAATTTTAATCTTAATATGATAATACAATTAAATTAAAAGTTATTTTTTACATAGGGTCAGGTGGGGGAAAGTGGGCCCATGGGGTAAAGTGGGGGTATATTGAAAAAAAACCTATTATCTCTTTTAAATTAAGATATTTTGTTAATTCTTTTTTAGAGACATATATTGAGATTAAGGGAACTATTCTTATTTTAGTTTTAGAAACTGGAAACAAATTTAATGTTTACAAATTATCTTGTTTATGCTCATTGCATACCGTCAAAAAGTCGATCAGCTAAAATAATCGCCCAAGTGATAAAAATTAATACATTATATCACATAAAGCATTTGAATAAGTCACCATTGGGGAACTACTAGACTTTTCTTGCTATTTGGTGGTGAAGATTATATAGAGTTCAGCAATATATGCTACATACTAAGTGAACCTAATTTTGATAGCTATGGACATTATTTCTTTAATTAAATAATATCTGAAAAATATTTTTTTTGTGCATTTGTACCTTTAAAAATAATTAAGATACATTTATTTCAGTGTATTTTTATTTAAAAAACAATATTTACACATTTTTATTTAAATATACACTAATTTTGGAACTACCCCCACTTTCCCCCACCATGGGGTAAAGTGGTGGTATCAAAACATGCTCTTTTAAATGTATCACTGTCAGAAAACAATCGAATAAAATTGAGTGGTTATGCTTCATGTTTAATCTATATGAATCCAATGTATAGAAAATGCATCAAAAGTTTCATTATAACAAATTTAATAGTTTGATTTTAGGGCCTTTTCTAAAAAAAGTTTGATTTTACCACCACTTTCTCCCACCTGAGCCTAGAATATCACAGAACGATTTCACAAAGCATTCGAAATGAAACTAAACTATTTTCATAACTCCGTATTGTCGGACCATTTTATTTATGTTGAGAATTCACTGAAACAAGGACTGTATATTGCTGGTTCTTAAATAACACTAATTAATGACAATCGTTGTGCTGTTTTTCCATTTAATATTACAACCTCGATTTGAATATTTCACACATTTTTGTCGGACACACATATCCAAACGAAAGTTTCACACACACTCGAAGGGAATTTTTTCCCTGCTCACTAGGATAAATTTCAAGGCGACGCAGCGCCCTCTCTATATTACATTGGTAAACTAAATTAATATTTTAAGAATATAAGGATTAAACAATGATGTTCTATCACATAATATACCACGGATCTGGTTTAACATGATTAGAGTAACTGGTGAATTTGATTTTGAGTAACGCTTCCCTCCCACCCCCTTTTTCCAGTTTCTATAGCAACCCCTCTATTTTCTTTCCTTCCCACCCTCCTATTTGACGTCTTTTGGTTTCACCCTCAGATATTTAACAACATATGTCTTTCAGGCTGCAGCAGTTTCCTTGATGACGGCTAGTGTTTTGTTGAAAACGCTAGGGATTTTAACATCTTCTTACACCAATGTTTTTAACATCTTGAATAGTTTTAAATGTTTTTAAAACTTTCTATATACTTGCACCTATTTAGCAAAAAAATGTTATGAATTAAGTATTCATGTTGCTTATTTATGAATAAACACAATCTCAAATCACTGGAAATTAATGTTTACATCTTCAATGAATGAAACTATGAATCAAGATATCTCTGTGTCAGCATTTCAAACATAAAAGACTCCACGTTTTGTTTCTGTTTTTGAGCAATGGCAAATTAAAATATTTCACATTGCAGTATCGAATAGAAAGATTAAAATATTTACACTCATTTTTTTATTCTCAAAGGCCCAAATCAATTACTTCCTGATTAACTTTTGCTAAGCATTGTTTGTTATTTAATTGTTAAAGCAATTATATTCCAAACCGCTACATGAAGAAGGAATATACTAACAGACTTCCTTGTGAAATCAAGATTAATCCTTTTCTATATAACACAAAACTATGTAACTCATATTCATATGATAGAAAGTTTACAGGAATAAAATATTAAAGTTAAATAAGACTTAACTATACATTCCATAAATAATCTTTTTAACAATATCCATTCCTTTTAATCCTAAAATGGCAGGCGAATTATCTTATAAAAGCGTCGTAGACTTGCTGTTCTGATTGGCTGATAAGTAATACCAATACAATTCAACTTAGAACCAAATTAGCATAATTTCCAAGGTTACACCATAAAATGGAGTTTTTGAAAATTAAGAAGTACCATGTTTGGTGTTTTTCATTATTTTACTCCATATTTTGGTTCAAAGTTGAACGCAAATTTTTAACAATGTATAATGCCAGGTTTTCACTCTTTCCTAAGGAGTAGTGTATTTTTATAAAATTAACTCCAAAAAAGAGAGAAAATGCCTTTCACTCTTTCAAAGAGTGAACTTTTCACTCCTCCAAATTTTAGAGTCAAAGAAAAATTAACTAGAATCTAACTGCCAAACTGAGCGATGGAAATTGGAAAGGCGAAATAATTAAAAATTAATATAATTTCTTGTAAACAGCATTTTGCCCCAAATTTTCTGAAAGTGGCATTAAATTTGGTTACAAACTCTGCATGCTATAAACAAAACACATGCGAAAAATTCTTGTATTTTTTAAAGGAAACTTTATATTGTCATAAAAATACATGTTATTCTTACACAAATGATGTATAATATCCACATAGTCATGTGCTGCTGAACTATAATTAGCATACTAAAAGATGTTTGCAGAATATAAATAAAATCACATATAGGGCCACACAAAGAACTGGATAAATGACCACTTATGGATGACAATGACCAAAAGTGCGATTTCAGTAGTTTTAAGCGTGTATTTTGCCCAAATTAAATTTTAGCTTAATAGGGCTTAATTTAGCTTAATAATTATTTCTGGGTTTTCTCCAAAATAGTCGCCTTTGATGGGTTTTGGGATAAAATAGTAGACACAGTCACCTAATACTGAAAATAGTCACTTTTAGTTGCATTTTAGCTGCCAATGGCAGCCTTGCTCTGTCCTTTTTTGATTTTGGTTGGAGTTTTTTTTTTCTTTTTTCTGAGGCCACTTTTAGTCTCAAAATTGGTTTTGAAACAAAGGAAGTTTAGAATAAACAAATAATTTAAAAAAACTGCAACCAAAATCGAAAAAGTACAAAGATACCCAGTTGTATATGTACCTCCGATATCAAGAGCATATGCTATGAATGCGAAGAGCCTCACAAACTGGCATTAAACCAAAGGCAGCATTCTTTTTAATTTTCTTGTTTGTATTTCAATATTTTAAAATGATTTTGTATAGGATATCTGAGGTCGATAAGATATCAGGCATCTTTTTACTTTTTTATTTTGGTTGCAGTTTTTTTTTCGAGGACATTTTTGATTTTGGAACCCAAGTCAAAAGTGTCATTTAGTAATTTTAGGGCACCCAATACAAAAGTGTGGCTATGTTTTTCATTTCAGTGTATTTTATTTAATTAACCTATTCCAAAATGAAACATTCTCAGAACCTATACAAATGCTTTTAAAAATATACTCAGGACCTGACTGAGGAATCGAATGGATTCTCTAGCACACCCTGACACCCATGCCCTCCTGTGAGATAAATTTTCACATTATTTATTTTCATTTCCCGTGTCCCAGCTTTTGTTTAATATTCATAGTTCTGTTACTTCTAGGCACTCCTGTATTGGTGATTGTACACCACCATTCCAGACTCTTGCCAATTTGTTGCCAGCACGCATTACAGCTGTCTCAGTGGATGCGGTGCACTTCCTTTTCTAATATTCAGATATGCTTTACCGGTCATTCTATTCGATTTTGATGCAGTAAAACTTGCTTCTCCTCCGGCAGATAATTTTCTCTCTTTTCCGTCAACTTGTTTCACTGTATGGCAGATGCAAAAGTCAGTGCCATTTTGTACATATGGGCTCTATTTCAGAGGGCAGTATGGCTTGTCTAATGTGTGTGCTCTCTCTTAATTTGGAAGTGTACTTCATAATGTCATAACATATCGTAGTTTCTGTTTTCGTATTAGAAATATTATTTTGCTTCCAAATGCAAGTAGATTCACCATTTTGTAGGTTCTTTGCTTTTGTAGGTCATATGCTGCTTCTTTTTCAGAGCAGCATATGGTTTGTCCAATGTGTGTGCTCTCTCTTAATTTGGAGGTGTACTTAAAGACATCACAACATATCAAAGTTTCTGTTTGCATATTAGAAATTTTATCTTTATTTTCAAATACAAGTAGGTTCGAACTTTCATATTTGTTGTTTTTCAAATTTGGACAAACCATTTTAAATAATTTTTAAGAATTATTTTTGTTTACCTGTAGGACTTATTTATACACTGTAACAGTTTAAAATTTCAGCAGTTTTGGTCTGGTGGGAGAGTCGTAATGTTTTAGTGAAGTTTTAGTTAAATTATGAATTTTGCGGTTTAAAATTTTTATTCGAATTGTTAATCTTTTTTTGAAAAAAGGATCATATTTTTAAAATATGAATATTTTAACTTAAGTTTTTTTTTAAGCTCATAGAGTAAATCATGAGTGGCCAAAATTGGATACTATTTCTCTTCAAATTTCAGAAATTAACAAACAGTCTTCATTTCAACTTAATTTTTGTATATTCGCTGTGTCAACCCTACACATCACTCTAAACAAGTAAGAGCATTCCTTTTACAAACTTTCTCTCCAGTGAGAATGCAAAGAATGATGTTTTTGTCCTACGGTTGTTACCTTTTATACTTAAAATAAGATGAGTACATTAAACGATTACGGTAAGTGCAACAATTAGTTATACCACATCTCCACCTGCCATATATTAAAAGTATAACTTTCAAACTCAATTTCATTTTTATTTTTTTTTATTTATTTTTTTTTTTTATTTGAGGTATTTGCAAGCTTAAAATTTCATTTTTGCATGAAATATAAAAGCCACAGATAAAATGTACAAGAAAAAATTTATACCATTCTTCAAACTACTCTTCCTTATCAATCTGAAATGTCTCAGATACAGGAATAAGACTACACTGGGTAACACCAGCTCTGCCTATGAGAACGAATGTGCCAGCGTGCTCTTGCAACACTTTTTGCTCTCACCAATATGGTGGCCAATGTAAGAGCAGTCAAGCTCAACTAGTGATTAGTATTAAAAAAAAAGTAACAAGTACACAGAGTTGGGCAAAATACATCGAAAAACCATTTTCGATACAAAATACAAAATACATTGGTTTCATAACTTAAAATACAAAATACTTTCCAAATTTTAAAAATTCAAAATACATTTAAAATACAAAATAGATTTAAAAAAAATTAAAAACTATTGTGCATTAAATTGCACTACTGAAGTGCAAAGCTAGTTTGCAAAACTAATTAAATTTTTAGAAATTATAAATTTCCAAATAAAGAAGCAAAATCAATTAAAACTCAACGAAAGATAGCAAAAACAAACTGAAAGATTGCAGCAACAATGTGCTTAAAGGTGTATGAAAGTTACAAGAATAATTAATAACGAATGAACTACCCTTTAGAGGTAGTTATTCACTAGGAATAACTGCATTAATTGATTGTGGATCCAATAAGGAATCTCTTTCAGGAGGCATCATCTGTAGGACGATACACACCAAAATTTCATTCATACTAACTGAATATGATGAAGTTTGATGCAATTTCGTGCTTTAGATCTTGAGATATAGCTCTCACGGCACACCTACCAACTTCAGACATTTTTAAAAAATCAAAAAAATACAGCACGAACCAGAAAATTTATTTTAAAAAGGTACTTTTTATCTACGTGGTACTTATTTCATTTCAATTTGAATTACAAATATGAGCATTTTGACTAAAAAAAACGACAGTTTTACATACATGTTACACGTTACGGTAATAATAAAAGCACAGCATAACAATGCCACCTCTTGAGCGATGCACCCCAAATTTTATCAGCATTAATTTATTTTAAGATCTAAAATAATATGAAATTGGATTAAATTTTGCCCATTAGTTTTGTAGATATAGTTATCGCGGAAATAATGAAAAAAAAAAAAAACCAGCATAGCAGCGCCACCTGTTGAGCAATATACACTAAAAGCTAATCGGCAAGTATTTCTGTTCCAGTCTATATGCAGTTTGATGAAATTCTCTATATTGGTTTTTACAATATAGTTATCATGGATAAAATAATTAAGCATAGCAGTGCCATCTGCTGAGCAATATAAATCCGAAGCTAAGTTATACCTAGGTCATCTTAATCTGAAATTTGATTATTATTAAACTCCATGCATTACTTCTTGAGATAGAAGAGCAAGAAAAATTGTATATCACACAGACTAACAGACAGACACACATTTCCCCAAAATGGTTAAATCGCATTCAAGACATCCCGAAACGTGTAAATCAAAAAAGAAAACGTAAGTCGAAAATTTTCATTATTCCAATACATTCTTCTTATGTATTAGAAGAATGTAAAAACAAATCAGTCTAGTATCAGTCTTTTCAATCAGTATTTTTTAGTATATGTCTACAAAAGAACACATTTTATAATAATCTGACACGTAAAATGGCACCGAATAAAATTGTTTAAATGTAATTTTTTTCTTTTTAGATAATGCACGTGTGTTTTAATAACAGCTCCCAAATACGCAAGATTTTTTAAACCTTCCACTAATAAAATATATGGGGCACATTTTTTCGATTATGGTGCTTTTAGAAATAATGTATATGAAATTTAAAATATGTATTACTGAATGCAAAAATATAAATGAAAAACTAAGGTAATTTTTGACACAAGTTGAATTATTATTATTAACAAAGGCACGAATTCTTCGTATAAAGTAGTTTTAAAATTAAAACACTTAGGTAAAATATCAAACCATATATAAACGCAACGAAATAAGAAATCATTTGGATTTACTATGAAAGTCTTGAAGCTTTTAGTATAGAGCAGAAAAATATGAAAGCTCTTGCATTCGTAAAAAGAAAGCACTTATAAAATATTAAAAAAAAGTAGGAATAATTCTAATGAAAAATTTTCAAAATCATAAATTTCTTTTTTTCATAGTCAAATCGTTCCTTTAAAAGTTCATTGCAGCAATTTTCTTATGGTTACTGTCTAATGTATTTTTTACAAAATTCATAGAATTAATGAAACAGACGAATTTTTAAGAAATCTCATTTCGATATTTTTAAATAAATCTTACTAGACTAGAAAAAAAAAATGGGCCACTTATATTTGTGGTCAATGGACAACTGTGGGTAATAGAGCGCTGCACCTATGCAAGTCTGAAAGCTCTCTCTTTCTTCTTCCGGTCTATCACAATACATGTTTGTTTGGTTTTTCCCTTGTGATTTCTACAGCAACATTAAGATATATAAAAGTTATTTTTGTAACTAATCAGCAAGAATACGTTTGCTGTAGCTAAAGAACATATTCATCAACTTCCTTAAATTATCAATTGTACAAGACTCTGTTTATATTACCTCCCAGAACAGAATTTGAAAGCTAATCAAAACAGACAGTCATGCATTTCCTTTTAGTGAACCGCAGTTTTACTCTGGTGCGGTTTAAACATCGCAGTTTGAAAATTGGAAAAAATGTATTTTGAGTATTTTCAAAATACAAAATACATTGTAAAACCGCCAGAAAATACATTACAAAAATACATTGGTCTTACCGGTTTAAAATACAAAATACAAATGTATTTTGAAAATGTATTTCAAATACATGTATTTTCGATACTGCCCAACTCTGCATGTACATAATCCAAAGTGTTTGCGATGATTCCTGTTTTTAATTATGGGCAATATCATTAATTCCAAATAAATTCTCAACTTTTATTTAAAATTAACTTAGGAGTTTCACTCACTCAAAAAAACTGATGCAATAAAAATAATTTATTTTGCAAAAATCTATAATCAATTAAACCAGTAAAAAAAAAAAAAGCTTTAAAAATCAGTTAGATTAAAATTTAAAAGTATGTGAGAACAAAATATATATACTTCAGTTTTACACAGTGATTGTAGGAAATATAGGCCTATATCAATAATAAGTAAAATTCCATTATAATTTACATCAAAGTTAAATTCAAAATTTTAAACTAGCTATTTATTGTATTAATTTCATTAAGTTAAAGAAATATATTCTTATATATTATATTCTATGTATTATATACCTTATATAATATATATCTCATATATTATACTCTAAGTATATTGTATTCTAAATATATTCTATGTATTCCTATAAAAAAAAGATAAAATTATGAATAAGAAAATACAAAGGCAAAATTAATTATTATCACCCTGCCTTCCTCTCAAAAAATATTTTATTATTCTTAATTAACTTTAAATCAAAACTCACATGTCTAAATTTGCTATATTTTGTCATTCAGAAGGTTTGTTATAAATGCCTTAAGTGATGATCTTCAAATGATTAACCAGTGATTTAACAACAAATTTCTGACTATTTAGTGATTTTTAACTATTTATCTTCTTTTGCAAATGAAGTAAATAAATAAAAATAAAATTTTATTTTATTATGATGCAATAAAAGTTTAACAATAATAAAAATCTCTTCTACATTTGGTTAATAAAAACTTATATTTTCAAAACAACTTTTAATACCCCATGGTCCTTTGATTAGTTTTCAACTTCACAAATTTTACTAAATCAACAGAGGGATTTTTATAAAAACAATGCAATTCATTCAAACCACTAACAGGAATTTAAATAAAATCTAGATTCTATATTTTATTAATATAATTCTGAATTGAAACTTCAGCATTTCAATCATTTAAAATATTGAACTAAAACAAATAAAATAACTGAGACAGTATATTGCATTTAGAAAAATAAATGCTTACATTTAAGATTTAAAAAAAAATCATTTACTAATTTTCATTTCTTTTATCATCAACAGAGGGCAGTGGCAGTAGATTTAGTTCCCAATCTGTTCTGACAAATGTGGCTGCTCAGTTACAGTTGAAACTTCAGTTTTTGGGCCTGTTGCCCTATATAATCCATTCTTTAATCTGAGTAAAATGCAGTTTATCAAATATTCTTTTTCGATTTTCAAATCTTGAGCCTGAATTTTCATTTTTCAAGTTTTTTTTTTTTTAATTTTTCCAATCACTTGACCTCATACTTGTTATTGAGATTTTGCAAAATAGTTTGTCTTTAGATTAAAACGAAACAAATTTCTTCATTAGCCCTAAAATCTGTGAGTTTTAAATATGTGCCTAAGCAATAATCAGGCCCTGGTTGTACAACTTCCACCAGGTCTTTTTAAAAAGTAAAAAAAAAAAACCCACTACATACCCAGGATTTCAATTCAAATCCTGCAGCTGTAATGGTTCAAGCAAAAGAAACTACTGCATTAATACATTCGTGAAAAACAACAATACACCTATCATATAAGATTAAAAAACAAAATATAAAGCAATCTAAAAATCTTCGACATCTTGCCAAGTAGAAACATCATTTGAAATAATGGGATGGAGTAAGGGAGAGTTGTTTTCCCTGGTTTCTGATTTTGCTAATGGTGTTTAGTTGAAAAATCATGTGTATTATGATGCCAGGCTTTTTTGACTGTGCAAAGAATATTTTCACATTGCCTAAATTTTTTATCCATACTAAATGACTAAGCTAATAAAAAAAGATTTTTTTTTTTTTTTAATAAAATTAATTTGATTAGATTTATTTAGAAATGTAAATGAAAAATGCTTAAAGTCGATTTTCACATGTAAAATATTAACTTTTAAGAAGTATCGATATACCAAGTGTCTTATATGAGCCGTTCAGTGCACAAATCGATTAGCTCCATCTCCATCAAATAAAAATGTTCAGTATAAGCAGTTAAAGTTATTGTAACTATAAAAATATTGTATCTAAAATATATAATGTGAACATTAAAAATTTCACAATCTTACTTAAAAGGCGACTAATGTAATGAAAAAGATGTTACAAGTTTAAAATATACATTTTATTTAAAATCATATGCATTTCATCATTTTAAACTTGAAACATCTTTTTCATTACATTAGTCACCTTTTAAGTAAGATTGTGAAATTTTTAATGTTTACATTACATATTTTATGTTGAATCAAGGTGAAAAATTGCGTTCCGTCTTATGATATTATATTTTTTTCTCGGGATATTTTGATTGAACTCATTAATTTTCATGTAATCAAAGGTAACTTTTTATCACTGTATAAATATATAGAAAATTTTCAATATTCCTTTGTTTAAAAAAACACCACTTAAAATGGAGTTAGTCAGATTGTCTTCTGAACACCTCATATAGATAGCAAAAATTCATATTTTTATACATGTTCTTCACCACTAAATAATAATTACTCTTCATAAAAATTAAATGTTGGATGGAAATTGTACTTATTTTTGAATGAGATTATAAGATAGGCTCAAAATAACTATAATTAGCAATTAGAAAATTAGCAGATTAGTTGATTGATGATTACTAAAACCCAGTGGCGTGGCGTCCGGTCATCGCTGGATGCGGCGATGACCAAGCAATATTTTAAAACTCTTAATAAGCTTTTAAAACTCTACGATCCAGTTTTAGCAGAACATTTGGAGTTCATGTATAAGTGAAGGTAAGATTTAAAGTTTCTTTTTTGAACATTCAACCATTGAATTTTAGAGTTAATAATTTTTCACCACAAACTTAAATAATTGCGATGACCACCGAAAATTTTCACGCCACGCCACTGCTAAAACCATATATTCTTGCCGTTTCAATTAAATCCAAGTAATGACAATCATATGAAATAGAACTATCAGGCTACAAAAAATATATCGAATGATTTAACAAAAAGATATTACGCCAGAGAAAACTGGTAAATATGAACTCAGTTCATGGACTGTTATAAATTAACAATAAATGTATATCTAGGATAGTTTCATATGCAAACAAAAGAATGTAGAAATAAGGATATTTATTAAATTTTATATTACAGGATATTTCTTTTTTTAAAAAGCCTCATTTGCATAATATACAGTCCAGAGTCCTTCACACTGAAAACAGATTATTATAAAAATGAGAAAGGTATACAACTCAATTACACAAAACTAAAACAAAAATGTCAAAAACTAAACAAAACATCAAAATGGAAAGTTGAAATAATAGGTAACATAAAAACAATGTTCTTTTGTATTGGCCTTTATACAGTGTCCAGCACTGCATTTTCTATAAATTCATAAATATCATAGAAAAAAAAAATAATTATAATAATTATTTAGAATCCTAAATATTAGTCTGATGAAGAAGGTGAAGTAACTGATATTGGGGAGCTTTCTTGACTATAACTACTACTAACATTTGTTGCACCATTTATGTCAGGAGCTTGTAAATGTTTTCTGCATTCTTTCTCATCTTGTTCTTCTTCTTCATCTAAAGTATTAAACTTACTATTGCATGCTAAAAAATAAAAGAATATTTTACAGGAAGCAAACAAGAAAATCCACACAAAGTAAGTAAAAAAAAAACTACACTTAAATTTTTAGCACAAAATTTGTTACAGTTTTAAATAATGCATCATTTTAATAAAAGAATATGGCATAGACAATTTACGACTAGGGATTACAATCCCGGGATCCTGTTTAATTTTAAATCCCGAAAATCCGGTATTTTCTTTTCTTTTTTTAATGGGACAATATTCAGCTGAAATTAAAAAATATATTTATAGACTTTCGTTTTTGGAAAAAAAAATTATGAAAGTTATGTATCATTGAAAAAGAATCTATATATTTCACGTATTTTTTGCATATAATTCTAAGCGATTAAATCTTTTAATGTGGACATCTTTTCACTTGCAAACAGATGTAACCCGCACAACCATTAGTGAGGAAAAATTAAATCCTTTGTTTATTTCGATTTCGCTGTGTTTGTAGAAAATATCTTTCACTTCGTAAACATTTTCGAATTACAGTTTTCTGATAAGCGTCAAAATTGTGTATCATAGTTATTACCGTGTGCTAACTTCTTTGCTTTACGTGCTTTATACTTATTTTGCTTTAAAGATGTCTAATGAAAAGGATTTTGTACCTCATTGAAAAGATAACGATTCTTCTTCTGTATAGTACCACTATTTAACATCAAAAGATGGAAAAAATGCTAAATGTAAAAGATGTAGCTAAGGGATTGCATACACATTTATCTACGATTCATGGTACTAAAGTTCAGAAATAATTTAATACAACCTGTCTTCCTTCCACAAGTCAAGATTTAATAGAAGATACATTGCTTTCTAAAAAGTGGAAAATAGAGGATTATTTTAGTAGTGATAAGGAACCACTGGATTTAATTTTATTGCAAATGACAGCTAAAGATGATTTCTCATTTAACGTTTTCATCACTTGAACTGATTTAAGAAACTTACTGATAGCTAAAGGCTATAATTATTTGCCAAAATCTGCAGTATCAATTCGAAATCATGTAGTAAACTACCACCAGTAAGTTTCATAATAATACATCTCACAGTAGAAGCACTCTGTTGCAGGGATTCTAATTTGTTAACTGCAGACGCAGCCTTAAAAATTCTTTTGCAGGTAAAAGCAATAATTGAAAAGCTAAACAGTGTTGACAATGAAAATTCTACAGATACAGAAATAATGCACAGTGATTCTACTGTGAAATGGCAACCAGATAAAATCTTGTGGTATGTAATAATTTTCTATATTATGCATGTTTTCAAATTTTAACAGCTATCTCTGTTTAGAAATTTAAAAAATACATATTTGCAAGTTTTTATTGTTGTATGTGTGCGTGTTAAGTTCTTTTATTTCAAGAAAATAAAGCTTCATGTTAGGGAAAATCTAGCGTTTGCGATATCCCCCAGAATTGTAATCTTTAATTATGTGGTTATGAGAATAATTCAAAATTTAATTAGTGATAATTATTTTTTGTTTTTTAAATATTGTAAATAAGCCTTTCAAAAACTTGTTTTATTTTCAATTGTTGTAATTTATCTTATACTTTTTGAAAATTAATTAAAGCCGTAAATTTTTAACTTAATATATTTTCATATGTAAGTTAGACTGTATTTTGATTTCAATTATCTTTTCTATAAGATTATGATATTTAGCTATTGTAAAAATTGGTGACATTACAGAAATTCTAATTTTTGTAATACCGGGATTGAATCTAAGGAATCCCGAAATCCCGGGATTAGAAATTAGTCTCGAGATTGTAATCCCTATTTAGGACTCATCCAATTTCAGAATTCATTTAATTCTTTTCAGAATATGATGGGAGCTTGAACGTCTAAGAAAAGCAATAAGTACAATGATTTGTAAAAAATAAAAAAATAATAAAAATAATACAAAAAAAAATTAAATGGAGAAAGTCAGAGTTAAAATGGGCATAGTCCAGACTTTAACCCCTTCGGGACAAGTGACTTTTACAGAATTTGTAATCTATAATCACCGGTTTTTAAAAACAGAAATTTTTGCCTAATTCAATCGGGAAAATCCGCGCATTAAATAAGGCAAAATTTACAATAAAAATTTACTTGTGAGAATAATTAAGGATTCTGTGCCCCTTTGTGGCATGTATACCAGTCACCAGGGCCGTAGCTGGAGGGGGCTAGGGGAGGCTCAGCCCCTCTAAAATTTTTTGAGCCCCCCTGAGAAACGTTCGAAGGTCACCAAATGAAGCTATGTTTCAAAAATCCAAATGAAACTATATTCAAAAATTGAACTTAGTTTTGGACCCATTTATAGTTTTGCATAAACATTAAACTGTAGTATTTGTATAAAAACAGCAAAAAAAGTGTTTCAACATGTGTGCATCCTAGCTTCATATATCAAGCTTCTCAATTGTCTGCTACTGCTAATATTAACTATAATTAAATTTAGAATTGGCAACATTTTGCTAATGCAAACATTAGTGTCATATGACAGCACCCCATCACGTGATAGTAATATTCAGAAGAAAAAATAAAGGTTGCAACTGTTTTGAATCAGGTGAATCGTAAGCTTTTTATTTAATTGTTGACATCGTCATTTATTTTTTCATTAGAAAAATTATGCACTAGTTATACACTGGAAATTTTCATTCTGCATCTTTTTCTTTTTTTAAGCATAAAATTAAGTTATTATAAAAAGCTTAATAAAAAACATTGTACCTACAATATATCAATATGCACTAATTTATCTTTCTATATAATACTTTAATCATATATATCTGTATGTGTGTATTTGTGTGTGCGTGCATGTGTCAGATATAGAAAAAAAGTATGAGCCTCCCCTACATTTTCTTGAGCATCCCCTGGTATTCACTTCACTCATCCCCAAAGGCTTAATATTTATATGGGGATCAAACCTGGGCTTCCCGTACTACAGAACATAAGTGAAAACCATTTTTTCTAATTCTAATAGTTTTTTTTACATTACCCATTAACACACCAAAAAGCATTTTTATATCAAAAATGTCAATAATGCATGCAAATAAAGTTTTGAAATTTATAAAAAGAAATATTTTCGTATCATGCCAGGAGTTACCAGACGAAGAAATTTTCTTACTGCAGTCTTTTTGATTCAGATAATTTTACTGGTTTAAGTACTAGTTCAATTACATGTCCATTAAATTTGTGCTTTATTTACATATATATATATATGTATTTTTTTTATTTATTGATAAAGTTTTAATTTCATTCTGGAATATTAGGTGCTAATGGATTAATCTTTCGTAATTGGGCTGCACACAATAGCGATACAATTTTAAAACAAATTATGTTTGAAGGTGCATTTTTTCCCTATTTGGTCTAAAAATTGAAATTGTTTGATTACATATTTGTTAAACTAGTGTGTTATTTTATTTTATATTATTTATTTATTGATGAAATTTTAATTTCATTCAGAAAAATTAGCCAGAGAACAATCCTGAACTATTTAAATTGTTTTACGTGTAAATGGGTTATTATTCTTTTGTATGGAGCCCATGCGATGGAGATAGATTTAAAAAATTCATGCTTGAAAATTATTTTAAAAACCACAATATGTAAATTGAGATACAGTTATCAAACAAATTGCATTTCAAAGTACATTTTTTTTCATATACGACAGTGTAAAAATTGAAAATTTGTGATGTTTAGAAGTTAAAAAAATTGCAGTAGCAAAAATTGCAAAACTGAAATTTAATCATCAGTGTTGCCAACCTCGAAATGACATCAGCCTTACGTACGGGCAAATTTGTCTTTTATAATATAGATAGGTATGCCATTATGGAGAAAAAAAAAATCCTTTAATTTCATATTTTATTAACCATTTGCAAAATCACACAGATTCTTTGACTTATACAGATTTTTAAAAAGCAAAAAGATGAGAAGTTTTATTACATCTGAATAGCTTTGCAGAAATCAAAATCAGATGCTGAAGGTGAAAAGGCATAAAAGTACATAAAAAATTATATTCAGAAATTGGCTTTTGAAATTAGCCATTATTTTTAAGAAATACTAGGGAAAGATTGTGCTAACAATTTTAATCACCAACAAACAATTCTAGAGACTGGTACGAGTAAGATAATAAGGTAGCATGAATATTTTTTTTCAAAATAAAACAGTGATTGGGAAGGAGATGTGGATAATATGGCAATAATTTCCTATCTATAGAAGGGTAAATGATGTAAATTCTTTAGCACGGTGATAATTTGAGGTAAATTGACTAAGAATCTGACATAAACCTAATTTTGCAAAAAACTAATATACATCTAACAACACCAATACAAGCAATTTATGCAGCCTATACTAAAAATAAATAACAACAAAGACAGGAAGAAAGAAAGGAAAGCTGCTAAAAAATTATTGAAATTTGTTTTCTTTTTCACACAGAAAAGAAGTGAATATAAGAAATAAAAGACTTCATAATCACTATAATGTAAGTAAACAATTATTAAGATGAATATGTGCAAAACAATACATAGCAAACATAAAAGGAGAACTTTAAAAGTGTAAGCTACAAATTTTTCACCAATATATATAAAATCCTAATGAAACGAATTTATGAAACGGATATATGAAACGATTCTTTGAAACGACTGATTATGTTTCACAGCGATTTCTCCTAAAATATGGAATACTTTGCGCTGAAATTAACACCAAAAATCAGTATTGATCCGCAGATCTCAAAACTGGTATTACAATTTTTAAATTCGAATTAGTTTTCGAAATATTAATTTTTTTTCTAATTTTAAATACTTTTTTCAAATGATGGCAACTCAAATTTTAATCACAACACATATTTTTTTTCATATTTCAGAAAAGGTTATTATTTTAAACTAATCTGGCGAGCAGTTTGGCCTCCCTTAAATGTATGCTAAGAAATGTATCATGTTACTTTTATTCAAAACTCAATTTAGTACTTGAACAATCTTTCGCCAAATCGAAAGATTCTGATAGAGAAATCAAGAACTCGGTATTTTTATGTTAGCGAGATGCAGGTGATAAATCGCCAAACATTTTTCCCGTCGTATTTTTTTATATTTCATTAATTTCATTTAAAATATAATCCTTTCATTCATTTTATTTAAAATACAAAACTTTCATTTAAAACTGAAACATTTAAAATTGATGGCTTTCACTTCTTTCTTTTTTTTTAAAAAAAACAAAACGAAAAGAAAAATATTAAGCACAGATGTCATATATGCACCTACCATACTTAATGTGCCATACCTAATTGGTGCCAAAATGGCATTATTTTGATTGACATGGTAACCCAGCTATTCTTGTTTATTTAATAATAAATGTTTATTTACTTTTATTTCTTTTTCAAATTATATAAATTATTTGGTTCTATAGTTATCAATTTTTTTTTGTTGTTATTTCCTTTTGAAAGTAGAAAATAATTAAAAAATACGGTACTACTTAGTTATTCTGTCGACCAATTTCGCCAAATTATACAAATTGACATTAATTTTTATTTTAAATAACGAAAGAACAAACGGTACTTTTCACGTTTTACAGACTCCATTGTTGGCAAGCGTAATAGTTGGCGTAAAATGAAAATCACGTAAATTGAAACATTTGAAAAATAAAAGAAAAAAACATTGTTGATAGTAAAGTAAGCATTTTAAAAATATTGAAATTACAGACTTTTACATTTTTTTATCTTTTTAGTATTTTTAATTTGAATAGCAGCAAATTAAAAAGATGTCTGAGGTTAAGGTTAAATAATAACCATTCACCTTTCATAAATAGCAAATCACAATGTTTCGCATGGTTTACAATAAAAATCCTTTTTATTAAAATAATTGGCGCATTAGCATATATTTTTGCATGGTGTCCGTATAACGGAAAAGTACCGAGCAAATAAATTAGTATAACATTAATAAATATTCAAATAAAACGTCGAATTAAAAATCACTAGATGACGTAAACACGTGTAACTTGCTTAAAGTCAAGTGAATGTGACATTTACGATCAACCATTATTGGCATTTAATCTTATAGTTTGGCGATAGATTTTTGGTCGACGGTGTCAGAAACTCAAAATAACTACTCAAAAAATGACATAGAAATGTGCCGCTAAATTGCGATGACACGCTCGCAGGGCAGCTATACTTACTCTAAAAAAAATACATACTAAACTTCAAATTTAAACCAAAAGAAATTAATAAATCTTAACTTTAATGAAACATTTATATATACAATTCTTAGACATAAAAAACATATCACACTGCTTAAATTTTGACTATGCACAATATGCTAAAATTTAGAATATAGAATATTTACACAATTAAATTTAGAACAAACACACGATTATAATACACTATATACATAGAAATAACAACATTTACGGAAATAATCATACTAAAATTGCAAAGAACTTACTCAAACGCAAAAGAGGACTTATTTTCAAATGTGACGCAGCTATAATTGCTTTCCTTAATTTTAATTTAGGTTTTATCCTGTGGGCAGACGGTATCTCACCTATTGAAGCACTCTGGTTTTTGCAGTTAATTTTTACATGTAAACAGGACATATAACTTATGCCCAACGTACGTTTTACACTCGCAGCTAAAACTCTAAAGGTCATTGGCCAGAACTTTTAAAATCCGAACCGAACCCTTTTTTCCTTTCATCAAAAAACACCCCATTTTCGCAGCAAAAAACCTAATATCCCTAGAAACCGAGATTTTTTTCTTATAAAATCTTCTCGGCATTTCGCAGCTGAAAAAAACTTAGTCTCCTCTCTCTCAGAAACTGCATGTCTGTCTGAATAATAAACCTCTACCCTCTTACGTCATATTATTACATTAACCCTAAAAGCGTGATGGCCCTTGCCAACAGACGGGATAACTACATAGTACCAAAAATATATATGTAACTGGTATTTGAAAACGAGGTTTTTGCCAAATTTTCGTTTTTAAAAAAATCACGCCAAACCTGCAGCGCATATATGACATCTGGCTAAATAGTAAATAATGCAACAAACCATGACATTTAATTTTAACTTCAAATCAATGATTTAATTTACCAATCGAAAAAAAAAAATGCTAACTGGCGAGTTGAAAAAAAGCTATTGGCGAGATTTGCACCCGGCTAGTGTAACAGTACCAAGAATTCTTTGCGACCATAGCAACTTTTATGTAGTTTTATTCGAAAAAAAATTTTTGATTTTTTAATCAAAACGGAAAACTTTTGGCACAGATGTCATATATGGCCCTATATTGGCACAATTTTTTTCTCACGCCAATGTCATGTACGCAATGGGTACTTAACTGGCACCAAAGTATCGTTATTTTGCATGATATGGTAAGCCGGATGTTGTTGTTTATGCTGTTGATGCTTTCCCCAAATTGGCGTCGGAAAAAAATCACGCCAATATGACATCTGTGCCAAACTTTCATATGAAAGGTGAAGAGATCAGACCATATTTGTTTATGGCAGTTGATGACTTGAACTATTATAATATAGATGAAATGATGGCAATAGAATAATATCTGGCGACTTATCACCTGTGCCTGGCTAACATTAAAGTACCAAAATGGCACCTAGAGTATAAAAAGCGAAGTGGTCTGCCCGGAACTGTTGATGTTAGTCATGACTTAGGCTATTGTTATAGATTGTTTTACAATACCAAGAGACAAAGACTCTGTATACTTAATTCAGTTTATTTTAGCTTCTTTTCAAATGTTTAACTGATCCTCTTTAATCAAAAAGGAAAATTGGATGTCTTAACAGCAACTGATTCGGCCTTAAATTTTTGCAATCAAAGGGAATTGAATGGAAACCCGTTTACAGGAAGATCTGCACAGCTTTTTTCAGTACAATTCAATCTTCTCTAATATTTTTAAAACCTATCAGATTAGAGTGTTTTTAGATTCTGCGGTGTCTGAATGGGGGGTTGGCGAGAGTAGCTTGCAGGGGGCAGAGCCCACTAGTCTATATATAATTACATAAAAGAATAATTAAAGTTACATTTAAAAGATTTAACAGAAGAACATATTAAAAAAATTGAATAATTTGAAAGGTAATTTCTAATTTTATTTTATTATGGGAAAGAATACATGGAAGAAAACAATTTATGTTGTTATTTCTCATTTACACATTAATTTTCATTTCTGTTGATTTGAAATTGTCTTATAAATCTTAATTGTTAAATAATCAAGCTCCATTGTTTTAATGACTTTTTTGCCTTTTAGCTATACAATTAGTTAAAAAATTTCATCCACATTCTTTTCTGATATAATCTCATTACTAACTTTTAATTTATAAATAACTATAAATAATTTAAAAATAAATTTACAAAATGAACAAGAACTGTTATACATATTAAACTGAACAAATATGATTTACTTTCAACACACATAAAAGTTGATAGGGATTTACCTGAAAATGCTTCTGGATATTGCTGGGATAATTTCATTTTTAGAAACCTGAAAGTATATTTGTATATGCTAGTAATTATCTCACTTTGCCAAACACAAAGAAAAAAACAAATTACAATAACTGAATAAAATTGTTTTGTTAATAAAATTCAGTATTGTATTTTATTAATATTCTTTCATTAAAAGAAACTGGGTATATATTTTTTTATAATTCAATTTTATTAAAAATGAGATTTAATTTTTAATGAGAATAGTTTTTTGCAATTCCAAAAGTCATTTAAACATATAGATACTAGTTTAAAAATAAATAACTAAAATACGAGAGTCGATCCAGAAATAAGGTTCCGATCAAATTTACAAAAACACAACATTGTTTATTCTCATAGAAATTTACATCGTTGGAAAGAAGAAAGTTTGCTCTATTTCTCTACATAATCGGCATCTTTTTCTACACATTTTTGTAGGCGGTGCTCCAATTTCTGTATCCCAATGCCGAACTCCGGCACCAACCCACTCAGGAAGTGTTTCACCTCTTCTTTGACGTCTTCATCGCTCCCGGAAGCGTTGGCCACCCAAGTGTTCCTTTAACTTGGGGAACAAGTGATAATCACTAGGTGCGAGGTCAGATAACTGCCGGTCTTCCACTCCGTTCTTCATCATGGGCTTCCTTCTGACTGGCACAAAACTCCCTGCACCACCTTCAGACATTTTGAATGGACATACGCTTCTCGCCATACACCTCTGTCAACTGACGATAATATCCACGGGTGGAGTCTTTTTGGTGAGCAAAAAGCGAATCAGATCATAAGATCAGAAGAGATATCAGAATTTGTAAAGGGTGATCACTTTTTTTCCCCAGCACTGAATATTTATTTCCAAGCATCTTTGTTTGACTGTCTTTAAACGATATTGGGGGGAGGGGGGGGGAAGTTAACTTTTATGCACTACCTGACAATAGATCACTCTTAGACAAACTAAACATTCATTGACATATCACATCATTTAAATGTTTTGATTAAATATTTCAATAAATTAAAATGTACTACACAAAACTACAAACAAAACCATGAAAATAAAATGAAGTGAAACTCTTTAGATTACCTGTTGTACAGTTACAGCAGTGAAATAAAAAAGTTAAATAAATAATCAGTGGGTAAAATACATGTTGATTACTGTAGAATTAGCATAAATTTAATTTGATGAAGTGGGCTTTCAAAAAAATTAAATTACCTTTTTACCCCATAAATGAAAATAATTTAACTAACCTGATACGACGGAAAACTGTTTCAAGATCTTTTTTCAGTTCAACTAAAAATGAAATGTGTTTTTTCAGTTCTTTACTAGCCCCATTATAACGAATTGAGAGCAAGGCATTGCAATTTATGAGCATTTCATTGGTCTTTTCAAATCTATTTAACCTGAAAAAAAAGCGATAGCTAATATAAAAAAAAGTATACTGGCATATTAAAAAGACTACAATCATAGAATAACAATGAGCATATTTTTTATAACGAGTTTTACTATTTGTAGAACACCAAAAAAAAGTACATTTCATAACAGCAATGTAAAATTTAGATAGCCCTCTATACAGCTTCAGTCTATAAATTAATATAAATACACACACACACAAAAAAAAAGAGTGAAATCACTTATCAATATGTCAAGGTCATTGGGAATCTATACTGATAAATGAAAGTTTCTATCTGTGTGTGTGTGTGTCTGCGACACCTAGCGAAATCTAGAAGACTGAAAATTTTAGTGAGGATAGTCTAAGGCATGTTCTGGCGCACCTGAGACTCAAATCAAAATTTAAAATTTTTGATAATTAGCCGAGTTATTAATTAAAAATCACAAAGAACGTTCCTCAAAAACTCATCTCTTTCATTCTGAACTGGCAAAAGCACTCACACATGCCCAGAACTCGACTTACACAGTGGAATGAAAATCAAGAACCCAACAGAGGAATTTTGAAGGGTTTATCGTCATTCTTTTTTTTACCTTGATCGGCCAAACCATTTAGTATAGTTAAAACGGAAGACATATTCTGAAAGATCGTACTTTTACGTCTTAAGTACCACAATTAGTTTGAAAAAACCCCATTGTTAACACATTGAAAAACAAATTTAAAAAATGGTCGTATGCGTAGTTCTCTTTATCTCCCATATAGCAATTTTGAAGGTATTGGTTAACAGAAAAATATGTACGTAAAGCTGAAACCTTCTTCTCCTCAATAGTGCAGTTGGTTTTTAAAAATATGAATTTTAACTTTTTAAAAAAAATTGCCGACCACAGGTCACTTTGCGACTTATGGAGACTATTTTTTTTTTCTACAGTAAAAGTGACTAAACATCCATATTTAAACACAATCTTTTCAGAGCATCTCTGCAGACCAGATTTATATCACATACAAAAATTTTGAAACATTCGAACGAGTAAAAGTATTTTTTACAAAATAAAATGCGTGAAAATTTCGATGAAAATATTAAAAATTGGACATGTTTTGGCCCTAATTTTGCTTGCCTTCCATTCAAGTTTTCCTTATTAAATATACATATTTTTTCCCAAAATTTTAAAGAAGGCTTGGGTATAAGTTATATTCAGGGTTTGTAAATATCATGATATTTTCAAAAATATCCGCTATTTTGATATGTATCTGATATTTCCAAAATAGTAAACTTACTTATAATAAATATCTCATGCATATTATAAATTAGAAACTAAAACATATTGCACTTAATATGAAAACTTAATAAAACTGCATTTTTCATTTTCTTTTCACTTAGAAGAAAATTGAAGATAAACTAACTGAAAACAGAAATAATTTGCTTTATACACAAATTGGACACACACTATTGGATTCAGCATCAAGAAAATTTTATGTTTTCTAAAACAAAATTTCCAGTACAAAATAATTTTTTTTTTTTTTTCTGAAAATTTTTAACATAAATGAAAGCTTGTTTTCTTATTTATTTCTAACATGTTGTACAACTTAAGCTCAACTAAACAAAAACCAGAAAAGATTCTTTTGTAATGAAGCTGTAAATAACTGATTATCTCAATTAGACAGTTTACCTTTCAATGACTGTTCTGAATTAATTATCTCAGAGTGGAATGTTCTTTTCTGCAAGCCATGTTTGCACAATAATCGATGTGTAGGAGGGAGCATTGTCATGATGTAGTGACCATCCTTCTTGCTATTTGGTGCAACGTTTTATTTGGATTGCCTCCCTCACTCTTTTCAAAGGGCCATTAATAATTTGTACAGCTGGTACAAATTCACGGTGCATCACACCTTCATTGTCATAAAACACAATGAACATCCTTTTGTTTTGATTTGACATGACGTGATTACTTTGGTCAAGGAGAGGGCGTTGTGTGCCATTCTGTGTTCAAAATATAGTGGTAGTAAACAAATAAATTAATTATATTGTGGTATTAAATAGCTATAACAAAATTCCATGAACTTTTTGACTGCCCTACTTGTATATCCTTTGATATATATCAACCAGGGTTCATAAATATCATGATATTTTTGAAAATATCAAAAATATCCGATATTTTGATATATATCCAATATTTTTGATGTATATCCAATATTTTCAAAATAGTCAACTTACTGCTGATAATAAATATTTTCAAGTATAATATAAATTAGAAAATAAAACATATTGCACTTAACATGAAAACTTAAACAATACAACTAAAAATGCATTTTTTAGTTATATTCCTTCTTTTTTTTTTTTTTTTTTTTTTTTTTTACTAAGAACAAAATTGAAGATTAACTAATTGAAAAGAGAAACAATTTGCTTTATACACTTACATTGAAAAAAAAAAATAAATAAATAAATGCGATAGGATTCAGTAACAACTATCAAGAAATCAGAAATTTATAAAACAAAATTTTAAATACAAAATATTGTTTTACTTGAAAAATTTTAACATGAATATAAGCTTATCTTATTTTTTATTCATTAACATGCTGTACAGTTTAAACTGAACTAAATCAATACAATACCAGAACAGATTCTTTTCTAATGAAGCAACTGAGTATTTAAATTAGACAGTTTATCTTTCAGTGTATGCTCTGAATTAATTATGTCCTTCATAATCTACAATTAAAAGTAAAAAATTCAAACATACAGCTTGAAAAATATACTTGTTTTCTTCGGCTAAAAAAGTCACTATCATAGACGTAAATTCTTTATTTACAGAATAACACAGTCAATAACAGTTGGAAATGTCATTCGCACTTGTTTTGACTGAAAATATCAAAAATGGACAGTGATATTTTGAAAATAAATATGAAACATAGAAAAATATTGAAAACATCACACATCTTAATATTTTGAAAATAAATATCAAGTAATATGAAAATATCGAAAATATAAAAATCTTGATATTTTGAAAATAAATATCGGATATATATCATGATATATATCAAGATATATATCGATTGATATGTATCAACAAACCCTGTATTATTTATAAACTACTAAAATTTTAGACAAATTGGATAAGAACTATTTTTTTTTCATTTTGCTAAAGGAACCGAGCCAAAAACGTATTCCTTTAAAAAAGAAAAAAAAAAAAAAAAAAAAAAAAAAAACTAGATATCAATATTTTTTTATGATTTTTTATCATGAGGTACATAACAATCATATTTATAACTGCTGAAAATGGAGAACAAGAACTATATTTTTTTAAATTACTGAAATAGACCTACCGTAAAATCCTGATTGTAAGCTCCCACCAACTTTTAAGTAGTTTTGATTTTTTTTGCCATTCCCAAATATAAGCCCCACCCCTTCACAAACTTTTTTTAGCAGATAAAATTGATTTAAAAATCTGACGGAGATAATTTTGAATCTTTTGACTTTTTTGGTGGATTTCCATATGTTTTTACATAATCTTAATGAAATCTCCCCCCCCCCCCCCACTTGTACAAAATGTTCCCAGACAGACAGACGGGCTGAACGATGACTATAGGTGCTATGTATTTATATAATTACAAATGCACCTAAAAAAAGAAAATATTAACTTTCATTCATACTGGAAACGCTCACAGCAAAATATATATGTAGTAAACCTTATTCAAGTTAACTTCCATTAAACGCCATGCCTACCAACAGAACTGGATCATAGGATAAAAGTTAAAATTCTAATACTATATCTTATTCTTAAGAGAGTTACTTTAAGTGATTATATTAAAATGAATTTCAAATTATCACAAAGATAATTAACGTCATCAAGTTAATTAAACATGTTTAAATAATCCCAGCATATCAAACGAAAAATAGAAAAGCTTTAAGTCATGAATATGTTATAGAAATACTCCTGTGAAAAAGGAAAAGCATTAACCTGGTGCTCAACAAAATGGTCCTGACGTTAAATGGAAACGTGGTTGCAAAATTCAATGATACCTTAAAAGTAAATTTTATTTGCTGTCACTTAACAGTCACAATATTTAGGCTTCATGAGCTTGACCAGTTATGGCACTAAAAATAATTGTTGCCCAAATAACTGATGATTCATATTGTATGCCATTAATGAATTCAAAAACTCGTATTGCAGAAATAGTCACTTGATGCAAAACAATCACCGGGAAAAACACTTCCATGTCTTCTTCATAAACAGAGGCTTTCTTTATCTTGAAACTGCTAACTGTAAAATGCTTTAACTATATGACAATTAAAATAAGACAACTAAACTAATTAAAGATATCAGCATGCTATGATAAAAACAAGTATTACTATAAACTTGCACTTGAAATATTAACTTAAAGAAATAAAACATTTAAAGGGATTTCGCCAAAACGAAAATAAACTCAAATCATCATGAACACATGGGAATAACGAAGCTGCTATGAACTTGCCGTAAATGATATTACATGTGTTTCTGGCACGATATAGGTCGAAATTAACTTTTTTACCCGATGGTCACTGGCCAGTACACTGATTTTTTTCAATGGCCAGTAACAAAGTTACGAACACGTCATACAAAATTGTGTTCTTTCCAGGATTGCCGGTTTTCAGCCAGGCCAAAAAAAGCCATCCGGCTTTTTTTGGTTTTAACCACTTAAAAAAAGCCGGTTTTTGTTATTAAAAGTTGGTTTACAGTTATTTCATATTAAATTTAGATTAATTATTTTTTTATACATTTATAAATATTTTCTAGTAAAAGAATTATAAATTTCTATTAAATTTTGTCAAATAAATAAGTCTTGACTGCTAGAATGCAACAGTGAAGGCATTATATCTAAAAAAAAAAAAATTATAAATATTGAAAAGAATATAAGTTAGACTTTAAACTGGTGTTTTAAAATTCTATATTACATAGCTCCACATATACTACACATTTTAAAGATTATATTTTATTAAACAATCACAAAATGTAGCACATCAAAATGGAATTTTGACAAAATTTTGACAAAAGATTGCAAAAGAACTGCAAATTTCGACAAAAGATCATGAAACAACCGCGAATTTCGACAAAAGATCGTGAAACAACCGCAAATTTCGACAAAAGATCGCAAAACAACCGCGAATTTCGGCAAAAGATCGCGAAACAACAGCGAATTTCGTCAAAAGATTGCAAAACAACCGCGAATTACGTTTAAAGGGGCGAAATAACCATGATTTTTATCAAAGGAACGCGAAAAAAACTCTCAAATTTTCATCAAAAGATTGCGAAACAACCACGTATTTCATCAAAAGGGGCGAAATAACCGCGAATTTCTTCAAAAGGAAGGCGAAATAAATGCACATTTCGTCAAAAGATCGCGAAATAAACGTATATTTCGTCAAAAGATCGCGAAAGAACCACATATTTTGACAAAAGATCGGTAAAGAACCCTGAATTTTGACAAAAGATCGCGAAACAACCACAAATTTTGATGAAAGATTGCGAAACAAT
Organism: Maratus speciosus; assembly: GCA_963932465.1. Classification (NCBI taxonomy): domain Eukaryota; kingdom Metazoa; phylum Arthropoda; class Arachnida; order Araneae; family Salticidae; genus Maratus; species Maratus speciosus. The sequence goes on along the minus strand of OZ010791.1, from coordinate 286,760,924 downwards.
TGCACATTTCGTCAAACAATCGCAAAACAACTGCAAATTTTGTCAAAAGATCGCAAAACAAACGCGTATTTCATCAAAAGGGGCGAAATAACTGTGAATTTTGTCAAAAGGAAAGCGAAATAAACGCACATTTCGACAAAAGATCGCGAAAAAAAACCGCAAATTTTGACAAAAGATCGCAAATTTTGTCAAAAGGAAGGCAAAATAACCGTAAAAGTCAAAAGATCGCTACAAAATGCAAATAACGTCAACAGATCGCAAAAAAAAAGCGAATTTCGTCAAAGGGCCGCGAAAAAAACCATAGTGCTGGGAGTGGATTACCTCGCCCTTCCCCTACTCTGCTGTAACCTTTCAGAAAATTTGCTGTGAATTTCAGAATTTTTTTTTTCACTCAGAATCACCCCTGCTATATATACTCGCACACAAGTGGAGAAATATTGGAAAAATAAATTTTCTGTACCTACAATAATACAGCATTTACCATCACATACCGTAAAATTTTAGGGAAATTTCCATGTGGATTGGGAGAAATGTTGGGAGTCGAAGCATTTTCTGCACCCCTGATCATTTGAAGAATTTTGTGGTTTTTTCCACGATTCTTTTGATGAAATTTGCGTTTTTCCCATGATTCTTTGATGAAATTCGTGTTTTTTCCGTGATCCTTTGACGAAATTTGCATTTTTTCTGCTATCTTTTGATGAAATTTGCGTTTTGATCATTTGAAGAATTTTATGGGCCTTTTTCGCAATTCTTTTCACAAAATTCCTGTTTTTTAAGTGATCCTTCGATGAAATTCACGTTTTTTTCCATGATTCTTGAACGAAGTTTGTGTTTTTCCTACGATTCTTTGATGAAATCAGTGATTTTTTTTTGCAAACGATTCACAAAATCAATTTTTTTCGACGACCATTTTCAGGGTGATGATCGAATTTTTTAAATTTTCAGAAAATTTGGTACAGAATCACCCTTGCTACTTTCTTTTCTTACATTCGAGAGAATTGTCAATCAGGAAGCTGTAAATTCTGAACAAATTTCACCCCTTTTCTCCCTGGCATCGATACATCTTTCAATCATTGCGTTTGGCGAGTAAGGACAATAAAACGTACGACTCGCCGATTGGTGGGTGCTAATCTTGTGCTATATGACACAACAGAAACAAGCACACCATGCATCGCATCCATGTGATGCTTTCCAGAACTCTCCACGATGACGCAATCGACAACGATTTGTCGAAGAGCAGAAATGCACGCTCATATGACTAACGTCATCTGTTAGTGAGGAAATTAATTATTGCCAGAGCGATCATGGGAATGTAGAATGGAAGAAGATGTAAATGAAGATTTGTTAGCAGCAAAATGAGACTATTAAATAGAGTTTAGAGAAACAGTATTAAGCCCAAATAAAGGTAAGTCAAATATGTATAAAAGTAATAAAATGTAACAAAAGTATTTAAAATAAAGTAAATGTAAACTAAACATAGAAATAGCAGAAAAACTGTGAATGGAAGTAATACGACATAAGTAGACTTTAGAATGATAAAAATCACAGGCTTATAATTCCTAACAGTTTTCAAGTTTCCGACACATGCCAGAAAAATCCGCAGTGTCTTGCTTGTTCTAGGATTCTACAACCTATTATTGTTATAATACATAATACTTCTGTTTATATATAAAAATAGATAAGCAGGCTCTTTATATTAAACAAATTGCATAAATATTGAAAAAAATTCTTGTGTACATGAAACAGTAAATAGGTTGCCAGAAAATGTGTTGCTAAATTTCCGTTTCCTGCCACAGCTAGTTTATGTATTTCACCAAAGCCCTTATACTGGAAAAACACTGTATTTTTTCTCTCTGTAACCTCTGTTATCAGTTAGTCATCATTTTTATGTTGTGATTTTAGAATAGTTACAAATAAAATCAATTAAGATTTGATAAAACTACTGAAAGTAAACCAAATAAAGCGTGTTCTCAGGATACTTTTTCCCTTTTCTGAATGTAACTCCTTTTACCAGGTAATACGTTCTTCAAAATTAGCTATTCATTTATTTAATTAAATTTTTTTTGGGGGGTGTAGTAAACCATAAACATCATTCAGAACACATGAGGGGAACAAAATCACGGGATTAAGTTGGTGTTGGTAAATTTTCTGGTACTTTTCGGTTAGCCGGGCACCAGTGTTATATATACGTTACATACATATGTATATATATATACATATATTTATACACATGCAGTGATGTCGTTGTACTTGAAAAATCCTGGGTCCCCGGGACCCAGTATTTCCAAAAGTCTGGGTTCCTTTTTTACAAAAGCGGGTCCCTATCAAGAACAATTCATATTTTAAAGGAATAAATGAAACTTGTTTATTTGGAAAAGCTAAAATAAATGCATCAATTATTGTTTTAATAATAATTAAATAATGAATTAAAACCAGTATTATTTGCACTCAAATAAATCAAAATAATATTAAGAGAAATTTTCTTTACTTTTTTAAAAGTAAAAATGCAAGACACAATTTTAATTGTAAAATTACGCTTATTTGAGAGTAGAAGATACCGAGTTCCACTAACAAGTATCACTAATGTTCGCATTTCTTTTAAAAAGGTGCAAGACGGGTTTATTGAAAAAGCTATTTTTGCTGAAAAAATTGGTGCCTTCATTACACTTCCTATTGAATTATTTGTCAGCATAGATCTGTGTTGGAATCAGACATTTTCCTTGGAAGGGAAATTCACATCTAAATCATTAGTAAGCATCAAATCCCAAAACTTCCGAAGGTGGGAGACATTTCAATGCAGTAAGAAGGGGGGAGAGGTCACTGGTCCACCCCTTGGATACATTATCAAAGTACACTGAAATCAAAATCATGCTGTATTTTTAAGAATCTCATAAAAAAAATTAAATCCCATTTTATGAATGTTCTACCTATAAGTTTGGTTTGCACACCTTTTTTTGGTGATTTGGATGCTTTGACTAAATTTGCGTTTTTTCTGCAATCCTTTGATAAAATTCGCTATTTTTTCACTAGCCTCTTACGAAAATCATGTTTTTTCTGCGATACTTTGACGAAATGTGAGCTTTTTCTGAGATCCTTTGACGAAATTCGGCTTAATTCCGTGATTTTTTAACGAAATCTGCTATTTTTTCGTGATATTTTAACGAAATACACTATTTTGTCGTGGCCCTTTTACGAAAATCATGTTTTTCCGTGATACTTTGACAAAATTCGCTATTTTTTCGCGATATTTTAACGAAATACGCTATTTTGTAGTGGCCCTTTTATGAAAATCGTGTTTTTCCATGATATTTTGATGAAATTTGTGCTTTTATTCACGATCCTTTGACGAAAATAGTCTTTTTTCTGTGACTTTTTGACGAAATTCGCTATTTTTTTCGCGATATTTTAACGAAACATGCTATTTTGTTGCGGCCCTTTTATGAAAATCGCAGATTTTCTGCGATATTTTGATGAAATTTGCGTTTTTTTTTTTGAGATTCTTTGATGAAAATCGGCTTTTTCCACGATTGTTTGACGAAATTCGCTTCTTTTTCGCGATTCTTTGACAAAATACGCCATTTGTTCACGGCCCCTTTTATGAAAATCATGTTTTTTTCACGATGTTTTGATGAAATTTGCTCTTTTTTTCGCAATCTTTGACGAAAATCTGTTTTTTCCGCGATTTTTTGATGAAATTACGTGTCCCACGAGACGCGCAGGAGCTATTTTTTTTGCGCCCCATCTCCGATTTTTCGCGTAATTTACGCACTATAGCGCGTCTGCGGCATCGCTGCACATGCATATAGATATACATATATATATATAGGTATACACATATGTATGTGTATAAATATATATGTATATACATATATATATATACATATATGTGTGTATATATAACACTGCCGCCCGGCTAACCGAAAAGTACCAATTTTCTTTTATCTTATGTAATTTCTGTTAGGAAAGAGTAATGAACTTGTGGAATTTTTCTGCTTTGATTATTACATAATCTATCAATTGATTTATTTACCCAGTAAGTGATCAGACAATCACTAAATGTAATTTTTAATACTGCATTAAATTTCAATGATTTTTGATAAATTTTTTTAAACCTCTGAACTTTAAAATTTGCAATTTGGTAACAGAGGTTACACGGTCACTCTTTTATTCATTCCCCTTAAGCAGATTTCAGTCAATATGCAGCATTAATATGGCTAAGGACATCTCTTAACCATAGTAGTAAAGAGAATTGTTTGGCTGCTTGTTCTTATAATTATAGGTATGATAAATACAGTGATTTTTGTCCGGTAACAGAGAATACAAATTTTTACTTCTAGGAATCTTTCAACAAGTTTGCTAGCTTTTAAGTAAATAACATTAAGCTCTACTTTTAGTTATTTACTTTATTTCAAACCTTATAAATACGGGTACAAAATGCAACTATTGAGACCAAAATGCAAAGAATAAAAATTACTCCCGTAAAAATGGAAATCTGCATGCAAAATTGAGATGGAAAAAAGAAATCTAAAATCAAAACAATTCTCTCATAAATTAATTAGGCATAAAAAAAAAATTCTAGCATTTCAATTAAAAAAATATTTAATCGCAAATTACTAAACTACAAATGATAAAAGTCGTCTTCACTAATATTCAATTTGTATTTTTGCTATAACTAACACAAAAATAAATTATTAACCATCAAAAATATTATTTACATGTGTTTTTGCGACTGAATAAGAGCTTGAATATCATTTTCATCAACTTCTCTTTGTAAAGACTGAACAAATGCGACTGGTGCTGATAAATTGAGACTTGTTGTACTACCTAAAGCTATATTGTCTTGAGACATTTTGAAATTCATTCATAAATGTCAAATGAAATTAATTATTCTTGACCAACACAGCAGTGAATTTCTGTTTATGTTTTTTGTTGTCATTATGCTTCGCTGTTGTTGCCAAAAGCAGCTTAATAATTTACCCTCAAGAAAATCCCATGGATGTATTCTTAAGGTGCGTTTTCACTGGTCTACCCAAGGTCTAACTTACCTAACTTTTTACCTAAACACAAGATTTTAGGTCGTTAGAACGCGATTTTGTAGTGTAGGTTTGATTCGTGATCAATCCTAAGCACGGCTTACCTAAGCGCAGCCAATTAAAATAGAGCTTTTGATAATAATGGCGGTGTTGTCAATTTACTAAGTGATATTTATGTTTTATATCGTTTTATTTGATAAGAGACGTGTGGGTGAGCTCTGCGCTTTCAAGTGGGGGGCGTAAACCAACGTGGCGGCCGGTGTATTATTCTTGTGTGTTTTCCTTTTCTACTTTTTACAGTGGTGTGATACCGCTGGGGTATTTTTGATATTATATTTGTGTCTGCAACTGGGGTAAGCGTATTTAGTTATAATTTTGTTTTGATTTTAGAGCTGTAATTGGAGTTCTTCCCCGGTTTTGTTTGTGTTGTGTAGTGTAGCAGGTCTACCTACAGTTATGAGTAATACTATTGTTAAAGTGATTCCTGACTCAGGGCCGGAATTTATTAATGCAGTAATAAATGATGTTGCTATTTCGAGCTCTGAAATGCAGAATTTTATATTAAATAATGTTTCTGAGCCAGGTTCCGGAAATGAGAGTGTGAATATGGATATGACTGAAGCTGTAGATGGTGGTTCTCAATTTGTTGAAAATAACCCTTTATTTGCTCGTTCCTCTGCTGATGTTGAAGATTTGTTGATAAAGGCGGCTGGTAATGGAGGAAGGAACTTTAACATATTTTTAACTAGCACTGAGTCAGCTGCAATCCCAAAACGTAACCCTCGGGATGTTCAAATCGAAATACGGTCTAAAGTACAGAATTCTGAGAAAATTGACAATGTGAAATTCACTCGAGCTGGATGTTTAATTTTTTCTACCAAGGACGTTTCGTGCGCCAGAAATATTTGTAAAATATCTTCTTTTCTTGGAGTTCAGGTTTCTTCCAGAGTGCTATGGGAAAATATCTCAAACAGATTCTTGTTATTCAATATCCCGGTCGATATTCCACTAGCAGATATCGCTCGGGAGATAGAGGAGTCAAACAGTTTACACATCTTAGAAGTGCGTCGTTTTATGAAGAAAAACAGTAAAAATGAAACGTCCCCGGTGCTTTTTACATCTTTGGGTATTTCCCTCCCACCTGAAATTAAAACATGGTTTTCCGTCCAGCGCATACGGCAATTCATTGACCGGCCACGCCAATGCTCAAAATGCTTTAAGTTTAACCATAGTACTACTCGTTGCAATTCAGAACAACTGTGTGCTACCTGTGGTATTCACCATGATGGTCCATGCACTGCCCCTCTTTCGTGTGCCAACTGCGGTGCGGAGCACAGATCGGACTTTAATCAGTGTCCGGTTCGTCTTAAAGAAGTCGAGCTTCTACGATTTAAATGCCAGAACTTCTTGTCTTTCATAGATGCTCGGCGTCAATTCTCTCCTAAATCTGAAATTAAGTCCTATGCCAAAATAGCTAGTGTCCAGAAAACAGAGGTGGATGAATTTCAAAAAATCATCGAAGTCCGCACCAACGCCATGCTGAAAATTATAGTTGAACTTTTTACCAAACAATCAGAGAAAGTGATTGAAGCTATCACGGATATGAGCAATATGCTCGTAAATTGCATGGCAAAATGGAACGATTTCTCACCTGAAAGACGAAAAAAACACAATCACGGCAGCGGCCCTCAGATGAGGTAGCGTTCGCCTTTTGGACTATGTTCTTTTCTTGTTTTGTTACTGGCGATTGCAAGTTGCAATTTGCGAAAAAAAAAAAAAATGTTTTTGGGGTGGTTTACTGTACACTTTTCTGTTAGTTTTTGCTAGGGGCAGTCGCCTTTTTTGGTCTTGGTGGTTGTACTTTAGAGTACAGCTGTTTTTTGGTTTGTGGCCCTATGGGTATTAAAATTGTTCAGTGGAATTGCAGGAGTATATTGAACAAAGACCCCTGGCTCAAGTGTCCTCTGTTCGCTTCTGCGGATATTTTGGTTCTCCAAGAGACTTTTTTAGCTTCAGACAAGTCCCTGGTTATCCCGGGTAAAGTTGTGTATCGTTTGGATAGGGTGGACCGCCCGGGTGGTGGTCTTGCCATTGCGGTGAACTCCGCGTGGTCTTCTCAGCAGCTGAACCTCGCAAACTACAGTTGGGCCAATGAAGTGATGGGTATTCAGGTTTTCTTGAACTCGGGGCTGCTTAATATTGTTAATATTTATTCCTCGTCGGGTCTGGTGGTGTCTGACCTTGATGAAATCTGTCGCTCCTTGTCTGGTAGTTCTTTCATTTTGGGTGACTTTAATCTTCACCATTCGATGTGGGGTTCCCCGGTGTCGTCCCGGGCCAGTGAGCACTTTGTTGAATGGATCTCGGACAGTCCATTTTGTTTAATGAATACTACTGAGCACACGCACATGGCCCCCAATGGCTCCTCGTCTCTAATAGATTTGTCGCTCTGTTCTCCGGACCTTTATGCTTGTTCCACGCTGTCTGTGGTTGAGGATTTGTATGATAGTGATCATTTCCCGATTGCTATCTCGGTTGACCTTCGGTCGCCGCCTCTCCCTTGTTACACTCTTTATAACTGGTCGCTGATCTGCCGGGAAATCAATAGCAACCTTCACTCTCTTTCCGAAATTGATTATGATGCCTTCCAGTCGATGGTCCATAGTGCCATGTCGAAGTTCAGCTTTGTTCGTCCTGGTCCGTCGAAGTCCCTCCCGGTCTGGTGGTCTACCAGGTGTAGTAACCTTAGCAAGCAGAAGAAGTTTTTGTTGAAGCGGGCCCGTCTGCTGGTCTCAAGTGATTATTGGATTAAGTACAAGAGGACGTCGGCTAAGCTTCGTCAGGTTGTCAAAGAGTCTAAGCGGCGGTTCTGGGATAAGATGTGCTGCGATGCAGGGGACCCTCGTCTCCTGTATAAAGTCTTTCAAAAAATTAAAAATCGCTCAAGTTCCCCTGCTAGCTCCCATTTTCTCCTACAGGGGGCTGACTCGTCTGGTGCAGATGCGGTATCTCAGGCTGAAATCTTGGCCGACCACTTCAGTGCGGACTGCGATCATGAGCCAATTCCTCTCACATATGGGGAAGAAGGCAGCTCCTCTCTCAACGGCCTTTTCACGTTACCGGAATTGAAAGATGCCATCCATCGCACAAAAACCTCCACCCCTGGGGAAGACAAGATTAGTGCTGCGCTTTTTAAAGGCTTAGATGACCTCGCGCTTGATCGTCTGCTGCAGCTCTTCAATGAAAGCTGGACTTCTGGTGACATTCCGTCGAGTTGGACTTCAGCTGTGATTCTGCCGATACCTAAACCTGGGAAACCAAAAACACATGCCTCCTCGTATCGCCCTATTGCCTTGACTTCGGTCATGTGCAAAATCTGCGAGAGGATGATCTCAAAGCGGATTACTCGTCTCCTCCTCGAAAATAAGATCCTTCATAGTAGACATCTGGGGTTCCAACCATTTCGTGATAGCCATACGGCGCTGACGATGCTGCATCTCGATATTCATCAGGCTAGGAGGGAGAAGAAGTATATCTTGGGGGTTGCCCTTGACCTTCAGGCAGCATACGATTCGGTCTATACCGACGGGTTAATTTACAAGTGTGCTCAGATCGGCATATCTGGCCGTATGCTTCGCTGGCTTCACTGCTTTTTATCCGACAGATCCATTAAAGTAGCTTGGAGAGGTGTCACATCGTCTACCCGGATCCTTCGTAGAGGGGTTCCTCAAGGGGCGGTGTTAAGCCCTACTCTGTTTACAATCTTTATGGCGGACTTTTTTGAAATTTTGGAGGGCCTCGGCATCAAATTTTTAATCTATGCAGATGACATCTTTGTCTACTGTGATTGTGCCTCTTTGGAGTCCTGCTGGACTAGATTGCAAGAAGCCTTAAGGCTGATCATGCAGTGGTGTAACTACTGGAAGTTATCTATAAGACCGGATAAGTGTCAGGCTATCAACCTCTCGAGAAGATTAGGGGATTGTGATTCTCATTTCAGTGTCAATGGAGGAATCATCGAGTGGTGCTCAGAAATTAAGTTTCTTGGGTTCTATGTGGCTCAACGGGGCGGCTTCCGTAAACATGCGGAATACCTCAGAAAGAAACTGTTCTCAAGAATAAACATTTTAAAGTCTTTGGCTCAGAAAAGGTATGGTGCAAGGTCATTCCACCTGCTCACCTTGGTTTCGGCATCCATTCGTAGTATCATGGAGTACGGTGCTGCTGTTCTTAATTTAGCCTGTCCTTCATTTTTCCAAAAACTGGAGGTTCTTCAGACGAGCGCCCTTAGGGTGGCGTTGGGCCTGCCGAAGTGGACCCCTAACCTAGTATTAAGAAAACACGCTGATGCTTTCCCTATTATCGACAGGATTGGTATTTTGGCTTTTGGATTCTGGATCAAGCACCTGGCCTTGGGTAGTTGGTCTCCTCTGTTCGAGGCACGGGATGCGAGTCTGGCATCGATCACTTCTAATATCTCTTGTGTTTCTGATACTCTTAATGAGTTGAATTGCCGTCCAGATCATCTTCTATGCTTTCAAATCCCGCTGCCTATGAATGTGAATGCGATTCATATTGTTACTTCGGGTCTTTCTTTTCAGAGTAAGAATATGGCTGCTCCCATGTTGGCTCCCTTGTTTTCGGAATTTATCGAGAATTTCTCTGGCTCTTGGGAAATGATAGCCACTGATGCATCTAAGACAACTTCGATCACTGGGATAGCAGGCTGTTCGGCTATTGGTCATTTTGGGTACCGGGTTTCCCAGGTGAATTCGATTTTCACTGCGGAGGCTCTTGCTGTTGGCATGGCTATCGATGAGTTAGTCTCTTTGTCTCGTCCGGTCTTGATTCTCTCGGATAGCTTGTCTGTCCTCTCTGCTCTTCAGTCGATCTCTCTTAAGTCTCCTAAGGTCATCATCTGGCTGCATAATAAAATCATGAGGGTGTCGTCTCTCTCTCCTTCTATTCATCTGTACTGGGTTCCGGGCCACCGGGGGATCCCCCTTAATGAAAGGGCTGACTTTCTTGCAAGAAGTGTTAATGATTCTGACATTTTGATTGATTGGATCGCTCCGGAGGATTTAATCTATGCCTATAAGATGAAGGTCAAGCAGCGGTTTGGTCAGCTGTATGAGTCTGGTAAATATTTCTCGTCGCACGGGGACATTCCTAATGTTAAGTGTACTCATGGTTGGGCCGGCAATAGGAGAGATGATGTTTTGATTACTCGGCTCCTCTGTAGAATGTTGATAACTCCTGAGATGTTAGCTCGTTTCAAGCTTCTTTCTGACGGTAGCTGCCGTACGTGTGGTGTGTCTGACTCCTTGGAGCACGTTTTATTTTTTTGCCCTAGGTATCGGTCTCAGCGTAGCCGATGTTGGGATAATGCTGTTTTGAATAGCGAGTGCTTTAAGTCTTTTGTGTGTTTTATAAAAAAGTTTTGTGATTGTCATGGGTTCCGTGCGTCTACTCTGAACTTCCTTCATAGTATTGATCGGTTCTAGTGGTGTGCTGTTCGCTTTTTCTTGATTCATGTGCTTATTTTATCCACTGCTCGTGCTAGTGTGTTCATTCGTGACTGGACTTTTGGATCATTCGGGATAAAAGCCTTGCTGCTATAGATCCCAAAGCTCACCCAACTCAAACTCAAACTCAAACTATCGTTTTATTTATTTATTTTGTTTTACGTCAAAGAGGAATCTATTTGTTTTTTGTGAGGGTGTTTTTTTTTAAGTGGAGGTTGGCTGTGCGAGGTGCTCCCTCCTTCTACACGTGGGGGGGCGGTGACCGTTTTGCAGCCGGCGGTATTAGCTTTCTTTTCGGTGAAGCTTTTGCTTTTACGTTGTTGTGGTTCGAAGTAAGGTGTTTATTTTTTCTCTCTTTTCGTGGTGGTTATTAGTGAACTATCTTATTGGTGATTTGGTGGGTGTTTGGTAGGTGTAATAGTTTTATTTACGGTTTGTTTACCTCTACTTTTTGCTGATTATGTCACTGGACAGTGTTATGGCTTGTTCTGAATTTAAGATTGTGGATATTGATGGAACAGCGGATTCTTCTGTTGTCAATGTTGATATGGTGGAATGTGAAGAAAGTACCTCATGTGACAGCGACAAGAAAAACGGGGTAGAAAACTTCTTGACATGTGACAGCGATAATAAAAATGTGGCGCGGTCCACTGCTTCCACAGAGCTGCTTCTTTCAATGGCTGCCGAGAATGGCGGTAAGTGTTTCAATATTTTTTTACAAAGTACAGACTCAAAATCTATTCCAAATAGAGATCCTAGAGCTGTGCAAGTAGAGATTAAAAAGACAATTCCTCATGCTAATCATATAGAGAATGTCCGTCACACACGTACAGGCAGTCTACTTATTAGCACGAAAGACGTCAACTGTGCTGTTGACATCTGTCAGGTTACGAACTTTTTGGGGGTTACAGTTAAACATAAAGTTATTTGGGAGAACATTTCGAATCGCTTCTTGGTGTTCAACGTACCTGTCGACATCCCCCTAGAGGAGGTGGGCCAGGAGATAATGATCAATAACAATGTGCAGATCTTAGAAATGCGACGATTTATTAAGAAAGATTCACCTAGCACTGTTTCCCCAGTTCTAATTACCTCGCTTGGTATTGCTATACCGACTGAAATTAAGTTATGGTTCACTCTTCAGAAGATCCGTCAGTTTATCGATAGACCAAGGCAATGTGTACGTTGCTTCAAATTTAACCATGCAACCGGAAAATGTCAGTCCGAGAATATCTGCGCCACGTGTGGCCAAAAGCATACTGGTCCGTGCACGCTAGAAGTCAAATGTGTGAACTGTGGGGGGGGGCCACAGGTCAGATTATCTCCAGTGCCCCACCCGCTTGAGAGAAATGGATTTTCTCCGCTTCAAAAGTGGAAATTTCCTATCTTTTACTGAAGCTCGACGAAAATTTTCGACGAGGGCGAATTCTGAAACATATGCACAGAAAACCAGTGTTAAAAAACCCGACCAAGATGAATTAAAAAAAGCTATTGAGATCAGGACGAATAACATGTTAAAGATTCTAGTGGATCATTCAGAAAAGCAGTCTGCAAAAATTCTAGAAACTATCAGTGCTCTGAGTAATATTATTATGAACTGTATGGCTAAACTCAGTGACAAATCCCCGGAGCGGAAACGTGCCTACGTGCATGGTAAGGGGGGATAAAAAAAAAAAAAAAAAAAAAAAAAAAAAGTTTTTGTTTTTTTCTTGTGTTTTGGGTGAGTGTTCCTGCAGGGGGCAGGTTCTTGATTTTTGTTTTTGTGTTTGATTGTTTTTCTTTTTTCTGTCTCTTATGGGTATTAGTGTGCTTCAGTGGAATTGCCGCGGTATCTCCAACAAGCTCCCCTTCCTCCAGCTTGAACCTTTCTTGTCGTCGGATGTCTTGGTTCTCCAGGAAACTTTTCTTTCACCCGGGAAGCCTCTGTCGGTGTCGGGCAAAGTGATCTACCGTCAAGACAGAGTCGGTCGGGCCGGTGGTGGTCTGGCTTTGGCGGTGAACTCTGCTTGGTCGTCTACAAGGTTGTGTTTCGATAACTTGGGCTCAGCTAACGAATTCTTAGGCGTCCGCATTTCCCTTGGTTCTTCCTGTCTCAACATTATCAACGTTTACTCCTCATCTGGGTTGGTGGTTGACGATCTTTTGAAGGTTTGCCGTGATCTTTCTGGTCACTCTCTTATCTTGGGAGATTTTAATCTTCATCACCCGCTGTGGGGATCCCCGGTGTCCTCGCGGGCCAGCGTGCGTTTGGTGGACTGGCTTTCTGATAGCCCCTTCTGCTTAATGAACTATTCTGCTCCTACCCATGTGGCCCCTGGTGGGGTTACTTCGTTAATTGATCTTTCGATCTGTTCTTCTGGGCTTCTTACTTGCTCCTCGATCGTCGTTGAGGATGACCTTTTCGACAGCGATCACTTCCCCATTGTTATCTCTGTAGAGCTTAATCCTTCTCTGCGTCCCGGCCCCATTCTTTACAACTGGGCCCGCATCGCCCAGGAAGTTAACTCCAGCCTACATTTGGCTACCGACATCCAGCCGTCTTCGTTCCAGACCTTGGTTCGTGGTGCCATGTCGAATCACAGTACAGCCTGTGTTAAGTCTCTGAAACGCCTCCCTGTGTGGTGGACTGCGCGTTGCAGCACCCTCAGCAAACAGAAAAAGTTCCATCTGCGAAGAGCTCGTCAACTAACTTCTGTGGATCACTGGATGAAATATAAAAGGTTCTCGGCCAAGCTCCGCCAGGTGGTCAGGGAAGCCAAGCGCCGGTACTGGGACTCCATTTGCTGTAATGCGAACGACCCTGGCCTTTTATACAAAATTTTTCGTAACCTCAAATCTCGGTCCAGCTCTTCTCTGGATTCCCACCTCTACTTACAACTGCCTGACTCGTTTTCTGCTGATGCGGTGGCCCAAGCTGAAGCCTTTGCAGATCACTTTGGTGAGGGAAGCTGCCACGAGCCAATCCCATTTACTTATGGTGATGAGTGTAATGAGTCGCTCAACTGTCTGTTCACGATCTCAGAGCTAAAGATGGCCATTGGAAGAACGAGAATTTCTACTCCTGGGGAGGACAGGATTAGTGCGGCCCTGTTCAAGGGGCTAAACGATCACTCTCTAGATTGCTTGTTGAGTATGTACAACAGCATTTGGTGCTCAGGGGACATTCCCTCAAGCTGGACGTCGGCGACCATTCTCCCAATTCTGAAGCCTGACAAGCCGAGACATCATATTTCTTCATACCGTCCGATTGCCTTAACCTCGGTAACGGGTAAAATCTGTGAGCGGATGATTGCCAGAAGGATGGTGCACCACCTGCTCTGCCATAAAACCTTGGTCCCTAGGCACCTTGGATTTCTTCCCTTCCGGGATTGTCATACGGCGTTAGCGATTCTTCAGCATGATATCACGTCTGCCAAAAAGGCGAAGAAATATATTTTGGGCGTCTCTTTGGATTTACATTCAGCCTATGACTCTGTCTACATTGATGGACTTATTTATAAATGTGCCCAGGTGGGCATCACAGGACGGATGCTTCGGTGGATTCATCGCTTTCTTTCTACTAGAGTCGTCAAGGTTGCGTGGAGGGGTCACGTGTCTTCCTCCCGAACTATTGGTAGAGGTGTTCCCCAGGGGGCGGTTTTGAGTCCCATCCTTTTTACAATTTTCATGGCAGATTTTTATGAGGTCCTGGTGGGCCTGGGCATCAAGTTCCTCATCTATGCAGACGACATTTTTATCTACTGTGTGAATGATTGTTTGGATACCTGTAGAGCCAAACTCCAAGAGGCTCTTCGACTTATAATGGTGTGGTGTTCCTATTGGAAACTTTCCATCCGGGCTGACAAATGCCATTCGATTAATCTCTCGAGACGGAGAGCGGTCTGTGATTTCCACTTCAGCGTGAACGGTGGACTCATCGAGTGGTGCCCCGTTCTAAAGTTCCTAGGTTTCCTTTTTGCCCGTCGTGGAGGCTTCCGGAAGCATGTAGAATACCTCCGGACGAAATGCTTTAAAAGGATCAACATCTTAAAAGCTCTTGCCCACAAAAGGTATGGGGCTCGTTCACATCATCTGCGGACGTTGGCCCTCTCTTCTATTTGTAGTATCATCGAATATGGAGCTGCTCTTCTCACGGCTGCTAGTCCTTCGCTACTGAAGTTGCTCGAAGTGATACAGACGAGCGCGTTACGGGTTGCTCTGGGGCTCCCGAAGTGGACGCCTAATATTCTTCTTCTCAAGCATGCTGGGGTTTGTCTCCTAGCTGACAGAATCAGGGTTCTGGCTTTCGGCTTCTGGGTGAAGCATCTTGCCCTTGGCAGCTGGTCTCCTCTCTTGGACTCTTGTGAGGATATCCTGGTCTCACCAGGAAATCATCTTTCTCATGTTTCTGAATTTTTTGCCGGTCTGGGCATTGATCTGGATTTCCTCATCAGCTTCCAAGTTCCTCTTTCTCTTGACTCAAACGCAGTGCAATTTTTCACCTCTGCTCTTCCTTTTCAGCGTACGGACCTTGATGCTAGCATCATTGCCCCGATGTTTGCTGATTATTTCCAGAACTTTACTGACTCGTGGGATATTATTGCCACCGATGCCTCAAAGACAGATTCCCTCACTTCGATTGCAGGCTGCACTTCCTCACACCACTTTGGCTATAGGGTGCAGCATGTCAACTCCGTCTTCACAGCGGAAGCTCTCGCAATAGGTGTGGCTCTCGACGAATTGATCTCGTTATCTCGTCCCGTGGTGATTTTAACAGACAGCTTGTCGGTCCTTTTGGCTCTCCAGTCCGCTAATCTGAAGTCTCCCAGAGTTATCCTTTGGCTCCACAATAAAATTGTTCGGATGCAGCATTTCTCCATTCACCTTTCCTTCTACTGGGTTCCGGGACACCGTGGTATCCCCCTCAATGAAAGGGCCGATGGCCTTGCCAAAAGTGTTTCTGTATCTGACCCTCTGATTGATTGGACCTCGCCAGAAGATACTATCCGTAGGTTCTCTCACAGTGTTCTGCTGCAGGGTGAGCACTCCTACCGTACTTGCAAGTATTATGCTTCTTATGGGGATATCCCCAATGTCAATCACTCTCGGTGTTGGGTTCATAATCGTAGAGATGATGTGATTGTGTCTCGTCTCCTCTGCAGGATGCTTATTACCCCGGAGATTTTAGCTCGCTTTAACTTGGTTGCGGACGGCAACTGCCGTGCGTGTGGTGTTTTAAACTCCTTGGAGCATATTTTGTTTTCTTGTGTCAGGTACCACGCTCAACGCAGGAGTTGTTGGGCGGGTTTTGCACCCGTATTCTCGCTTCGTCGGAATGTGAAAATTTGGCGGAACGCCCCCCTTCGCGACATCACTTTGACGTCATCGTGGCATACAAAAGGGAAAACTGTATTCTGGAGCACTTCTTTTCGTATTTGGCGAAAAGTTAGATGCGAAAATTTATTTCGAATGTTTACATTTTTTCGGCTGCTCTTTTCGCCATCTCAAAGTAGGTGAAAAGCATGTGAAAAGCCCATTTCGGATGCAACTTTTATGATTGTTTTCAAACGATAGGACATTTAAATAAGTAAGTTTCTAGTATTTTTCTGTGTTAGAGCTTCTTTATTGCATTTGTGAAGAATATTATAGTGTATTTGGTAAAAAGTTTGCTAAAAAAATGAGTATTTATTCTGTTATTTTGATGTGTGGAGGATTTGTTGATATTTTGCTTGCATTTATCGACGTTTGATAAATATATATATATATATTATTATTATTATTATTTAATTATTTTGAAATAAAATATTAACATTATAAAAAATACTTTTATTTAAAAAAAAAACAGATGTTAGGAGACGATTTTAAAGTTGTAGAATTATTTTTAAATGGAGATAAATCATGGATTGAAATGCATACATAATTATAAAATAAAAAATGTGTGTGTGTTTATAGGCAATTGCTTGAAAATAATAAAGTTTTTTTTATACATTTAAGGGCGATAAATATGAATTGAAAGAGTTATATAGAAATATTCATTAAAATATAGAATATATCTTCATAGATTATTTTTAGCCAGGAAAAGATTACATGGATGTCATAAATCGGTCATGACCATTTGAAAATCTCATGTTACTTACAGTTTTATGATACATCAGATTAATTACTATCGAACGGTCGTTTTTTTCGCCACCTTCAATTTAATCTTGTGAGATAATAGTATACAGTATAGTTGAAATATACAGTTATTAATCTATTTGAAAATGCCTATTGGCAAAATAGTTTTTACTACTTGTTAAATAATATGAAGAATCTGAGAAATTCTGATGGCATTGGTACCGTCTGATCAAAATCCAAGAGAGGGGAGAATTTTCAGCAAATTGATGATAATTATTATAATAAATAAAAGCACTTTGCTTTCAATCATACTGCTTTATCTATATTTAATTATTTTAAGTCAAATGGGTAAACTCTTTTTTTTTTCCTTTTTATTTAATCATTGAAAAAAATAACTTTCAAAATTCAAGGGTTTGGAGTTGATGCTTTCCTACAAATGCAGTTATACAAAGAGTATAATAATGTAATTGTTATGTGTTACATAGTTTTAACTATAATACTATCTCAAGAAATACATGCTATTAATATTTGATTTTATTTATTTATTTTACATATAGTCTTAGGTTTTGATGAATGCTTAGCTGAAAATGTTTTCTATAGTGCACCTCTTCCCATTGAAGTTGCCAAGAATATGAAATAATCTGTACTGAGGTGTACATTAAACTGGTTGAAATAATTTTTAATATTAATATAATTTTTCAAAATTGTTATATCTATGTTCTCTGTGTAAGAAAAATGCATACCATTACCTTCTTGTATTTTTGAAAAATGGTGAAGAATAAAATGTTTTTTTAACTTTATTTTAATTATTTATTATTGTATGTTACAATTCTTTTTTCATTAATTAATATGAAAATAAATAAAGTTCATGAAATTATCTTTTCAAATATAGTAATAATTTTATTTAGCACTATTATTATTAAATTTGAATGGCTTTGTTTAAATATTTATGCATTTCCAATAATATTAATATAACAAGGCAAAAACTGAATAATAAACACATGGTAGAATTTAATTATTGAAGTTCTTTTCTTGAATATTGCATATTATATAGTAATGATAATCTAAAAGTTAAAATACCAGTGAAAAGATACTCAAAAACATAATTTAGATAATCTTTTTTAGTACAGTTACAAAATCAAATTTATACATGCAAGAATAAAATTTTCAGACAAAAAAAAAAAAAAAAACTATAAATGTTATATAAGCAGCTTTGATTACTTCTTTTTTGTGGTTTATATTCTTTGAAAACTGCTTTTATGAATTTTTTTTCTTCCCTTTTTGGGAGAAATTTTTAAAAATGTTTATATATTAGGAATGTGAAACTTTTATTCATGTGTTTTATACATTAATCACACATATAAATGTACAAGAAAATATTTTGATTGCTGTAAAAGTAGAAAGTTTGAACTTAAAAAAAATAATAGCAGTAATTTTTCTTGATTTTATAAAAATTGTTCAAGTAATATCTAAAGCAGACAAATGACTTACTTGCATGTACTTATCAACTGCATAGTAAATGTAATACAGACGAGTAAAGTTCAATAAGAGTTTTGTTTGCAGTTGAAAATGTATTTCTTACATTATATAATTTTTTATAAAAAAGAAGGTATTAAGCTTTTGAAAAAAATATGTTTCACTTTTTAAAATTTGCAATCACTGTTTTAATAACATGCATGATAAATAAATATTAATTGATGTTCCTGTAAAAATAACAGAAAAAAGAAATGCAGGTTATGATGTGTTGCTATACTGAAATAGTGATTGAAAGTTTTAAAAATTAAATTTGCAGGCATTTTATTTCACGCAGATATATTTTGGGAGATTTAGATTTTTCTTTACCCTTGATTTTTGAAAAATCCTTGAAAAATAGAAATTATAATTTTTATTTTCATCAGTGTTGAGAAAAAAAAACTTTATTATTATTTTCTTTTGCAAATAAATATTAAAAATAAAATACATTTCTTTATTAGATGCTTTTATTAATGTACTTAAAAAAAAACAGAGAAAAACATGAACTGCTGCAAAATATTGTATTATGCATATGAAAGATAATATAAAAATTACAGTACCAGTGAAAACAAATAATAACTTGAAAGCTTCTGCTAATTATCTCTGCATAAAGGATAAAGGTAAACAGCTCTGACACTTAATATAAAGTTAAATTTCTTGGAGGTTTTTAAAACCATTCTTTTATTTTTTTACAATTGGAAATATGCCCTTTTATTGGAGTTATATGTATATAAAGCTAAAAATAAGTTGCAGTAATGAGTCTTTTGACTTTCAGAACTATCAATCACTATTTTAATAAGATGAAAAGGAATGAAAATTTTCTTTTTTACATATGTAAAAAAGAACATCCTTACATATGTAAGTACAGTAGAAGATCTTTATAACGCAATTCTCTATATAATGCACAACTTCTCAGATGTAAACAATGAATTTTGCAGTTAAAAAGCACCTGCATTTTCACATTGTAAAAATATTGCTACTCTCTAGAGAACTAAATTTGATACATTAGTTCAACTTTATCTCCTAATTCAAGACTTTTTTAATGAAAAAATGCTATTAGTACAATAAACATTTTTGAAAATGTCTAATATAAGGGATAGTTGTGTCAGTTATATTTGGATCATGTTTATAAAGTAAATTTAACAATGTCTGATCTATATTATGCAAAAATTTATAATTTGAATAACTCTTGGTAACAAGGAATGCAGTATAAAGATATTCTAATGTATTTTGATATGTTTCAGACATATTTGGCCATATTTACAAGGTAAATTTAATGATGTGATCCATATAACGCAAAATTCTGTATAACACACAACCTTGCGTTTTTAGGTTTGCATTATAAAGATCTTCTACTGTATAATGTTAGGCTGGTAGGGAGGGTGTGAGTGTATGTGTGTATGCTGTAATATTGAAATAGTGATTGAAAGCTTTCTAGAAATCTAACTTGCAGTGTTAATGAAATATTTAAGACTCAGAATTGTATTCTGTGGTAAGGCATTCTACTCACCATGTAGATGTTTTGATTCTTTAAATATATTAATCATCCTGATAAATTTATTAAAAGAATTTAAAAAAAAATGTTTCTTTTACTCTCTAAGCAGGATTTGGGATTTTTTAAAAAATAAAAATTGGTACTTTTCGGTTAGCCGGGCACCAGTGTTATATATACATACATACATACATATATATATATATATGTATATATACATACATATATATGTATATCTATATACATATGTATGTATATATATGTATATGTATGTATACGTATGTATATATAACACTGGCGCCCGGCTAACCGAAAAGTACCTAAAAATTTAATTTAAAAAGTATAATTTTAAAGTAAAATACCCTTCACTAAATCATTAAAATTAAATTAATTTGAAAAGCTTATGAAAAAAAAAAACTCATCACCTGGTTAATTGGTAATATTAAATATTTTTTATGAAAGCCTTAATTGATTAATCTTTTGTGAATTAAGTCTGCTAACACATTGGTAAGAAAACAATAAAAATTTGATCTCTCTAAAATTTATATTTTTTTAATAAAATTCTGAATTGATACTTAATAAGTAAAAATGTATTAAATAAGATAAAATTTCTTTTTAGTTATCATTTTATAAACTAATTGAATAGAATAACAGCTCTTCTTCGTTCATCTTCTTTTTATTTTATTTTTGTAGAATTTAACATGTCATGGTTTGATGACCATTTTTCAGCAGTAAAAATATCACAATGGGCTATGTTATTACTTTTATAACTATATAATTTAACTTATTTTACAAAAAGCGTAAATTAATAATTTATTATTGATTATAAATTAGAATCTAAGAAATTTAAATGCAAAATTAAATTCTACAAATTAATTTTATACAACTAGTTAAAACAATTCTCGTATGTAATTAATATTTGATAGTAAATTACAAGAAATATTTTTCCATCAAATACATTACAAGGATATAATTGTATTTTATTATTCTATCCATAGAGGGCAGCAGAAGAAATTATTTCGATTAATGATTGATTCCCATTGGTTATATCGTAATATCTGGGCGGAGCTATTTCCGCCTTTTCGAATGGCATCCTGCATCCATAATCACTTTCGAACGTACGGAAACCTGATCCCAGAATAGCACTTTTCGCCAGATGCGAAATGGCATAGGATACGAAAGAGTGTTTTCACCTGACGTCACAATTCGCCGCAAATTCGTTTCGCATGTTGCAAGAATACGGGTGTTGATTTGAGCGATGAGTGTTTTCGTTCATTTGGTTGCTTTATCAAAAAGTTTTGTTCGTCGAGTGTTTTTCGTAACTCTACGCTACGGTTTATCCATAGTATTGATTGCTTCTAGCTAGGCGTCTAGTGCTGTCTATGTTTGACGTTTCTGTTTGTTTGGATCATTTGGGACAACAGCCGTGCTGCTTATAGGTCCCAAAGCCCCCCCCCCACTACCTACCTAGGAATCTATTTTTTGTGATTGAAGCAAAACGATAAGTTTTATTGACATGTTGGATAGATATCATCCTTTATTATTGTCTTTTAATTTAATAAATTGTGGGTAATCCATATGGATTCTTTAAATTGTTGTTATTTTTGGTAATCATTCTACATTTTATTAATATTAGAATACTAATTATATAGTTTGTTTAAGGATTTTGTTGCGGATATAAGGATGAAGATATGTCCAGTTCTCAAAATTATTTTATTTTTATTGAACGTTAATAGTATACAAAGATTAAAAGTATTTTTTAAGAATGTTTGTTTCTTAAGATGAATTACTTGCTTCATTGATTATACTTGGTTACTTGATAGGGTATTTCCGATCAATTTAGATTTAAATTTCCATTTACTCACTTAAAATAATCGTAATTGTTAAGAAGGATATTGTTTATTAAAATGCTATTATATATATTATATTATATTAATATTATTTATTTATGCCCATTGATTTTTAAATGGAAAATTAGTTACAGGCAAACTTTAATCCAGTTTTGCTAATAGTAGGTATTTGATTATGCATGTTTAAGCGAGCATGTAAACAAAGTTTCTATAAAATAAACAAGCCGTTGTATTTTGTATTTTCCTGTTCTCTTTTAAGCAAGAAACATCTGATTGCAAAACAGTTTGCTCTTTACTCCTTTTCAGATATTTACTTGTGAACTTTGTCATGTAAGGAAAACACTGCTAATCTGTTTTTTATTTTAATTTTAATGCTTTTCACCTGCAGATGTGCTATTTTTCTTTTTGTTGTTAAGATTAATGCTGAAACTTTTATGAAGATTTATAACTTTGTATGAAATTTAAATCAATTGAGAGATATTCAGACCATGTGTAGCTTTTCTATGTGCCCATTTTGAAGAATTTGTACACATTACTATTCCAATTCGATAAGCAGTTATAAATGCATATTCAATGTATTTTAAGTTAAATCTGCATGTCTTGTTAGCAATTATTTTCATTTATTAAAAAAGTATTGCTATCAAAATAATAGGAGATTCTCCATTTGAAATGCATATTTATAAAATTTTGTTTAAATTGTTATTTAGGTGCATTTCTTTTACAAGTATGGCTACAGATTTATCTTACAGCATAGGTCATCGGTTTTAAATGTACCTATTTATCTATTAAAGTAAAGAACTATTTATTCATTTATTTATTTTTTTCAAAAATCATTACTTATTATTCTTACTATTTTTGAAAATGGAATTCATTATCAAAAAATAAAATGCTCTCTGTGGGAGATTCTTTGAGTCTATATGTTTGAGTGTATATTAAAGTTTTAGACGAATCATGAATTCATGATGTATATAAATTCAGTGGTCAAAATAGTATGGGTTATTCTCTACAATAGTGCAAAAAGTGTTTCCCAGTCATATAAATGCTCTTAATTTCATTACATTTTTATTTATTTTTATTTTTATTAGAAGATCTAAACATAGTTTATTAGGGACAGAAAGTAAAATTTAAAAATAAATAAATTTAGTATTTAAAAATGTAATATATATCATGCAAACATCATTCCCTCACCTTTCCCCACCTGTACTACCCTATTTTATTGCCTATTTCTTTACATCCAGAAATAAAAATAATTAAAAATACCCTAAGCAAAATAAAGTTCGTATTTGGTACATTACAAAAAATAATAAAAATATTATTTTTTACTATTATTATATAGTCTACTCAATCAATTATATGTTTCCCCATGTTAGACCATCATTCCCTCACACGTTGCTATTATCTCAAATATCTACCACTAAAGAGCAGTAGCAGTCTAGCATCCTTCACAGAGAAGAAGCCATTTTGAGCACTTATCAGTCCAGCAACATAAATTGGCGGTGTAAGATTTGGAACAGATGTCATATTCGCCCCATATTGGCGCGATTTTTTTCGTTTGCCAATTTGGCGAAAACATCAACAGCATAAACAACATAATCCGGGTTACCACATCAAGCCCTTTGGCGCAAGTTAAGTACCTGTTGCCTATATGATTTTGGCGACAGAAAAAAATCGCGCCAATATGGGGCGAATATGACATCTGTACCTAAGATTTTGTTAATTTTTCAAAAAAAAAATTTCAGTCAATATATCTGGAAGTGTTTTTATTAACAGTCATTCCCCCACACAGAATACAAATTTTTTTACAAATATCAAAAATTTTAATTGTATCATACATTATATATTAAGTGTTGCTCTTAAAGGAAACAGTTTGGATTTCTTCATAATTTTGCATTTTTCCCTACAACTTAGTAAAAATGTCTTATTTCATCATTCCCTCACATTTTTTATTTTATTTTTTCCATAAATTTTTATTTTATTTTTATTGTTAAGTCAAATTTTTAAAACTATTTCTGCTGCTATTAAAATCTTCAATAATTGACTGATTTCTTACCATTTATTTATTTTTTATGAAAATTTACATATGTATCATTCAAGTCAGACTGCTTGGCCAAATTTGCAAGCATTGTAGAGAACAACCCGTATATTAGAAGTAATGAAACTATAGTAGGTCCTAGTTTTGTCATTGTTTGTTGTGTAATATGCTGTTTTTTCTAAAATATAATTTTGCGAGTAATGTAATAAAAATAAACTTGTTTGTAAGAAGCATCAATATTTTTGATGTTACATCCAGAAATTGTATATATCAATCAATACAAAGTATACCAGTGGAGGTAAGCGTCTGGCAGATCAGCTGGTGCCGGGATACATCTTCAAATTTGAATGCTTTCAGAAAATCACAAGTGTGTAGTTTTATTGTATAATAAGTGACTACCATTAGTGATCGTCTGCAAGCAACTGGACTTCAGACCAAGCCCTTGGACTTCAGAAAAGATTTTTAAAAATCTGTGAGTACCACTTCTATGTCAAAAGAGGAGACAGTAAAGTAAGTTTATTTAAGTAACATCAAAAATAATATTTGTGCTCCCTACAAACTAGTATTTTTTTAATTACATTACTCGTTAAATTACATTTTCCAAAAATAGCATGCTGCACTACAAACTATGAGAACACAATATATTACTCAATGAGTAAGTACAAAAATTATTTAGCTGAAAATATTTTTAAATGCCCATATTGCAAATATAATGTGAAATAAGCATTTATATGTTTCAGTCTGGGGCATAAATAAAGTCTGCTGCTAAGTTAAAAAAAAAGTGTGGGCCAGCCTTACGTATATCTTCATTTTGTTTGTTACCAGGGCAATTGCACTATTTGGTTTTATTTTAAAAGATGAAAAAAAAAAAAGGCGAGGGAAAGGGGAGATATGTTTTTAGATAATAAAAGTTTCTAGTGTTTTCTTTTTTAAAGTAAAAAAGTGTTCTTAAAAGATGCAAAAATAGTTTGTTGTTTATATTCATATGAGACTAAGTGTTTTTGAAAGTAAAATAATAATAATAAAAAAGATAGAGTTTGTTGTTTTAAGACGACAAAGTGTCTTCTTTTTTCCTTATGTTAATTATATTTATTGTCATCAGAGCAGTTACATGATACGGTTGGTATGATTTAAAATTAAGTATCGAGTATCGACCGAAACTGAAACTTGTTAAATTTTGATTCTTCGATTGCTTTTTAGTCTTATTGTTTTGTTAATAATTATGAATGCAGAAAAAAAAAGAAAAATTTAAATGAGAAATCTTTATTTTTCGTTAGGAAAATTAAAAAAATTAGATTGAAAACAGTGATTTATAAAGCATGCAACGTGCAAAAGAAAAAAAAAAACCTAAATAAACAAACTGTCAACAACATTGCATACTTAAATAAATTGTCACATTGTATTAACCTAAATAAACAAACTATCCGTTGCAAATAATGTTTAAAAAATTAATGGTAAGGTAATCTTTCAAAATTTAAAGTTATGACAGAAACATTTTTATAATTAGAGGTTGCCACCTTTATGTGTATAATAAACTTAATGTTTTGTAGAAAGATTTTAAAGTCCACCAGAACAACTTTAAGTATATGCAGGTAAGACAAATTTCTGCAACTTTTAAAATTAATATAACTGTTTTTGTATTTAAACGTAGCTTTATTAAAGTCTTCTGACAGTTGATAGAATTTAGGCCCTAATCTAAGTGGAAGCATGTGTAATTTTATAAATCATTGCTTAGGGCTAAAATTCTTTTATGAAGTTTTTCTTAATGTTAAAAGTGATATACTATTTTAATAAATATATAGTCAGCTATTTTCAGTTTCCCATACTTGATTTTGAGTAGTACTTTAATAAAAAATCAACATTTACCATTTGAATCAAATATTTATTTATATTTGTATTATATTTTGCCTTTCATTTTTTAAATATTAATATGTTTAAAGTGCTTTTATTTTTTTTTTTAATATAATTATGCGTAAGATATTTTGATTTAAAATTTCTAAGGTGTTGAGATTTGCCTTTTGGGAATCTATATTATAACTTTATCCTAAAATTTGATGAAAATGTAATGTAAACAAAAAAACTGTTTTGCAGTATCATATCTTTTTTAAAATACCATGCAATAAATTTATTCCATAATTTATATAGTTATAATAAATTTATATTTATAAATATTTAAAGCATTTTAAAAGTGTTTTTTCATAATTAGCATTCTGTAATAAATATTTAGATAATACAGTAGCATAACTATTTCTGTTTTTGTCTATAAGCATACTTAAATTTCTTAGCTAATTAATAGTTAGTTAGGCTTAGATGCCTTATATTCCCAGGTGGCCGCTATCTTGGATGTTTTGAGATTTCTTGGTGATTTTATGTTGGCAATCTTTATCGATATGTGGAACCCCGTGTGAGTTCTGGCATGTCATGTTCTGGGAACCCCTGAGAAGCTCATTTTCGCTTAGGATTTTGTGGATGTGTTTTGATATTGTGTTGTATTATTCTGTCTTTTTATTTTTGTTAAATTTATTGGATGTATTTGATTGACTATGGTTTCTGTAGTCTGTTTAAACACTCTTGCTGAAGTAATTAATAAATTTGAGGAAATTTTGACGAAAAAAGGAGGTTTGTTTATAGTGTGTCAATGCGTATTCATAAGCCTATTTTTGAAAATGATGGTGATGCTATGACAGAATTTCATGCTTGAGCTTTCAAGAAAGCAGACATCTGTTAAGGTATGTTAATAATTTTATGTATATTTTGTTGCCTTTCGAGTTTTTTACATTTTGAGATTGCTACACAGCGAGAACTGCTGAATTTTGAGAATGCTACACAGCAAGAACTGCTGAATCCAGTGATGTTTTTTTTCAGTTAATGAGCACGATTACTGATTGGCACTTAATGAGTTTCGTGCATTTTTGTGGTCGCGGCAGGAGTTTGCGGAATCCAGTGATTTTTTTTTCTGGTTAATGAGCGCTATGCGCTCATTCAACGTTTAGTGAATGCCACGTTAACGAGTTTTATTTATTATTTACATTTTATTTCCGTTAAGTCTAACATGCATATAAACCGGTGTTTGGCGACATTTACTACTTGGCAGAAAAGGGGTTTTCACTCCAAGAAAAATTCCAAGATGGCGTCTCCGGGAATTTATGACATCTGTTTCTATAGTTATGATGTCTTCATTATTGTTAAAGTAACAAACGAAAATTCAAGATTGAGTGAGATGAGATATAATGTATTTATGATGACTCAAAAAGTGGATTATGGTTTTCTGAACAAAAATTGTCTGTCTTTGTACCTATCATCAACCGCAAAAGTTTTTCCATTTTGTTAAAAACTCTTTTTTGTAAAAAAACAAGAAACATATTATTTACTAAACAAAATTTAGAAACTTGTATTTGTACATCATTAATTCCTATGAAAATCCAAATTAATCATCATTTTAATCCTCATCATGGTTATTTTTTTAAGTTACAGCAAACAAATAATCTAAAAACATCTTATTTTATTTAAATATGAACTTGTTTCTAATTATTTTAAATATATTTATAAGTTGACGGTTAAAGGTAGAAATTGTGAAAAGTTTTTTAAAATGTGTTTCAAAAGGTTTTTTTAAGTATTCGGTTCGGCTGAATACTTTGATATTCGGTGCATCCCTAACCAAGAGTAGACTCGTGTTACCTAATACTCCAGAATTGTAAAAATGATGTACACCTGAGTGCTTCTTTTGGCAATAAATTTTAGTATCTTTAGGGACTTAATTATAAAGTGATAAATGAATTTTAATGCATTTTTCTGTTAGAGTCACAGGTGATAAATCTCCAAATATTCTATATGGTTAAAATAACAGGGTTTGCATCAAATCATGTCATTAAAACATGCCAACTGGCTGTGAAACTGTAGCAGCGAAATATTAGGTAACAAATGAAATATAAATAAAAAATAAAGAGAATTTTTATTTACAATAATAAAGAAATAATTTTTTTAATCTGCTTTTATCAAATGATAATTTAATATTAAGTAAATTATAATTAAACTTCGAAAAAATAATTTAAAAATTCTCAATACATAGTTTCAAAAATGTTTTTTTCGCCTTTTCTGTTGTCATACTTGAAAAAACGGGAGAAAAAATAATCATTTTAATAAATTCAGTAGTTCATGCTTTCTACCAAGTCGAAGTGGTGAATTTTCCATAATTAGAGTCATGCCAAATTAATGTATTGTAACAGAAGTTTTTTGAACCAACATGAATTATAGTCCTGAAATTATGGATGATTTTTATAAACATTCAATGTTTATAAAAAAGTGGTTAAAAAAAAACTATTTTTACTTTTATACTTATTTAGTAGTAACTCTATCATTTTTATCATAATTTAACATTTAAACTTACAGAGAGGCAACATAATGCGTTTCATTGGCATGTTACGGTTGGAGATATATTTCTTAGTGAAATCATTGCTATGCCATTTGATCCAGTGAAATTTATCAAATTCACAACATTTTTGGGTAGGTACTTTATGTCAGCCAGGCACATGAAATAAACCAGGGCTGAAACTAGCCTTTTTTGCACCCAGCACAAACATAGATTTTGCCCCCTCCTCCCCGGCCTCCGCAAAGTAAATTTACGAAGAGAATTTTAATTCTAATCGCTGACTTATTTCAAATTTAAAATATGTAATAAAAAAATATGTAATCAACTTTGTCAAATATTGATTCATTAAAACTTTGAAAACGAAATCCAAAGGAAGTCACATGAAGAAACTATGCAGATTCGCAAGCTAATGTTAAACTTATAGGAGCATTCTTTTCAAATTTCTTGCTTGCACTTTAATATTTTTAAATGATTTTTTCCGTTTGGCACAGCTGAGGTTGTTTCTAACAGGATAAATGTTTACTTTTTAAATTTTGTTTGCAGTTTTTTTAAATATATATATAAAATTACTTTCACTATTTGAACCGGTTCTGAAAGTTTAAGTAGCCTCATAAAAAAACTTGAACCAAAATCGAAAACGTACAACCTAACAATGTTAAAGATCAAACTCAGCTATCTTAAGAAAAAAAAAATATTTAAAAATATTAAAATGCAAGCGAGAAATTTGAAAAGAATGCTCCCATATTTAACTTTAGCTTGCGAGTTTCTTCGTGTGACTAGTGTAGCTTCTTAAGAAATCAAAAACCAAAATTCATTTGACACCTCCTTCGTTTTTCTTATGGCGACCAGGGAACATGCCTCCTCTGCCCCCCCCCCCCCCCCTCTAGTTTCGATCCTGAGATAAACCATTAAATAATGTCATCATTTGTATTCATTTTTTTTTTTAATATAAACCTCTCATTCATTTTATTTGAAATACAAAATTTTCATTTAAAATACATATATTACATACATTTAAAATAAGTGCCTTTCACTTATTTCATTAAAAAAAGGGAATAAAACAATTAGGAGAAATAATACGATGAACCAAAATTGTTATTTCAACCTCAGTACATCGTTTCTAATTTATACAAGTGAACACTAACAGGAATTATTGCTGGAAGAAAAAAAAATATCCAAGATAAAAGTACCTTTTTTGTGATCTATTCACAAAAACAGGGATTGCCCCGGCAAACATTTATACCCCTTTATTCTTCTTAATAAAAGAAGCCCCTTCACAAAATTATTCTCCATAAAAGCGACTTCACACAATAAGAAAAAATTGTTGGGATTTAAAATGTGTAATTTACAAACAAAATAAGCTCAGAAGAAAAGTATAGCAGGAAGACATTTAAAAAAAGGATGATTAAATGTTTACTTTGAATTTAAACAACTGAATTTGATTTTTCTTTACAGAAATTTATTTTTCTCAATTCTGTAACAAAAACAAGTCCCCCCCCCCCCCCCCAAAAAAAAAAAAAAAACTTTCACCCCTGATGTGAAATCATAAGGTAAAACTTACATTTTTAAGTACATTTATTTTGCATTTTACTGTTAATTTTTTTTTTTTTGGGGGGGGGGGGGGGGTTGTCACAAAAAGTAGATTTAACTAAATTGGATAATTTTATACTGACTGTAGTGATGATATGTATAAGAGAATCTGCCAGTGTCACAGGCGTACGGTTCAGGGATGTATGGAGGGTATATGGTGGTATACGCCATATAACTTCGGGATTTTTTTAGGAAACACCGTATACCGTCTGTTTCTCAAAAAAGCTATAGTATATACACTGTAGGGTATACTCTCTGCCTTGAGCGTATGCCTTCTGCTTTTTTTACGATTACACCACTGGTACAGTTGTATGTGCTCATGGGTCCCAAGTTCCACCATTAATTTCTAAAATATTCTTTTTCACTCTAATATAAAAAAGGTTTTATTTTAGATTTTATTTAAGTTTTAAAGATTTTTTTCACACATATTTTTTTCCCTTAAATTTTGTTCTTTTTCTTTTGTTACAGAGATAAACATTATTAGGAATTTCTATTTCTCTAAATGTGCCATTTTTAAAAAAATATAATAAAATGTTAAACGTTTAAAGTTTTATAAAAAAAAACTAAAATATAAAAAAAATTCCACATTTAAAAAAATAATAAAATAAAAATAAACATTCTTAAATGTTAACTTTTCTTGTGAAATATGAAAAACGATTCACAAAAAACAGTGAGTATATCACTTCATAAGCGGGTCGGAACATTCAAATTTTTACATTGCCTTAATGTTTTATTTAATTTGTTGATTTATTTAACAAATATAATTCTACTCAATTTCTTTAAAAGGAAATTCAAAAAGCAACATTAAATTTATAGTCGATCTCTATTACACGTGTGCCACTAACGTACGTAACGTTTTTCACACGTACTTGTGTGAAAAATAATTTATTCAGTATGTTTTTAAATATACATAAATCATGGTGACCTAGTGTTTTTATTTAATTTAGGAGTATAAATCCATAGCCACAATTTAAAGTTTGAATAAACAATGATTTGTGGGGCATTTTTTAAGACCCTTTAGTGGGGAAAACAGTCGAAACTTTCGATTAATTTCTATACAAAATATTTGCTACTACTAATTAAACTGACAACAACAAACAACAATTATTTGTTTACATTTTTTGACATTGTTCGATCTGCAGACAGTAAAGCCGTAAAGTAGACGCTTGCGCAGTAAAAACTTGCCTTTGATTGGTTGGCGTAAAGATTTTATATGTAACCAGTGAAAACGCTCTTAGGTTAAGGTTTTGGGTCACTAGGATTTTTTAGGTCGTTAGAACGACCAGTGAAAACGCAGCTTTAGAGTAAAGATAAGAAGAATTATATGAGAAGTCTATGGATGTATTATTATTTAATAATACATCCATGGAAAATCCGAGTCTGTGGATTTTTCAATTTTTCATCTGTGTATTTGTTTGCTGGTACTCCTCTCCATATCTCTTCCAAGTCCAAGTCCAAAGTGTTTGCAATAAATCAGCCAACCAACATAGAGTAACTAGTCTGTGCCAATGCCAACCAATGCTGCGATAAACCAACCAACCAAAGTGGCAATGAAATGTGAAAAGTTCGACTTCATTCTTCTTTTAAATACTATTTAAATATTTTTTTTCTCACTGCGACACAGTTGTGTTTCAACTACTTGTATCGTTCAAGTTTTGTGATGAAAAAAATTGATGACGGAATTGTCGCATAGTGTCCTCTTTACTGGGGATGATGGACTGCCAATACTGTTTAATATCCAAAATACGACTGAAAAAGAATCTTTAACAGCTCTTATAGAACGTAATGGGGGTTTGTGTACATTGAGTGATGAAGCTATTATTTTAGTGAGCCCGGGAACAAAAGTTTTAAGTGTTCTTGCTAATAAAAATTTTATATCGTCGCGCTATGTATTTGATTGTGTAAAGGAATATTGCATGTTAGATACAGATGAATACAAAATTGAAATTAATGAAGTAGAAGCTAGTGATTTTAGTGACAGCTCCAATTTACAAGCGAACTCACTCACTCTTGAGAGTAGCAAAAATTTGCCAGATGACATAATTGATAATTCTATTGATATAATTCAGCCTGTTAAAGCTTTATCACCTCAGAATATAATCTGTTCCAACAGTAATCATGATTTTGATTTTCAAGACACTGAGAACCGTAATGCTGTTGTAGAAGTTTTAAAAAATGTTCAACAATCGAATAGTCATCTTGATGTTGCATTAGAATCATCCGAAAATCATATTCATTTTGGTGTGGTCATGAATAAGGCAGGTGAATCACAGGGTTGTGCCAATGTTGTGTCTGACAGCTTAGAAAATTGTGAACAATCCATAATTGTAAGGCAGAAGAAATCAGTTGGTGAACCTTTCTGCATTGTGGAAAATAGACCAGCTTCTGATGTTGAAGACCCAGTTGTCGCTGTTGTTTCTAGTTCTCAAGAGAATCCAGAAGCTTTGGACCAATTTGATAACATGATCCTTAACAAGGTTCAAGAAAAGCCTGTATTGGTATATTATATATATATACATTCTTTTCTGTTATTGTTATGATTCTTATGCAATTCTCTCGGATACTTTGTTTGGTTTAAACCAAATGTTTTTTTTTTTTAAAAAACCATGCTGGTTTTTTTTCATTTGGTTTTTTTTCTCTTTTCACCTGTTGATGAACATTTTTGAAGCTCTAAAGAGAAATTTTAAAACAGGTGAATTTAGCAAAGATAAAATAGATTTAAAATATTCAATATTTTGAATAAAATATTTTCTTTTGAGAAAACATAATTATTTATAATTAATAACATAAAATGACCTTTAAGATTTCAGGCAAGCTGTAAAAGAAAATTTTCTTGATTGGGGAGATTATCTTCTAGGGCTGTTCTCAACTGTTCTTCTCAGCAAGCACTAAACACTTTGACAGATGTACAAATTCATTTTTCTAACAGAAAGATATAAAATTGGAAGAAATATGGAAGCTATTTGGAATCAAACTGAGTTTTCCATTTTTGATAAATTAATTACTTAATTGTAAGCAATTTTGATCACGTGACAAAGATGTTTTTAACCTTCCTTGAGTGGTTATTCTTCTTTCGCGTGGAAATTCGGTTCAAAACGCCCACTTTGACAACATTTTCTGAAAGATCTATTGTGTTTGAAAAAAAAAAAAACCCGGAAAACACCATTTGATTACACAGTTTCTGAACAACAACATCTGCTAGTTTCATGCATTTTCGAACAAAAATAAATTAAAACTTATGTCATAAAGTTGCCCTTTCTGATTTGAGAATAGCCTAAAAAAAAACAAGATACGAAGTTGAATAAAAGGACACAGTTGTGACAAAATTGGGCGCAAAAATTGGGTGCTAGCGAAGCACCTGTTTACTTTAACTAAAACATGCAATAAGATATATTTAAATCGTCTATTGCATAATCGAATCCACTATTTAGATTAGGGATTGGCCGAATACCGAATAGTTGATTCGGTATTTGGGGGTTCGGCACGTAAACCGAATATTCGGCTTTGGACGAATACTTTTAAGTATTCGGCCGAATAATTGCAGATAAGTATTTTCTTAGAAGTAGAAGAATTCTCTTTTACTTAGCAGTAGAATAGGCTAAACAATGAGTTTCAATATTATGTGCATGAGTTCAGAGTTCAGCTGCACTACAAAAAACAAGTCAAAGGCCATTTTTAATTTAAAAAAAACTTTTTCCTTCCTAAAATAGTATATACATAGGTGTGAAATCAAAACAGCTGTCTACAACAGCGAAAAAAAAGTAAGGAAGATGCACATCTTTCTCTTATCATTTAATTTTATTTACTTCTACACAGGGGCGTAGCCACAGATATTTTTTCGGGGGGGGGGGGGGGGGGGGAGAATTCGAAAATTTCCCAACTTGAAACAAATTGCTCCAATTTTCGACTAAAATGATATGCACAACGTGTGTAATAATTATAATGATACTTTTGCATAAAAAATTCCTTTCCAAAGAAAAATTCTGAAACTGAAAACATAAAAATTCTAATTATGGGTTTGTTTACTAAAAAAATAAATACGCTTTTTACTTTCTTCTATCTTTACAAGAAGAAAGTATTGGATTCGTGAAAAAATTCGACTTCCGATTTTAGACTGATTTATACGTTTTAGTAAGTCCTGAACACGATTCGCCTGTTTTTAGAAAATATCTGTCTGTCTATATGTGATACAAATTTTGTGGGCGCTCTAACACAAGAACTAATGCACGAAATTTAATAAAACTTTAGAGATTCACTTATACAGTCGAACCTCGTTAACGCGAACACTCAAGGGGAAACTTTTTTTGTTCGTATTAAAAGTAGTTCGTGTTATCGGAACTTAACTACATTACATACAACTGGACGAGACAATCGGAAACAGTTCGTGTTAACGAGGTTTGACTGTACCTTGATAAAAATTGGTGCTGATTTGTTTTTGATGTAAATCGTCCAACAGATGGCACTGCTATGCGGCATTTTTCACGATTTACATGATTTTAGCGATAATTATATCTGAAAAACTATGGCACGGAATTTGATCAAACGTCATATTCTGTTAAACCTTGACATAATTTGATGCAGATTAGCTTTTTCTGTGTATCATATAGCAGGTGGCACTGCTATGCAACCTTTTTCACGATTTTGTGATAGCTGTATCTCAAAAACTAATGCACGGAATTTAGTCAAACTTCATATTCCATATAAGTAGCACTTCCACATAAATAGATCCTTATTAGGCTTGGGTCAATATTGTCCAAAGCTATCGCTTTTGTGCACTTTGAGTAAGGAATTTTGGTTGCAGACATCAAAGAGCCTGGGTGCCAAAATTCAATGATTTGTTTGAAAAATGCTATGCTTATATCTCCTTTTTGAATGCACACAATTCAACAAATCTATACCTTTAGAGTTTGTTATTATAGGCAAAGAATTGTCATTTAATTTTGGCACTGTGATTGGAAATTTTGAGGCATTAACATGTATGGCGTAGAAGAAAATTTTGGGATTGGCACATCCGACTAGTTTTCACTTAATATTAATTCTTGTGGTCTTCAAAGAAGCCCACCTGTTAATAACATCGCTTAGTTTAATAAAATTCCCTATTTCACTTTCATATTTTAAAAGCATTAGGCTGTCAAGTCTGTCATCCCTCATTGTAGCTTGCAATATATATTTTTAAAATTTTTATTTGACTAAAGATTCTTTCATTAGATGCAACGCCATAAAGTTAAGCTGCTGTGAATATTAAGGTACGAGTATATAATTTGACGACGTGACCCAAATAGTCTTTGAATTTCATGGCACGATTAAAAGGTTTGTTAAGTGAGTTGGGATTTGGTTTATTTCTATTTGACTCTGCAAGTCATGTACATCCGGTTTCTTATATCCAGGTGGAAACATTATTAACATTTCCCTTGCACAATTGTAATTTAAATATGGAATGCATTGCTGCAATATTCTCTTGATATAGGGAACATTGTCATTTAAGCCCATTACTAAATTCCCGAAATTTTCTTGCATTTCTTATAATTCTTTACTGTAAAACTTATGTGTATTAATGTCCATTGCTGTGCTATTATTTTTATTTATTGCCTTTGGTGAAACCGTTTTCCTACGATGCTTTTGGAACTCAGCTTCTCCAGTCACATCCTAATATTCATAATTGTTTGTGAGCTTGTCTGTAAGGAAATCTTTATTTGTTCAAAATTTTATTCAAGTGCAACGTGTCAGTGTTACAGTGCATGTCAATTTTTTCTTCAGTTGATGGACTGCTTTCATGGTCATATTTCTGTTCCAAATTAAAATCGTCCATTTTTTAACTTTTTCATCCTGGAATGGATTTTTAGATGCTCCAAAATCTTGCACGAAAACCCTTTTCCTATTATGAAGGGTTTCTTCGTGCTGAGATTTATAGTAACTTTTTAGAACAGCTTTAAACACAGAACACTGGACTTTTGGTTTAAAATTTTATAAACACATATAGACCGGGAGCCGGCAGCACAGACAATCACCTCATCGAGTTCAAGGGATGAAATTCCAGAATTAGTTAAAACTCGATTCTCATATTAAAACGCAATCGGTCTGCCAAGTCATATCTTGGTGGAAAACACCTGAAAACCCGACTTTAGCGGTTGGCTCATAGGTTTAACATTGTGTTTTCTTGTACCCAAAAGTATGAAAACATGGAGGACTGGGAGCAGGAAAACACAATGGTAAACCTACGAGTCAACCGCTAAAATCGGGTTTTCAGGTGCTTTCCTCCAAGATATGACTTGGCAGACCGATTGCGTTTTAATATGAGAATCGAGTTTTAACTAATTCTGGAATTTCATCCGTGAACTCGATGAGGTGATTGTCCGTGCTGCCGGCTCCCGGTCTAATATGAATATAAACGAACAGGACTGGTATATATTTCCGCACACAAATAAAAGTAAAATGTGACAAATATGTCTAAACTAACGACTTCTTATATACGCATTTGCTCATATAACGCTTTTTAATTGACAGCGAAGGGTTAACTAATTTTTGCGGCAAAAAAATCACGAGAATGAGTAAAATATTGTCCAAAAATCGCAAATTTAGTCAAAAAAGTTGTGAAAACTCATCAAATCTTCTTGCCCATAACTGTGTTTCAAGCAGGTTATACATTCCTTTC
The DNA here is from genome assembly GCA_963932465.1 of Maratus speciosus. Classification (NCBI taxonomy): domain Eukaryota; kingdom Metazoa; phylum Arthropoda; class Arachnida; order Araneae; family Salticidae; genus Maratus; species Maratus speciosus. Next base: position 286,724,776 of record OZ010791.1, on the reverse strand, counting down.
TGTTGTGCTACAAGTGATCTCCAATTTTCAAAAGAAGCTGCGATCCGTTTGGATTAAAATAGCTGGATTCTCTTTTGGGAGGAGCAGGGAAGGTAGGGTGAAATTTTTGAGAAAGGAACAAAGTTTTGGAGGAAATAAAGGAACTGGTTAGTCAGCTATTCATGGACAGGAGTAGAGAAATTTAGGTCTGGTAGATAGATGTACAATATTTTTGTAGAACTGAAAAATACATTGATAGATTGAGTGTAGCTGATTTCTTTTTGTATTTCTTTTGATAATTTAACTTGTTTACTGTTGCAGTACTAAAAATAATCACCAAAACAATACAAATTTCGTAATTTGTTTACTATTACTTTTAAAAAAGAAAATGTCTCAAAAATCTAGAATTTCCCAACTCTAAGCTCAAATTTCCCAACTTCACATTTATTGGGGGGGGAGGCTCCCCCCCCATACCCCCCCATGGCGACGCCCCTGCTTCTACATTAGTTTTATTTTTTTAATTTAAATTTATTTAATGTGTATTTTCTTTAATATACAGATCAAATAAGTAGTATATCAGAGTTCATATCTGTATGTTTAAGGTGTATATTAAAGAAAATACACACATCAAATAAGTATACCCCTATGCCTATCCTATAGCTTTTATAACCATTATATCCAGGGTTGTAATTTTAACCGGTCAAAATTGATTTTGACCAGGACACTGGATAAAAGTGGTTTTAACCGTCCAAAAGTGGTCAGAAATGGTCAAAACTGCTAAAAATGGTCTTAATTTTAATAATTTTTTCTTTCTAATTAAAAGTAACTTAATAAGTAATAAAAGTAACAGGCAGTTAAAAAAATAATACACTGATAAGTTAAGGAGGCTCATTAGTAAAATATGCTTATGCAATACAATAAGAAAGCTAGATCCATAATTGCCCTTTCATTGTTAATTGCGTATCAACAGGGAAAAAGTCATCTTCCTTTCAGCTGTTGATACAAGGGTATCTAAAAAAACTGCCCAGTATTGTTTAAAACTAGCAGCTGATGCTAAAGAAGAGGTAGAAAACAAGTTTGTAAAGTAAGAAGTTTTGTAAGTGACAATGAAAACAAGATTAAACGCATGAGAGATGATTTTTAAAATGCATATACAGACGAACTGTTTATTTCTTATGGATGTGCTGCACATTATTTGAATCTTGTGGCACAAGATATTACAAACACAAACAAAGTTAGTTCAATAATGAAGATGTTATTGAAATGAAAAATTGCAGATGAGCATGAAGAATAATATTGATGCTAACATTGTTAAAATCATTAACAATGTAGGCATATACAAAGAAGTAAAATATTTACAAAATCAATTTATTTCCCTTGCTATAGATAAATTTGAAAAAGAAGATGCTACTATATCTGATGCATGTGACGAATGGTTAAGATTGCTAAAAGAGAAAGATCTTGAAACTTATTCTAAAATGATAGTCTCAATTTAATGAAAATGTTACCCCAGTTCATTTTCTGGCTTATTATGCTTAATCCTGCCGACATGGGTCATGGGTAAAAGTATTTATGAAGAGCAGCAAGAAATAGCAAGGCAATGGTTACACAATAATATTGATCCTACCTTTTTGCCTCTTGTGATTGCATTTCAAAAAAAAAAGTGTAAAAGATACAATTGGGGCTGATATCTGGTGCGTAGCAATGAAGAAGGTTAAAGGAATTGATATAAAATTTGCTGAATTCCCATTACATCTAATGAATTGTTGTGCCAGATCGTCATCAATTGAAAGATTGTTTTCTAAATTTGGAATAATCCAAAATAAATTATGAAACCATCTAAGTTTAGAGACAATCGCAAAATTTGTTACTTGTAATCATTTTTTAAATTCAATACAAATTACATAAAAACATAAAAAAGCTTGTGTAAAAAAATAATTAAAACATTTGTGATGCATGAGTATCTTGGTGTTATGTTATTTATGTTATGACTTTTTAAATTTGGTATTTGCTGATGTTATGTTACTTATATTATGACATTTTTAACAAATGTTAACTTAGTTTTTAACATATGCTAGTAAAACATATTTGATTAGTAGTAAATAAATTGAATAGTCAATTTCAGTGGTCAAAATTGATTTTGACCAGGACGGTTTAAACCACTGGTTAAAACCGAGACAACCCTGATTATATCAAAATCGCTCAAATTTCTTTTCTTCATCACCACAATGTTAAAATAAATATTAATCAAAATATAAATATTCTATCAATAATTTGACAGAAAATAGTTAAATGTACAAATTGGCATGATACCTTTTGTATTTTGAGAACATTCCTATTCAATATGTTTATAATTAGACAATCAGTAAATCAGCTTAATGACAACATTGTTTCTTTGTATTAGAATGAACTTTTGTTTTTCTGACAATCCTTATCCTTAATAATACCCTGTATAGTTTAATACTTTCATACGTTATTTTGGGGTATTGACTAGTGATAAAATAATAAAAAATAAGTGATGGGTAAATGAATTTGTGAGGGGAAAGAAGTCATTAAATTTTTTTGTGTAATTAGATTTTAGTATAAAAATGTAACTGAATTAAATTATTGAGAATTTAATTTCAATTTAAAGCTTATTAAAAAAGCTAATATATGCAAAAATGTGTATTAAAAAGTTTCAAGTATTCGGTTGCCGAATACCGAAGCTTCGGTATTCGGCAAAATTGCTGCTTCGGTCAATCCCTAATTTAGATCTGACAAAAAAATGGAAAATCGAGATTAAGGTTTGCTTGAGACATAATAGAAAAAAGTCTCATAAAAATGCCTAAAAAGATATATTATTAATTTTTAGTTTAGACATTTAAAAGTAATATGTATTATAACATAGCTCAGAAAAAAAAGGCCTGTGTATTAAGTCTGATGGCTGTTTAAATGTTTTAGTGGATGAAAAATTTTATAAATCTACTTTCCATTTTCAGATAAATGTTTTCAGTATAGTCTAAAAAGCTGGTAAATAGGTATTTCTGTTTATTTTACTGTCTTTTCTTTTTTTTTACCAGGCAGTTTCAGAGGAGAAGTGTCAAATGACAATACACAATAACTTCTTGAAACGTGTAAAGACTACTGCTAAATTCAAATCATTCCAGAAATTCTTTATAAAAAGCTTTACTTTCAATAAAAGATATAATAATTGTCCAGTAGTGTTCGAACAGAAAAATCAGATATCTCAGATTGCAAATATTTCAAAGAAATTATTTTGAATAGCCATGGGAAAGTACATTATATTTATGAAACTACATCATGTATTTATTTATAGTACTACTAGTAATTAAAAGATTGTTTATTAAGATTTTCAAGGTATCAATGTTTCTCTAAGTAGAGCATTTTATTCATGGAACATAAAACAGCTTTTACTAAAAAATGTTTAAATATTAAATGATTTCAATTTTCTATATAATTGATTGTAATTATTTAATTTAAATTATTTTTAAATGAAGTTATATTACTTATATATCCAACGATGTTTATTTTTTTCAGTAAATATGAATGTATATGCAATAGGAAAACTCATTCAAAAAAAACCCGGTTTAAACCAAAATAACCTGGTTTAGACCAAAAAAACCAGTTAAAAAAAAAAAAAAAAAAAAAAACTGGTTTTTTACCAACCCTGTTTGGTACTTCTTAGTTATCCCGTCGACCAATTTCGCCAAATTATACACATTGACATAATTTTTATTTTAAATAACGAAAGAACAAATAAATTAGTAAATCATTAATAAAAATACAAATAAAACGTCAAATTAATGGTTTTATTGGCATTTAATCTTGCAATTGATTAATTAATGGCATCCATTATTGGCATTTAATCTTACAATTTGGCGACAGTAATTTGGTTGACGGGATAACTAAGAAGTACCTTTTGTTTTGCTAAAATTCTTGAAAACACTTTCTGTACAGTAGCAAACAACATTGCTGTTGCATTTTCTACAAATTATTATTTAGAAACATATGGGTCATTTTAATTTTACTCTGAGATATACTTTTTTTTTTTTTCTTTGCATTTGATTTTAGTATCAATATTTGTGTTTTGTAGTTTTATAAAGTTTAAAATAACTCAAAGCAGAGCTTAATATTAAGCTAAAAGAAAGGAAACCAACAAAGAAACAAGGTGGCGGACTCCAGGCGAATTCGCAAGTTGTTCTACGGTACTACTTGCGGATTCACCCTTTATTATAGCAAACCCCCAAAGATGAATCTCTAAGTGACAGAGATATATATATCGCTATGTTAGATTGTCAAATCTCATCAAATGGTTTGCATTCCTAAAGAAAAATCACATGTTTGTGCTATCATCATTAATTGCTTTTCTTTAATGTTCCAACGTTTTTTCTATGTTTTTTTTTAATTGCTTGGTGTATTGTTTTTTTCCTTAATTGCCTAGGTATGTTTATTTTTATAAATCTGGAAACAAACAATAAACTTTGGTTTATCTAGTACTGATATGGATGCAATCTCAGTTTTCAAAAGTGGACTTTTTGGGAGATAAATTAAAAAATATTCCTGGAAGAATTTCTTGTTTGTGAAAGATGTTAATAGGGTAAAATCCTGCATGTTATTTCAAAAACTTTCCCTCAAAAAATTTTTACCCTCTCCCCTTCCTAGAAGCTCTTGAAATGCCTCTCCGCCCCTGTAGTAAAACCTGCAAACAAGTTGAAAGATCAAGAAAAAAAGCTCCATTTTAGGCAGGTCTCCGGCTTAACAAGTATAATTGTGGTATAGTGTTGACGCTAGAAAAAAAGGGCCACTGGGCAGGAATTTTTCAAAAAGGGAACACTATTTTTAAAAAAGGGTGGGTGCCTTTTTCAAAAAGGGAATGCTGTTCTAAAAAAGGGGGCGCTATTCTAAAATAAGGGCACATTTTTTTCAAAAAGGCCACACTTGTACCTTGTTCATAAAATATATTTTGAACTGGTTTGTTTAGAGTCCCTAGAATTTGCAATTTTTTTGTGGTATCAATTGAATTGCCACAAGGCGCATAGGAAGTGTTAAAAAGGGCAGCCGGGTGCATAAGAAAGGTTTAAAAGAGCCACCAGGTGCAAAAAAGAAATAAAAAGGGCCGCTGGGCACTGCACCCTGCTAAAGCGGCTTAGAGTCAATACTATGGTATTTTTTTCTGTTTGCAAAAGGATTCTTTTTTGACAGGTTTCATTTTCACAAGTTTTACAGTAAATGTAATATACCTATGCTCTTCAGAGATGTACTAAAGAAGGGATATTTTAACAGCTTTAGAAGATACTTGTAAAAATGAAAACTGTCTATAACGGAACCCTGTCTTAAAAAGAAAACTTTCTTAGTATCTAGAAATTATACCTGCTAAGATCAAAACCTGATTGAAACGGAATTTTCCATCGTTGCTTATGTGGAGGACAGATGACATACCCCTCCCCCAAGAAAATTCTGAAATGGCATTCCTGGTTATAAGTGATTTTTGTGGCTTAAAAACCTAATTAAATTATAAATGCCCATTTTGATAACATTTTTAAAAATATCATTTGTTTTTATTGAAAAATAGAAAACACTACTTGATTTCAATGCTAAAACATAAGTTTGTTCTACTACACAACTGTTAAATTCTAATACAAAACTGCAATGTATTTAGTGTAGACTCGAAGCCGCTTTAGCAGGGCGCAGTGCCCAGCGGCCCTTTTTATTTCTATTTTGCACCCTGCTGCCTTTTTAACACTTCCTATGCACCCCGTGGCAATTCAGTTGATCCCGGGAAAATATCGCAAATTCTAGGGACTCTAAACAAACCAGTTCAAAATATTTTGTGTGAACAAGGTACAAATGTGCCCTTTTGGAAAAAAAAAAGTGCCCCTTTTTGAGAATAGTGTCCCCTTTTTGAAAAATTCCCGCCCGGCGACCCTTTTTTTTCTAGAGTCAACAATAGTATTATGCAATACCAAATCAGAAGATTTGTTGACTACTATACCCCGACATTGAAATACCTCTTATTGACTTATAATACTTTTTAAAAATAAAATTCACTGTGCAATTTAGTAATTACTCACAGTTACAAGTATTGCTTGGGGTTATTTAAATTTATTATCAAATTTTTATTGTCATTTGCCAAAAAATGTACAACTAATGTAAATAAAGATATTTAACTTGTTACATTCTTTTTTTAATTTAAATCCATGCAGCTTTTTATCTAAAGTGCTGAAATTTATAAATTAGTCGCATTATTTTTAAAAATCTAAAAGGTTGTAAAACATTCCTTGTCAGAATATGATTAATGTATTATACATTATTGAACATGGAAAGTTAGTTCGTCTGTTAGTCAGTCATACTACTACAAATTTATAAAATTCTCAAATAAGTATATATTTTTTTTTCCTGTTTTAACATTTATTACATTTTATACTGTTAAAATTGTATGTATGTAAAATGGTAATAACAAAGCATATGTACTTTTAACCCCTTGACCTCCAGATTAATTTTGCTGGTGGAGGGCTATATACCAGGCTTTGTGTGGTGTAAAATGCTTGTGTCATAAAACTCACCTTCGACCAGTGTCCTGTTATATCAGTTGCATATCAGAGATATATCTGGTTCAAATATGCAACCATTACTTTGTAGTGAACGGTGTACAGGGTGTGCGTCATGGTAGTTGATTACTGAAGTGAGAGAACGTACACATTTAATTTGGAACTGCTACAAAATGTAATTAGCTCGTTCCAAAACTCTAATTGACCTGCTCCAAAACTGTAATTTAACCTGCTACAAAAAGTTATAGGTCAAAATTAACATTTTTACCCACTGGCTACTGCCCAGTATACTGATTTGTTTCTCTAGCCAGTTTTTTTTTTTATCACTGGCCAGTAACAAAGTTATTTATGCTCCATACAAAATTGTGTTTTTTCTAACTATCAGCATCGTAATTTACTAATATGTTTTACTTACCATTCGATAGGATTATACTCAACTGAAAAAGAAACTGGTATTAACATCTAACAGAAAAATATAACCAAGAAATTACTGCTTTCAAAATAAAAGTCAAACACATATTTGAAGATATTTAGACATACTTAATGCAATGTATAAAAGAGACAAGGAAATTGAAATAAATTCACAGGAAATTTTCAGAAAGGTTACAACAGAGGGGTAAACCCCCTCTCCCATCCGCCACTAACTAATATGGATTATCTGCGACAATTTTAACGAATTTTGCGATATTTTGACGAAATTCACGTTTTTTCGCAATCTTTTGTCAAAATCTGCATTTTTTCGTGATCTTTTGACGAAATCTGCATTTTTTCATAATCTTTTTATGAAATTTGTGTGTTTTTTCACCAATCTTTGAAAAAATTTGCTTTTTTTTTTTTTTTCCAAGATTTTTTTGACGAAATTTGTTTTTTTTTTTTTTTTTTTTTTTTTTTTCAAGATTTTTTGATGAAATTTGTGTTTTTCCACAATCTTTTCGCGAAATTTGCATTTTTCCCATGATCTTTTGACGAAAGTTGCATTTTTTCCGCGATCTTTTCACAAAATTTGTGTTTTTTCGCGATCTTTTCACGAAATTTGCATTTTCCCCACGATACTGTGAAGAATTTTGTGATTCTCTTTCGCGATTCATTGATGAAATTTGCGCTTTTCCTGTGATTTTTTGATGAAATTCGCATTTTTTACGTGGTCCTTGGGCGAAATTCACATTTTTCCGCAATTCTTTGACGGAATTGGTGATTTTTTTCTGTGACCATATAGAAATTAGCGATATTTTTATGTCCGAATTTTCAGACTGATGACCGATTTTTTTTTTTTTTTTTTTTTTTTTTTCCAGAACTGAATGTCTTAAATTTTCGCAAAATTCGAGACAGAATCACCCCTCTACTTTCTTTTCTTATGTTCGGGAAAATCACCGATCTGGACGCCGTAATTTCCGAACTAGTTTCACTCCTTTCCACCCTGGCATCGATCTTTCAACCATCGCGTTTGGCGAGTGAGGACGATAAAGTTAATCGCCACGTTTTAAGTGTTACTCGACGACCCAATAGCAGAAACAGTGCAGCATGGCAGCAGGCGCTGCAGATTATTTTAAACCTTGCAGATTAATCCACCAGCATAAAAAGAAATGCTAGACATAAAAAATGGCTGACATTTACTTTAAGACTAGCTAGATTTATGTTATTTGTTGTATTCTTTTATTATATTTTCTTTATAAATGGAAATTTAGGTTATTTTACGGGTTTCTGTTATTTCTTATGATAGTAAGCTTAGTCTACCATTCTTAGGTCGCAGGTAAATTTTAGTTTGCTGCAGACTGAGACAGAAAATTCTGCTTCTGGGCTCGACGATTGCCGAGTGGCGAGTGCTAATTTTGTGCTATACAAAAAGAGATTTTTGATTTTCCAATTTGATTCAAATTTCAACTCATGAACACAGTTCAGTTTGCGCTACTTAAACCACTCCCACCAATTCAGATTTTGAGCTCAAAATTTAAGTCTAAGCTTTTGAAAGCATGTAATGAGATACAAAAAATAACTGTAAAAAATAGTTGTTCGTTACACCAAAGTGTAAAGCGCCCTCTATCGGTATTTTTTTAACTTTATCTTTAAAATTTATTTTCAAGACAATACTGACATAAAGAATAGTTTTAGTGAAAACCGCAAACGAATCGACCAATTTTTCCGTTTTTTACAATCATTTGAAATTTTAACTCCTGAACACAGTTCAGTTTGTGCTACTAAACCACTCCCAATGATTCAGATTTTGAGCTCAAAATTTAAGTTTAAGTCTTAGCTTTTGAAAGCATGTAATGAGATACAAAAAATAACGGTAAAAAATAGTTGATGATTACTCCAAAGTCTAATTTTTTGAACTGTATCTTTAAAATTTATTTTCAAGAAAATACTGACATAAAGATAGGTTTTAGTGAAAACTGCAAACAAATCGACCAATTTATCCGTTTTTTTATAATCATTTGAAATTTTGCACCCTAAACTTTAAAGGCGCCTATCTCCTTCAGAAGACGTTTGGGACCCTTGGTTTCCTATTACTCATCTTGATGTGTTCTATCACCCCCTAGCGTTTGTACCATGAGTTTAGGGACACCCTGTATATATACATATAAATATATTGTAAATGTCAAATGATATAGATTTTTAGTTTCAATTTTATACGTTATTTTAATTTTCAGATGTAAGTTTAATCCTTAAGATCTTGAATTGTAATTTGTATTTCTAAAAATGTCGTGAATTTTGGTCAGGGAATTCTAGGAAATATGGCCTGGAAAAGTCAGGGAATTTTGTTATTCAAATAAAGTATGAACCCTGCAATACAATTTTAACGATTATATTTAGTTAGAAAATGACAAATCACCACACATAGATATACTGAGCTATTTACTTAAGCCAATAAAAGCCACTAGTGTGTCTTTTTAAAATTTTAGCCAGCTTGTTTGCAATTCTAATAGATAGATGAAGGCAGGTCTAAATGCAGCTGAGGCTCAGATTTTGGATGGGTTTCATTATATTCTTTGTTATTTTATTTTGAATGGGACAATTCATGTATTTCTTCAATCCTCCTAGTTCAGCGCCGATTTTAACCCGCTCATAAAACCAATCAAAATTCTTCAATCTTTTACCTGTATTAATAAATTTTGTTTTGTTTTCAATAAAGTTTTTTCAAAATTCATAGAGGGATTTTTGAATTTTTCACTTTTTTAATAAAGGAATCCATTTTATCCACCATTTCACTTTAAATAGGTTTGTTTTATATCAATCAATTTCTATTTGATACCTTTTCCATCCAATCTTATATTTTATACTCCTGCACAAAGGGAACTTTCAGGAATTGATTAAAATAAATTTAAGAAATATGAAAAAGTTTTTTTTTTTTTTAATTATTAAATAAAATAAGGTCTTCCTGTGAAAATCCCAGTGTTAGTTTCCTAAATAACCCCCTTTATCGCCAAAAACCATTACTATGATGTTTTTCGTCACTTGGAAAAAAGTCAGGTTCAGTTATTTTAAAAAAAAAACGACTAGTGTTGTGATATATAAAGTAATCCTGAGAGACAGTAATGCTATTTTAGCCAGGCAGGTCTGCTTTTTTATTTGGACATGGAAAGAAGCGATTTGGGATTTTATGCTTATTAAATGGTCTAGTCAGGTGTTAAAAAGGCCGGGCGGATAAAACAAATTTATGACAAAAAATTTATAAGTCAAACTAAGCTGATATGACTGGGAAGAGAATAAGTGCAAATTCACTGCATGAGCCAATGCGAGCTTGACAACATCAATATAGAAATATATAACATACCCAACGTAAAGATCGGTATTGTGTCTGAGCCCAGGCTTAATTTTTTCAGCAGACTCAGAACAGTCCAGGATCAGTGTTATAGTATTTCATTGTACATGCTCAGTACGGTCTAGTACTGAACTTAATTGTTCCCGGGACATGTCGGGCAAACAATATTTTGTAAAAATAGTAACAGAGATAATAAACTTCTGTTAACGGAATCTCTTTAGAAATATACTTTAATAAATTATAAAGAAATATTTTGAAAAATCTACTTTTTTTTATTATACAGCTTCAAAAGTTATGATGTTTTTAATTATCTTTCTTTTATTCTGAACTACATTAATTTTGGTACTTTTCGGTTAGCCGGGCGCCAGTGTTATGTATACATATTTATATACATACATATATGTAAATATACAGTGGCGGTCAAAAGTTTCTGGCCAGCATAAAATTTTTGGTTAATTTGTAAGTATACCCATATGAAGAGGAATCTCAAAGTGATACTTATACACTTTATTAACATAACAGTTAAGAACTTATTTATGGAATAAAAAATAAATATTAATAAATTTAATTGACAAAATTAATTGCAAAAGAAAACACATGTTCTCAAAAGTTTTCGGTCACCTTGTTAAGTGTGGGAAAAAATGGTGTTATAACAGTGATCAACAACATTTACAATTAATATTTTATATTCATACATTTAGCAATAAGTACTACGGTGCAGCAACGAGTCATCGATTCAGTGAACGGTTGTAGATTGTCAATGTTAAGTTTTTTCCCCGGTTCTTGCTATTTTTGTGAAAATGCTGCTGAATTGGAATATTTATAATTCCACACACTTTTTCAAGTTAGTTTAAAAGATTTTCTTTTGGATTCAGATCGGGTGATTGAGCTGTCCATTTCAAAAGTGGATTTTTTTGTGTGCAAAAACCATTTCTTGACGAGCTTGTATGTATGCTTTTGGTCGTTGTTATGATGAAACAGATAGTTGCGACCACAATTTTTCCTCCAATAAGTTAGCAAATGATCTTGCAAGATATCCTTATGCATTGCACTATTCATCTTGCCGCGGAGTTTAAATAACGGATGGTTACATTTTCCAGAAAATGCTCCCCACAGCACAATGTGTCCTCCACCGTGCTTCATTGTAGGAATAACATATTTCGAATCTTATCTTTTGTTTTTAGGTCATTGGTTGTAGTGTCTGTTATCAATCCCAAAAGAATTGAACGTCGATTCATCAGAAAATAGTACTTTTTTCCAGTTTTCACTTGACCAGTCTGTATTCCTTGGCAAACGCCAGTTGGGACCTCTGATTTTTTTTACTTATGAAAGGTTTTTTAACACCAACTGTTCCATAAAGTCCTACGTCATGTAAACGTCTTGACACAGACTTATTTCAGCAACATTTTAACACCGTAAGTCTCGGGGAATTGCAGCGACATTTTTATGCAGGTCATAAACTGCTTTTCTCCTGATAATTCTGTCTACAAGAATAGTCGTTTTTCGGGGTCCCCCGGACCGTGGCAAGTTCCGAAGGCCATGACAGACATGCCAACTGCTACGAAAAATTCGTAGTTGCTACGATTTGGACCTATAAACTACGATGCTACGAAAATCGGCCTTAAACTACGATTTTCTTTTTTGCAAATAAACACAAACGCATTTTTTGTTTCTAGTTTGTGATTTTTATCCTGCGCAGCATATTTTTCAGGAGTGATTCTGTTCCGAAATTTCCTTAATTGCAAAGTATTCATTTCCTAAAGTTTTAAAAAATTGGTCTTTAGTCCGAAAATTCGGACATTAAAAAATGTTCATGGGGGAAAAAAAAAATATGGGCTCCAAAATAAACTTCTTAACATAAAACCCTCTTTATGTATAGTAACCATGAGTGAATTGTGTTTCTGTAAATATTTATACAGGAATTCCCTTTCTTAGAAACAAGGGGGCCATTTTAAGAATTTCTGGAGAGGGGGCGGAGGTGGTTCTTTGAGAGGCAAGGTTTGAAATAGTGTGAAAAATCGCACGAATTGCACACGAAAAATTAAAGTCCTGCATAATGAAAAATGCTGTGCAGTATTTCTCCCTGTAAATTTTCCCACAGACCTATGATTCTTTTGCGGGTATATTTTGAAATTTCTTGGAAGTTCACAAATTTTTTTCCTTTTATGGAATTTCCTCAGATTAATTCGTGAATCGATCGCGGAAAAAAATGAGAATTTCTTTAAATGATTGTGTAAAAATATCAAGTAAAAATATGTTATAAAAAAATTGTAATTTTTTGTAAAAATTAAGTTGGGCCAGGCTAGGCATGATTTCATTTATTTTTTCATGGGTGGGCCAAAGTTTTGGTTTTTACACCGAGTCTGGAGATTTTGGCCCGTGCAGCCCTCTACTCTACAGTGTCCCCTTTGGAGCTGCAGAAATCCCTGCTGGGGAAAAATGTCTGAACTCAATCTTGACTTTAGGTATATGTTAGGTTTTTTGTCTTGGACCCGAGCAGGTCAGCAAATCCTAAATTGAAAAAATAAAATTTGTCTTTTGTTAAATGTGATGGTTTAGTTCTCTTCATTTTTTATATAAAATTAGATAAATATGTAATCTAATTATTACTACTAACAGAGTTTCCCCTAGACAGTTTCAGGAGGGTGCTGCGCCCTGCCTGCTCTTAGGTTTACAAAATAGCACCCCTCTTGCTCCTCATTAAACAAATTAGAAGCCTTGTTGCCTCCAGCTGATAAAAGTGCCTTTACTTCCCTGTTTATAAAAAAAAATACTTGCATAGTACAAATTCACTCATTGTTGTCTTTAAAATAGTGTCCTGTCTATTAAATATTGAAAGTAGTTTTAAAAATCAAAAGAATGCCTTTAAAAAGTAAAAAAAAAAGTGTCTTTAAGAATCCAAAACATGCCCTTTGGAATCCAAAAGTGCCCTTTTCTCACAAGCAGTACCCTGCCCTTTTTTATGATAATTATCTTTAAAAATGTTTGTGCTGTGAAATTATAAAGTAATAAAAATTAAAATATATTACTGAGTAAAATATTTGCAAACACCTCCAGGACAGTTAAAACTGTTTTTTTTTCCCCGGAAGACTTATGACTCTATGCCGTAAAGAAAAAATGACTAGCTGTAGCATTTGTTCTTAATTTGTGCATTTTCTAGATCCGTATACATACAAGAAAACACAAGTATTTATTTTATTTCTTTTTTAGATTTGAGTAGCAATCTTGTAACTATGAAAGATAAATTGCTTTTTTACTAATTGCATTTCTACATCATTGATGGCATGAATTTTTAAATCTTGGGACCCTGACACTTCCAAAGAATTGGATCATTCTTTTTGAAAAAAAGGACAGAGCCGATGTATTTAACACAAAACAAAATATACCTCTTTTGGGATTATCCAAAGTATTTTATTCCTTACAAGATAAAAACAATGCATTCTAAAAGACCCATCACAATTTTTTATGCACCCCTTTTCCAATTTTTGCTTAAATTATGTACTGTGTACACTTCCATAACATCACTGCTGAATAACAAATTATAATTTCTTCATTCAGATATATATTTGTACTTTTTCACTGCTGAATAAGAAATTATAATTTCTTCATTCAGATATAATATATTTGTATCTTTTTCACAAAATAAAATGAAAGAGCAGTGAAATTAGGTTTAAGCAGTTATCTCTCAGAAATTGAAGATAACTTTTTATACTAAGTATTATAATGATTTATTTATATATTATATTGGTTTTTATTTAGGTTATTTGAGCAATTCATATTCTGCTGATTATTTTTTCTTCTCATTCTGTTTGTGAATATTTTTAATTGAAATTGTTCATTTACAGGATGAAGATTCTTTATCACAAAGTTACACTGTCAGCAGTTCAGCTGATGCTCAGATATCACCAACAAATCAACAGCATTCTCATCATACTTCTGCTGAAATATTTAATGGAAGTTCTGCAGCTCCAGATTCAGCTAGTAAGAGTTATTTTTTAATACTTTGAAGGTGTATCCATCTGCTTCTGCACAAATCTGATTCTATAAAACACATTTATAAATTTTAGTTATTTCGTCTTTTTCAAACTTTGAAAGTCAGCTAATTCAAAATTCTAACCATTTTTCTCAGCTTATTAACCATTCACAAATATTTTTAGGAAAAATTTAAGGGGGTTAATTAAGTTACTTGAATTTTTTTTTTTTATATTTCTTGTGGGGTATCATTCGAAAGATCTCATAGAGCCAAACTCAAAAATACAGTACAGAACCATTTATCCGGAATGGCTGGGGTCAGATGTATTCTGGATAACTGTTTTTTCCGGTTAACTGGTTGGGCATTAAAGCAGCATCTATTTGATAATTTTTGTGGAATATATGTGGTTGTGGCATTATTTCTGATTTTAAATTATTAGATAACTTTGATTAAAAATCAGATACAAGAAAGATCAAAAGTTAATCAATGTTTGAAAGAAGGTAATTTATGGGAATCCCTTGGGAGCAAAAATTCCTCTGTTTCTTTTGCATAAAAATTAAAACATCTAAAATACAACTAAATATGTTTCCATTTCAAATACTAGATGTTGTCATCAAATTATACAATTGTTTCAAGCAATGCGTATGTCAAACTGGCAGTATATGACACTTTTTTCTGCAAAGATTCTGAAATCAGTCTATTAGAAATAGCATTCCGGATAACTGGTTTTCCGGTTAACTGGTTTCTGGATAAATGGTTCCATACTGTATATTTGTTTCAGAAACATTGTCCAAAATGTACTGCAAAAATGTGTCCCCCGCCCTATTTCTGAATCTACAGTAACTAAGTGGTCTTGGTGCAATGGCAAATTTAAACTTTGTACAAGATCTTTGTTATGTGGCAGGGTTTGTGATTTTTTGTGTTTCTTTTTTTAAAAAATCAAAATGATCAGATTAAAAAAAAAAAATTCTTAACCTTACACAATATTATTATTTTATGCAACTTTTCTTTTAATTTATAAAATAAAAATCACACACACATACATGCTATAAATATTACCATATATATATTAATATCAGGGCTTGAAATTAGGGATGCACCGGATATTGATTTTGCCAGATACTGGATATGTTTTTAGTTATATGGTGAATTATTTCTTTATATAACGCCATCTCAGAACAATAAATTACAAACATGTTTCACACATCTTTAAAACATTTTAAATGTATTGAAATATAATTTACAAAAACTATATCTTTGAATATCAGGGCTTGAAAAATTCAAGTTTTCCCCCAGGAGGGGAGTTTCCCACCCACCATTTAAAAATGCAGGGGAGTTGAACTGTTAGGAAAAAAAAAAAAAAATCTTTAAACCCTGTTATTTTTTATGTGCCACTTTAAAAGAATTACATTTATACAGACATGACAAAATACCATTGAAATAGTTTAAATTAACAACTCAAGATAATTATCCAAAATTTTTATTTTATTAAAGCAAAGGAACAAAATCAAGCTTTATATATACCATGTCTATTTTTCAATTTTCACCTAATGTTATGGGCAATTAACAATTGGATTGCTAAAT
Organism: Maratus speciosus; assembly: GCA_963932465.1. NCBI lineage: Eukaryota > Metazoa > Arthropoda > Arachnida > Araneae > Salticidae > Maratus > Maratus speciosus. The sequence continues at coordinate 286,708,932 of OZ010791.1, read as the reverse complement.
GAATTTCTTAATTTAGATTTTATTCCATTTTGCGTGATTTAGCCTCTTTCACAAGTTACACTTTCGACAAACAGCACAGACCAACTTTTATAACTTTAGAAATTATCGGAAATGCATGGTTATGCTCTGTTAAAAATTTTTAGAAAACTTTGCAAAATCTGATGTGCATTCAATTTTAACTTACTTGCATGAATAATGCATATCGGTGATTCTATTGTCAATATCCTACGGTGAATGTATGTCACTTCTGAACAAACTTGTTTTATTATGTCCTTAATGGAATTATAGTCAAAACTGTAATCCCTGGTATTTTCGTTAATTGAACTGTGTTCTATGCATTGGAATTTTAAATCCATATCCAAAGTTTGAAAAGGAAATAGTCAATTGATTTTTAAGTTCAACCAAATTTCTTTTTCTTCATGTGTACCACAAATGCCCAGAAGCAGAATTTTCTGCGTCAGTCTGCAGCAAACAAAAATTTATCTGCGACCCAATAAGCCTACTATCATAAGAAATAACAGAAACACTTAAAGTAAGCAAAATTTCCATTTATAAAGAATATATATACTATAAGGATACAACAAATACCATAAATCTAGAGACTTAAAGCAAATTTCAGCTATTTTTTAAGCCCAGCATTTATTTTTAAGTTGGTGGATTAATCTGCAAGGTTTAAAATAATCGGCAGCGCCCGCTTCCGTGCTGCACTGTTTCTGCTACTGGGCACAAGTGTAATCTCATTTTGTTGAGTGCTGACTATTGGCCAGTTTGGTAGGGCTCAGTCTCTGGTGACCATTACTGCCCTTTTAGTTATTTCGTATTTTGGGCATAGGGAAAAAACATGGCAAAATACATAAATCGGTCATTAAAAAAAAAATCGCCAATTTCGTCAATCATGGTGAAAACAAATAAAAAAAATTTGTCGACCGGTCGCAAGAAGAAAACTGAAGTGCATGGGAAATGGGCAGCGGGGAAATATCACAAAATTCGTCAACCGATCTGTCATGACCAAATATCGTGAAATTCCTCAGCCGGTTGCAGAGAAAAAACGCGAAAGCTTTCAATTGGATGCAGAAAAACAATCGTTACTTTCATCAGTATGTCGCAAGAACAAACAGGGAAATTTGTCAATCGGCCACAGAATAAAATTGCTATATTTATCAATTGATCTCAAGAAAAAAAAAATTATGAAATTCACCGATCGGTCTCTAGAAAAAATTGTGAAATTCGTCAATCGGTCGTGGAGAAAAAGCGCAAAATTTGTCAGTCGGATGCAGAAAAACAACCATGAATTTTGTCAATCTGTCTAAGAAGAAACTGTGAAATCTGCCCATTGATAGTAGAAAATATCACAAAATTTGTCAGTCGGTCCTGAGACTTGATCATCGTTTTACAAAGAAACATTTTCGGAAAGTGATTTTTTGGAAACAGGAGACGCCCGCCCATAATAGGGCATAATAAATAGGGCACAATAATAATATTTAGGGCACGAATCCTGCCATCCCTTCTCGAAATTCAAGCCCTGTAATGTATTTTAAGAATATTGCATAAAAAATGTAATTTAAACATTAAAATATTCTGTTTATTCGTACAATGAAATGCTGATAATTGCTACTGGATTTGAATAGGGGATTGACTATATTGATAATTGCTAATAATTAATTAATTTGTACAATGAGATGCTGATTTTATAATTTAAACATAAAATATCTACTAATATACCCATGATTAAAGAGTTATTTTCTCCAAACATAGGTTTAGTTGATGCCCTTTTTCTGTTTTAATTATTTAATATTGTTTTTGCTCTAAGTCATGTTTAGTTTTATTTTAACTTAAATTATTTTTATATTTATAAGTAAAAAGAAAATTACTTTTAATTTTAAATATTTATAATGAAGTTACTGAAACAACTAGTTGGATTTGCCAATCCCAAAACTTTCTTCTATCTCATACATCTTAATATTTCAAAAAGTAGTTCCAAATGTTAATACTTCAATATTATACCAACTTTGATTTTGGTCTAAAATTTCTGCTCCAGTCAATTAATCAGAATAAGAATAAGTTAATCTCTATCATGATATTTATTAAAATCAATAATTTTTTCGTTATTCTGTTGTACACCAGCTGTTTGTGAATAGCCAGCTTAGCAGGATGCGAAGTTCCCTTCGCTTCATGAGCTGCCAATATACAGTACCAGTGATGGAATAGCATGGACCTCATTTTGGAGCAGCAGAAATGCTCATTTTGGAGCAGAAAATAACTTGGAGCATCAAAATGTCATTTTGGTATTCTTTGACAAAATTCACGTTTTGTCTGGAATTCTTGGATGAAATTTGCGTGTTTTTCACAATCTTTTGACCTCATTTGCATATTGTTCACAATCTTTTGACAAAATTCGCGTATTTTTCATCGCGCATTATTCGGATCCTTTGTTGAAATCAGGGTGTTTTTCGCTATCTTTTGACGAAATTAGCGTGGTTTTTTTTTTTAAATATTTTAACGAAATTTGCTGTTTTTCGCTATCTTTTGACAAAATTTGCGTTTTTTGCAATCTTCTGATGAAATTTGCAGTTTTTTGCAATCTTCTGATGAAATTTGCAGTTTTTTGCGATCTTTTGATGAAATTTGCATTTTTTTCCGCGATCTTTTAACGAAATTAGCTATTCTTTGACAAAATTCCCGTTTTTTTTTTTTTTTTTCGCGATCCTTTGACGAAATCCGCGTGTTTTTGCGACCTTTTGATGAAATTGGCGGGTTTTTTCGCGATATTTTAACGAAAGTAGCGTTTTTTTTCACGATCTTTTGACCGCATTTTGACGAAGTTAGTGCTCCTTTGACAAAATTCACATTTCTTTCGCGATCTTTTGATGAAATTCGCGTGTTTTTCGCGCTCTTTTGATGAAATTTGAGATTTTTTTTATGAAATTTGCGGTTTTTTTCTTTATTTTTTAAATTAATTAGCGTTTTTACACGAACTTTTGGCCGTGTTTTGTTCGTTTTTTGACGAAATTAGCAATCCTTTGACAAAATTCACGTTTTCTCGCGATCTTTCGACAAAATTTGCATGTTTTTCGCGATTTTCTGGCGCAATTTTTGTTTTATTCGCGAGATCTTAACGAAATCACGTATTTTCGTGATTTTTTGACCTCGTTTTTTGACGAAATTAGCGGTCCTTTGTTAAAATTAACATTTATATTTTTAGTGATCATTTGACAAACGTCGCGTGTTTTTTCACAATCTTTTGACCAAATTCGCATATTTTGGCAAAATTCGGATGGAAAATGATCGATTTGGCTGAAGAATTATTATCGAATTGGCACAGTTGGGCGCAATTTTGTTGAAAAGTGCTCGTTTTGGCGCAGAAATGCACAGCATTATTGATTTGGAGCAATTGGCGCAGTTGTTCCATCACTGCAGTACAAAAAAAACTGTGAAAAATTGAGAAAATTTTACAAAAATCTGTTACAGTGCCACCTTCTGGCGGAATATTTCCAAATTCAAGGAGAAACTGCTGGCCATAGTAAAAAATATACACACAAAATTGGTCCAATTCTATGCTTAGCTTCATACACTTTTCAATGGTAAAATAACGAAAATAACACAAAAATCTGTATTACAGCGCCCCCTTCCAGCAGAATATTTTCAAATTGAAGGAGGACCTGCTGGCCATACCCAAAAACATACCGCCCCCCCCCCCCCCAAAAAAAAAAAAAAATTGGTTCAATTCTATACATAACTTCATACACTTTTCGATGGTACAAGAATGAAAGTGGCATAAAAATCGCTATTACAGCGCCCCATTCTGGCAGAATATTTCCAATTTAAAGGAGAACCTGCTGGATATAGCCAAAAACAAATATAAAAAATTTTGTTCAATTATATGGATAACTTCATACACTTTTCGATGGTACAATAATGAAAATCGTACAAAAATCACGATTACAGTGCCCCCCCACCTCCCCCCTTCCAGTGGAATGTTTCCATATTGAAGGAGGGCGGGCCGCCTGGCTATAGCCAAAAACATTCACAAAAAATTTCGTTCAATTCTATGCATAACTTCATTCACTTTTTGATGGTACGATGGCGACATACAGACAGACAGACCTTTTGTATAAACATGTTTTCGGATATCATATCTGACCCCTAAAACATCTAAATCTGTCGAAAAAAGGAAATCGAAAAAAAATTCTATTACAATACTTTCTTCTAAAAATATTCCTGTTTAAGTGTTAAACTTAAAAGCAAGAAAGAAAATTAATAAAGTCATACTTTAATAAACAACTTCAAATTTTGTTTACATTCTGAAAGTAAAGGTACAATTTTCTAAAAGAAGTATACGTAAATTCTTAAATTTATTATAAAGAGTTCAAATATCAATGTTAGGAAAGCTAGCAATTCTTTAAACTTTTGAGAATTACCTTTTACTCATGAATAGTGAACTTAATTTCATATTTTACATTATAAACAAAATTGTTCGGCATTGTTTGGGGTCAAACGATTTCTGTTATCGTTTTCGAATTTCTCGTTTAAATTTGAATATTTTTAAACAATTTTTGCATAGGATCAGGGTTGCTGGCTTTTAGCCAGGCCAAAAAAAAGCCGGCCGGCTTTTTTTGGTTTTAACCACTTAAAAAAAGCCGGCTTTTATTGAAAAAAAGCCAGTTTTTATTTTTTAAAGTTGGTTTACAGTAAATTCGTTTTAAATTTGGATCAATTAATTTTTAATACACTTATAAATATTTTCTATTAAAAAAAAAATTATCGATTTCTATTGAATTTTATCAAATAAGTCTTTATAACTTCTAGAAGGCAACTGTGAACGCATTATGTCTGAAAAAGAAAAAATATATATATAAACATTGAAAAGGATATAAGTTAGGCTCTAAACTGGTGTTTTGAAATTCTATATCATATATAGTGTTGACTCTAAGCCGCTTTAGCAGGGCGCAGCGCCTGGCGGGCCTTTATATTTCCTTTTTGCACCCGGCGGCTCTTTTAAACCCTTCCGATGCACCCGGCTGCCCTTTTTAACACTTCCTATGCACCTCATGGTAATTCAGTTGATACCAGAAAAATATCGCAAATTCTAGGGACTCTAAACAAACCAGTTCAAAATATGTTTTATGAAACAAGGTACAAGCGTGCCCTTTTCGAAAAAAATGTGCCCTTATTTTATAATGGTGTTCCTTTTTTGAAAAAAATGCACCCTTTTTTAGAACAGCGTTTCCTTTTTGAAAAATGTACCCTTTTTTTGGAATAGACACCTTTTTGAAAAATTTGCGCCCGGCGGTCCTTTTTTTCTAGCGTCAACACTAATATAGCTCCACATGTACTACACATTTTAAAGATTATATTTAATTAAAACTGTTCTTAACTGCTCTGCTCAACAAGCGCAAAATGTTTTGACACATTTAAAAATTCATTTTTTAAGGGAAAGATGTAAAATTCGAAATCCTGACCATGGAAGCGATTTGGAATCGAACTGTGTTTTCCATTTTTTCATCCATCAATTACCTATTGAGTTATAAGAGATTTTGATCATGTGACAAACATGTTTTTTCACCCTTTTCTGAGTGGTTTCTTCTTTCGTGCGGAAATTCGATTCAAAACGCTCACTTTGACACTATTTTCTGAAAAATCTATTGCATTTGCAAAAAAACAGCACAATTACATAGTTTCTGAACAACAACATCTGCTAGTTTCATGCATTTCTGAACAAAAATAAATTAAAACTTATGTCAGAAAGTTGCCCTTTTCGATTTGAAAGCCTTAATGACAAAATGTGGCACATCAAAATGGAAACATTCTTATGTGTCCATATGGAGAGATTAAGTTATAAATGTTAAAAGAGAAATTAGAAAAGATGTTTCATTTGAGGAGAGTGGTACATAAGTGTATAAAAAATAGAGCATTTAAAACAAGAAAAAAAAAATTCTCCAAATAAAATTTTGAAAAGCTTGTTGCTAAGCATATTCATGCATATGCTATTCATAATGTTTTTAATAGTGAGAAATGGTGGTGTTTTTATTAATATGACTATGTATAATTTCAAACGTTTGCTAGAAATAAAATAAGACTTGTATATTAATAGCTCTTAAAATTAAGTAATAAAACATATAACTAAGTAACCATTGTCCTCTTTAATTTTATAAAGCAGTAAAAAGGAAAAAATTGGCAGTTGGTATGGCCCTTTTAAAATTTAGCTGACATATTTGCAATTCAGAATGCAAATCACAAGCAAAATCATCTAAGTTTTATTCCAGTATTAATGTCCTCATTATTGAGAAATTGGGTTACTTATTAAACTGTAAATCAATTAAATGTCATTAAAACTAATTAAAAACACTTTAAAATGTGTAGTTTATAATTACAATGCTTCATTGTATAAAAGCCAATTATGGCCAAAAAAAGCCGGTTAAAACCAATAAAAGCCACCGGCCTGGCTTTTTTTAATTTTAGCCGGCTTTTTTGCAACCCTGCATAGGATAGCTGAGGTCAAAATCTTTAATAAGAAAATTTTGTACTTTTTCGATTTTGGTTGCAGATTTTTTAAATAAAAGTATCGTCACTTTCAAAACCAGTGTAAAAGTACCTATTTATTAAAAAAAACTGCAACCAAAATCGAAAAATTAAAAAATAGCCATGAGAGATTAACCTCAGCTATCGTATGCAAAAAAATCATTTTAAAATATTCAAATTTAAATGAGAAATTCGAAAATAACCTGCCCATAGGTTTAACTTTACCGAGCAGGTGCTTTCAAGTGAATGAAGAGTTCCCTTAAGGGCAAATTATATAATTATATTTTGAGAAATATGCTTTAGAAAATTTCCATGCCTTAGAACTAAATTTGCTTAGCATCAAACTCTGAAATTTTTAATGAAAAAGAAGTGTGAATTATATGTGGAAAGAAATTGTACAATTGTTAATTTTCCCCTGATACTTGAAAATTTTCATGTATAACTCATATTTAAAAGTTAATAGTTCAAAACCCCATCATTTCTCCATCTTGAAATTTGGCATACTTGTAGCCAAAAAGTCAAAGATTAACATATATTTTTTTGAAAAAAATTAAAGATGGTGTTTTTGAAAAGTTTAAATTCAAAAATTTTGAAAATTTGTCAAAAAATTTATGTTACACAAAATAGTTAGTGTTGCATATCATATTAAAGCCCATAAAAAGAGCTTTCAAATGAGATATAACTTAACTCTCTAGCCCAATTTGTTAAAGAATTGTAGAGGATTTTGTGATTGAGTATTTGGTTAAATTTGGTACTTTTGGCAATTTTTAAAATTCTGTAAAAAAAGATCCACTAAGGAAAAAAAATAAAAAAAATTAGTTTTTTCATACACTTCATGCATACAAACTATATACTAAAAATTATGGAAATCTGAGAAGCTGAGGTCCAGACCCCACGTTTATTTGACATGCAATGACCCTATGGTATAATAATATTTTTCATTTATTTTTTATGTTTGCTTGACTGATTTTTCATTTGATTTAGGTCAGACTACTGAAAGGCAACAGTATATAAACAACCTGGAAGTGGAGGTAGAAAACATTTTGAAAAAAGCATCCCCAAAATCTATTCAAGACAAAATTGTTCTTGTGAAGTATATTTGTACAGTGAAAAAATTAGCTCCAGCCATCGTATTACAAACATTGCAACGATTTTAAAGATTGCGTCTGTATCAAATTTACAAGCTCTATTGTTATTTTCATAACTTTAGATTGTAAATATTTCTTTTGTTTACCTCTTTTATAATAAATAACTGAAATAAACCCTTTTTTTGTCATCTTTATTCTTTTTAATATTTAAAGGTTATTTAATATTTACTGGTCTTGATTTATTATTTAAAAGCATCTGGGATTGATGTCATGAAATGCATTTGATTTGTCATTTTTTAGTGAATTTCACATGTCAGAAAGGCTTTGGGGAAATTTAGATCAGAATACTTATTATAAAAGTAATTGCTTTTTTTTATGTTATAATGCAGGACCGGCAAACCTTTTCACATCCACATGCCATATTTTTCCAAAAATATGCTTTACGAGATCATAACGTACCAAAAAAAAAAAAAAAAAAAAAAAAAAAAAAAAAATTAATGGATCAAATAATAATGAATCAAAATTATATAAAATTTCGTTTTTAGCATTAAAAAATATAGATAATATTTTATGTTATACTTTAAAAATTTATTTTTGAAATATTTTTTCTATTGTCTCATCTTAGATGCCAAATAATTTGTATCAGATTCAAACTTAGTTATTTTTAAGAGAATACAAGTTGAATTGGACTCATTTCACAAGATGTTTTATTTGAATTTTTCATATTATTTGTTTCCGAAAAGATAGTCTTGAGAAAAAAATGTCAAAATGGCAAGCAGCAGAATCTACAGCTTTTAGTGTCTGGAACTTAATTCCACGTTGTTATAATTTTACAATTGGCATTTTTGCGTATAATGCCTTTTAATCTTTCTTTTGTGAAAATCTCCCAACTCTCTCTTATTCTTAAAATTTTGTGAGCCAGTATTGGGATACATTAAGTTATATTTCAATTTCGTCAATCTGTATGACAATGACAACCAACTGAACTAATCAAATTCAGATAAACAGAGACAACAACTAGATTAATAAATGCATTTTGATGTACAATCTAAATCTATGCTGTGCCAAAAATAATCTGCAGTGTGCCTTAGGTTTGCCGTCCCTGTTATAGTGTGTTATAACAAAACAATCCATGTACAAAATAAAAAAATATTTATTTTCATTTAAATAATCTGACCACAAAGCCTGTCAATCATCCCTATGGCCTGTCACAGCCCTAATTTGTAACTTTTTTGTGTCTAAAGTTGATTTAAAACTTATTTTTTGTGATACATTTTTCTTTTTTAATTCAGTGCTTTGTAAAGCAAATCTCAGGTTCAATTTCAAACAGTAATCTTCTTCATTTATAATTTCATTTGATAAATAACTACTATTACAAGAATTTGGGTAATGTCTGTGGGCAAAAAATTTTTTCAACAAATAACAGCATAAAATATATGTATATATATTAACATAAAGATTATCTGTTCCATGGACAAGATAACAAAAAACAGCTAATGATTGTAAAATAGAATAGTAATTAAAATTTATTTCTGTGAGAATGAGCCATATATCTTTTAACTTCATTCTGTTTATTCCATAAAGGCAAATAATTCCTTAAATTGCAATTACTTTTTTTAAATAATTCCTTAAAGGCAGGACAGGATATATATTTCTTCATTATTAGCACAGCTTCACTGGTTGTTTTTTCTCAAACAAATCTGTGGTTGAGGGCCCCAAATGCCTTCGACAGCATACACTTGTGCGGGCTACGCTCACTTCAGGTCTCAAATCAAGTGAACTTTGAATTGTTATGGTTTTTCATTTTGGCCCAGATTAAATTCAAATTTTCAGCATTGTCATTCATGTTGCTGCAAGGATCAGTTTGGCATTCTTCCAACTTAGAGTAGACGCCCGGATCCTACCATTAGCTGTATAACTTCCCTCAAAAAATCTTTGCCCCCCCCCCCCCCCCCCCAAGAAAGTTCTGAAATAATACTCCTGAAAAGGGGGGCCTTACATGTCTTACATTTGGTACTTTACAGTTACATTATTCTTATTGCAGAAATTACACTTACAGCAGAATTTTTTTTTGCAAAGTTTTCTGCAAATGGTGCTAAAGAAAAAATATATTATAGTAAATTAAACCAAGTTTTACTTTTTTAGCACACATCATTTTGTATGCCTGTCTGAGAGATAACTGAAAAACTGTTAGATGAAAAAAGTTAATTTTTTATAAATTTGTAACATATTTTTTTAATGTTTACTTCATAATTATTCATATTAAAAGTTATGGAATTACCCAACATACCCATTACCCAAGATATGTGTTTGGGTTTTAAGTTGTATATTAGTAAAAATTCTTTATTTTATTTGTTCATTTATTTTGTAACATATTCTTGTAAAGTGAAAACAATTTTTTTACTTTGTGTAAGCCTAAAAAATGTATATTTCATGTTTTCTGAGAAAATTAATGTCAAGAAAAGTTTTTATTTGTTAGAATTCTTTTTTTTTTTCTAAATTTACAACTTAAAAGGAAAAAAAAAAACTTTTTTTTTCACCACTTCAAAATTGCTGGAAATTTTACATCTCTAGGATTGACATTTTTTTTTAACACAATAGACTGTTACAAATGCAGATATTTTAGAACAGTAAAAAGAGATATGTTAGAGGATCAATTATACATAAACCAAGGGCTGGTAAAGAAATTTACTTAAGCATTTGATTATAGGTGAAACTTTAATAAAACAATTTTTCTTGCTTATCTGAAATAAGTATGGTTGACCTGGCTGCTAGTTTCCAGCAGTTTAAAAGTACACTTAGCAGTGTTGCACATTCCACTGCAAAGCACAATCAATGGTATCCCAATTACAGATGTTAACCAGCCTACATTGGCAGTTTTCACTATCAGAGTACCATTCATTTCACTTTGCAATGGGGCATGTGATATTGCTAAACTTTTAACTTGTTTGCAACATGCCATGTCATCCATACCTGTACCCAATAAACCAGAAAAATCCTTTTATAAAGGTTTCATCCTTAATCAAATACTTAAATAATTTTCTTCAACAGGTGTCACAAGGGAACCACTTTTGGCGAACCTCACACCTAGCATTGAGACCTAGTACATTTTATAACCCTATAGGCCAAAGTTAGGGAACTGATAAAATTTGTCTGCAAAAATCATATAATTTTTTCGTATGTAATTTAATTTTAAAGTAATGATTTTTTAATTCTATATGTGCTACGAATCCAAACCACTACTGACAGAGCAGATGATTATGACATTTGGCCAAGGTTGCCTGGAAAAATTCTACAGTAATGAATAAAACCAATTTTGTATCACCAAGAATGCAATTGTAATGTTGTAAAAAATTTTTAAAAATTAAATTTGTAGGTTCTTGAAGGAATGATTAAACTTTCTTAAATATTTTATTTTTATTATTAACTAATTTGTATTTTAAAGATCTTTAAAAAAAAAAATGTTAATAGTTTGATATGTGGTCTCAAAAATTACGTTTTCAGAAAGTTATGCTGCTATAAAATCAATAAATACCAGGTCTGCGAAGTCAGTGGGAAAAATGGACAACTCCGACTCTGGGAATTTTAACAGATCTGACTCCGACTCTTTCGCTCAAAAATGGGTCGACTCTGACTCCGACAAAACAGACCTGCTTGTAAAGTGGACGACTCCGACTCTTTCGCTCAAAAATGGGCCCGACTCTGACTCTGCAGCCCTGATAAATACAGACAAATATTATCAATTCTGTAACTTTGGCCTATTGGGCCATAAAATGCACCAGGTTTTAATGCTAGGTGCAAGCTTCACCAAAAGTGGTTCCATTCTCTTAACATGCCAGTAGTAAAAATATAATTTTAATTTTGATGCCATTTGGGAAAATAAAGAAAGAAAAAAAAAGCTACAAAGACGCCGACTTTAAAAAAAGAAATGGCTAGGCCAACTGACTTTTAATAAAAACTGGCTTTAATGCTCCTTTTTTAAATGCCTATCTCATTTTCACATTTAACATCTATATATGCTTACTTATTTTACTAATAGCTTTTTTGTGTCAAATAGAACTAAAATTTTGTTATAAAATTTATTTAAATTCCTGTTCAAATTTGCATTAGTATAGCTAATTAATACATGTGAAAATAAGACTCATAAATCCTAAATAACCAATATGATGAGAACAACCTATACTATGACCTTTACTAAATTTGTTAAACACATCTTCATATTCATAAATTTTAGGAATTATAGTAAAATAATAAAGAAAATTAAATTTGCTATGGATTCCACTTGAACAATTATTCATAGCATATATCATGTATATGGTCAGTAAATAAAACATGTATATATTTGAAAAATCTTTTTTCAAAGCAGCATTCCACTTTTAAAATACCAATAAAAGGACTTTTTACTTGCATACTTTTAAAAATGTATATTTGGTTTCATCATAGTTTAAAATACTGCTAAGTGTACGCTAAAGGCAAAAAAACTTCTTTGTCATTAGGTATCTTTTCCTTTGTTGTATCACACCAGTTGTTCAAAATTTTAATCTAAATAATATACATTTATATATTCTGACACATCCTGGAAATAGAAAACTTGATTTTGGCTAATTAGCAAACAAGTAAAAACAAGAAAAAAAAAAAATCTGTTATGCTTATCCGACATTTCCAGAATACTATAATGAAACTTTGCATATGGTAAGATGAAAGAACATACCTAAATAAACAATTGCCAAATTTTTTTAAATGGAAAAATATAGTTACACATGGATATAGAAAGACAAACAAAACTTCAAAATAATTAAATTATTATATGAGAAAAGCCTTAATTGGGGGAAAAAGTAAGTCATTTAAAATTATATATATTTAATATGTCATATTTGAACCAATTTTTTTATAGTGTGTAAAAAGAAAAGTTTTTCTCCTAGACCTTATTTTAAAAGTCCAGGAAGCAGTAGCATTTTTTTCTTAATGATTTTATCAAGCTTATTTTCAAATGTGTGACAGATCTTAACTAATCACCAAATAAGGCATCAGCTGTGGCAAAAGCAATAGATGCAGATGAATATTATCATAGAACAGTGACGATCTTCTATAATTGGGTTCCATTTGACGGGCATTTTTCGCTTCTCATAGCCTCATCCACCATTGACATGACATCTTATTGAATGTAGCTTTTTAATTTTTCCGGTCTGCCACCTACCGTTTCAGGTCAGTGTTAGAAAGTGTGTAGGGACCTTGGATGGGCGCGAAGTAGCGACGGTCGTTGAAAATCAGTTTGTATAAAATGATGAAGTAAAAAATGTCGCTGCCTGTTGGACTTTAATAATGACGCTGTGGAAACAGTTTTCCTTTGGGTTTGAGGTTACAAAAATTCGTCTGCTTGGGAATAACATTCAGAACTGTGGTATTGAAAAGCACTGTGTTTAGAAAATTAATGCTTATATTTTATGTTTATTGAGTTTTAGATGTTTTCAAAAACGGTACAGCTTATGCATGAATTCTTTTCTCTATTTTAATGCACCTTCATGCATATTCTCATGTTATTTTTTAAATGTAATAGTAATTCGTACAAAATAAATATTTTACCAGTATTTTACGCATCCATTTACCTGTATTTATGCTGCATGAAGCGATGAAATATATAAACGAACTTGCTAGCCGCACTACTTTTCTTTCCTCCATTTGATTCCCTATCGGCTTGACACATTAATATTATCCATGGCCTATCTTTATAAGTATGAAGATCAGCCATGTATATAGTCCATCAGAAAATCATTTTAATATATAACATATATTTTATTATAACATATAATTTTCACTATTAAATGTGTTTTGCATGAATAATTTATTTATTTTATGATTTTCTTTCTTTTTTAATATTCGCTAGTAAACACATAGACCGGGAGCCGGCAACACAGACAATCACCTCATCGAGTTCACTGTTGAAATTCAAGAATTAGTTAAAACTCGATTCGCATATTAAAACTAAATTGGTCTGCCAAGTCATATCTTGGTGGGAAACACCTGAAAACCCGATTTTAGCGATTGACTCGTAGGTTTACCATTGTGTTTTCCTGCTCCCAAGCGTATGAAAACATGGAGGACTGGGAGCAGGAAAACGCAGCTAAAATCTGGTTTTCAGGTGTTTTCCACCAAGATAGGACTTGGCAGACCGATTGAGTTTTAATATGCGAATAGAGTTTTAATTAATTCTGGAATTTCAGCCGTGAACTCGATGAGCTGATTGTCTGTGCTGTCGGCTCCCAGTCTAACATTTTTTATAGCGTAATTTTCCCCATTTCCTGCTTTTAACACATGATCATTTAATTTTTATTTAAAAAAATTTCTTTCTGTTTTTAATAGTCGCATGTAAATACATCTTTTTTATTGAAAGGAAATATTTTCATTTGCACTATTTTACAATTTGGCAACAATTTAAACAAATGATCTTTCCTAAATCTCAATAGAAATAATGAAAATTTGAATAAAAATTTTTTTAAAAATACTGAAAAAATTAGTCACATTAAACTAATTGCACATTGCACACCTCAAAGTTTGTCAAGCATGTCCTTGCAAAAGATGGTTATATTATTATAAGTTTTTGTTCCTGTAAAACTTTTTTAACAGAATGATTTTCAATGGCTTCTACATTATATAGCTCTTAAAATAATTCTTCGATTTATGAACAATCTGCTTTAGCGTGTTTATTGAACTACCAACTATTAAACTCCCAACTGTCTACTAACTCTCTATTAAACTACCAACTTTCATATTTCTATATGCTATAGTTTTCTTAATAATTGCCGAGGAAAACCTCCTGTCACAAAAAAAAAAGTTAGTTCCTTTTTTTTACCTATCCCTAGAGTTAGTTACTTTTTTTTAGAATAGAGAAAAACTGCTGTAATTTGCGTAAGTATTAGAATGTTTTGAATATGGGCCCCAAAAACGAATTGTGCCTAGGGTCTCTGAATTAATAAATAGACCATAGGCCTCTTCCCTGTCAATAAAAAAATTCAGAAACTACTGTACCTCATATTGTTTCCTTATTCAGCACATAAAAACTATTTTTAAGCACTGATTCGAGAAAGTGGTCGTATTTTATTTATTACTGGCTGAACCGCCTGACAATATCCGGGCCTGTGATAGTAACCTTAAATTTATGTTGAATGCTTTTATATATTTAACCGAAAAACTTTCCAAGAGATCATAATATAAGGGGCCCCACACTTTCAGTAGTGTATGCCCTCTTTTCTGTATGATTTTTAATTTCAAATGAAAATTTATCCAAAGCAAATAAGAATTGGGATCCCCATTACTTTCGGCAGGGTACATCGGGTGTGCTATGCATGCTTCAATCTGTATTTATTTTACATTTTTAAACGGAAGACCAGCATAGTCCAGTTCTCAAGTGCATCAGGAGAGGTTTTGGACTAACCTCTCACAAATTTTCAGCCTTTCTTTTATTAGTATAGGTAAACAGTATTTATCTGAGGGCTCCAATAAACCCAATCTAAAACGATATCTATTATGGAAACCACTAAGATTTCTAAAAAGTTTTAAAAAGTACCCCTGGGAGCTAAATTGGGGAAAGGGGAAGAAAGAATCGTAATATGAAAAAGTGGTTAAAGGGCTTTCTGATGATATATCACATGAAGGGTTTGAAAAAAGTTTGAAAATCCCCCCGTGAGTCTACTCTCGTGCCCATGGAATGGACTTTACCTATGTGATGTCAGCCAAGGGTAAACAGAAGAAAACTCCCATTGGCGTGAATAACATTTTAACAATGCTCTCCCTTCGTCCAATAAACAGTTTTTTTTTAGGGGGTTTCTCCGCAGAGGCGTGGTTGTTGCCATTCATGGGTAAAGTCCATTCATCCCCCCCCCCCTCTTCGAAATTTTTATATTTAACAAATATGTACCAGAGGGCTTCTTTAAAAAATTAGATCTAAAATGTTATTTATTACAGAAAGCGCTACTATTTAAAAAATTTGTTCGCCTCCCAAAACAACTAGTCCCTCTCTATCATAATATACTTTTAATAATTTTATCTGGCCTGTAATAAGAAATCAGATCTAAAATAATGATAATTATTGGAGAAATGCTTAGATTTAAATAATGTGTGTTTCTTTTTCTTTTTAAAAATCTATTTTTAGATAAAATAAAAAGTTTTTAATCGATTTTTACGAAAATTACATATTCGTAATCAGCGTGAAAAATTAGGCTTAGATGCTAAATTTAAAATCTCTAAATGCAGTATCTCTCTATTCTAAAAAAAAGTAACTACCGCTGTCACCGCCGCCGGTTTTGAATTTTTTGTGACCGAAGGTCTTTCTTCGTTAATATTAAGAAAAATAATGCATACAATAATATGAAAATCGAAAGTATTATACAGAAATGTTTGATAAAAACGCTGATGCAGACAGTTTTCAGATCGAAGAATTATTTTAAGAGATATTTAATGCTAAAGTTGGACAAAATCGTTCCACTAAAAAAGTTTTATAGGAGCAAAAACTGTTCATAGGAATTTAATCATTTTTAGATCATTTTATGCGTTAGAATTTGCCGGAGTGCAGATTGCATTAATTTTTTTATTTTGACTCATTTTTTGAGGTTTTATTTCTATTTTAAATTCAGATTTTCAGCATTTCTAGAGATATTTTTAACAGATTTTAGAAAGTGGTATTAATTTAAACTGTTGCCAACTGTATAAACAGCGGAAACAATAATGTTTGCTTAAAAAAAAATATATATATATATTTATACGTGTAAATAAATTAAAAAATTATTTACACGTGACTATTATAAACAGAAAAAAACATTTGGAATTAGAATTAAATAATTATGTACAAAAAGCAGGAACTTATTAAAAATTACGTCATAAAAACTATAATTACACGTGAATTTTAAGAGAGAAAGGAATTTGTAAAGCAATAAATTTATTAACATGCGTTAGAAGTCTTAAATAGGAGAAATTACGTCATATTTACTTCACATTACAGTTATTACATAAAATGAACACAAAATAATATTGCAAAACGGTTTAAATTTAGAAATTGCGCTAGACATTTATTTGATATTTTAAGAGGATACTTTTCAACTATTTTTGTTAGGAAAGCGCAAATAATATTTCATTTCTAACACAAGTATTTTCACGTGAATATTAAAAAGAGAAAGAATAGTTTGGTCAAAATTATGTCAGATTAAAAACGATTAATTTAAAATGTCTCATTTAAAAGAACTTTCTTTTCACTTTGTTAAAAAATACCAGGAGACAAAGACTCTGTTTACTTAATTCCTTTTATATTAGCTTATTTTGAAATGTTGTTACACGTGTCTACGTCATCAAGTTATTTTTATTTCGACGTTTTATTTGTATTTTTATTAATGTTGTACTCATTTATTTGTTTTTTCATTATTTAAAATAAAAATTATGTCAATTTGTATAATTTGGCGAGTGGTTTGGCGATTTATATAATTTGGTGAAATTGGTCGACGGGATAATCAAGTAGTACCGTAACGGATTTGGCGTTAAAATTGCCCAATCAAAGAGAAATGAATAGAAATCCGTTTATAGAGAGATCGCCACTGTTTTTTAAATTATAATTCAGTCTTTCGAAATCTTTTTAAAGTCGATCGAATTAGCGTCCATTTAGAGTCTACGGTGTCTGGACGGGGGTTGGCGAGCGTAGCTCGTAGGCTGCCGAGCCCCCTAGTTTGTAAAAGTTTTATACCCTGCAGAATAATCCTTGTCTAGAAATGAATCTGTGGTTTTTATTCACGATCACGTGTCTGCCTTTTAAATTCAGGCTTTCAAAGGAATTATCCAATGAATGAAATAATAATTAATTCCTAACCCTGTAATTATCAGATTTTAACGAAAATTACACATTTGGAATCAGTATAAGGGGCTGTGCATATATAACGTTATCAAGTTTTTTGAAATTTTGGACCCCCTTCCCCCCATACGATATCATACGTTATCATTCCTTGAACACCCACCCCCCGGTAATGATATCGTTATCAATGTATAAATTTTTTAATTTTTTTTTAGATTTTTGGAATTTTTTTCTTTTGCTTGGAGTGATATACAAATATGGTTGCATTAATTTTTCGCATATTTTATTGATTCAAATGAAGAGAAGTCAATAAAATTGTCATTTTATATATGAAATAACTTTTTATCAAATAACTCAAACGAAATAGTTACTGTTTAAAAATATTCAATAATATATTTTTGTTAAACAATGCATTCAACGTAATAATGTCTTTTTGCAACTTTCCTGCAGGAGATAGAGCAGACAAAAATTTTTATCAACAAAACAGGTGGACAACATTCTTTCTATTTTATTTAGTAGTAAACACAAGTATTATTTCAAACATACCTCGCATATGGTTTGTCGAACAGCGGATTATATATGCATACAGAAGAATATTAATTCCAAAGATTGGGGTTTTCCATATTTTGGAATTAAATAATTTTATAATCACTTAATGATTTTGGTAGTAATTTTGTATTTTCAAAAAAGTAGATAATAGATTAAAAAAAGATAATTGTAACACGTGCTTATGACAATTGCAAAAGATAATCCTAATGTACATACTATTTTGATGTAAAGACCAAGTTACAAATAAAAAGAGAAAATTTTGGTTGGACCAGAAATGATAACGATATCAAAAGTCAGCCCCCCCCCCCTCCCCCTAGAGATATCTTACGATATCATGTGCCAGACCCCCCCCCCCCTCCCTCCTAAAATGATAACGTTATATATGCATAGCCCCTAAAAAAATGCACATATATGCATAAAAATTAAATCTATATATGCAATATTTGTAAAAATTTTATAGGCCGTGAATAAATGCCAGTACGCAGCGGCGTATCTAGACTTACCATTTCGGAGAGGGCTGAGATATAGTAAAAGTTCCTAAGAAGGAATCGCAAGAAGCAGGAAAAATTCCGCTTTAAATAGGTTTTTGTCATAGCAGGTAATGCGTCTATTACACAATCAAACCCGCTAAGATGGAATCGCATGGGACTGGGAAACATTTCGTTTAAGGCAAGTTTTCATCTTCACAAGTATAATTCCATGGTTATACCCCTTTTTTTTAAAACGGAACGGTGAAAATTATATACTAAAAGGTAATAAAGGCAACAAATAGTAAATAAAAACGAAGTAAACGTCAAATTTAAAATTATTTAAGAGCTTCTCACTCTACCCCCTCCCCCCACCTCCTTCAATACTTCCAATCTATGCATTATCTTAAATCACAGATTTTCAACTGATAAATAGCAAGTGTAATCAATTTATTAATGTTTTTTAAACTAATTAAAATTAATAATGCACTTTTAATCGCCACATATCATGTTTTACATAATAAAATGCGTGGAAGGGGAGCCTGAGTAATATAACAGAAACTTGGCTAAAAAATGGCTATTTCGTGATCTTTGCGAAATAACACACTTTCTAAGATGAAAACCTGTCTAAAACGGAATAGTTTTCTGGTTCCTATTGAATTTCATCTTAGCCGGTTTCATTACATTTTGCTAAACTTTCATAATTAAACGTGATACATTCAACAAATTTCGGAGGGGGTTGCAGCTCCATCAGCCCACTGCCAGTACACCTTAGCGACAGCCATCGAACCATGAAAACACCTGTTTTTAATTTGCAGTCTTTGAAATAAAATAAAATAAATTTATATAAATCTATTTTTAGTGGATTTTTTTGCTTCTGTATTGAACATCGTGAAAAAATTTAGAAATTCTGAAAGAGAATTCTTTTTGTGTCTGGTTGCACAATTTTCAAGTTTTTAGGACCGGTAGATTTTAGTATACGGGCATGTTTCCAAACGCCCAGTACATTTATCAACCTAGCAACTCGGGAATTCTGGCAAACCCTCTTTTCGAGTTTTTCAAAGAAATTTTCTGCGGTTTGATAAAAATCTATGCTTTAGTTGAATTATGATTTCCATTCTTTTAATTGGGTTTTTTATTTAATTTTAGCTACTAATAAAAAAATTTGAATTCTGAAACTCAGGTGCACCAGAAGAAGCCTTCGAGAACCCTCACAAACATTTTCAGCTTTGTACATGCGGTACATTTTTCTAGCATTCGCAGACAGAGCAAAACTTTCTTTTATTAATATAGATTATAATTTATTGTTACTTTCTTCCATCTTTACTAGAAGAAAGTTAAAAATTTCCGGTTTTCGACGTTTTTTACGATTTAGAAGGTCATGAACACGATTTGACGACTTTTCGCAATAACTAATGCACGTGATTTCACGAAACATAATATTTTGTAAAACCATGACATAAACAGATCCTTATTAGATTTGAGTGTATATCGTCCAAAAGGTGTCGTTGCTATGCTCTGTTTTTCACAACTTCTCAATCGTTATATCTCGGGATGGTGCTGATGATTAGGTTTCGGTATAAATTCACCAACAGGTGCCAATGCTATGCTACATTTTCCACGATTTCTATATCTCAAGAACTAATGCACGGAATTTCTTTAATTTTAGAAAATGTCTGTCTGTATGTGATACAAATTTTGTGGGCTCTGTATCTCAATAACCAATGCATGGAATTTATTCAAACACAGTAACACCTTATTAAAACAAGTGGGTAAGTGTGATCACAGATCGCACAGAGGATTTCGTTTAATATTCCTTTAAAACACTTTATCCTTTTGCGAAATCTGTTAGTTTCACATTTCGCAAACAGGGGGCGCATTCTATTCTACACAAACCTCTATCCAAAGGAAACTGCGTTTTACAACCTATCCGTAGGTATATTAGTCGAGGGGATCGGGTCTATAGCACCCGAGATAGGTAGGCGTCCCAGGAAATTGCACGGAACATTCTTTTATAAGACTTTTATTATGTGTTATGAACTATGTCAAAGTTTCCAGCAGATCGACTTGTTAGATTTCATAATTTTAACAAAACTGCATCATGTTAGTTGCAAATTCCACCACCAGGGAGCGCACACTTCATAACAAAAGTGTATCAGATCGAAACTCTGTTAAACAACCTATCAGTGGATGTGTTACTCGAGTTGGTGGCGGCCTTAAGCGAGAAATTAAGAAATTTGCTGAAAGTACTATTCGGAAATAGTGGTAACTAAAATTTTGACATTTTTAAATTTCATAAGCAGCACGTGCCTGAATATATCATAGTCCTCAAAAAACGACATCTAAAAAGGTCGTAAACGCTAATTTTTAAAAAAGAAATCCAGCGCCCCTCCCCCGCCCTCCCTTAACAGGAAATTGCATGCACCATTATTTTATAAGCTTTTTATTATGTGTCATGATGTATCTTAAAGTTGCAAACGTTGCCTTGTTATATTTCCTAATTCTAACAAAATCGCATTACGTTAGTTCCGCATTCCACCACCAGGGAGCGCACTCTATTCTTAACAAAAGCATATCTGAACGAAACTCCTTTGCGCAATCTCTCCGTAGATACATGGTCAGGTGGGTGGCGGTGCGGTCTTAACCAAGAATTTAAAACATTTTCTGCGATAACAAACGCTAAGATTTAATAAATAAATCTAGCCCCCCCCCCCTCCACTCCTCGAAATATCACACTCCATTCTTTTTTATACTTTTTCTTGTGTATTATAAAGTATCTTAAAGTTTCGAACACATCGAGTGGCGGTCTTAACCAATAATTTAAGATATTTCCTGAAATTGCTATTCGGAAATAGTGGGATGAACACTTATAAACCTATAAACTTTTTCATATTGAATTATTAATACTTATCTCATAGAGCGCCGTCGAAACACCCCACGGAAATTGTTAGATTTCCTAATTTAAATGAAATCTCCGTTAAAAAAGCACGTGCCTCCATCTTAATCTGCCATTTGATGGAAATAAAAGGAATTAATAAAATAATAATTAATATCTCAGCTCGTAATGAAGCTATCTCTTCGAACCGGGTATGTATGAAATCTGCGAGAAATTTCCAGCCCGGATGTCAAAAAATTTAATATTTAAAAAGTTTAAATTTCGTATTAGACTTTCCTCCCCTTAAATTTCTCCCGTGCCGATATGTCTGAGTGACGACGACAGCTGTCTTCCGGTGAATGGAAATCTGTTTTCATTGTCTTTCCAAACACAGAAATTAAATTTTTATCGATCGATTTTTAGTGGATTTTTTGCGTTTTATCCTACGCAGAAATTTTAAATTTATACCAAAATAAAGTAGAATTTTTTCCGCGTATTTCTACACCTGTTACGAATTTGTACGACCGATACTTCGGCAGATCCGATTTTGCTTTTTAAAGGTCCACTTCAGTTATTGCTTAAATTACTCCGTGGTAACCCTGCACCGGCTAATTTGAAGGAGCATCCGCCGAATTTACTGGCAACCCTTAGGAGAAACTGAGGAGGATTTCGATAACGTGTGTTCGCACCTGCATTCAAAAGGTTGATTGGTTAATTTTAGAATTTAATTAGCCCGTAATTAGGTTAATTACCAACTTTTCAAAATTTTATGATTTGTTGTCTGATGAGTGGTGTTCATCTATAAGTATGCAAAATTTCAAGTCTCCAACATGTATAGTTTCTGAGAACGGGCTCTGTGACAGACAGACAGAGGAGAGAGACGAATAGTGTTTCGTCAGATGAACGAAACCCTAAAAGGGTGATGATTAGGTTTTGATATAAATTGACCAATAGGTGGTACTGCCATTCTGCATTTTCCACGATTTTTATTTCTCAAGAACTAATGCACGGAATTTAACCGAACCTCATATTCTGTTAGACTTTGACATAAATAGACGCTAATTAGATTTTGATGTAAATCGCCTAACGGGTGGCGCTGCTATACTGTTTTTTTTCACGATTTCTGCAATAACTATCTCAAGAACTAATGCACGGGATTTCACCAAATTTCATATTTCGTTAGACATGACATAAATACCCTCTCCTTCTAACTACGC
The DNA here is from genome assembly GCA_963932465.1 of Maratus speciosus. Classification (NCBI taxonomy): domain Eukaryota; kingdom Metazoa; phylum Arthropoda; class Arachnida; order Araneae; family Salticidae; genus Maratus; species Maratus speciosus. The sequence continues at coordinate 286,686,385 of OZ010791.1, read as the reverse complement.
CCTTATTGTCAAACATGATTTCTGTTTTCAAAACAATCCAATGCTTTTCGCAAGGTGGAGAATATCAAAATTTAGTCACCCCCTCCGCTCGAAATTAAATCATGTGTATGCAGGGCCCTATCAAAGCTAATTGGGACCCTGGGCAAAGATAAATTAAGGGGGGCCCATTCGAAAGAAGAAAATTCTTAACTCTGTCAATTCTAAATTAAATGCAGTAGAGCGCCGATTATCGAAACTCCAATTAACCTAACTTCCAATTATCCGAACTGCCTATTCCTCTCAAAAAAATTTTTAAACCAAACTTCCATTTATCCGAACAGCCTACTTCTCTCAAATTTTATTTTTAATGATGATGAGGTTTAAGATGAAAAAGAAATTGAATAAATGGAAATGACCCAGGTCCATCGCATAACGAAGCCTTTGAATGTTTGGAAACAGCTATGAAATGGCTAGAACAGCATAAGAACTCTGATCCTATTCAACTAACGTATTGAGAATAATGCGAGATATGGCAGCATTGGAGAGAACGTCTTCTTTGAAGCAAGCAACAATCGAAAGCTTTTTTGCTTAAATTATAATCTCTGGAGTCTGGAGTTCAGAAAATGATAAAAAGAGAAAAGGAAAATTTTACATGATAAAAAAGTAGAAAAAACCCCCCTATTTTTAAACACGCTAGCACTAACTGGTGCTGCCAGTTCTAAGCCTGGATAAAGTGTGAAGGTTTTAGTATAGTCAGGAACGTCCCTTAAATTGTCTGTCCATTTATCCGAACTAGGGTCGGTCCCGGCTTGTTCGGATAATCGGCGCTCTACTGTACCTTAATTTCTAAAAGTACTCTTTTTTTCCTTTAGTGCAGAACAAAATTCTTTTATATAACTTTAGCAAATTGTTATGTTACTTTAAGATGAATTTCATAACTTCAACTGATGGAAGAGTGTCAAATACTCTAATACAGTAAAACCTCCATAACGGACACTCCCGAATAGCGGACACCTCTATTGAACGGACAGTTTTCCAATCCCCACTCCCAAAACCTAAATTTTTGCATGTTTAACCTCTGAATAACGGGCAGTCAGTATTTTTGGCGATAAAGGTTGAAAAATTATTTTTTAACCAGAAAAAAATGGAGAAAAAAGTAAAAAGTTTCTATTTTTTGGATAATCATTTACAGTGTCAAGAAACAGAGCAAAAAAAAATCATTTTAGTAGGGCTCGTTCGCAAAATTCAAAAAGTAATTAACTGGAATCCATATTAGAATAACATAGAAGAGGAAAATCAGAAACGTGACATGGCGTCATATAATCTGAGCAAAAGAAAAATAATTACTGAAAACCTAACATACGATTTTATTTTTACTCTTTTATAAAACAAAGAAAAAATATACTCTATTTTATTTATTTTTATTGGAAAATTGCGTACTGTTTTTTTGGGAGCAAGAATTAAAGGCGCCAAGAATACGACGAGAGCAGGGAAAAAACTATTTTGCAATGTCGATTACTGTTCCATTCTTGTTTGTGATTATTTCGAGAATGGCCTCAAAAAGAAAACGATTAACTTTAAAGTAAAAATTTGAAATTGTATATGTAAGTGTATCTAAGAAAGAGAAATTGAGTTTACTGATTCTTGCTAAACGTTTTAAAATAGGTAAAACACATGTGGGAGAGATTTTACAAAATAGGAATACACAAATTTCTGATTTCTTCCTTAACTCTAATGAGAACACCAAAAATGTGAAATTGAGAAAGACTAATTCCATTGAAATTGATTCTATAATTCTGAATTGGTTTACTCCAGTTCGTTCAAAAAACATTCCTATCAGTGGGTCTTTGATTCAGGAAAAGGCTTTAGAAGTCACTAAAGGATTCTGATTACACGATTTTAAGATTTCCAGTGGGTGGTGGGAAAAGTTCCGATCTCGTCACATCTCTTTCAAAACAATATGTGGAGAAGCAAAATCTGTAGATCTTGAAGAAGTGGAGGATTGGCATGAGCGATTGCTGTCAATTTGTGAAGGTTATGAGGAGAGAAACATTTCTAATGCTGGTGAAACCGGACTCTTTTTCCGAATAAGATTTTTTGTTTTCAAAAGGATGACTATATCGGCGGAAAAATGTCAAAAGAGCGACTCACTATTTTATTATGTTGCAATGTGTTAGGAGAATTTTAAATCCCTCTTATTATTGGAAAATCTCTGAAACCGAGGTGTTTCCGAAGGAACATTCAATTTAATAAATTTGGTATTGTTTGAAGAGCGAATAAGAAAGCATTGATGACCAATCCTTTAATGATCGAATGGTTAACTTCCTTTGATAATAGGACGAAAAAAAAAAACAATGAAGAAAAATTTTCATGTTTTTGTAACAATGCAAATTCTCTTCTGAAACATTTGAAATTCGACAATGTTAAAATCGTGTTTTTCCCCCAAACACAACTCAGTATGCCAGCCACTTGATCAAGGCGTAATACAGAATTTTAAAATTGGGATTTCCTCAGCTGTAAAAAACATAAAACCGGAAAGCGTACGACAATGTTTCAGAAAAGCATGCTTTATATTAAAAGAAAATGAATCGCACATTTCCGAAACAAATGAAGAATTAAGTGAAAAGCTGACTCTATTAGTGATGATGAAACTGAAACTGGAGATGCTTCCTGCAATATCGAGAATTTCCAAGAAGTGGCAAAATATAGTGAGCAGTTACACAATTTTTTTGTAAAAAAGTATGGTTCAGAAAGATTAAAACTACTGACAGAGTTAAAACTTCACATTGAAAAACAAATTACATGTAATCGCATGCAAAAGCAAACTTTGTAACAGACTTTTTTCGTAAGAATGTAATAAACAGTGGATAAAGGCATGCACAATTTTATTTCAGTTTTATTGCTTAAAAAATAATTTTAATTTCTGATTAATCATATAATAGAGGTTTTAGGACATATAAAAGTCAATTAATGAAACATTAAATATTTCTTAGCAACTTTTGAATTCCTGAGATTTTCCCAATAGCGGACACCTCCGAATAGCGGACAATTTCCGCGCTCCCGAGGTGTCCGTTATTTAGAGGTTTTACTGTATATAAATATGAGTTAATCAAGTTACTTTTTTTTACATCTTTTTAAGGTGTACTACACACACCATAATATCATATCAATATCAAATATATTTTATTAAACAAGTAGAAAGTGTTTTTTCAATAAACCTAAAAAGATGACAATTTTGGGTTTGTTTTTCATATTTAACTTATAGTTAAAAGAAAATACTTCGAATTTCTTATTTAATAGTGGTTGAGGTTAGCTTTGTGAAAGCATTGAGCTCTGTGAGTTCAAATTAAGTTTGTTTTCAGAAAGTTTAGTAGAATCTTTTAAAGATGAAATTTGTATTTGAAAATTTTCAAAGTTGGAATTGGAAAAAAAAATATATTTTATAAATTAATAAATCGATTTGGGGGCCCCTGGGCAAAGTCCCGATTTGCCCATGCGATAATAAGGGCCTGTGTATACACGCTACTGTTACAGGTGTTTTGACAGCAACAATTAGTGGTTGAAGGGATAAACTCATTTGCTTCTGATACTGGATATTCCAGTTCCAGATCTAATCACCAGTGGCCGAGAGGTTCTGCTCTCGAAGCTGATGAACGGGAGGTGCTGGGTTCGATCCCAATCGCGCCCATCGACCTAATCGTTCGAAGTTTTCTTCGACCCTCGGTTTTCCAAACGTAAATACGGGTTAGGTTCCCTTAGAAAGACCCCCTAAGGACTTATATCCCTCGTGATGATAATTGGCCGTCATAAACACAACCAACCAATCAGATCTAATCTGAACAATCTCAGAACAATTTGTTTCATAAATGGGTCATATTTGACATATCGTCCGAGTGTAACTCTTGAGATACGGAGTAGGTAGCGTTTTTTATAAGTATCTTCAAATAGTACAATTTTTCCGACATTATGTCGCTTATTTCAAGAAAATTCAGTACCCTCCCCCCCCCCCACCCCGCGCCTTAGCACATTCTTCAAAAGATTGCACATTGAAACAAACTTTTTATTTTTTTTCTGTAAGGTAAGTTTCGATGTTTTAAAAGATCGTTGTGATAAATGATTTATAACATTAAGATTAATAAATTGACTAAACATCGGCTGAAAGATTTTCCTTCCAAGTGCGATGCTTATTTAGGAAATTTACAAATTTTAATCTGCACTTTCTCAGTAAAATGAATAATAATAAATTAGAGTACATTGCTACGTATATTTATATTATACGATTGGCGATTCAAGCGCTCGGATACGCCATCTGGTGGAGAAAAGATGTAATTTCTCGCTTCAGGATAGTGTCGTGAAACCGCATTGCATTACATGTATTTTAAATTTGTTCAGAATGATTATTCTTTTGCACAATTTCAGATTTCCTGTGACATTTGTGTTATGTCTTATAGGACAAAGTAAAAAATATCCGAATTTGAATATCTAAAACTTTCAAATGCATTTACAATAGAGAGTTATTTCAATGACACTTTAGGATTAGTTAAAGGGACAATTTTCCTGTACCGAAAGCTGCGAGCAGCGCCTCTATAGGCCGTTTTAATTCCCAATTGCCTTGTAATTCCGATTATATCATATTTATTTTATTAATACAGTAAAGAAGGTTTTGTAAAATTTTTTTCCCCCACTTATATTGTTCTCCCATAACTTATGCCCCCCCCCCCCCACACACACACACAAGAAAAAAAAAAGAAACTTATTCAAAACTTAAACAAGTAACATTTCAAAAAATAACAAAGACAAGGTAAGAGCTCAATAGCAAAAATATTCCGTGAATGAGAAGTTTCTTCCCCCTTGTCGCTAGTGTTGCTCCCATCTATGGTTTCTAATCGTTTTGCCCAAAAGATAGACTGTTGTAAATGTTCTCTAGCTTTGCTAGTGTCTTTCTTTTTCCGTTCATCCTTTTTTCACTCAGTTATTTACTTTTGTTTCTACCACATTTTAACCACAAACATAACCATCAGTACAGAGTACAGCCCAGAATCGATATCGCTCTCAGAGTAAAGTCTATGATATTGCTGCTAGCGAAACAAGATTGACCAATCTGGCCTGCATTTTTGCAAACAGCTAAAAGTTCGAAAAAAGGCAGGCTTCTGATTGGTCAATCTTGTTTCGCTAACAGTGAAAAGACTACCCTGATCCCGTTGTAATCCCCCCCCCCCCCTCCAGAAATTTATAGAATATATTTTCTATTCATATATGGCAACACTAGAGAAAGCGTCGGCTTCGATTTTGATTTTTGTTTTGCTTTGATATAAAAAAACAGCGGGTTTGCTTTTTTTTACCCGGTCATACCACAGTTCAGAAATAATAAAAAAAGAAATGCGGGGTAAATTTTTTGATAAAATCTAATTTTCAGTTAGTCGTAATCAGTTTTAGGCTTTGATTAAAGCCAGACTTTGAATGAAAGAATACTACGGTAATTATTTTTCTTTAAATATTTTTTTTAAATCAAGGTTTCCTTATTTTTTTTTTTTATATATCCTTCTTAGTTTCTTTGAATTATTGTTATGATGAAAGTTGTCAGTAATAAGTTCAATTTGAAGTATTTTAAGTAGTTTCATAATTATATTTGTCAAATTAATTAAAATAAAGGGAACAATTTGGTAGTTAGTGCTTAAAAAAAAAAAAAAAAAAATCCTGTGTTATTATTATTATGCATATAATGTATTTTTTTGTGCGAATAATTTAAGAATATATAGTATATCATAAAAGTTAACTATGTTTTTAAAGCTTTTATTGCCATGCTTCATATAATTTTAAATTTCTGATTAAAAAAAAAAATAATAATAATAGTAATAAAAATTACATACTCGTAATTAATTAGCATAAATTGTGTTTGCATTAAAATTTACATTTAAAGAAAGATATAATATGGATGAGGTATGACATATTAGAGTTTTTAAAATATTTGCAATTATATGATTTGAACTGTAGTATTAAGCTCTTATACTAATGTAACTTTATGCAAATTGTTAATTTGTGTATGTATTACAGTGATAATTACTAGTGTCGTATTGACTTAAAAAAATTAATTTAAAGAAATGCTATAATAGTTTATTTTGGAGTTTCAAAAATTGTAATAACAATAATACCTAGTAATTAATCATTCTTACTCAAAATTCAAATATAATTATTTAAAATTGTTATTATTTTAATAACTGCAGTAATCTGTTTTTTTTTTTAACTAATATTTAGTTTTACCATTTTTGTAATTAGTTCTAAAGATTCAAGTTCTTTTAACTATTTTTAAAACTGTGAATTCTAAAATTACAGACTTAAATTATTTCGGTACTTTTCGGTTAGCCGAGCGCCAGTGTTATCTCTACACATATATGTACATATATACACAGACACACATATATATATACATATGCATAATATATATATGTGTTATAGATAACACTGGTGCCCGGCTAACCGAAAAGTACCATTATTTCTTAAGTCATAATTGGGATGGCAGAAAGCCAGAACAATGCTTAATAAATTTTGTAAAGTTTTTTCTTTTAGCAGATTAAATAGTACAAGTATATTTACTTGGAATTTTGTGTTTTATCGAATGAAATACAGTCTTTCAAAAATATATTTGAATTTTAATCCAGTTATTCCATTAGTTGTATGTATATAGTATTAGTTGACATTTAAAATTTGTAATTTTTAACAAAAAACTCTTTAGATCCAGCACTTGAGCAAGACTTAAAAATCTGAGGATAAAATTCACTCACGGTCCTGGGTGCTAGGAAGAAGAAATCATGTCTCGAACTCCGATGATTCTGAAATTTTATTTTAAAAATCTTTTATGACTTTGAAATAATACAGTAGACTCCCTCAATTCTGCACAGTTTGGGACCGGAGGTTGTGCAGATTTTAGAATTTTGAGGATTTCTGGTCATTGATTTGTTTACATTTTTAAAAACCAATTTCAATGTAATAATGAATGCTTACAGTATAGTAAAATATTAAACTAATTCAGCAAAGTAATAAACTAAAATAATAAAAATTAAGATAATTTTAAAAATGATGGAATTATTAAAAGTAGAGGTCAAATGAATAATTTATAATGTATAGTTAAATATGCATAATAAAGATGAGATACATTTATCTTGAATTATTCAATAAAACTTGCCTCATAAAGGTACCCTACTAATTCACATTAGAATCATAGAATAAGGAAAATTTTATTTCAGACTTAATAATTGAAAAAGCTTGATTAATGCATAAATATATTTGGTAAAAAGATTGTGATTACCAATTGATATTAGCAATATCTTGAATTTTTTCAGATATTAATTTATACTGCCTTCATGAAAAAACATGTGTTCAGTCATATTAACAAGAATTACATATTAAAATACAAACAGGAGGATATAAAAATAAAAAAGTCTGTAATTTTACCCCTACATCTGAACTGAAAGTTTCATTATTTACATCTGCGATGATGTGTGGTTTTTAGGCATTTGCGGTTTTGAGGGAGTCTGCTGTAGTAAGATTTATTTTTCTCAGGTGAATTAAAATAATTTAAACAGCAAGCCAGTATTAGGATTAAGGGTAAAAATGTTTTTATTTATTTTCGTAAAGTGCTAGCTTATCACAATCCCCTCCTCTCTTCTGCCTTGAATTTTATTTTCAAAAGCTTAAGGTACTTTTATGTTAGCCGGACACAGTTGCTAAATCACCAAATACTGTTCCCATCACCATCATTCACATTGCATTTATTTCATTTAAAAAATAAACCTTTGACTTAAAATGGTACTTCTTAGTTATCCCGTCGACCAATTTCGCCAAATTATATAAATCGCCAAGCCACTTGCCAAATTATACACATTGACATAATTTTTTATATTAAATAACGAAAGAACAATTAAATTAATAAAACGTCGAATTAATGGTTTTATTGGCCATTATTGGCATTTAATCTTAAAATTAATTAATTAATGGCAACCATTATTGGCAATTAATCTTACAATTTGGCAACAGTAATTTGGTCGACGGGATAACTAAGAAGTACCCTTAAAATAGATTATTTTAAATAAATACATGTATTACATACACTTAAAATACATTCCTTTTACTCAATTTATTTAGCATAAAAAATTAAATAAAGTACTAAATAATAACACTTTTTCAACCCCCAGTGCTTATATATCTGTATGTTTTTACCTCTAAATAACAGAAACCTCTGAATAGCAGATAAGTTCTGTGATCCCAAGGTCTGCTATTAAGAAGTCTTACTGTATATACCGTGTGTCTTAAAAAGGAGTGACTCTTTTTAAAATCCAATAACTTGCAAATGTCGATGGCTGTTAACCCCCTCACTGACAAGCCCGTGTTAATACGTTCACTAAGCTCCAGGTTTCACTGCAATACAAGCAATATTTAAAGTAATATAATTCTATTGATTTAATGTATTTTTAATACATTGAACAATGGTTAATACCTCCAAGGATTGCATTCATATTCATTATTAAGTTTTTTTTATAAAATGTTCAAAGAATAATTTTTTTTAGCATTTAAAACTAAATGCAGAGAAAACAACATTACAATTTTGCCCTTTTCCAAGACAGTCGGAGGGTTAAAGAAATTATTGCAGGAATTTCTTTACTGTGATTTCTGGTTTCAGTTCTACCAGCGATAGATGGTGCTATAAACAATAGGCGTTCAGTCAAGGCAAAAGCAGAAATCACCCAGCTATGATGCCAACGAATGAGTGGGTCTTATTCATGTATACAATCTTGTCCTTGTTGCCAGATTCTAAACTCAGTCTGTATGATTTTTATATCTATTGTTGGTGTGAGAGACATCAATAGAGAAATGCATTGAAAAAACTACTTCTTCGCTATCGAAATGTATACCGACAGCATTCAGAATAGAGGGATAAATCTAATGCATTTCTGTTTTAAGTATTAATCGGGAATGCTAGTACAAAACAATATCTCATAGTACATGTTTAAAAAAGAAAATCCCTATAAGTCTAAAAAAGAGCAATTCCATCTCACCTCAGGCAGGGCATGTCAATTCACCATCATAGATTTTTTTCAAAAAATTACAGTACTAGTTACAACTAAGTAATACACAAAATTTCCCAATAGGATTTTTCCCCAAAATTTTTTTTCTGTGGTTACAGCACTTTAAAGTTTACAATAAAATTGACAATTTTCGGAAAAACAGAAAAATGCTTCATTTTGAAATGAACACAGTATCAAAAATATTTAACGTATCCAGTTAATTTATTTTTTACAAATATTTATTAAGCTGAATTTACTTTAGCATAGTTTTAAAAAATATAGTGACATTTTAAATTAATTTTAAAAAATTGTTTCTAAGTACAAAAAATGGAATTATTACTGATTTTAAGATTTTTTTTTCAGAATGAAAAAAAATATTTTAAAGATAAACATTGATGGTAATCCAAAGACCTTTAATGGGAGTTTCACAGTAAATTTTATTTTAAGTCTAAGATGCATGCAACTTTTGCAATTCAATTTTAAATTATGCAAAATTTCGTAAAATCGTTACTTTTGAGATGCAATTTCTCAAAAACACCATTTTTTAAAAATCTGATAATATGCTCAATTGATACCTTATTAGTTTCTTATAAATACCTTATAAGCAAATCGTGTGTTTTTGCTTAGAAAATTTTATATGATTTTTTGAAAATAACATGTTGTGTATATTTTTCAAAAGATCAGAAAGTCAAGCTTTTTCTTATTTCACTGAATTTATAATACGATTAATTTTTTAATAAAAAGAATAATATGTAATAATTTTTAATAAAAGGTGTATCAAAATATCTAGTAGTTAAATCCAGAAAAATTAAAAAAGAAAAGTAGTTTATGCGCAATCTGATCCTTATATTGGACATCCTTTATCAATAGAAGCACTAAATGTTGCATTGTCCTGCTATTTAGAAGATAACAAAGATTGAACTAAAGATAGTCCAAACAAAAGTGATGTTATTTGTATTAAAAATGATGGTGCGAAAATTAAAAGAGTAAAACGTTTTATGACACAGTCTGTTAAAGAAACATAATTTAATGAAAAAAGAAAATGCTTCTATGACAAAGGTGGTCAACTGTGGCACGCCGGACACTACTAAAATTTTACAGAAAAAGTCGACTTCTTGAATTGCAGAGATTCGATGATTAGATAAGGAAATGATTACTATAAAATTTTAGTGGTGTCGAGCATGCCACAGTTGGCCACCCCTGCTCTATGAAAATAAGACTATCAAAATTTTATTCATTACGTCCAAAATTTATCTAAATTCAGCGAATACAAGTAGTACGCTGTTCTGTTTACTGCAGTAATTGGAAATTAATACGTGTAGCTCTTAAAAATCTAACAGGCATTCAAATTAGAGAAGATCTGATGACGAAATGCTTATATAGAAAAATAAACAATGAAAACTGTTGGCTCGAAGAGTGTGGTGAGTGCCTGGGGTACAGAAATTCATACAGTCGAAGCTTTTGATTTGAATGAAGAGGAAGTGGTTCTATATGCTATATGAGAAGGTGGTGACTTAATAAAAAAGTTGGTATGGATTAAAAAAATTCTAGAAGATGTAAGGCACTGGGTGAGAAAAGCAATTCCTCATTATCACTCAAGGAAAAAACAGAGACAAAGAATTGCTGAGGTAAAGTTATCTAGAATTTAAAAAAATTTTTGCTCGTGATACATTCTGACTTTGCTAGAAACTGGTCGGTAATACTGACAGATGAAGTACAAAGCTTTCACTGGCAAAATACTCAAATATCATTATTTACCTGTACAGCATATTTTAGAGAAGAAATAAAGAGTTTTATTGTAGTTTCTGATGATATAACTCATAATACAGCTCATGCTGTTTGTGCCATAGAAAATATAAGAAAAGATATCTAAGTTGTACCAATTACAAACACTGGAATCAATTGTGTATATATCAGATGGAGATAGAGCACATTTTAAAAATAAGTATTATTTTTATGGATTGCACAAAAATAATGAAGTTGTACTAAAGAAGTGGATTTTTTCACCTACTAGCCATGAAAAAAGTGCATGTGATGCTGTAGGGGATTATGTAAGCATTATGCAACGAAATTTAATCTCCAATAAGAGCCATTCGAGATTTTGTCTCATTTGTTGCTGAACTATCCTCTCTGTTAAAAAAGTATCCTTCTACTCCATCTAGATAGAAACATTATTCAAGCCTATAGAGCTAATAATGAGAAAGAATAAGATAATGTAAAATTTATTGTTGGTATACGATCTAAACATTATTGGATTATTAAAAATAATGAAGGTTATATGGGACAAACAATTAAAAATGCATTGACGAAAGTTGAAACTACCAGCCAGATGACAAAACAATATTCAATGCACGATTTATAAATCGGTGATTGCATTGGGTGCATTTATGAAAATAATTGGTGGATAGGACAAATCAATAGCATATCACGAGAACTGAGGAACATTATACATCATTCATATACCCCATGGTCCAGAAAAAGAATTCCTGTGGCCAGAAGAATCTGGAAAGAAAAAAGATGAATGTGTCGAGTAACACTTAAACGTGGCGATTGACTTTATTGTCCTCACTCGCCAAACGAAATGGTTGAAAGATGTATCGATGCTCTTTCTTCCCTGGCACTGATTCCAGATTTCTTTCCCGATACTTCTGGCCACTGGAATGCTTTTGCTGGACCATGGGAGTACATGAATGATATACTGTAATTTCATTTAGTTCTCATGATATGATACTGATTTGTCCTATCCACCAATTACTTTCATAATCAATTATAAATTCAGTGAAATAAGAAAAAGCTTGACTTTCTGGTCTTTTGAAAAATATACACAACATGATATTTTCAAAAAATCATATAAAAATTTCTAAGCAAAAACACACGATTTGCTTATAAGGTATTTATAAGAAACTAATAAGGTATCAATTGAGCATAATATCAGATTTTTAAAAAATGGTGTTTTTGAGAAATTGCATCTCAAAAGTAGCGATTTTACGAAATTTCGCATAATTTAAAATTGAATTGCAAAAGTTGCATGCATCTTAGACTTAAAATAAAATTTACTGTGAAACTCCCATTAAAGGTCTTTGGATTACCATTAATGTTTATCTTTAAAATATTTTTTTTCATTCTGAAAAAAAAATCTTAAAATCAATAATAATTCCATTTTTTGTACTTAGAAACAATTTTTTAAAATTAATTTAAAATGTCGCTATATTTTTTAAAACTATGCTAAAGTAAAATTCAGCTTAATAACTATTTGTAAAAAATAAATTGACCGGATACGTTAAATATTTTTGATACTGTGTTCATTTCAAAATGAAGCGTTTTTCTGTTTTTCAGTGGAAATACGATGAAAGTGGAAAACGATTTACGATGAAAATTGACAATTTTCATCGTAAACTTTAAAGTGCTGTAACCACAGAAAAAAATTTTTGGGGAAAAAATCCTATTGGGAAATTTTGTGTATTACTTAGTTGTTACTGTAATTTTTTGAAAAAAATCTGTGATGGTGAATTGACGCATATCAGTACTGCCTGCCTGAATTGAGATGGAATAGCTCAAAAAAGATAAATATGATTCATAGACACTGCTTTTTAAAAAATCTAAACCTTCATGGAATGTAACAAGTTTTATAAAAGATGGTATTCTAAATGTTGTCCTTAAACATTTCAGTATCGAAGAAGATGTTTAAACAATACTTTTCTCTATTTTTGCTCTGACACCCATGATATCGAAGATAATTAAAAGACTTTAATCCATTTAAGATAAATTTTCACACATATACAATCATCGAACCAGTCAAATACCTACAGGTTATTAAACTGGTGCCCAATTCTAAACTCTCACGTTATACCTTTCAATATAAAAAAAATCATTGTTGCCATGAAACAACACATTTCTTTATTTGTTGAATCTGACATCAACAATATCGAAATCGTACCAACAGGGTTCAGAACCAGGCTCTAAGAAAATATTGTATATGTGAATGAGACCCATTCCATGCATTTGCAATTCTTTTGCACTAGTGCTAGGTGATTTCTGTTTTGGCCTCAATGGAATGTCTATTGCTTGTAGCACCATCTATAACTTGCATTTGGAACTAAGATTGGGAATCACTGTAAAAAAATTCCTGACATCTTACATTACTCTTCTGTAAGAATTTTTTTAAATGGCTGTTACCATTTGCAAGTTATTGAATTTAAAAAAAAAGTCAGCCCCTTTTAGGACAACCAGCGTATGTATATTTAGTACACCATAAATTCTGGTATGTAATGCACTCTTTGATACAAGGAAATTTATTGAAATTTACAAGTGTGCATTGTATGTCTGTTATCAAATGAAAGATAAAAAATTAAGAAAGAAAAAAAGATTATTAAAAGAGCCAGAATTTATAATTTAATGAACATGCTATTTATTTGGAAAGAAGTCATTTTCTCTATGAGATTACTTTCAGAATAATAGTGATTTTACTTTACAATGTGTATTTAGTTTTTTACTTTGCATCTCATGAAGATTTCATTGTAAAGAAGGAGGTGTGTGTTATACGTCGAATGTAGGGGAGAGGGGGGCACATGTGAACAATTTTTACATTTTTGACTATTTCTCAAAATTTTTATGAGCTATTGAACCAAAAGTTGATTTATATGAATATTTAGAATTTGTTTGTTCTTTTGGTGAAACTTTTGGATGCATTTATCAAGAATTTCTAACATATCATCATTCTAAAAATTGTCTAAATTTGTTCACAAGTGCCCCGGTGGAGGGGTAGTTGTAAACATAGCTGGGGCACATGTGAACACATGCATAAATAAGACAAAATAATTTTTTGTGAATAAAAACTGTGATAAAAACTAATTAGATGCCCTTTTTCTAGTTGTGTGAATAAATCAATGAATGTTTCAACATAGATACAAGAAATTATTCGTAAAATTGTACACTAAAATGCCTACTCCTTTTGAGTCGCTTTTAATTGTTATCTAACTTCAGTAAATTAAAACTGTGAAGCAATCCTAAAAACATTGAATATATAGCTCAATGTTTGACAAGGGTAATTAAATTTTAAACTAAAAAAAAAAAATGCATTCACAGACTTAAAAAATACACTTGTGAACTGTTCACATCTGCCCCCATATGTTCTGTTCACAAGTGCCCCATCTACCAACTTCAGCCTAACTTATAAAGAAGTGGGTAAGTGTGATCACAGATCGCACAGAGGGTTTCGTTTAATATTCCTTTCAAAACACTTTATCCTTTTGAAAAATCTGTTAGTTCCACATTTCGCAACTAGGGGTGCACTCTATTCTAAACAAACCTCTATCCGAACGAAACTCTGTTTTACATACTATCCGTACATATATTAGTCGAACGGATTGGGCCCATAGCACCCGAAATAAGTAGGCGCTATAAGTATGCAAAATTTCAAATCTCCAATTTAATAAGGGTTTCAATTAGAAAGAATTGCTTAAAATACGCATGTGGGAGCCCAAAGGATTAAATGTACGACTTTTTCAAATTTTTATGATTTGTCGCATGATGGTGTTCAGCTATAAGTATGCAAAATTTCGCGCCTCCAACCTAAATAGTGTGTCACTTAGAAAGAATTGTTTAAAATACACATGTAGGAGCCCAAAAGGTTAAATGTACGACTTTTTCAAAATTTTATGATTTGCTGTTTGATGTGAGGTGCTCAGGTATAAATATGCAAAATTTCACGCCTCCAACCTTATTAGGGGCTCACTTAGAAAGAATTGTTTAAAATACACATGTGGGAGCCTAAAGGGCTAAATGTACGACTTTTTGAAAATTTTATGATTTGTCGTTTGATGTGAGGTATTTAACTACAGTAGACTCCCTCAAATCCTCACAGCTTGGGGCCAGAGGTTGTGCAGATTTTAGAATTTTGCAGATTTCTGGTCATTGATTTGTTTACATTTTTGAAACATTAATTTGATTGGTAGTTAAGCAAGGGAAATTATAATGAATGCTTACAATAAAGTGAAACATTAAAATAAGTAAAATATTAAAATAATTTATTAGTTTAAAAGTAAGTAATTATTAAAATAATTATGTAAAATAAAAATATTACGAATGAAATCGATTCAATTCGATTCCAAAAGTCCTATGCTGCCATCTAGTGATAGCAAGGAGAACAGTGTTAATGCTATTATCAGTATATATAGCTTATTGCGCTCACTGTAACTTTTTTCATTGTTATTTAGAGTCTTGAATACTTTTCTTATACTGCTTTGTATGTTTAGAAATAAATTTGTCTATAATTTAAAAAAAAAAATTCCGCGAACAATAATTTTAAAATAGCGCTTCGGTTCGTGGATTTTTCCATTTTGAACCCTGGAATTTTTGATATAGATATGCTAATTTATATCAAAATCAAAAGTAATGTAAATTTATTTAGTAATAAATCAGCTGTAATAGCCAAAAGAGAATGATTAACAAAAAATTTAGTAAAAAAAAACATTGCGGTAGTCGCCGATTTCGGCGCCATCTTGAATTTTGTTCTTGCAACTTAACTGTAAATTTCATTGTTTACATCTGAAAAAATACGCGGATTTTAGGTGTTTGCGGATTTAAGGGAGTCTACTGTATAAGTATGCAAAATTTCACGCCTCCAACCTAATTAGGGTTCACTTAGGAAGAATTGCTTAAAATACAATGTGGGAGCCCAAAGTATTAAATGTACGACTTTTTCAAAATTTTATGATTTGTCGTTTGATGTTGGGTATTCAGCTATAAGTATGCAAAATTTTGCTCCTCCAACCTAATTAGGGGATCACTTAGAAAGAATTGTTTTAAATACACATGTGGGAGTCCAAAGGGTTCAATGTACGACTTTTTCAAAATTTTATAGTTTGTCGTTTGATGTGAGGTGTTCAGCTATAAGTATGTAAAATTTCATGCCTCCAACCTAATTAAAGGTTCACATAGAAAGAATTGTTTAAAATACACATGTGGGAGCCCAAAGGGTTAAACGTACGACTTTTTCAAAATTTTATGATTTGTCGTATGATGTGTGGTGTTCATCTACTAGTATGCGAAATTTCAAGTCTCCAACATGTATAGTTTCTGAGAACGGGCTCTGTGACAGACAGACAGAGGAGCGAGACGAATAGGGTTTCGTCAGATGAACGAAACCCTAAAAAAAGATATTTTTAATTGAAATAAGGAAACAAAACTTTTTGTAGACTTACCTAATTAATGCCACGCTATAGAATGCAATGCTGATATTCTTCTTTAAAAAATGACTTGAATGAATTTTAACTTCGATAACTTAGAAGACTTTTTTACTTCACACCTTCTAAAACAAACAAATTACAACTACCAGAAATCAAAATGGCCTATTGTTCTGAAAATTCAGTCAAAAGATAGTACCAGTACTACCATCAATTGGTAATTTTTCAATTTTTTTTGTTTGAAATTAACTGAGTGAAATATGTACTGTTCACATGTGCCCCCCTCTCCCCTACGTAAAAATAGAAAAATGAAGTCTTTGTAAAGTTTAGATGCATATTATATGCTAGAATATACAGTATATATGTATAAATGGTTTTCTTTTTAACTGTGAAATTAGAAAATATCTAAATTTGCTATTTACAAGTTTAGACAGATAAAAGCACATGGACAAATAGATAGATGGACCGAAGTCATAAACATTTTCAGCTGTTTTGAAAAATGTTAAAAAGACTGGAACAAGGACAAAGACAGGGTGGTCCAGAATAGTTAAAGATTAAAAAAAAAAAAAAAATTGTTGACAGGAATAATTTTACAAGATTTATATATTTTAATATACAAAATAGCAAAAGTAACCCTGAAATTAAAAGTTCTGGAAGGGTAATTATTCTCATTATTATCCTCTCTTCATACCTGTAAAATTTGACTTTTAAAAACAGTGGCCTGAATATTACAATTTTCATTAAAATGGCAAAGTTTGGTTTATAAAATTGATCTTACAAACACTCTTAAATTATAAACAAAAAACGAAAACAAAACCCACAACTTTTTAAATAAAATACAAGTCAAGCATAAGCCTTAATTAAATGTAAAAGTTTTATTTTATTTTTCATTATCCAAATTTGAAATGGATCTGTGAATATTTCTTAGATTACTTGTGAATATGTACAATTTAAAATTTATGAGTCTCTGATTTTAGTAACAGCATAAATTTTTTATTTTATTATTTCATTTTCATATGATTTATTATATTATAATTCATCTCAATTTCTTTTTAAGGTACATTTCTAGACCTTACTGTTCCTTTGTTTGAAATACAATTTCAATGAATCCTACAGAAATAGAAGGTTTACGTGAAATATTAAGTTGTTTAAGTCTGGATCATTTAAAAGAACTTGCAATGATTACTACCAGTCACATGATGGATGACCATTATGATGGTGTCCAGGCTCCTGATTTAGTCAATGAAGTTATAAAGAGTGCTTCAACAGCCTCCGAAATTCTTCATCGTCAGAAAGTGTCAAAAGAATTGCTCTTAAAATATCTGAGGAGCAAAGGTTTCAATCCTGATCCTAAGGCCAAGAAGATAATTTACATTAAAACCTGTCTCTCTTTGTGGAATGCATGTAATGAGATGAAAAATCAGTCATTTTAAAGTAATAAAGAGCAAATTTATTTGCTTGGTATTATATAGAGGTGTTACATTATGCTTGTCTTGTCTGTAGGCGTAAAATGATTTTCAATCAAGTTATTGTTATCAGTGTGCAGTAGCTTCAAAAGTGTTGAATTCTTCAGGAGAAAAAAGTTCATGAGAAAGCATATCTTTAGGTTAGCCATTTAAAAATAAATAAATAATTGACTGAATAATGTCAGAAAAAGTTTCTGTACTTGTTTAATTATGGTTACTGAGATAAATCGTCAAAGTGTGATGCCAATCATAGCAAAAAGGCTGTAAACCTAATCAAAGCATAATTGTTTGTAACCAAATATCATAACAGAATACCTGGCAGCTCTAATCAAGCTAAAAAATGTGAGTAATGCATCAAGTTGATTTATTTTGATTTCCCGTTTAATGTTCTTCTTTTCTTCTTAATAAAATGAAAACAGCTTTTTTTTCTTTCTCTGCAAATGGGAAGAATGTCATTCTTTCAAGAAATATACATTACCTCATAACTGAATAATGTGAAATCACAAAGTGAAACTTTATTTAACATGTTACTGATGATATTTGGAGATACCACATTTAAGCAAACATTGCATAAATATGACAACCAGTAATTTTGCATGTAAAAAATAAACATGTTTGCTGTGAAATGAAAAATAAACATTTTTCCCCATAAATGAAAGTTGCCGATAATTTTAATGTAGTTTAGTAATGGAGCTATAATAATAAAGTAGTACCAAAATTTTTGCTAAGTGTTTGGAACTCTCAGTTATGCTTTGTTAGTAATTCATATTTTTATGCATTAACAAGAATAATTTCCACATTTTCATCTAGTTTTCTATTTTTATTGTAATTTTAATCATATGCTTGTGATATTTTAAGCTACATAATTTAGATTTTTTTTTTCTTTCGCTGTGCTTGAAAATATCTTTATTTATTCTCATTTTACTCATTCATATACAGCTTACTTGTTAAAGCTTTGTAACACCTCATCTGAATTATGCTACTACCTCATGTATGTTTTTGCTTTAAAAAACTGTTTTAACTATTATATTTTTAGAATAGATGTATACACTAGTTTTTATACCTGCGCTGTTTTCTTGTGATGTGCATTTATTTCGTGTGACTCATTCTTAGAATGGTTTTATTTTTGTAATTTTATTTTGTTTTATACATATTGATTTTACAGAATGTTTTATTTTTTTTCTTTTGAAAAATGATCCAATTTCAAAGTTATGTTGATACTATGAGACATTTATACTAAGCTTTTTGAGAGGAAAATCCGATTATACCTGATCTCTATTTCAATGATAGTATTGGCAGAAAATTCATATACATTATTAAAGTCCTGCATATTGTTTCTACTTGTGAACTTTCTGGATAAGTGAAAAAAGAAAACAAAGTTTGTATCCAAAGATTTATTATTAGTGATGCAATGGATATCCGGCGAACATCCGGTATCCGGCCAGCATGCCGGATATTACAATTATCCAGCCGAACATCCGGCTTAAAATAAATGTTCTCAGTGATGAAAAACATGGTTTTAATAAATGAATAACTAATAATATTATTTAAAAAATGTATTTTATTACTATTTTTAAACTAAATTTACTTTTTTAGAATATTTATTTCAAATGTATTTTGCTTCAATAGCATTTTTTAACAGCTATCAAGGGTCAATCCAGGCAAAATTTGGGGCCTATTTAGAGCCTCTTCACAGAAAGCAGCTATTTATAAAAATTTTGTTGTTATTACATTCTGGTAAATGTAATTTAAAAATTAAATTTGATTAAGTATTCACTTAAGTCAAAAGGTTTTATGCTCTATGAACATTACTGAAATTGCATTTTTAGCAATGTCTACATGAGGGTGTCCATTACTGGAAATCGACTAATTAAGCATTCCAGTAATGAACACGACTCTTAAAACCTTAAAAATAAATGAAAATTTTTAAGTAGTCAAATTAGTATATAAAATTGAATGTTTTATATTACTAATTACTATCAAAACAAAAACATGCAAATTTCGCAAGAAAATAATAAATATATAAATTTATTAAATGTCTCTTAGCATGTTCATTAAGATTTTCCCTGAATAATAGTGGAATTCAAAACATTATCTTCTGCTTGTGCTTTCTGATTGGTTTGATTAAAAGTGTGAACCATAACACAGATTATAAAACATGCAAAGGGGAGTTACAAAAAATAATAATAATAGCTAAATTTTTATTGTTGTTTTTTTATAAACTAAAAACATTGAAGTGTATCTATTACTGTTACATGTACCCTACATGATTTACATTTTTTTTTACTACTATTATTGTTATTTATTACTATTTAATTAAAATAGTACTCATTAAGTACTAATGACAATGAATTTAATTATCATTATTAAAAATTTAATATTTATGTTTTCTATAAAATAAGAAATTAAAATAATAAGTTTTTGTTTAACTAAAAGTAATACCTTAAAAAACAATGTTTAATCTGATTTGAGAGGAAGGGGTAGAAAAGTAAACATACTGCGGACGGATGACTGGATATCTGGCTTAAATTGCAGCCGAATATCCGGCATCCGGTATCCAGCCAAATTGACATCCGTTGCATCCCTATTTATTATCACTAATGTTCCTGTTTTTAATTTATGATCATTACTTTTTGTTGTTCACAAAAATATAAGGCACTTGGAGCCAGAATGAATCATTTCATTGAAATGTTCTGTGTAGCTATATTGAGAAAATAGGATTGGAACACTTTTCCAAGCTTTTTTAATTATTGTTGTTGTTTTGAGGCACAATAATGTCAAATCATTAATTAATCATTTTTAAATCATTTACTAATGATTTAAAAATAAACAGTTCAAGTGGATTTAATAACTAGACTTAATAATTTTCGAAGTTATGGTTTCGAAAATTTTCACACACATGTGCACACTCAAAAAGGCAAGAATAGTTATTATGCTGTTTCTGGTGAAATAAGAAAACAACAAATTTTGAATGTACTGCTATAATAGATTCAGCGTGGTTATAATGTTCCATTTTTTGTAAAAAAATGTCAAATGATTCATTGTTGCTTCAAGTGCTTTTATAAAGTTATATCTGCATATGAGGATGCGAGTTTCAAAACTCGCCTTATCCAGAAAATCAAATTTTGGGAAATCGCGAAAAACCTCTGACTGTGTCCATTGGTTCCCATTGTACACCAAGATTTTATAATGCCAGAAATACGTGATAAAACTAGTTTCTTTGCAGATTCTAGTGTTTTTTTTTATGCAGGTTTACCAATAGAATAGATTTACAGAGGAAACTCGATTTCTTAAATTTTGGATAAGGCAAGTTTTGAAACTTGCGTCCTCATATGCAGATGTAACTTTATACAAATTAAAAAACTACTACTGATTTTTTATTACCATGTTTAAACAATAAATTTTGCCTGAGGAACAGTAAATCTAATATTTAATATGTGAAATTTAATTCACATTGATAACAAGGCCTAATTTTTCACTCTGTTGGTTCTATACCTTGTTAGCAATGTGAATTAAATTTCAGATTTACTACTACCTATTTGTTTGTATTTTATTGTAGGAATTTTCATGATACTTGTTTATTCTTATAGAGGAAATTAAATCTTCAAATTTGCTAGCTTCAACACAAAATACGATGAATGCCTAATTAGCTTATTTTATAAATAAACATGTGATCAATTTAATTCACAAATTAGTTTTTTGTTTTAGTGTTAAAATTATGGAATATGATCTTGTAAATCATCACACATTGTTAAAGTGAATAACTCAGAAAATGTTTTTTTTATTTTTTTTTTATATAAAGTAAAATCATTAAAAACTTTTCTGAAATAATCTGTAATAGATCAGAACCCAATTAATGTTTTTTTAAACTGTTCCATAAATCTAAGTCAAAGTACAACTGTTTATTTGTTGGTTTAAAGAGAACTTGGCAGTGCTAGATATGACAAATGATGAAATCATTTTAAATTAACTATTTTTGAAAATAAGTAAATATGTTTCCTGTGACAAGTTGAAATATATTTTTATTTTCACATATATTTATACCTCAAAATTCTAATGCATATATTATAAAATTTTGTAAATGAATACCTATCAAATCAAAATAATTACTTAGAAATAGACATTTCTCTTTGTAGTATATTTACTCTAACCATTATGTTTATGTAATTATTATAGTACAAAAGATCCCAAGTTTTTTTTTTTTTTCTGTGTCTATCCTGAAAACTAAAGTACTAAAATCCATGTTTTACTTTTCCCTTGACTAGGAGCAGGACTCTTCTGTTCAATACATATTTGATATTTAAAGTGGTAGCAAGTAATAAAAACTTTCATTTAATATGTATTTGCATTTAAAGTAACAGCAAATAATGGAGACTGCCATTATGTGATGAATGCATGATTAATCTACCTCATTTTATCTTGTTATGTATTATTCTTGTGGTATGTTGATCTTAATGTAGTAAATATTTTTAAACAATTATTTTGCAAAGTTTTGATATATTATATTTTATCATATATATATATATATGTTCGGGTATTTCTACAAAAATATTCTGAATAATGATGTAGATTTCAGTTTTACAATGCTCATTTATTAGAGTTGTTGTCGCTCCTTGGCTGCTCAAGCAGTAACGAATTTTATTTAAAACATCAACTGATTACCAAGTGATCAATCTACCTCATTGAATTTGTTACATATTGTTCATGTGTAGTATTTTATTCTGATAGTGATGGATATAAAACTTAAAAGTTATAACTTGTTGGTGCATTAAGTATTGTTTATTTATTTTATGATAAAATCAGAATTTTTCTAAATGGTGTAACTAGACTTTTTTACTTTTTAAAAAGAATATGTCCAATCATACAATCTCATAAATGTGCATGTTGCATTATTGCAACATTTGAAGATTTTTCTAGTTGAAGTGAAGTAACTGGGTGTCACGATATCAGTAGTGGATAATGTCCAGCAGTAATAGAGTAGTATAAGTTGTCAGAACAGGTAAATTCGATCCTGTTGTACTAGTATAACGAAGACTGGAATCCTGTTGTGTTAAAGACAACGACATTGGCATTATATGAGGATTTGGAAATTGTATCAGTCGACGAGTGAATTCCATGGAATACATTTTTCCATGAAAGTTTCCCCAGAAATAACTGAGACAAAACGTAAAATCAGCTCAGCATTTTATTTAAACATATTTCGGCGGCACAGTTTCCACCAAGAATATTAGCCATTGCTTCATAGTAGTAATTTAGGGATGAACAAAGTTGTAGATAATCGAATACGTGGACGGTGACCAGGGGTTAGTATGAAAAATACAAATATGACTAAAATCTGCTGAAACACAGTGAGCATCAGCTTTTTGTGTGTCAAGTGTAGGAATACAAATATGACGTAGCTCGCGCTCTCAACCAGTTAATAATTAAGAATACCATGCCATGGAAATAGTGCTGACAGAGCGAGTAGATGAATATGAAGGTAAAAAGGATAACCCGTAATATGCGCGGGAAAATAAAATGGTTGCTAAAAGAACATTCTAAAAGAAAAAAAGAGCGGAAATGGAACATTTAAGAATACTAAAAGCGTAATATTTAAGTAATTTAGACGAGTGAGACATTAAATTAAAGGGAATTTAACAGAATTAATGATAGAGATTATTTAAGAATAAGGATTTAATGAATATAAAGTAGTAATTTAGAATAAGATAAGGAAATCACAGCATTAGATCCAATAACGTAACATGCATATAATAGTTTGGTTTATAAATTTTCATATTGCAGCTTCAATACATAAATTTCTAGACTGTTGCTAAATAATTTAGTTGTAAATCATGTATGCTTTATACTGATTATTCAAAACAAATTAAAAGATAAGATATTGAAAGTTAGTTCCCCCCCCCCCCCCCTCAAATACTTCCAAAATTCTTTTTTTTTTTTTTTTCTATCTCTCTTTGAGGAAGCTTATTAGTTATTCAATAAAATATACAAGGTAAATATGTTTAGTTTAATAAAATATTGTGATTGTTAGAAAATAACCACAATAAAACTAAATTAATTAATATTAATGCTGGTGAATTAAAAATTTCCCGGCATTCAATTAATATTGGAACTACTTTAAAATTCAACTGTATTTCTTTTTCTTTTCTATTTGAAGAAGAGTATGCATTTGTAATGCTTGAAATTGAGAGTGCACAAGGATTGAGAGAAATTTATAAAAGAGAAAATAACTACCTTGCATAATTTCTTTGCATTTATACAGTTTTAAAAAAGTCCTTTCTCTTTTGCAATATTTTATGCAGACTGCTTAACTGATAACAAAAGGTATTAAGTCTGGTTACACTGCATTGTGAATTTGTGCTCAGTTCTTTAATGACTGCAAATAACAGATGAAAATGTATTACAAATATATATTCATCTACTCATTCAATACCAGTGACTTATTGCTTAGTATCTGCTTGTGAATTTTTACCTGTGATTGTATGTAACTGTATAACAGTTTTTGTAATCTTCCATTTTAAAATACTGTGGAATAAAATTCAAATTTGTTTGTGATACATTTGTAGTTTATTTTATCAATTGATTATTAAGAATTCTCGTTTCTTTTCTTTCTTCATATTTTTGTATAAAATACAATCTTACAGTATTCAAACTTAAATTATCTATATTTACATAAAGTTAATATTTACAATTAATTATACGTTAATTTTTCATTTATACACTTTTAAAAAAAATCAAAGAATTTTCTTTTCCCCTTTTTACTCAATAATAATTAAAACAAGATAAAGATAAAGAAACCTTTGTATATATATTTTTTCAATCTTTGTTAGAAATGGTATAATATGCATAAAAGGGCTCTGCACAGATAATGGCTTATATGCTTTGGAATTAAAAGTTTGAGAACCTGTTGTCAACACAAGTGCTTGCATTGCTACAATTGTGGCATGAAAGGTTATGTCATCGAAATAAGACTCATGTTTAAAAAATACTAAGCAGACATGATATTAAAGTTACTTCTAATGAAGATGAACTGTGTGAAAAGTGTGCTGTCTTGGAAAACAATGCAGAAAATCATTTTGAGTTAGAAAACAGCATCCAACAAAAGCAGAACTGATTCATGACGATGTGGCTGAACCTGAAATTGCTTGGTAATGCAAAATATTTTGTGTACTTCAAAGATGATTTTTCTAAATACCATAAAGTATTTTTCATGCAGGCGAAAAGTGAGATTTCTAAATACATCCAAACCTTTGTTAACTCCTTAAGTCTTAAGCACCAGACTCATTTTGGTGATAGTATGCTGAATACCAGATATATTCAATTTTGTCAAAAAGTAGTTTCACGTCATTATTTTTAATTACATGTGAGTTATTTTCAATTACATGTAATGTGAAGAGATGAAATAAAGGTTTATTTATATTATACAAACAGAAATAAGGTTCGAAATAAACAACTATTACATATGTAAAGTTTGTAAGTTTTTGAATTATTGTTACATTACAATAAATTGCAGAAATGTACAAATAATAATAATAAAAAATAAAGCTATGTATGTTTATGCCATAAAGACAGTACAAAACCAATCACAATAGCAAGCAAAAAAAACAGATGCTTAGAACATTGCAGTCTGGTATTGTAATAGATTTCATTACTAACATAGGTACATCATGGTGCTTAAAGGGTTAATGAAGCCAAGAATGCTTGTCATGTCATTAAAGAGTAAATAACTTTTTTTTCAATTGGAGCCATGGTTTTCAATATACTAAAGGGTTTTTGCTCTTCATTTAACTTTTTGTTGTTTCCTCCCAGCACTGCAGAAAAACTGTTTGGTGCCTGGTGTGAAACACCTGTCAGTTTTTCTACTGATGGTAGATGCATCCATAGTGATTAGTGTTGGTGCCGATTAAGCTTTTCAGTACCTATCCTAAGTGATAGCACCTGGTGCGGGGACATCACCTTCACAACCCTTGACTCCTCCCTCCATTCCTTTTACAGTTTTTTATGGGTTTCTTAATTTTAAGACACATGGTCCTAAGCCAAGTCTTCGATATAATTTTCAGGCCGATCGGACATTTTTTAGCTCACAGGCTATCAAAGCCCGAGTATGTATGTATGTACGTAACGCAATAACTCTTGATAGAAATATCAGATTTGCTTCAAATTTTTTTTCTAGGTTCATTCTGATAAGACGCTTCCCTGATTAGTTTTGGGGTTCATTGGTAAGTAATAAAGGGGAGACTGAAAGATGTAGGAAGTTTTTCCACCATCGGAGCTCACAGTATCGCTTATATGGCTTTCAGTGTTATTGCTTAGGTTTTATGATATTTACAGTGTTTTGGATTCATTTTTTGCTCACTAAACGTTTTCTAGTGTTACAGAGAATTCTGCCACTCATTGCACTTTATGCAAGTATTATATTTTTTTGATTTCACTGTATTAAACATGGGGATTACTGGAAATCTCTAACGGGAAGAAGGTGAACATGAAAAGGTAAAGGAGGAAAAAGAGGACAGTAAGATGGTGAAAAAAAGCTAAAGGAAATGGATGGATAGGAGCTGAGGTATTTGCAAAAACGTGTGTGCGCCTCTGGTGGGCATTATAACCAACTGACAAAGTATATAAAAAGTCCGATTAGCGAAAAAAATATACCAAAGAGAGAATAATACCGGAAACTATGGCTCCATTAAAAAATAAAATAAAAATAAGGGTGGAAAAAAGGGGATGAACTGGGTATGTTTGGTGCAACTTTTTGAGTTGCATCCTAAGGAAGTGAAATCAGAAATAAGTGAAAATATGTAATAATTGGTAAAAAGTACAGTTTTTGGCAATGTAGATGTATCTAATGATAAAACCAATGGATGGAATCATATAGGTTAAGCAAAAATTTTCAGCATGGAAACATAATGAAATTCAAATTAATTTACTAAAATGACCTGGCCCAGCTGTCAACATTACTTTACCAATAATATCCTACAATTAAAAATTTTTTAAAAGAATATTATACAAGTTCTGATTGTAGAACATTTCTGCGATCGCTCGTTACTATGATAATATGTCCTGTCAGGATAATCACTAATTTTTTCAATTGCGGTGTTTAGCGTCTTGGTGAGATAATTATAGGATTTAGAAATTAATGACTGTCTTGATTGTTATTTTTTTTTCTATGATGATGAATGTTCTTGATTGTTGGATTATCAATAGTTGCCCATCACTATTAAAGTGTTCTTACATGATGGTGGAACAGAATTTCAAAACTCTGAAGTAAGATTCTTGAAGGCAAAGGAACTACACATCTCATGTATCCATGCTATTTACGCCAGAGAAAAATGGTGTAGCTTAGCATGAGCATGCTTTTATTGAAAGTGCAGGATCCATGTCACATTCGAAAAACCTTCCTTTAAAATTGTGAATCATAGCACTTCTTGGTTTATGTTTTAAACAAAGGTTGCTCATCATTAATTAAAGGAAAACCTCCCTATGAATTATCGCTTGATGAAGTTTCAAGCATTAATCATCTACATGTTTTTGGAACTGAATATTTTTGTCCATATATCCAAATCTAACAAAAATAAATCCGATGAAAAGAGGTATCTCAGTTGAATACAGTAGAGATAAAGATGACTGTAGAGTGTATATCAAAGAGCAAGACAAAGTTCTGTTAAGTAGAGATGTTACCTTTCAGAATGAAAAATTATCCTCCATCGTTACTACATACTCTTTTGAAGATAACCCTATAAGCAAAATATTGAAGTGATAGACAAATCCCAAAGAAAGCAAACATAGGAAAATGCTGAAAAAGTGGATAACTTTGGAGAAAGTAAAAGAAACATTAAACATGATGATAAAACCAGCCATTTAATAAATAGAAGCAAATTAATAAAGCCTGCTTATGTAAAGAGGAATTACATTCTTTTAGATGAACATGCTGAACCTGAAACATATCAGCCTTCTGAAAACTTGCAGAAATGACTATCTATATTATAAAGGACAAACATATCTGTGCGTAACGCATACGTCATTCTGTGAATGGCAACACTTTAAAATTTGAAATGAAATTTCAGTTTTGCAATTTTCGCTACTGCAAATTTTTAAACTTCTAAACATCGCCCAGTTTAAATTTTTTACACCGTCGTATAGGGAAAGAAATGTACTTTTAAATACAATTTGTTTGAAAGCTCTATCTCAATTTATTTTTGAGATATTAATTTTTTATACAGGTTTTAGTACCAATTTTGTAATTTTGGCAACTGAAGTACTCCATTTCTATTAAAAGTAAAGGGAAAATAGTCATGGTTTATTTATTTTTATTGATTATATCCTTATTGATGCCATTTTCATATTACAAATAAAAGTAACTTTTTTCTAATTTTTGAACAGAAAATGACGTCAGCCATTAAAAAAAACACGCATTCTTCTTCATAAATTAAAAGATTGAAGAAAATATTTCAAAATTTTTACATTATGCTGATACTGAGTTTGAGAAGCTAGGCAAAATGATTCAGTGAATAAAAATGATGTCATACTTAAAACAAAACGATTATTTTCTTTGATAAAACTAAATATTTGACCAATACTATGGCAACTAAAGGCAAATTTCTGAATGGTAAGTTTTTGCGGGTACTGCGATTAGAACTTAAAATTTGTGAGAATGTTCACATGAAAAGTTATATCGGACAAACGTGATTTTAAGTTTTGAAATACATTCATTAATAATTTATTGCACGTTAAAATATTTTTTAATTGTTAATTTGAGTGGTGTGTATGTAAATTTTGAGAATGTGAAAATAACGTTTAGTTTAGATTTTATGGGGGAAATTTTTATGATTTGACAAAGCGAAAGAAATCCTTTTTACTGATTTTTCATCCCGTAAAATCAAACATAAGAGCCTCAATCGATAAATTCTACATAATTACTCATCTTGATTACGTATTCTAATACAGTTTAATTTTTGAATAATTTAAGCAGTTGAAGTTTGTGGAAATAATATTTTGGTAATTTTAGGTTAAAAACAGTATTGGTTTTAAGAATTAGACAACCAATGCAAGATGAATTTTTATTGTAATTATTTTTGTAGGTTTATTATAAATTCGAATCTACAGTTCCATTCTAAACCTTTTAATTCGTCGAATTTCGACGTGTTCCAACTCGTCTGCTATAAAAGAAGAAGTGGACTCATTATTGAAATAGAGAGCTAGTCGATCTGCCACCTGAGAGGAAATCCATTGGTTTCCAAATTGAAGATGAATGTTCATGGATCTGTATAGAATTTCAAAACTCAGTTGCCAAGAAGTTCAACCAAAAATACGGGGTTCATTTCTCAAAGACATTCAGTCCAGTAGTTCAATAATAAACTGTAAGAACAATTCTGAGTGTTATTGTTAGCAAAAAACAAACTTTCACAATTTGATGTAAAGACTGCATTTCTTTATGAATAATTAACCAAATAAATTTATATGGTTTAGACCAAGGGCTTTGTGACAGAACCAACAAAGTTTGTAAATTGTATAAGAATATATATGGACTAAAACAAATCCTACTGTTCTGTTTCAAAAGATTTGCTGAGAACTGTGGATTGCATCAATCTTCTTTAGATCCTTGTTTATTTTATAATGAAGACAAGTGACTTTTTTTAATTGTGTATGTAGATGATGATTGCCTTCAGCTTTAGAAAGAACATATTCTATAGAGTAGACCAAGTCCATTTTGAAAAAAAAAAAAAAAAATGAGATGGGTTATTTAGAAGGTGCATAAAATCAGTTTTATCCACTCCAATAGTAAACCAAATCTGTTTTCACATATTTAATCACATATGTCATCTGATTACATACTTGGTTTACTGTGGAAGCGGATAAAACGTATTTTATAACCTTGTAAATGGACTATCTTATTTTTTTTCAAAATTGACTTGGTCTATTTTGGTTGTGAGCCCCTCATATGAAGGTAAATATATATACAAGTGCTAATAAAAATTTTGAAATTGTCACAAAATAATGACTTTGTACAATAACAATTTTTATGCTACACACATTTCTTTAGTTATATACATAGATAGATCTAAAAGTATATACCTAGAGTGCTTCTAAAAAGGCAGAAATAAATTGAATATATATTTATTTCCTTTGTTCTTTAAAAGCAAAGATGGCTCTTTTTCTTTTGTTCTGCTAATTGCTTAGATATACAGTGGAACCTGACTAATGTGACCACTCTTGGGACTGACAAATGTGATCACTTTATGAGGGTGGTCATTTTACTGGACAAAGTTATCCTTCCTTCCTCATTTAAAGCATACATAATAAATTTTAGGGTTTATTTGCAAGATAAAATAGGCACACTGGAAGATTTGAATAATGTTTTTTATTGACTTATAATTTCCATATGGATTCTATTTTCTTCTAACTAGAATGTACTTGATAAAATCTTACTAAATGATGCATTTCACCAGGGGTCTGTCCAGAATTTTCTTTCAGAGTCCTGTTTTTGTGAAATTGTGAACAGCTTTTTACATTTGTGAAAAATCTAGTCCCAATTTTGTGAATTTGAAATGATCGTTATATTCAGGTTCTTTTTTATTTATTTTTAAGAAGATATACGTATGTAAAATACATATGTAAAAGTGACAGGTCAGATTTTACTTCTAAATGATTAAATTTGTGAAAGGTTTAGTTTAGAGCTAGAAAAATTTTGTAAAAAGCCTAGTTTTAAGACAAAGAATTTTGTGAAGGGTCCTTTTTTAAGGTGAAAAGTTTTGTGAAGGGTCCTGTTTTGAGATGAAAAATTTTGTGAAGGGTCCTTTAAAGGACACATTTTCTTTCTAAACAGATCCCTGATTTCACATATGTATATTTTCAAAACTCTAATGTAATGATAAAGGCATTTTACACTTCAAAATAAATATTAATAGTAACATTTTCACATTTCAAAATTTAAAAAAAATTGGTGATTGTTTGTTTTAAATGTCTTTTCTTTATAATTATACCTTCAGACATTTTTTCAATATTTTTTACTGAAGTTAGCATTTCTGGATAGTTTCTTAATGCATATGCTATATGCTTGCATTTTTTTTTTTACACACTAGGGGATTCTGCCCCCTATGAGGTACACTCGACAGCCCCGTTCAGACTCTAAAATTCTGTTAATTTGATTTGCTTTAAAAAGATTATGGAATATTGAATTATAATTAAAAAACCATTGACGATCTCCCTGTAAATAGGTTTACATGCATTTCCCCTTTTACTGAGGGATTTTAAGGCAAATCAGCTGCTGTTAATTTCTGTTTTTGTGGTTTATTAAATAAGATTAATTAAACATTTGAAAATTAGCTAATATAAAATGAACTAAGTCAAGAGAGTCTTTGCTTCCCGGTATTTTTTTTAACAATGCTATAAGAAAATGATTTTAAATAAGAGATTTTAAATGTAACTTTTTAAATCTGACGTAATTTTCACCGAGCTTTTCTTTCTCCTTGTAATATTAATATGAAGATATTTTTGTTAGAAAGGTAATATTATTTGCACTGTCTTAGAATTGGCAAAGATAATATCGAAAGATAGTATTGAGATATCGAAATAATGAAATAAATCTCATGTACGTGTAAATATATTTTTTAATTTAAACTGTTTGGCAATATTATTTGGACATTTGAAATAGGACATCATTTCTCCCATTTATTGCTTTTAGTACATATTAAATAATTGATTATTTTATAGTTTTCTTTCATTTTTAATATGCTTGTGTAAAAACAGTTTTTATGACATAATTTTCAATATTTTCTTGCTTTTAACACAATCATTTAATTCTAATTTGAAAGGGTTTTTTCTGTATATAATAAATTTTTAATTTAAAGGAAATATTATTCTTTGCGCTGTTTTAACAATTGGCAGCAATTTGAAATAATAACCTTTTTTAAAATATGTAAAAAATATCTCTGGAAATGCTGAAAATTTGAATTTTAAATTGAAACAAGCCCTCAAAAAATTAGTAAAAAAAATAAATGCAGTCTGCACACTGCGAGTTTCTGATGAATATTATTTAGAAAAAAATTAAATTCCTCTGTATAATTCTTGCTCCTATGAAATTTTTTTAATGGAACGATATCTCTTAAAATAATTCTTCGATTTAAAAACTGTCTGCTTTAATGCGTTTATCAAACATTTCTCTATAATATTATCTATTTTCAAATTTTTGTATGCAGTACTTTTCTTAATATTAGTGAAGAAAGACCTTCGTTCACAAAAAATTCATTGACACCGCTAGTTACTTTTTTCTAGAATAGAGATATTTATAACATCTCATTTTCAGAAGCAATATCAATAGTTTGATTTTTTATTTCATTTTCATCATCAGAAACAGATTCACTTTCAGTGTAATTTAATATAATTCCAGTTTTTAAACTTTTGAGACCAATAAATAAATACAAAATGATAAAACATTATTGTCAAAATTCAAAGACATTTCTGCATTTATTGTTTCATAATACAAATGCATCTGGTCAGTAAGATGTTGTATGTTGGAAATGCTATCTGCATCACATTTGTCATCATGTGCAGAACCGTCACTAGAATCTCCTGAAGCTTTGGAGAGAAAACCACATTTACCAAAACACTTAGAAATTGTGTATATGCATAAAAGATCCCAGAACTCTTTATCTGCATAATAGCATCTAAAACATTTATACACTTGATACTTCATTTGAAGATTTACATTCATCACACTTGGATACCACAACTTGTAGCAAGAGTTTTTTGTAATAGAGCTTGAAGGCTTTAATTACATCTTGACCAAGTGATTGCAAGTGTGATGCTCTGTTAACTGGAAAAAACTGAAATTTTACATTGGGAAATGATAAATGCACTTTTTGCCATGAATTCAACAACCCATTTGTTTTGACAAGCTTTTTAGCTTCCATGAACAGAATATGGTAGTCAGAAAATACATTTTTGTATTGCTTTCTTTGTGTTCCAGCATGAAATCTGTTATTCAAATGATTTTCTTAGAACTACAAATGTTTCTTTCTCCTATTGTGTCTTTAGAATAAAGATTTTTCTTCTTAGTATTGTCCTCGCTCGCCTCAGTGTATTGAATGAATTTGTATAGTTTGAAAACATTCAGCACGGTGAAAACTGGATGGTTACATTTTACAGCTATATTGGCAATGGCAGGGGTTATCTAGTCCCTTTACACTATAGACAGGTGGTCACATTACCAGACAATTTCCATGTTATTTTATATGAGAAAAAGCAAAATTTTGCAAAAGTGGCCACTTTAGCAGGTTCCACTGTTGTTCCTTTGCTCTCTAAAATGATTTTTATATCCATTACTTGTCAGTTTATTATCCTTGAAAAACAATATGAAAGATTTGTTAAATGTTCCCTAACTGCTATTCTTTTTCCTTTTTTTATCGCCATAAAACATCATTTTATGATATTCATTATCAGATTGAGTTTCAGGAACAAATAATAAACCAAAGCTAACTACTGGAACAGTGGAGGTGTGTGTGAGGGGAAATTAGAGCTTAAACACCATTCAGAATACTTAAAACCTGATAAGAAGCATTGTGTTGAAATGAATACATGATGTGTTTAAAAAAAAAAAAAAAAAAAAAAAAGAGAGAAGCATACACAGATTAAAAAAAAAAATAGCATACAACTATCTCAAGGTTTTATAATAGGAGATCCTTCAGTGCAAAATGAATGAAAGAAAAAATGAGGATAACAGCAAAGTATATGTGTTACTGCTTTTGCTGTTTCACTTTTATGTGAAGATTAAAGAAGGGGATGCTTTTATGAAGCTTTCGAACATCTAAATGCTAAATTCATTTCGGCTGATTGTGCCTTTACCCATTTTTGTCATCCATTTATTAAAAACTAATTGATAAAAATGTAAAAACAAATTTATAAAAATGTAACACAATGAAATTGTTCATTTTACGAGTAATAATGATTCTAAACCCCTCCCATGTGAAAATCCTGGCTATCTATAAACACAGACTAGAAAGAGATAATCAAGCTCTTAAAATCTAAATTTCTGAACAAGTTTTTAGGAAACAATAGTTGCAATTTTTTGAAACACAGAAAAGTAAGGATATCATGTCAAGGACTTGGTTCATGTGAGTGTGTTCATGTAGAATGCACAAAACAGTTTATTTAGATAGATCTAATCTTGTTGCTACCGCCTTGATTTTTAATCCTCTTCCACTAAATTTTTCCAATTAGAAAAGAGCAATATTTTCTAATGTCAATACCTATAATGGTTGGCCTTGATGAGGATCATCTTGCATGTATTCTAGACTCATGTGAAATTGTTTTACTCATTCTTTCAGAAAGAGACGAATCACCATAAATATGATATACAAGCATTGTTTTATTTCTTTGGGAAATGTAAGTACTATAATTTCATGGTACACTAAAAACATGCAAATCTTTTGCCTGTCCTGTGAAATTTACTTTTGTCGAGATGAGTCATTTTTCTAGCAGGTGAGCGATATAATGTAATATTTTTATATAGTAGCATCACACAATATCACAGATTAAGTTTCCATTAAGTTAGAAAGCACAAGTCAATATCAATGGAAATATTAAGCATTTGTATGATAATATTATTAAATTACTATCCAATAAATCTGTGCTATTTACAGATTACATATTATTTGAAATACAAGAAAATATAAATGTTTCTAATATTCTCATATCATTTTCATTTGAGATAGCACAATTTTTGTTTAGAACTAACTAGGAAATATACTAGGTTTCAGAGGAATATTTTTCTGTAGATTTTAATAATATGTTTGATTGTTTCTAAATTAATGAAGATCTGTTTCATGTTACTGTATAGAGAAAATTTATCATAGCATTTAATCAATGTATAATTTTTAGTGTATATATATATATATATTTTTTTTTTTTCATAATCATTTACCTTATTATCTTGTGATTCAAGATAAAAGCCTCAATATAATTTTAATAAAGCTATTTTAAAACTAAAATTAAGTGTAAGCTCAAAACAAGTGACTAACAAGAAATATAACTTAAAAAAATTTAAGTAACATCTTTTAATACCAAAATTTAATAAGACTTGATGATAATAATAATAATAAAAATCACCTCATGACTTTTTTCTTGATGCCCATCCTGGGAGAAAAAACAAACAAAAAAAACCCCAACAACATGGATATTCCATTGTCATCAACAATGAACTTATATGTAGAATAAGGTTTCTTTATTTCCACACACTTAAAGGGCAGTCTTTGAAAAAAGCAATGCAGTAAAAGCAAATTTACTTAGAGATCATGCACAAGCTAATCATAAAAGAATTTCTTTAGGATCTACACACAAATGTCAGAATTAAAGAAATGTATATATTGCACAATTTGTTTTGAACATCCGATTTATTTGAGTTCACAAGATTTTTACATGGGATCTTTTTCACACTAGATTAATTTTAACACAATTATTCTAATTGGTAAATAAATCACACCAGATGTAAATTTCCAACTGGGTGAAAAAGCCCAGTTAGAAATTTACATCTGATCTTTTTTACAACCTGAGAAATGATGCTAATTTAAGATAAGATGTTTTTTAAGGAAAAGGTCATATTCTGCTATAAAACAAGAAAAGCTCATATGTTTATTTCTTTTTTTTACCAGTTCTAAATTTCAAAAAAGTTTTGTCTTCTAGAGAAAATTATACAAAAAGAGAGATACATTTAGTTAAACCATGTGATGCAACTTCTCCATTTTTGCTTTAAAATGTGAAAAGGAATCAATGTATTAATAGATGGAACAATGTCAACAAAAAGAATTTTTATAAAATATTTTATTATACATATAAATAATGTTTAATATAAAAAGAAAACAAACTTGGCATTTTAAATTATGAACGTCTCTTACATAAAGAATAATATAGATAAAGATTGCAGAGAATTTTGAAAGTATTCTTTGTCAACATTATTTTGAAAATAAAACGTATAATTTTGATTTTACAATAATCTAAGCTATACATTAGTTTTTAACACATTTCACTTAAAAAGAAAAAAATAATAATAACTTCAACAACATCATTAAAAACTGTTTTGCATATGTACAGTAAACTTCATTTCTAATTAACACTTATATACAGAAACAACTGTGTCGCATTTATACAAAAAAAATAAAATAAAAAAATTAGTCTCTAATAGATTTTTTAATATCATTTTGCTCCTGAATTGGACAGAGACTGGAGCCCCATTGAAGAACGTGAATCAGGTTTTTTGTATAATTCAAAGGCACTTCCCCTATTTTCCCTATTAGATAAGTCTATAAGACTTGATGGTGGTGGTTGTGGTGGAGAAGAATGATGATCATAAGGGGGTGGGTACATAGGATCTCTCCTTGGAGGCCCACGATATGGTACATTATGATAAGGTCCTCCTCCATTCATATGAACAGCAGGCCATGAAGGAGGATTTCCCATGGATTTTGTGTAAGATCTAACATCATAGTTCCTATCTAAACTACTGCCACGTCCCGAATCAAAACCACTGTTATCGTCAGATTTGTAAGGCCTCCTACTAGGCGAACCTAGTGGTGGATTTCTGTAATTATCATGCTGATCGTCTGGAACAGGAGGAGGTGGTGAATGTTTAGGCGGCATTACAAGCATATCATTAGGATTATAACTTCTAGGTGTGTAGTAAGGAGGGGAACCCATAAAGTCCAAGCTATTACGGCTTCGCTGATTGGGTGTATACGGTGGTGGCATTGCTTCAGATGATCTGTGATTAGAACTTGAATAATCATGCTGAGGAGGTGGTGGTCGCATACCACTGTGTGGTGGTGGAGGAACATCATCTTCTGGTCGCCAAGGTCTTGACTGATAATGACCAGGTTTAGGAGGAGGCACAGGGCGACCATCGTTCATTCTACAATCAAAGAAAAATAAGCCCACTTATACATGTTTATTTGGATAGTGAGAATTTAAAACAGTTCTTGATTATTGATACATAATTAAGTCCCCCCACAATTATATAAAAAGAAAGGAAAAATATATGCATGCATACATACAATACTTCAATGTTTAACAAAATAAATTTAAATGCTTCATAAATTACCAATTTTACATATTTATTTTCTCCAAACACAGAACAAAACTGAGATTTTCTACTTCACAAAATACTAGTAACATTCAATAAAATGACTTTTATTAGTAATCCTAATCTTATATATATTATATATATATAAGCAGTGTTTGAATCATCAGGGGGTCCATTTGTCGATGAGACCACTAGCTAAAAATATTTTTACTTTTCCTTAAGCTGCAAAAGGATAAAGAACTGATTTTAAAAGTGATTGAAGGAATCAGTTAAGGCTCCTGTCCCTGCCGGCGAAGACGCTCACGAGCTAATGCTAATCCTATGGGGAGGGATTTTTCTAATATCTCGTTTGCATTTTGACATTTTTAAATAATTTTTTTTGCATTGGATAGCCGAGGTCCGTCTCTAGAGCGCACCTTGGTTACTTTTTTGATTTTGGTCGCAGATATTTTTAATAAAGCTACTTTCATTTTCAAAACCGGTTCTGAAAATTAAAGTGTCATTCTAAAAAATATCTGCAACCAAAATCGAAAAAGTAACCAAGGTGCGCTGTAGAGACGTACCTCGGCTATCCAATGCAAAAAAAAATTATTTAAAAATGTCAAAATGCAAACGAGATATTAGAAAAATCCCTCCCCATAGGATTAGCATTAGCTCGTGAGTGTCTTCGCCGGCAGGGACAGGACCCTGAACGAACTGTGGACAAAGGTTTTATTCGCGAGCCAAATGATTATCCCAAAAAATCCAGCAACCCCGATGAGAACAATGAAACGCGTGATGGAAAAAGGTTGCCAGTCCACAAATCCTGGGAATCATTATCTAACCGAAATGATTATGTTAAAAATGCACGCAACATACAATCGCGAAATGCCAAGAAAGGCATCTGGTAAACCAACTACAAAAAGATTTAACTTCCATGAAACGTGATTTTAAAAACCGCATCTCATTTCGATGTGAGAGACGGCAGAAACATCTGGGAGGTGTTTATATTACAGACTGGCATTCGCTTAAACAAGTGTTACTTAAAATTACATACTGCAGAGAGATGAAAGGGAGATATGCAGAGAATCGCATAAAATACATTCCTTTCACATTCGTTGTTACACGATTTTCAACGGTTCCATCTTAGCAGTGATAACGAAGTTTTTCACTGCGGTGGACAAAATCCGATGAAAGTACATGAAGAGATATTGTTACTAGCAGCCGCGCCTTGTGATTTTTATTTATTTCATTGTACTGGGAGCGGAAACAGACAGATAAGGAAAAGGGAAAAAAAGAAATTAATCTTTGCGGCTTGAAATAAAGATGTTTTTAGAAAGAAGAAAGAAAACACTCTAATAAAAATCTGGATGGTTTTGAGAAATGAATTTAATCACATATTTCATTATAGGAAAGAGGGGGGGGGGGATAATATGATCTAAAAGTAAGAAAGTTATGTTTTAA
This sequence comes from Maratus speciosus, assembly GCA_963932465.1. Classification (NCBI taxonomy): domain Eukaryota; kingdom Metazoa; phylum Arthropoda; class Arachnida; order Araneae; family Salticidae; genus Maratus; species Maratus speciosus. The sequence goes on along the minus strand of OZ010791.1, from coordinate 286,648,188 downwards.
ATTAATTTTGAATAAAAATGATAGCTATGGGACAGAAACGCTGTCACAATAAGTATTAACCATTTTTCCGTTTTAGAGTGAGTGTATTTTTTTTTTTAATGAAAGGATACCTATGCATTGATATGATTATGTATGTTTTGTATTCTTTAAATATACGTAAATATCATTTATTTCAAATGAATTTGTCTGTTCCTGCACTATTTATTTTAAAAGTTGTTCGCCTTTTAATATATACAGTATAAGAACAACGTTTTTTCTGAGTGCAGGTTATTTTTAAGTATTCAATATTCAGATTACTATATCTATGATATTACTACAGATTGCTTTTAATATTGTATATTAAAATGATCATTAAGAAGTCTGTAAAATTTTGATGTATTTACCATGATTTCTAGGATACAAAGGGCTTGGTTTATTTTTACTTTATTTTTTTCATTTTTCATAGCATTACACCTGGTCACAAATATACTTAAAATGATGTCAGTGGTTTTTAACTTTTTATAAGATTTTACAATCATAATCCTGCTGCACGAGGAAAATTTTGATGAAGCAATATCAATTTGTATATATTCTGCATGCTAAAATTGTCTTAGTTTCGTTTTTAACTACATTATGCTCAGAAGTAAATATTGAGCACGTCGATTATTTTTAATTAACGTTTTGTACGTTTATTATTTTCAATTAACATTTTGCATGTTTATTGTTAAAACATTTATTTTAAGAATAAATCTTTTCAAATTTTATATTTTAAAGAAATCATGTGTCTGATAACCATGTATTATCTCCGTGCAGAAATATTGATTGCTTAAAATATAAAGATCCTGTTCAAAAAGAAAACCCTTTGCATTTTTTCTTTTGACTATCTTTTATTTTATTTTCCAATAATTTAAAATTGCACTGTAGCTTTAAAATTTTATATGTTAAATAAATCATTCTTATGTAGTATGTTAAATCTTGATGTATTTACAATGATTATTTTAATGATATGACATTGAGTTAATTTTTTTTATCACTTTTGAAAACATTATACCTGTTTACAAGTTATTTTATTTAATATACTTAAAATTATGCCAGTGCTTTGAAAAGTTTTTATAAGATTCAACAATCAATATTCCGCTGCTTGGAAAGCAACAAATTTTATATAATTAAAAAATGACTTGGATGTGATCGTTATTTAAAGCCGAGACAATAATCTATTTTGATTAACTTTAACTCAATTATTCTAATCGGTAAACAAATCATATGAAAGAGTGCCCAGATCAGGATTTGAAGCAACGACCTTTGGCTTAATCTGGTAGTGCTCTATCAACTAAGCTATCCTGGACAAAGCTGGCGGCCACAACCAGGGCTTAATTTCTAACAAAAAAAGTACCGGAACTCTATTTTTCTGCAATACTAACAACCATCATGGTTTATCCTACCCCCTACCCCTCGTCACTGCCACCTGCATATTTATATTTCATACATTATTTTCAAAATTTAAAGCAATTTTGTCTTTAGGGAAATTTTTTTTAAACATATGTTGACTCTTTATGCATTTATGTATAAAAAGATGTAATAAATGAACAGAGTCTGTTATATAATAACATCCTTTCCAATTAAAATTAATTTAAAAAACTATTTTAAAATATTTAAATTAAATCAAAAAACTTCTTTACTTTCAAAATTTAAATTCTACCTTTAAATATTCATTAATTTTCGTTAAGTTCGTTTCTCAGTTAAATTTCACCTAAAAACAATTCAATTTAATCGCCATAAAAGATCGTCAAAAATTATCAATAATAAAATAATAAATCTTAATATTAATACTTTCTACCGTAATAGAATATTTTTATAATAATTTTCAAATCTAAAATTCATCATTTAACGTTATTTCGTTCAAAAACTTTTATTACTATGTGTGGCATCGTCGATTTTAAATCAGCCAATCAACGACGTCCGTTCTAACGGCAGGTTTTTGTAGCGTCTGTTTTTGGGAATAGCGTCGCTCTCTTCCTGCCTGGATTCTACGGTGAGCGGACGTATTCCGCTATTCGGCGGCTCCGCCTTTTTCTTTTTCATGGCATATCGGCGTTGGACTAAACGGGTCCTTCGCTTGATATTGCCATTTTAATATCTCACTTAAAAAATAACCTTAAACTTAAATCTTTCATTTAAGAAAATTTTGTAAGGGCATTGGCTGATTTGCTTCTCACAATAGTGCTTTACATGAATCTGTTGTCACCGACGCGATGGAAAAGTATTGTCAAGATGAGATGAAAAAGGAAAACTTCAAGATGTGGTTCAACGATCTTCACAACAATTCAAATATGTGCCGTTCTACACCATCCGTTCATTTTCTCGTAAATATGCGATTGTGAAAAGGTATATGTTTGAAAGATGCTATCAACAGGTATGAACTTCTTCAATTTATCTGGGCGTGGTCCAACAGAATTTCTGAGATCGTTTTTCCTTTTCAATATTTAAATCTCGCAGTAGTCATACTGTTTACTTCGACAAGAAATGCATAAAATTATGGTTTCTATGAACTAGAAAGCGAACTATATGGTGGAACTTTTACAGCAGTAATCCATTAATTTGATTATTTTCATTAGAAGATCATAACGAATGACGATGTTGAAATGATCAGTATTAATCTATCTTCAATGTTGTTGAAGTAAAATTCTATGCACCTTTAATATTTTATAGAAGAAGGATTTAAGAATGTTCGTATATAATAATGAAATATTTTGATAATATAATTGTAATAGACGGATGCATCTCGTTTCCTCATTTCTCTCCCCATTCCCCCCATTTAATTAAAATAACACTATAATAAAGAGAATTGTTTATTTAAATATATTTGTGTATTTTTCTGTGTTTTGATTTACGTGTCTCTGAATATTATCATAAAGTGCCAAATTAATTTATTACAATTATATATTATAGAATTATTAAATATAAATATTTAAAAGTAAATATTTAACACTTGGCACAATTTAAAATATGTTCAAGGATATACAATCTTCAAGCAAGAAATATATTCTCAGTTCAGGTGAGTCTAAAGTTTATTATTTATATTTTACCATGAAGATTCCTCAGTTTATATTTATGTACTTCCTTCACATCCAATGTTTACTAACCACTTGCGATTACTCGGCCATTATTAATAAGTAAACTTTCTTCTCCTTTCTAATTCATATTAAAATCACATAATATATTTATAACTCCTATTTTTAATAATTTAGATTTAAATTCCTTTTTTCTTTTCCTCTTATTTCAATTATTTCTTTTTTTTTTACCTAACATTTATGGTGCCTTTGCCAAACTTTCGAACTTCTATTTTTTAATGGGACTCTTTCTGGGTTATTTCTTTCAGTATTGTTTATTTATTAAAATTCAATAGAAAATTTCGGAAATATGATTTAAATATATAAATTTTTCATGCATTCTCCGGGACTTCTTCAGGAAAAATACTTAATTGTTGCTATATATACATTTGTTATTGTTTAATATATATATTTTTATTTTGAAATTATTACATACATATTGAGTTAAAACATGTCTGAAGTTGCATTTTTTAAAATAAATATCAGACTATAAAAGGTTTATTTTGCAAATAATTTTTTTCTGTTACTACATATTTTTAAATATATAAGGATGATTTTGAAATAATGATTTATGATGATATTAATTGATTACAAGGTCAATATTCCAAAAATTAAATTTTTTTTCTGTGATTTCTTAAATCGGTGTATGGTTGTGGAGACCTGATCAATCTTTACCTCCATTTTGTTATTTTGTCCCTGATCCAGACATTTTAACATTAACATTGATTTGAATGAATCACAATTCATCTGATGTCATTTTTTTTTACTCCCAAGTTTGTGCAGTATAAGAATTTTTATATAAAATTTTCAGGTATGATTTTCATTTACATAGGTTTTGGAGTATTATGGCTCTCTATTAGGATTAAATAAAATTTTAAATAAACATTTTTTATACAAATAATATTCAATTTTATTCTGAGAATAAATTTTTCAATTATATAGAAACTATTTAAATCTGATTTTTCTATCCTAGTGCAATAATTTATATTTTATTTTCTGCATGGTTTTCCCTTTCAGGAAAATTACTTACATACCAGAAAATTTATTTACTTTTGTTTTATTGCAAAATTTTAGTACATGTTATGAATTTTTTTACATTGTTTAAAAAAAATTACTTAATATATATAAAAAGTTAAAATTGCATTTTACTTTCATTTTACATTTGATTGATAGATTGTGATCAATTAGGTTTGAGTTTATAAATGAGTAGTCTATGTTTTGCGGGCCAAAACAGGCGGTGTGCTAGTACGTAATAGTACACTGGGATCTATTTGTTTTTACCATTCAGCATTCTTGATATGTCATAATTTTATCATTTAAAATTTACCATAGCCACAAACTACACCAACTTAATTTTTTAATATATTATATTTTATTTGGGATATCAGTATCATGTTGCTACATTTTTTTTTTATATATACTCAACTATTAATTTTCATTTTACATTAATTTGATAAATTATGGTCATTTGACATTTATGAATTTTCAACTTATATGTCCATTTTAATCATTTAAATTTCTGAATATACTTATATATCTCTTGTCATACAACCTTAAATTTGTTTAAAAATGAAATAATTTACAAAAGATATAGATATAAATATATGAAAATTATACTATTTTCCAGATTTTATTAATATTTATCAAACAACATTGACTTACAATATCTGCAATTCTCTCATGTCATTTTAATATTACCCCTTAAAATTCATTTTTTTTTTTTTTCAAGCTATAGCATATTCAGTTTTAACCACCAGTTTTTATATAATACTTTTTTGGTAGTTCTGGTTGTACACAACGGTTTTGTGGATTAGCCTGTGATATTAAACCGAAAAATCCAGTGTTTTGTGGCAACAGACTACACTTCATTTGGAAATTCGAGGCTCTTTTTATTGTTATGAAGTCAAGTTAACCCTGTCCTTGTACTTTTGAGCGCCACCAGATTTCTGGGTCTCAGACAGTTTAGAGAGTCCAGTCGCAATTTCTGGACGCAATAACTTAAATTTTAATTCCTATTTTATCGATTTTTTTCTTACCATGATTGTTTCGTATGCGTTACAATCCAGAGCAGTAGAATCTCGTAATTCTCGCTGGCATTTAGTTAAGGGTCGTGACACAAAGGAATATGACATTCCTCCGCCTTCCAGTCTTGTTCTGCGGTTTGGGGAACTTCGGATAAAATCCATTTATTTTATAATATTTATTTGATGCTATAGCTAAAGTTCAAATTTATTTATTATTATTCACTTACAATAGCATTTTTTTTTACTTTGAGAGAACACAGTGTTGTTATTTTGCTGAGGAATTTATTTTTAATGATAAAGTTAGTTAAATTTAAAGGGTACCCTATAGCTAATAAATTGAAAATGAAATATAAAAATGAAAAATAAAAAATGAAATGAAATGAAAAAATTGAAAAATATAATAAAATGATATGTATATAAAAATATATATTAGACTGATCTAGGCGAATGTTAGGACTTTGTTTATGTGTTGTGTAGAATGTTTGTTTTTTCCCTCAGGCTGACCTGGTCCAATTCAGTTATGATGAGCACACACAGAGGGTAAACTTGGCTTAGCTTGGGTAATTTAACCTTCCAATAAGTCCCTCACGGTGCAGTTATATCTATTTTGGATATCATGGGCAGTATACTTATCAAATTGAGCGGAATAAGTTTGTTTGAGTTTGTAAATATTTTTTTTTGGTTTAACGCTTGGAGACTTAGATCAGTCAGTCCATTGTTGTCGAAGGTCATACTATGGGGCAACTGCCTTACGTTTTTGACCTGTGTACACTATGAAGAGATTGTATATTGCAATCTATTTTTTGCTGCTATTTTACTTTATTTCCTCAGCATTTAACATTTCAGTACCAATATTTTTTTTTTAAGAGAAAATATTTATGAAATAAAAATAAAAATTATTAGCCAAATTAAATAATACTATGAAATTTAAATATTATTCTTCTAAAACTTTCATGTAATATTGGACATATATAATTTTTTTTTAAAAAAAACTCAGATTTCTAAGCCAAAATTACTGTATATATTCAATTGTTAGAATTTTTTTTCTGTGTATATACAGATTTGTTATATATTGTAAAAGTTCCAGATAAATAGTAACGTAAATATGCTATTTTATTTTGCCCTTGTTAAATTATTTATTCAGTCGTGAGAGCCATATTTACATAGGTCACTTACCTTATCCTCACTTTTGTGCAATACATTGAAGTCTTGGAGAGTGTCTTGGGTTTCTTCATGGTGAAATTTTTTAACTTACCTGAACATCTATTTCCTGTAAAAATTTGTTGTTTTGGTTCTTTATGTTTTCATCTTTGGTTCTATGTGTTTGCATTACGATTTGATGTTTATTTGTATTTGTTATGTCAGTATTTGAGTATGCCAAAGATTTTAGAAAAATTTGTATACTTATATTTTTATATAACATATTTTATGTGTAGGCGCAAGCGTATTTATTTTTATATATATTTTATACATTTTTATGTTGTGTTTATGTTGATATGTGTCAATTGTCCAAGAAACTGGGGCAGATAATTCCTTTTGATTTTGGCTTTGTTTTTAAGTTTTGGAAAGTTCAAATTGCTCGATGCCACAGGCAATAACTTTTTTTTAATGCTTTTTTTTTCCTTAGGGGTGAGGTAAATGTTATATAATAACATCCTTTCCAATTAAAATTAATTTAAAAAACTATTTTAAAATATTTAAATTAAATCAAAAAACTTCTTTACTTTCAAAATTTAAATTCTACCTTTAAATATTCATTAATTTTCGTTAAGTTCGTTTCTCAGTTAAATTTCACCTAAAAACAATTTAATTTAATCGCCATAAAAGATCGTCAAAAATTATCAATAATAAAATAATAAATCTTAATATTAATACTTTCTTCTGTAATAGAATATTTTTATAATAATTTTCAAATCTAAAATTCATCATTTAACGTTATTTCGTTCAAAAACTTTTATTACTATGTGTGGCATCGTCGATTTTAAATCAGCCAATCAACGACGTCCGTTCTAACGGCAGGTTTTTGTAGCGTCTGTTTTTGGGAATAGCGTCGCTCTCTTCCTGCCTGGATTCTACGGTGAGCGGACGTATTCCGCTATTCGGCGGCTCCGCCCTTTTCTTTTTCATGGCATATCGGCGTTGGACTAAACGGGTCCTTCGCTTGATATTGCCATTTTAATATCTCACTTAAAAAATAACCTTAAACTTAAATCTTTCATTTAAGAAAATTTTGTAAGGGCATTGGCTGATTTGCTTCTCACAATAGTGCTTTACATGAATCTGTTGTCACCGACGCGATGGAAAAGTATTGTCAAGATGAGATGAAAAAGGAAAACTTCAAGATGTGGTTCAACGATCTTCACAACAATTCAAATATGTGCCGTTCTACACCATCCGTTCATTTTCTCGTAAATATGCGATTGTGAAAAGGTATATGTTTGAAAGATGCTATCAACAGGTATGAACTTCTTCAATTTATCTGGGCGTGGTCCAACAGAATTTCTGAGATCGTTTTTCCTTTTCAATATTTAAATCTCGCAGTAGTCATACTGTTTACTTCGACAAGAAATGCATAAAATTATGGTTTCTATGAACTAGAAAGCGAACTATATGGTGGAACTTTTACAGCAGTAATCCATTAATTTGATTATTTTCATTAGAAGATCATAACGAATGACGATGTTGAAATGATCAGTATTAATCTATCTTCAATGTTGTTGAAGTAAAATTCTATGCACCTTTAATATTTTATAGAATGAAGGATTTAAGAATGTTCGTATATAATAATGAAATATTTTGATAATATAATTGTAATAGACAGATGCATCTCGTTTCCTCATTTCTCTCCCCATTCCCCCCATTTAATTAAAATAACACTATAATAAAGAGAATTGTTTATTTAAATATATTTGTGTATTTTTCTGTGTTTTGATTTACGTGTCTCTGAATATTATCATAAAGTGCCAAATTAATTTATTACAATTATATATTATAGAATTATTAAATATAAATATTTAAAAGTAAATATTTAACACTTGGCACAATTTAAAATATGTTCAAGGATATACAATCTTCAAGCAAGAAATATATTCTCAGTTCAGGTGAGTCTAAAGTTTATTATTTATATTTTACCATGAAGATTCCTCAGTTTATATTTATGTACTTCCTTCACATCCAATGTTTACTAACCACTAACGATCACTGGCCATTAATTAATAACAAACTTTCTCCTTTATTATTCATATTAAAATTGCATATATATTTATAAATATCCTGATTTTTATTAATTTAAATTTCAAATTCTTCTTTCTATTTAATTTTTTTTCTTCTACCTAACAGAGTCAAATCATTAATATCAGGAGTTGGGAAATTTCAGATAATTTTACTCCTAGGTATTTCTTTGTATCAAGTAGCAAAACATAACACTGTTCCAGAGGGCTTTTTCATATGCAGTATTTATAAGCTCCGGTGCATTCCGCTTAATATTTAAATATTTACTAAAAAATAAAGCACTGGAGCAGAACTCAGCTGATACAGTTGCGGTTAGTTCTGGAATTCCTCATCGCCTTTCGGAAATCATTGAGTCTACTCTTGTGAGAGATAGATAGCACTCCTCCATGTACAATTCGATATGTGTCATATGTTAAGCACTTTGTTAGGAAAGAACGCAAATGATTAGAGATGGGAGGAGGATATAATTTAAGCTTTGGTTTTGCGGAAGCGCTGTTACGCCGGACTCCAGAGCGCAGTATTTAAAAGCTCCAGTGAATTCAGACTAAGAGTTAAATATTCACTAAAAACAAAGAAGTACTGAAGTTGAGCTCCGGTGCAAATTAAGCACTGGCCGCAATTCACTCGCATTTTGATAAGAGCATCTTATCTCTTATCGGAAACAGTTCAGCCTAAAAAAACAAACAGGTGATGGAACTCTAAATAAACACTGGATACATAATTACATTTGATTGACTTGGAGTTAAATTGTTTTTGTTCTTATCAAAGGGTTATTTGAGTGAATTGTAGCTGTCAGGTTGGTTGAGGTTAGCTCAGTTGGCAGAGTATTGGTAGCTTTAGCCAAAGGTTCCGGATGAAAATCCTGATCTGGATACTTTTTCACTCAGTTATAAAATTATAACTCGATAATCTACTTTGTAAATTAATTTGCTCATAAAAAAAAAATAATTTATTTTGTTTAAAACTGTTGAGGAATTCTTAGCCAAGTGCAGGGAAGGGGGTGGCACCTGAAAAATCTAAACCCCTGCACAATGAAGCTATGGATGAGATGCCAGGTGTCAGGTTCAAGAAACCGACAAAGGCCCAATAAATGCATATATTTTTTTAAATAGTAATTTTAAGGGTTTAACAATTTTGCATATTCTATAGCTTTTATATTAAGAGTGTTCTCAGATTTTAAATTTTCATCGTTCAATAATGCACTTCTTTCTAAAAAATTCGCGAAATAATTTTTATCAGAATTGGAACATTCAGGCTGTTAAACATGAAAACTTCAGGCTACAAATGTTAAAGAATCAAGCATTTTAAAATTTCATTTAACTATAGTACATTCTTGAAGTATAATTGTCTGTTTCCTGATGACAACTTTTCAATGAATAGCATACCTTTAAAATTGGGTTAAAATGTTATACATGGCAATATTTTCTGAAAGATTGCTTGCATTTGTAAGAAATTCAAAAACACAGTTTGATTTCTTGGTATTTACATTAAATTAGCAAATGTTATGCATTTACAAATGAAAATGCTGACAGAAAGTACTATTTTTCATTTATGAATGTTTGCTTTTTATCTTATTTATACTGATTATTAATTTCAATGAATCTCTGAGATCCCAATATTTTGTCTACGCACAATATATTGTCCCAATATTCTGTCGCAGTCAAAAAATGAAGAAATTAGTAAAGAAAAATTATTTACCTCTTCATAAAATAGATCTTCGTTATATATTGCTCTCTTTGGGGAGATAAGAAAAAAGTGAGATACGATCATAAGCATTAAAAAATTCAGAAAGATAATTTTGATTTTAAAATGTTTTATTTTGTCTAGAAAATGTTAAATTATATGCTTATTACAATTTTCTCTATAAATTCCCAACTTAGAATTATATTAACTTATGACTATTTACATAATCAGTAAAAATAGTTTTTTTAAGTATTTTTTCATAAGCATTCGATGGTTATCTTGAATTTTTTGACTGCAATTCATGTTTTCTCCTCAAAAATTCCTGTTACAATACATTAATTTGGTGTAGTCAACGAACGCGATTATGAAAAATTCACTGCTTTTTTTTTATGCTTTGTAGAAAGTTCAAGCAAGTGAATTTATTTAAAAATATAGCATTTTTGTTCTGTTTATTTTTTAAGAAAAGGAACAAGAAAGAAAAAAAGAAAGAATTATTTAACGTATCTTTTTAGGATTTCTAAATTGATTTATCAACGTATAATTGTAAATTAATTAATATTAAACTATTATTTGATACAAGTGCATTTATTTTTAATATTGCAGTCTTCGTTTTTTATTTACAATTTATTTTCTACATTTAAGTCTTTAAAATGTTGCATTGCTGCAGTTTCATAGCGCTTTGGCACATTTTGATGAGCCTTTACTGGTGCATAATCTATTGTTGTTTCAACTCCCATACAATTGTACAAGTTTCAGAGAATATTTGGCAATTTATCAACTGTGGTGGGCCAATTGTACATAATTTTACGTGATACACCTTTGTACGTAATTTTTATAATTCTAGCATATCAGGAAGTGGATTAAAAATCGATTGCTAAATTCCATCTTTACATTCCATCTTTTATATTTTTGGCTTTTAGTTAAATAAAAAAAATGTGAAAAGTGCTGTTAATGTGAAGATAGTCATTGCTTATTAATCGAGGAATGGAAGAAAAAAAAAAGCAATATATCTGAATGAGCGATATAAGGAGAAGTTATTGTACTTTAATTGGGATACCTGACAGGCAAATACATGTAAAAAAAAAAAAACATTAACAATATGGAGTAAACTCCTTTACTCTTTGTTGAAGATGATAAAAAGTGAAGCATATATTAGTATTTTCTTTAACAGAAGAGAATTAAAACTAAAATTGCATAAATTATGCAGTTTTTTTTTTTTTTTTTTGTGACATAAAAAAGACAATTTAAGTTTTTCATCATCCTGTAAAGTAATGAATTCTATCAAATTGAAGAATGATTTGGATATGATAGTAATCTAAAGCCATCTATTTCGTCAACTGACTTGCTAAGCTCAGCTGAGACCACCAGCGTCACATGACTACTCTAAATCAGGGAAGCACGGTAGCCCGTCTTTTTCGTTAGCCCTGCCCATACCCATCCTGGCAAAATGAAGACAAACTTTCAATCAGGCCAGCAGAATCAAGACAGTTCTTTTAATAGGCCAGACCAATTAAAAAAAATAAATGGATTGGGCCGATCCAATAAAAAAAATTAGACCAGTCGGCCAATAAAATATCCAAAGTGGACTGACCGGTTCGATGTAACTAATTTAAAAGGGTTGCACTAAGCTGATCAAATATGAATTATTTTCAATGGACCTGTCTGGGCTGAGAATAAGTTATAAATGTGGTTAGTCTGGTAACATTATATAGAAATTAAAGCCTGGGCTTAATTTTTTCAGTAGCCTGGCTGGGCCAAAGCCAGGCTCAGGCTTAAATTTTTTTCTATGTACTCGACATGGACTTACTTGTTCCCGGAATAGGTTGGGAAGACCTCTTTTTTTTTTTTTTTTTTTTTTTTTTTTTTTTTACTAATAGTTATAATAAACTTTTGAATCTTTGGAAATATATTTTAATAAGATAAGATAAATAGCTTCAGAAATCTACTTTTATACTATTATACAGCTTTAAAAGTTATGATGTTTTTAACTATCTTTTTTCTTATAGTCTAAACTGCATTATTTTTTTTAATGCAATATTTGAATGTAATATTGCATTACAAGAGTGTAAGTGATCATTTAATGTTGCTATTCTGTATTTTGTGGTTGTGGACATAAAGGTTGAAATACACTGTAAAATTTTTACTTAAAAGAATCTTTAAAAAAATCTTAATTGTATGTTAACAAAAATCAGAATGTATATATTCAGTTTTAGAACTGAATCAGGCCCAATTTCATTGATTTTTGCCAGGCCGTGAACAGCGAAAATATAAACGGGCTAGGCTCGGGCCAAGTTTTAGTTTTTACACTGTGCCAGGCCTTGATAGCTTTCACTTCGGCAAGGTTGGGCCTGGAAATTGCGGCTTGTGCAGACCTCTACAAGACATCTTAAAGACCATTTGAGTTGGGTATTCAAGTTTCAATCACAAAAAACTACATTCTCAAATTATAAGTTAACAGTTAAGGTCACAGAAGAAATAAAATTTGTGAATGATTTCTTTATTTATGAATTTTTCAAAGAACTCAATTATAATTTAAGAATTTTTATGTATTTGTCATATTGTATGCTAAAATAATGATTGAAAATAAAAAATAATCAAGTACTGGGTCACTCGGATAGTTCTGTGGTTTTTTGATGATAAATACCAATAAAGCAGTAAAAAATCACAAGAAAATGTTATTGAATCACATAAGCACCATTCTGTTCTATGGCTTCTTGCCATCATTACAGCAGCTGGAAAATTCCCTTTTCAAAAAGTCATTAGGTTTATTCATAAAGAAGTTATCAAGGTCTGTTTTTTAGTGTCTCCGAAAAAGTGAACTCCTGGTCATTCAAAGAATTTTGAAGTGACCTGAAGAGAAAATCTGAGGGGACCAGGTCTGGTGAATAAGGGATGCGGATGGGGGTGACACAAAACATCCCAGCCATACTCAATAAGTCATGGTCGACATTCATCGCAATGCAGGGCAGGTAATGCCATGATGGAAGGTCACACCTCTACGATTGGTCAGTTCTGGCTACTTTTCTTCAATTTTTGCTTTTAAAAATGCCATTTGGGAGCAGCATTTTTGTGAATTTATTGTCTGATTTAGTGGCAAAAACTCATAATAAATAAATTCTTTTTAGTCCCATCATACACAAAGCACTACTTTTTGCAGCACCCCCCCCCCCCCACATCTCATGTTACTTGGGGAGGTTCATCCGGATTACCCCATGATCTTTCCCTTATAACATTATTATATCATATTAATTTTTCATCTCCAGTAATGAGCCATTTGAGAAAAAGGATCTTCTTCATTTCGTTTCAGCAAAGAATAACATGCTGAAATTCGAGCAAGCATATATTGCAGTGTTACAATATGGGGTACCTACACATCATAACGACTTTCACACCCAGTCTTCTTCAAATGATCATGCACCATACTTTTTGGAATATTTATTCTATGTGATAGTTTCTGAACTATGCAACATGGACAGAGCTTTCATCATCTTCGAGGCCGAAATTTACATGCTTCTCAAATTACCTTTGAACTATGTCACTTGAAACAGCACTTTGTCCAAATACAGCACAAAATTTACAAGCAGTTTGACTAGCATTTTTGAAATAAAAGAACAGACAAAAATGAACTTTTTTGTTCTCTATTCTTAACACTGCACTGAAACAAAAATTCAGCTACAATGTAAGCGAGAATTATGTCGAATGTACACAGAGTCATTCGAGGTCACTCCTAATTAGCAATAGGAAATTAACTAGACCGAACCATGCTTCTCTAAAGAACTTTCCAGATGACCCAATACAGATGTCAAGAAAGATATTTTGTTTTTAAATCATGCATTGATGAAATAATCTGTTATACCAATAACTGATCTGGTGTCCACATCATGTTTGAAAAGTGCTTGTATTAATGTTGTAATTAACAACATTTTAATTTGCCTACTAAACGAGTCTAATGGACCCAACAGGTACATTCAAAATAATTCTTCTCATGAAAAAAAGTAAAAAAGGACTGATTCTGTAAATATGTGACTTTTTCTGTAAATATGTGAAAATGTCACATATTTACAGAATTTTCAGTCTTTTTTTTTCCATGAGAAAAATCATTTTGAATGTACCTGTCGGGTCCATTGGACCCGTCTGGTAAGCAAAATGTTAATCAGTATTAAATTCAAATTTTTTTCTCCTGGAAGGAGATTTCTGTACTCCCAGGGAGACATGGTAGATCTATAAAACTATTTTCTAGACCTTTAACACACACACACACACACACAAAAAAAGAGGGAGAGAGAAAAAGGTGATTTTCCCATGTCACTTCTTCAATTTACTGCTACTTCCTAATAAATACAATTCATAGTCTCATGTGAATTTTGAATAATAAAACAAAGTGTAAATAGATAGGTGCAATTTCATTTATATATTGAGATTATTAGAAAATGTAGTTGCAATCAACAATCTGCCCCAAAAATGTTATGCTTAAGTTTACAGAAATCTAATCTTTATAAATTAAAATCGCTCACTTAGAATTTGAAATAATTTCAGAATTCTATATAGAGGGACATACTTGAAAACTGGAAAAAATTAAAGGGGCATTTCGAAAAATCGAACTTTTTTCGCCTCACATACCACACAGTAATTCTGTGGGATGGTCCCCATGAAAATTGGACAACACAAGTCACAATATGTCTATCACAATATGTCACATGCATCACAATATGTATAGAGATAATAAATATTTTTACCTCTGAGAATAATTTGCAGGTTTTGGGGGAGGAGATGGAGGTGTAGGTCGCTCTTCAGGATGTCTGAAGTAAAATAAATAAATAAATTCTATTACGAGTATGAAATAATATAATTTAAGGTTTACATATGTAAATTTTTCTAAAATTATACATTCATTATAACAATGGTGTAACTTTCAATATGAATTGATTACAATGGTCTCAGAATTTTACAAATCAATCTTAAAGTTCAAGGAAAAATTATTTAATTAAACAAACCTTCAACAATTGTTTTTCTACAAAATTACTGTATTTACAGCATATATTTTGAAATTCACACAAACAAAACTATGAAAATTTGTCAAATGTCCATAGATTTCAAAGAAAATTTCAAACCATGCCCTTTGAAAAGAATCAAATAAGAATCATCACTTTATGTACATCAAATTGGAACAATAAAAAACATTACAATACTGGTATTTCTTTTTCTAGTTTCAAGAATAAAAGAAGCAATGGATACATATTCTTCAGCTTATGTACAAAACTTGCATTCTTAAGGTTTAAAAGATAGAAACAGTAATGCTTTCAGTAAATTTCATACAAACATTTTGAAAAACAGAAAGCTTTCATAATACATCATTCTATAACAAATTATTACTCATTTGTTGGACAAAAAAATACCACCATTGCTTTTGAATAACCCATATTTTTTTTTTTTTTTTTTTTTTGTCAAGCGAAATTATAAATGACTTTTAGAAGGAAAAGTATACATTAGTATTACTATCAGAATAAGAGGATCACATATACATTATTTCTGTAAAACTAAATAGATAATTCCTTTTTTCCTTTTCTGAAAAAGTCTTTTAAAAGCAGGAGCACAAAAAGCATATTAAAGCAAGAATTATATAAGTAAATATGGTAATATTAAGAGCATTAAAGATATATTTCATTTCAACATAAGCATAACATAATTAATTATATGAGATGGTTTTCTTCAACAGTAATTTTAGAGCTATATCAATATTTTCATAAGTCATCAGCAAATCTCATAAAATTTTTATGTACTTAATCAAAAGAAATCCACTGTTCATTTTTAAATTATAGTAATAATAAATCATTTTCAAGATTTTGTTTATAGTTTGCCCAATGTACTAATTAGAAAACAAAAGCTATTTAAACTTATAGCTATTTTTTCTTAAATGAATACGACAAGTACATTAGTTTAAAATTACTCTGAATAATAATCATGAAGTAATATCTATTCATTATACATTAGTCATACTTTTTTTAAATTTGAGATTTGTGAAAAGTTGAATCATTCTTTATAGAAATACAATTATTAATTGAAAGGGGACTCTCACAAGCAATTTTAATATGCAGTCTTTGTATGTAGAAGTTTGGCATAAAAAAATCTAAATACTAATATAAAAAGAAAATTTTATACTTCAACAAAACATGATATATACCATTAGTTAGTAATAGATTTAGAAGCCATAACAATAATAAGGATAACTTATCAAGAAAAAATGAAAAAAAAAAAACCCACAAAATGTTGCATACACCATTTAGGAACAAATGCAGGTCTTTTGGCAGTTTGAAGCTAAGATGGGTATGACATGTTCTTAGCAAAAGTATATTCGATTAGTTTATTTTGTTTTTTTTCTAAATAAATGTTTCTGTTCTGTCAACAGATGATCTTTTCTGCATTCTTCAAACAAATAGTAACGTCAAGTAGATGCTTTAGAACTGAGCAACAGAAATCGTAATAAAAAAAATCGTATGGTTACTGTTTCTTATACTATACAACAGATGGCGACACTGCATCAAATTTACATTATTTTAAAAATATTTGTACTTTTGAGTATTTTGAATTGATTTTTCTCAATGTTTTCAATTATCAAATTCCTTGCATTTTTGTATTGCCATATTAATGAGAGATATTAGCATTATTATTTATCTAAATCCATTCTAGTTTCAAAACTTCTGTAATCCGGAATTTTCTATAATCCGGAATCACCGTAATCGTGACGATTCCGGATTAAAGAAGTTATACTGTATTGGAAAATTCTCAAGATTTAATTCCCCTACTCCTTCAATGTTTCTAAAAGAAGATTGTTATTCTGACATGACCAATACAGATGACTTGCAACATTTACAAAAAAGAATTAGCTACTATTCAAAGTTTTTGAGGGATTTAAGAAGTTGTTTCAGAAAAGAACATTTGGGACAGTTAGTAATGAAGCATACTCATAGTAAACTTACCCGAGAAACTGAAATTTGAGAAGTCTTGATAGCGGTGATTTGAAAAGGCAGGTATATTGGCCTTTGGCGAATGTCATCGAAAAAAATTGAAGGTAATGAATAGAAAGTTCAAACACACTTAAAATGGCCTTACAAATTTTCATAAGACCTATTCAATGTAGTTATCCATTGGAGATTAAAGCTAAAGAGATTAATTCGTCTGGATGCATGTTGAGATCAAATGACTTCAAAGGTGAGGCCAAATATGATGACTACAGCTCATATTCAAAATATTAGAATAATTGAGAAAAAGTAATAAGAAAAAATTATTTTTCATATATTTATTTTTGATATTAAGTAAATGCAATTTAATTTCTTATAAACTAAATCTGGAATGCTTAAATAAGATTTTAACATTTACAAAATATAAAATACAGTACAATAAATTAAGTATATAGCTTTCCGAAACACATCAAAATATCAGAATAAAATTTAGATTGGTTCAAAATATTAGAATATTTTATTTTACGCAACAATATTACCTTATGAATATGAAGTAAATTGTAGTTAATATTTTGTAGCATCCCCTTTAGCTTTAATAACAGCATACAATCGATCTTGCATACTATATACAAGGTGTTTACAAACATTTCTATCAATATTAGGCCAAATAGACTTTATACGTGCCAGCCACTAACTCAGTTTTACTTGAAGAAGGATTTTCTTGCAGTTTTTTCTTCATTATACACCAGAAGTTTTTGATGGGATAAAGGTCTGGTGAGTTTAGTGGCTAAGGAAGTACCTTAATGCTGTGTTGGCAGAACCAATTCTTAATTGACACCAAGGTATGCGGTGACGCTAAATCTTGTTGAAAGATGAAATCATGTTCAAATAAATCTTCTGATGATGGAATCATGTAATATTCCAAAATTTCTTGATATATCTGAGAGTTAACCTTTTCATAGACGAGGGATAACTTCCCACGTCCTTCTGCACTCATGCAACCCCAAACCATGACACTAGCAGCAAATTTTACGGAACGCATTCTTTATCAAATGCTTCTTGCTTCATTCTCCAAACTTGAATACTTCATTACCATATGAAACACAAAACATGCTTACATCACTAAATAGTATATTTTTTCAATCTTCATCGCTCCATAAACATCTTGATTTACACCAATTCAATCTTATACATTTTTGTTTTGAAGTCTTGAGAGATTTTGTTTTCAGTACACGAAATTCAAACTTAAATTTATGGAGACGTCTTAGTGTTGTCGATGTAGAAACTTCAACTCCTTCTTCTTTCCATTTCCGGTGCAAGAATCGCACACCTTTAAAATGGTTTCTCTTAACTATATGCTTCAGTTTTCTGTCATCTCTAGCAGATGTTTTTGGTTTTCAGCCACCATTTCGGCCATTATTTTGAAATTTTTCGTTTTTTTAATATTATGTTAGTATTTTACTAACACTTCATTGCAAACAATGTAAGTAATTCTCTATATAACATTGATTTTTACCATGCCAATACAAATCAACCATACAAAGTTTAATAGATTCAGGAATATCACTCATACGACTCATTTTAAGACGAAAAAGCAAACAAACTGCAAAAAGAATACTGATTTTAAATAAAATCGCCTGACTTTAAACAATGATGCCAACAGTTATAAATTGGTGATAATTAAAGGAGAATTAATGTGAAATATTCTAATATTTTGAACCACTTGAATAAATATTCTAGTATTTTGACTTTTCAAAATAATTTTTTTTCAATTAATCTTTTCAAAAATTATATTAATTTTAAGATAATAGATAAGTTTAATCAACAATAAGTTCTTAATAAAAATATCATTTGCATATTTGCATTAAAAGACATTAAATTACCAAACGATATTTTCAATTTGTAAAAAAAGGTAATTATTCTAATATTTTGAATATGAGCTGTAGTCATCATTTCATGAGAAAATCTTACTTTATATGGTCGGATAATTAAGATTCCTGTGACATGATCTTATCAAGGAATTTATGCTTTTGAGTAATTTGCCACTGACTCAAAAGAGGTTGAGAATATTGTGGAATCTTTCTAAATTTCATTCTACTGGGAGATCATGTGACATAGTTTTTTTTTTTTTTTTTTTTTTTTTGGTGGTATATTTGTTGTAAATTCTGACTGTTTTGTTTATTTCATTTTATTATTATAATTTATTTGACAAAAATAAGACTGTTCTAATTAGTTGAGCTGTAAATCATGTACAAGAAAGATGTACTGTATTTGAGATAATATTTTTGATCCCCTTCTTAAAAAATGCATTTGTTCTGTCAACTAAAGAGAACCTTTTCTGCATTCTTCAAACTAAAAAAAATAAAATAAAATAAAATAAACCTGTGGCTGTACGATCCATGAAGGATCAGGGCCTACAGTGCCCAACTCTATTTTACTTGGCCCTGGGCCTCGAGGTGCTATGCAGCATGTGCCCTGGCCAGGTGGTCAGCCTAACATGAGACCCTCGGTGTTTAGTTCCCAAGCAAGCTTGGTACTCATTTTATCGACCCCGAAGGGATGAAAGGTTGAGTGAACCTTGCCCAGTCAGGAGCAGAACTCACGACCAGTAGCGTGGCAGACAGGTGTGCTGACCACTATGCTACTGAGCTTCGCATTCTTCAAACAAGTACAGTAGAACCCTGCTAATCCGAACTAATTGGTACCAGTGCCTGTTCCGATTACGAAAAATTTGGATTACCCGAAATTCCAATAAAAATAGAAAAGGAAAAGATGCATGCTAAAAAAATGTAAGTTATAAATGCTAAGTAGTACTGTAAACATTCTCTAATCCGGTATCCTAAGGTCCGGCACGACTTTCAGAAAAAAAATGATATTCTAAATTTAATCACTCCTAAAAGATCTTTATAATGGAAAATAAGCATAGATAAAGATCTTTATAATGGAAATCTTATCCAATGGAACTTCAGAATGAGGAATTACGTAACAACCCATTACAAATGGTTCAAAATCGAGAACCTATAAATAGCTCAGTAAATAAATTTTTATCACCTGAATTAAATACTTTTTGCATTTTAGAAAAGAATTTTATACTAGCTGGCAAACATACTGATATTCGCGATTTTTTAAAGATGGCTTCTATGAGTAGGCCCACAGTGCACGTTTTCATTTAATATTAGTGTACATATGTTGTACTTTTATATTACTGAGTGTTTTTTTTATTCTATTCAAGCTGTTTAAAAGAATAAAAAACATGCTTTATAGCCATTTTTTGTTTAATTCTAACTTCTACATGTTTTCCATGACATTCATCCTGTAATCCGGAAAATTTCGTAAGTTAATCTTTTCAGTTAATCTGTTCAAGTGTAATTTTCGAAAATAAAAGTGGTTCGGATTAAACGGAATTTTGGATTATCGGGGTTTTACTGTAGTAATATCTGGTAGATGCTTTAAAGAAGTGAGCAATGTTTTATTGACAATTTTAAATCACGTTCTTAGTTGAACTTTATTTTCGAACAAAAGATCAAATTTTGAGAAGAACAGATTTAATAAGATATAGTTATTTGATTTGGGAAACACCATACACATCAACTGTTTGTGTGATAATTTATATTTCAATAGCATGTAGAAGTTTAACAAACTACTTTTATTTACTATGCAATACAACTATAGCTTATCCCAAATTGGTACCTTCTTCACAAACTATTTAGCATAGCCATCCGTTGTATCAGACATGCTTTATATAAAAAATGTATAATCATCAAACAGGAAAACTTTGTATAAAAGATGCATTTTAATTAAAACCAATTTTTTATATTAAAAACTAGGAGGCTCTGCCCCCTAAGAGCTACGCTTGCCAACCCCTGTTCAGACACAGAAAACTTTAAAAGGATGCTAATTTTGATTGGCTTTGAAAAAATTTCGGAAGGCTGAATTATAATTTTAAAAAAACAGCGGCGATCTCCCTGTTAACGGGCTGTTTTCGTCTTTGATTAAATCAAATCAGTGAAAAATTTGAAAATAAGCTAATATAAAGTTAAGTAAACAGACTGTCTCCCGGTATCTTTTAACAATGCTATAAGAAAGTTCTTTTAAATAAGACATTTTAAATGAATCGTTTTAAATCTGATGTGATTTTCATCAAAGTTTTCATAATTTTCATTTTGTTAGAAAGGAAATATTATTTGTGCTGTCTTAGAATTCACAACAATAGTTTAAAAGATTATCTCAAAATATGAAATAAATGTCTCGCGCAAATATATTTTAAAACTCTTTGGCAATATTATTGTTTGGCCATTTTAAATGTGATGTAATTTCCTCCATTTACGACTTTTAACACATATTAATGAGTTTATTATTTTACAATTTTCTTTCTCTTTTAAAATTCACGTGTAAATATAGTTTTTATGACTTAATTTTCTATATTTTCCTGCTTTTAAAACAATAATTTCTAATTTGAAAGTTTTTTTCTGTTTATAACAGTCACATGTAAATAAGTTTTTAATTTGAAGGAAATATTATTCTTTGTGCTATTTAAAAAATTGGCAACAATTTAAAATAATACCCTTTTCTAAAAGATGTAAAAAATCTTTCTCGAAATGCAGACATTTTGAATAAAAAATGGAAATAAATCCTCAAAAAATGAATCAAATTAAAAAAATAATTGCAGTCTGCACAACACGAACTTCTAATATAAAAAATGATTAAATTCAAACATTTTAATGGAATGATTTTGACCAACTTTAACATTAAATATCTCTTAAAATAATTGAAATGATTTGAAAACTGTCTGCATCAGCTTGTTTATCAAACATTTCTCTATAATACCACCTATTTTCACATTTTTGTATGCAGTAGTTTTCTTAATATTAAAGAAGAAAGCCCCCTCCCCGGTCAAAAACAAAATTAAAAAATAATGGCGGGATAACTTTAGTTACCTTTTTTTAGAATAGAGAGATGGTTTAAAATATCACAAATATTTACAAGCTACTGCGTGCAATATTAAAATTTTAGCAAAAACTATGAAATTTTAAGCTATTTTTAATTTTAAAAAATTAGCTTTTATCAAAATGTGATTTTCTGGACAAAGTTAATCTATTTGATTGCAGTTATTTTTAAAAATTTTTATATAAAATGCAAGTTAAATAATATTTTTAACAAAGTATTTCTATTTTCCTGATTACCTAAATTTGTTTGGCGGAGGTACCCTTCCACGATCCACATTCATTGGTTTGGCAGGTGGCTGAGACATACTTCTTGCATATCTATATGGATCATGAGGAGAACGATTGTTTATGCCAGATGATGAATTATACACATCACCCCTATTTTTATCATTTGGGTTAGATGAATACTGATTATAAGAATCACTACTATAGGATGAACTATCAAATGTTCCCTGAAATAGAAAAATAGTCAATTAAAACCAATGACAAATAATAAAACATAATAGATATTTCAGTAAGTTAACAAAATCGTCTGAGCAAGTCTTATGAGGTATAATTATTTGATGATATAAAAAATGCAGTTTGCATTACTTTATCTTTTTGTTTATAGCAGTATTTGTGTTATTTTCTTAAACGAGGAGTGGTTTAACTAACAACTAATAAGTTTAAACAAGTAATTACAAATCATCATGAACCTCCATTGCATTTGATGCAAATGTACACACTAGAGTCAACACTAGATACAGTGCCGAAACTAGATGGAGGCAGAGGGGGCATGTGCCATGGATGTCAGGGCGGAAAACAAACGGGGTGCCAAATGAAGATTGGTTTCTGAGTTCTTAAGAACCTACACTAATTACGCAAAGAAACTTGCAAGCTAATGTTAAATCTATAGGAGCGTTCTTTTCAAATTTCTCGTTTGCATTTAAATATTTTTGAATGATTTTTTTTTCTTATGATAGCTGAGGTTAATCTTTAACGTTGTTAGTTTATATGTTTTCTATTTTGGTTGCAGGCTAATTTCACTTTTGGAACCAGTTCCAAAAGTGAAAGTAACTTTATATATATAAAAAAAAGCTGCAACCCAAATTGAAAAAGTAAACATTAACCTGATTGAAGATCAACCTCAGCTGTCCCAAATAGAAAATATCATTTAAAAATAATAAAATGCAAGCAAGAAATTTGAAAAGAATGCTCTCCTAGGTTTTACATTAGCTTTCAAGTTTCTTCACGTGACTAGTGTAGTCTCTTAAAGACAATGTGATTCATATCACTGTGACTTTAAATGTCTCATTTGTAAATTTAGAGCTACCGTAAAAACTGTGAAAATGAAAACTGTCTAACGAAATCCTGTTTTCAATGAAACAGTTACGTGCTCCCAACAGAAAGAATACTAACAATTATACCTGCTAAGACAGAAAACTGTATAAAGCAGAATTTTTTTCTGTTCCTTTGGATTTCGTTTTCAAGGTTTTAATGAATCAATATTTGACAAAGCTGATTACGTAATTCAGTATTATGTACTTTTTTATTGCATATTTTAAATTTTAAAATAAGGCGGCTATTAGAAGCTTAGTAAAATTTTTTTTGTATGTTTACGTTGCAGAACGGAAGGGGGGGGGGGGGGAATATGTGTTTGCCACGGATGCAAAAAAGGCTAGTTTCGTTTCTGTTAAGATATAACTTAAGAACAGATAAATTTGGAATAAAAATAAATTATTTCAATTTTATATGTGCATTTATATCATTTAAGAACAAATCTAAAACCTATTTGAGTTTCTTTTCTCCGATTTGGCTTAGATGTTATATATTCCTGCGGTCGCCATCTTAGATTTCTCGGCGATGTTTTGTTAGAGTTTATCGATAAGGCAACCCCGACGAGTCACGTGTTCTGGCAACCCCATTAAGCCTAACATGCACATAAATCTGCTTGCCGACATTTACTTGGCAGAAAAGGGGTTTTCACGCGAAGAAAAAAATCCAAGATGGTGGCCACAGGAATATATAACATTTGTTCCTCCAATTTTATTTACTACAGAGCAATAATTAAATACAATAGCCTATTTTAAATTGTATTTCTGTTATATTGCTCTTTAGTCACCCTCCTCCCCACACCCCCCCCCCCAAAAAAAAAAAAATTAAAAATAAAAATTCTACTTTAAGTGCACTTTTTAATTAACTTTATATATGAATCAGTTACAATACATGTAATTCTCTATCAATAATTTACTAAGAAATTTGTAATCTGCATATAAACTAAAATTTTGAAGACAAAACACAAAACATGTACTCATATAAGTTTTAGAGTATTATTTTTTTAAATTTTTTAATACATTTGCATGACAATTCGGCTATTCTTTTCAGTTGCATAGAGAGGACACCAAGAAGGAAGTCATGAGGGTCACAAAGCCTCTTCTGAATCAAAGAAAATTCTACAAAACAACACAATTGTATGCATATTAATAAAAAAAAAAATTGCTATATTGAGGAATGTGAGCCTTCCCAAAATAAGACCCCTCCTAAAAAAGGGGAGGGGCAAGGTAACTAAATTTAATTTTTTGAAAAAAAATTAACCATTTGGCCAAAATTTAACCACAATATACCATTTCGATATTTTCTCCCTAGGAGAAATTATGCAACAGAATTTTGTCTTAAATTGATCACCAGACAGTGCCCATTGACTATCAAACATTCTGTGGCCATGTTTCTACGAGCGATTTTTTTTTTCTTTTTGTTACACAAAGAAAACTTTGTGAATTTTATATGGCTATCTTATACAAATCTGCTGGGCAAAATATCCCAATTTTAGCTTAGAAGTTTTCTTAATCAAAATCACAGAAAACAAATATTCTCATAGCATGCCAATTCAAGAGTAAGCATTTTCTTATACGCTAAAAGACATGTTTCATAAAATGTAATGATTTCAGAGTTATAGACACGAAATATCTTCATAATCATCAAAAACAACATTAGGAAAAAGGACAATATATAGTACTATTTTTATTAAGACAAAATATTGTTAGCTCAACTCACCAGTCGACCATTAGACCTTTCTAATGAATGTGGTTGGCCACTTCCAGTGTTAATGTAATCTGGAGGCTCTCGTTGGTCACGCCCTGATGAAATATAAATAGTGTTAAGTTTGAGTCGCAACTTTTAGGCATAAAAAAATCATAATCAAAACAATTTAAAAAATAACATAAAATAAAATAAATTAGTTTGCAAGCAAGCAGCAACCACCACCACAAAAGCAAAAAGCTCTTCGATAGCTGAAGCAAGTGCAGAATTCACAAGTATCATAGCAGTTACAAAATGCAGAAGTAAATGCATACATATGTTTTTATTTCTGCATATGTATGCATTATTCTTTTATACATACGAGTATCTATATAACAGAGTAGTAATAACAGAATAATACATCTAGTCTTAACTCAGATTCAATTAGAATTAATCAGACTTTCAATAGATTAAATTAAATATCTAGTATCCAGAGATTTGTAACAACTAAAACAGTTCAAGTAAACTTTCTTTTCTTAAATTTTTACTTTTAGCTGATTTTCCATGAGGGAGGAAGGGAGAGGGGATTCAACAAATAGCAGTTTAATTTTATTTAAACAGATCTGAAAATATTTATAAATACAATAATTTTTTCAAAAATTTCTTTTTTGACAATGTGTAAACCTACAGTTCTTATCTCATAATATTTGAAATAAATAAATAGATAAAAATCCTTAAAAAATGCATTACACAACTTTTTAATTTAATGAGGAGAAAACATAAAATTGATATAAAAAACTGACATGTAGCAGATTTGAGTCATCTTTGTATATAAATATATAACACAGACATGCATGCAATTACATTAATGATAGAGTATATAAGCGAAGAATTTAATGCAGAAAAGCCAAGAATGTAAGCACCAAGATTGATTGCTTTAGCTTCTTAAGTGGAAGGCCAATTAAAAATACCTTCAATTAACAGTGAATGCCGACCTCTAGCAAAAAGTCTCTCTTGAGCTGTTCGGTAGTGTGTTGGCTTGCTTGTTCTATCCACTCGTGGTGGTGGCTCTGGTTGAGCAGAACGACCTTTTGATATTGTTTCACCTCCTATTCATAGGCAGTTTTAGATTACAAACCAAAATACTCAAAACCATTAAAATTTTTGCAATACAAGGGAAGTAATCCACATTAAATCTTAAAACTTTTCCATAGCTTTCCCTTCAGATATTCAGCTTATTTCTTGACATCAAGATATATTTTTGGTTTATCATGTAACATCATTGCTAATACTCAAAAAAATTCAAAATTCAATAATGCACATTTATTAAGGATGAGTGCTTTTATGGACATGCAAGATTTTGCTTTTTTGTACAAGTAAGAAGCAAATATAATTTTAAATGGTATAATCAAGCTATTTGTTGTGAATGTATGCAAAGTACAAAATGCAAAAGTGCAATTTTTCTAACATGAAAGTTTGTGAAAAAATTATTGTGTAATTTCTTCTAAACATAATTTGTTATATTTTAACAATAAAATTTTATATGGAGGAAAAATTGAATAGTTTTGATTCTGTCACAGAATTTATTTAATTCCAAACTACACAATGAAGTTTTATTTATTTATTTATATTATTATTAATCCAATAAATAGAAAATACTAAAATTTCACATAAAAAGTTTTTTTTTTTTTTTAAATTTGAATCTTTTAGTAAATTTTGCTGCAGTCTAACAGTTTAAGAATAAATTTAGAGAACTGAATATTTAAGAATTCTAAACAATGCTTCAACATAGAAAAGCTAAATAGCATAAAATATCAATAAGCATAGCACAAATGTATTTGTATATTTTAGATGTATGGATAAAATAAGTTGTATTGTAGTTTTTACAACTTAACAGCAGAGTTAAGTAAATTAGAGTAAATATTAAGTAAATACTTTAATCATTTGCAGGTAACATTTTTAAAAACTGGAGTTTTTTATTTCACATTTCCTAGCTAGCCTATTTTTACCCCCTCCCCCCCCACCCCTGTCTTTATTAAAAGTCTGAGTTTTGAATACAATGAACTGCAAATATCTAAACTGCATACTATTTAAAAAAAATAAAAAACCTTTTGATTACACAGAAAGTAAAAAAAGAGAAAATCATGATGCCAAACTTTTTTTTTTTTTTTTTTTTTTTTTTTTTTTTTTTTAACATAAAAGCAAAATTTAATATAAACTAGTAATTACCAGGATTATATTTAGCAGGGCTCATAGAATCTCTTGAATCAGATGTTGGAGGTAAAGATTCCTGCAAAAAATAAATAAATAAATAAAATAAAAATATATACGTATATATTATTTATTTAAATACACAGAATAAAATTACGAATTAAAGTTAACTTATAATAAATTATAGTTATTTAATTATAAATTCAAAAACTTACTTGTTGTTGAAGAAATTCAAAAGGTAACTGTAAATAAGATACAAAAAAATAAATAAATAAGAAATATAAAATTAAAATATACATTTGACAAACTAAGATAAATAAATTAATACAACTGTAATGGAAATGCATTTACCATAAAAAGTTGTACTGTTTGTAAAAGCAATATGTATTATGTCACATTTCCTAGATAGTAACTATTTTATTTATTAATCTTTTTAATTCTTCACCATTTATTTTAAATAAAACAAGTATAATGAATGCTGATAAATTAGTGCGAGACTTTTAGAGTTAAAATAAGAAGAACATCATATTAATATGAAAGAAATTTCATCTTTCAAAGACAAATAATAAAGATTATATTTTCAAAAAAATCATAAGTTAATAGATGATACTTGGTATTAATTTTATCATTAGCATTAATTAGCATCTGTAAACTAAAACAAAGTCTTTCAACATAAAATTACAGTTTTTAAGTCAGAAAACAAACAATGAAAATATAAAGACACTAAAAATAACTGATAAATGTTTCAATTGACTTATTTTTAATAGATGTTTGTTAATAATTATTTGCGCAAAAAACTGTAATCTGCACTGGTTAGAAAAAAAGATGAAACAATGTTGAGTAAAAGCATCATGCCACACTGTTGAATATGTACAGCACTAGTTAAAAGATAAAACCATATAAACTTAGAAAACATTTTAAACAAATCTAGGTATTTCTTCAATTTAAAAAAAGGACATTTACTGAACATTTAATCTATATTCAATGACAAAAAACACTCCAATGGAAAACAAAGCTTATAGCAATATTTAAATGATATGCAATAGAATTTTCATAGAAATATGGTCTGACTAATTCATTAGCTTTTCCATTTATTATGCATAAAATAATTAAATATTGGGTTATTGCAAAAGTACATACGCAATTTCCGATGCATTGAGTTTCGAAGTGTACCCAAGTTGTTTTAAATGGCAAAATGCAGTCGAATTATCAACATTTAGTCTCTCAGCAATCTCTTCAGTAGTAATCGTTGGATTATTATTCACTAAATCACAGATTAAGTCATTATCAATGCCAGAAGGTTGCCCAGAGCGAATTTTATTGTTTAGATTGAAATCACCATTTCGAAATCATCAAAACCACTTTTTAAGTGCCCTAAGAGCAGGAGCACAATCCAAATAAACATTTTGAATATTTTTTGTAGCACTCACTCCTTTTTAAGACTCATAACATGACGAAAATGTAACTTTTTGTTTTCTATTTTGAACACAAATATACCTTGCACACAAATTAATTTAAAATTTTTTATTTTAACATTATGTTTACTCACGACACATGTAGATAACTGTCAGTTAATAATATGGTATAAAAGAAACATCAGCATAGTCAAATTTGCAAACTTCTGCCATCTATGAAATAGGGCACAGACTTTTGCAATCGCCCAATAGAATCACATAACAAGAACTTTACAATCATTTATGGTTAATAATAAATTAATTTTTTGCTCATACAAATGAAAAAATTAACAAATCATCAAGCAGATATTATCAAATATTTCCCCATAATACAGTAATCTTTTGATATATCGTCCCTCGTAACATCACTCTTTTTTCATGCTTCACCAAAAATATGTTCCATTTAGCTACAGTTTTATGTAACTTAATGTAATGTCAATAAAAATAATTGTGTGCATTGTTAATTTTATTAATAAAATTATAATATGCATATAAATTAGCATTTTGGAATAAGTATAAAATAGTTATTTGTATATTATAATCTTCCTTAAGTTTCAATACAATAATTATTTCGTGCATTTAGACTTATTGCACTTTTTCTTGTCTTCTGATAGGTGTGATATAACGAGGAGCTACTGTATATGATATTCTTTTTTCTACACACACACACACACAAAAAAGGATCAATACATACAGAATACTGATTTTCAAAAACACATTTATGAATTATTATTATTATTTTTTTTTATGAAAGAATATTTTTAAAAAATCACAAGTTATGTAGCAATATATTTTTTAATTTTTGTTGTTGTTTATTTACTAATTTATTATATAACTAATTTGTTCATCTAAGCTTATACTAATCAAAACAAGATACACTACTATTATTATTTATAAGTGAAAAAATAAAACCATAGTAAAAGGATATTTAGTGAAATAAAAGAAAATTGATTCTAACCTGACGTGATCGAGCTGTAGAATATCCTGGTAGTTGGTTATATCCAGGTGGCCCTGACATCTCTTCTTGAGTTGCAATACTAGGATCACTAGATGCTTTTACCATATGCCTATCACTGCCAGGTAATCCCAAATCTTGCAATCCAGATGGTCGATTGTCAGTCGCTAGTTCTAAATCACTTTCAGGTGAAGAAGCATAACTGAGACGGGATGTCATTGGAAACAAAAAGTCATCAGATATTGCTTCTTCGGGCTGCAGGGGAAAAAAAAAAAAAAAAAAAAATTAGCATCACACTTATTTTATTGCTAATTAGCACATTCTTTTAGAATTTTTCTGTTTATACCTTTGAATTTTGATATAAGTTTACTAAATCTAACTAAAATTATACCAAATTTCATTTTAAAGTGATCCTTTTAAATAAATTTTACTACTTTTTGAGCAAATCAAGATGAAAGATTTTAGGACAGCCCCAAGATTTCTTACTCTCTTTCTTGTTCAATGGAAAAGGAAGAGTTTATTCTGAAATTCGAAATGAAATACACTTCTTTATGGGTATTCTAACAGTGCAATATGGATAAAAAAAAGAAAATTTTCTTATTTAACATTTCTTGGTAACTCAAAGTGCTATTTCTGCCATTTTCTAAGGTAATGTTCCCAAGTAATGTTCTAAGATATTTTCTAAGTGATGAAATGCAATAAAATAATACACTATTGTGAAATATTGATAGGTTCATACTAGGTTTTTTTTTTTTGAAGATAATGTACATATAAAGAAATTCCTTTTTGAAAATCTCAGTATAATTTTTAAAAAAATCCATATAAGCTATGCCACCACATTTATGGCACAATTTATGGCCCGTTTTCTGTTGCTAAAAGTGTTCTATTCTTTTATTTTTATATTCTCTTGCACTTTATTTTTTTTTCACCCTCATATGGAAATGATTTCTACCTTCTTCGGAATGTCGATGATCTGAATTTGTCCATGTTCAATCTCAAATGATATTCCACATTCTACTATCAAAGGGAATTGGCATAGCATCTCCATTGACAGGAAGATGCAGAGTGTATTATGTTTAAATTAATTTACTTCATTAAACTGTTAATTTACTTTATTTTGCAGCCTTCAATACCTATCACTTATGGTGGTCATATGAAAAAAACGTAGTTAAAACTTCAAAATTTATTTTTAAAAAAATATGAAGATCATCAATAGAATATATGTGTTGACCTGAAAGTTATGGCATTGGTAAACTGCCATAGCTGGGTTACAACAAGGTTTCACAAAATGCAATTGTTTCTTATGTGAATGGGATAATAATAAAAATCTTTGTTATTATTCGTGTATGCACAGATAAAATTCATTTCATACAACTGCTCATATTTTATAAAATATTTAATACATTAATATTACATATGCATTATATTATTTCTACTACATTTTGTTAATTTTTCTGAAATAAGCATTAAATTGGGTTGAAAATTTTGCAAGCTAAGAATTTTTTGAACTTAAAAAAAAAAAAAAAAAAAAAAAAAAAAAAAGAAAAAAAAATCACTATATCTTCATGAATATACATGCTATTCTTACACAAATGAGTAAACATGTTGTAGAGTATCCACATATTTTTATTCTGCAGCGATAAATCATTCCGTGCATTTTAATTTACAGGGTGATCCCAAATATTTTTTTTCTTTGATTTTTTCTGTTGGGCCCCTAGTTCTTCTTATCAAATCGATGTAGGTAAATATGAGGTTAAACATATTCGTTATAATCCTGAAGTTCCAGAAGAATCCGCAAAGTGTATTTTTCAATATTTGACAAAATTTCTAAAATTGAAAGTGCCCGGTGATTAATGGCTATATAGTGTATATATATATCCAAGGCATATCAACTGCAACTACATATTTCCACTTTTCATCTGCCAAATAATTTTCATACATCAAACAACATGTTTTTGCATCAGGTAGTGAACATAATTTTTTGTCTGTTTGTTTAAGATAAGCTTCAAATCAGATTTTATAATTTAATTACAGTTCCTATAGAGATGTTTAAAGATTTTCCGATAGTTCTTTGGAAGGTTAGATTTTCTTTTAAAACATGAGATGTGACTTTAAATACAATAAGCAGTGAAGGTAACTGTTAGAAAATGCTCTTTTGTTTTCAAGAACATCCACCAGATGGCAGCATCAGACAATCATTTTTTATTTGATCTACTGTGACAGACACTCAGTTCAGTGAGTGTTGCTTCTTCCCTTATAGCAGTTGGCAGCAAAATGCTGCTTGATTAAAAAATTCAATAATATTCCAAAGGAATATAATATGATAAAAAAAAAAAACTGCAACAAGCCATAGTTCAAAGTATTTCTTTGTGTTTGTAAATAGTCTTATACATCTGTTTTGTTTTTATTGTGAAGTGTGATCTGTACTGTGACCAGCATATATATTATTCTAGTGTATTCAATCTTCTAATAAATGTTTTTTGTTCATCCAAAGAAGAGTATATTTCCATTGAAACACATCAAAACATAAAGGTAAAACTTTTAACTTTTTTTATTGTTTACCTATTGAGGAATTTCGTATTCATGCCTTCCATATGGAATAACATTCTAACACTCGATTATGAGACTGAACTTATCTCAATTTTAAATATAGTAATATAAAAGAAGAAAATATAATATAATTAAATTCAAAGAAATAATTATTTTCTGAATGTTGGTATTTTTCACAAGTGAATGATATAAAAGAAAATTCAAAGAATTGTTCTTATTTTGAAACCAAAAGTGTATAAGTTGATAAGAAAAGAAATTATTTTGATTTTGATTTTGCCAGTTTCTTATTGAAATTTTATTATATAAGTTGCAAATGTAAATTTATGTTTTAAACAAAGAATTTAACATTTAAGAACAGTTTTTCTGAAATCAAAAGTAACTTCAAAAATTGTTCTCAAGAATTTTATTTTGTTCTTATTTCATCATTAGCATTATATTTGAGTTTATAATTGTTGTTTTGATGTATTAATAAGAGAAAAAGTTTTATTTTCTGTGAAATAAGCAAATATTATTCTATCATAATGTCTAGTATTAAAGAATCTCATTATGTTGATAAATTAACTGATGACAACTATTCAGTTTGGAAATTCAAAATAGAACAATTGTTAATCAAAGAAGGTCTGTATGATGTTGTATTTGAACCTAAA
This sequence comes from Maratus speciosus, assembly GCA_963932465.1. Lineage (NCBI taxonomy): Eukaryota > Metazoa > Arthropoda > Arachnida > Araneae > Salticidae > Maratus > Maratus speciosus. The sequence continues at coordinate 286,615,442 of OZ010791.1, read as the reverse complement.
AAGGAAAATGATGATAATTGGGTAAAAAATGATAGAAATGCTAGGGCATTAATTTGTTTAAATATCTCAGATTCACAAATTGTTCATGTCAGACATGCTAAAAGTGCTAAAGAGACATATGATCAATTGAAATCTGTTCATGAAAGAGTAAATTTAACAAATAAACTTTATCTTCTTAGGAAGCTGTATTCCACTAAATATAATGAAAGCATTAAAATGCAGGATCATATTAATTCTGTCTTAGAATTAGCAGAAAAATTAAGAAGTATAGGTGAAGTAATACAAGATGATAATTTAATAGCTATTTTGCTCTGTTCCTTACCAAATTCTTATAGTACCTTTATAACTGCTATTGAAAGTAAATATGAAACAGATTTATCATTAAAATATGTTCAAAACAAATTAATTGATGAGTATCTTAGAAGAGTTGAAACTAAACAAATTTCAACAAAATTTGAATCTATTGCTTTAAAGGGTAATAGGGATAAACCAAAGCATTTGAATAAGCAAAAATTTTGTTCTCATTGCAAAAAGAATAATCACAACCGTGAAGATTGTTTTCACTTAAAGGGTAATAATACTAACAAAACAAAACCAAATTTCACCCAAGATAGATCACGTCAACAGTTTAAAAAACCAAACAATTTCTCTGCCTCTACTGCTAGTCAAAATGAAAATCTATCAGATTCTCAAAACTATCATGAATTAATGGAAGAATCAAATTCTTTGAATTTTGTTATGAAATCTCAACAAAATGGAAATAAAAACAAAAATTTGTCTTTTGTTATTGATTCAGGTGCGTCTGTTCATTTAGCTAATTCCTTGGAACTGTTCTCAGAATTAAAAAGTTCGAATAAAGATACAATTACAATTGCTAATGGAACTAAATTAACTGCAAAGGGAAAGGGTAAATGTACTTTTAATATTGAAACACTTAATGGTCAAACAAATAGAGTTACATTGGATCATGTGCTTTATGTTCCCGAGTTGGATAGTAATTTATTATCTGTCCAGTCTTGTACTGAGAAAGGTTTTGTTGTAACATTTAAAGATGATATATGTTTAATTAAAAAGGGCAACATCTTAGTTGCAGATGCAAAAGCTGATGAGGGGTTATACAGATTAAAAATAATACCTACAAATGAAAAGGTATATAGTGCTTCAGAAATATTACCCGTTTGTTCTAATGTTAACTGCATTCTAAAATGGCACCAAAGGCTGGGCCATAGAAATTTGGAATCCATCAAGAAAATTCAAAAGGATGATTTAGCTTTAGGTATTACTGTGAATAATTGTTCTCATAATACTGAATGTTCAAGTTGCATAAAAGCTAAGTTAACAGAAAAATCATTTCCAAAAGAAACGCAATACAGAAGTAAAAAACCACTTGATTTGATATACAGCGACGTATGCGGTCCTGCAGAAACAAAAAGTATGGGATCAAAAAGATATTTCGTTACATTTATTGATGATTACTCTCGTTATACACAAGTATATTTTATTTCTTCTAAAGATGAAGTATTTGATAAATTAAAAGAGTATGTTGCATCAACAACAAACAAATTTAGATTGAAGATTAAATCTTTGCGTAGTGACAATGGAACAGAATATTGCAACGAATCTGTCAAAGACTACCTTAAAAACTTAGGAATAAATCATGAAACAACGACGCCATATTCACCGTCCCAAAATGGAGTTGCAGAAAGAAAGAATCGCTCGCTTATTGAAATGAGTAAAGCCATGCTTATAAATGCTAAATTGCCAAAAACATTCTGGGCAGAAGCCATAGCTACAGCAGCCTACTTACAAAATAGATTACCCACAAAATCAACTGAAAAGACACCATATGAACTGTGGAATGGGCATAAGCCAAGTTTGAGTCACCCTAAAGTATTTGGATGCAAAGCATATGTGTATGTTCATAAACAGAAGAGACAAAAATTTGACGAAAAGGCCACTGAAGGAGTCTTTGTTGGTTACGATTTAAGAAGCAAAGGATATCGAATTTATATAGGCGGTAGAAAAATAGTGATAAGCAGAACAGTGAAGTTTTTTGAAAATATGAACTGTGAAAATGTCTTTCAAGAAAATCCTGAAGAGCGAATCTCAGATTTAATGCATTTAAATTTTTCAGAAGAAAATCTTGAAAATGATAGTGATGCTATCCAAATAGAAAATACTGCAGAAGAAATAAATACGGATGAAAAATCAGTAGATAGCCCAACAACTGAAGAAAGTGAAGATAATTTCCAGAGAAGAATATCTAACAGAGAGACTAAAGGAATTCCACCAGAAAGATATTCTTACAAAACTGAAGACAGTTGTTCCAAAAATCAAGATCCTGAAACTTTTAAAGATGTTTTACAATTACCAGTAAAAGATCAACAGAAATGGTTTCAAGCTATGAAGGAAGAATTTAACTCTTTAAAGGAAAATGAAGTGTTTGAGCTTGTTACTTTACCCAAAGGCAAGCACGCCATTGGCTGTAAATGGGTTTACAAAACAAAACATAATGAAAATGGAGAAGCAATAAAATGCAAAGCACGATTAGTTGCCAAAGGTTTCGCTCAAAAATTAGGCACTGATTATGATGAAACCTTCTCTCCTGTCGTCAAACATACAACTATTAGAGCTTTTCTGACCTGGGCAGCATATCATAAAGCCAGAGTATTTCAAGTAGATGTTAAAACAGCCTTTCTACATGGTAAACTAGATAATGAAGAATTATACATGCATCAACCAGAAGGCTTTCATGATGAAGAAAATAAAGACAAAGTCTATAAATTAAAAAAGGCTATATATGGTCTTTTAAACAAGCCGCCAAGTGCTGGAATGAAGAAATAGAGAATACTCTAAAGGCATATGGATTTAAACAAAGTGAAGCTGATCCATGTTTGTTCATAAAAGAAAAATCAAAGAAGACAATTCATCTCATACTGTATGTAGATGATATGCTGATGAGCTCAGAAGATGAAAATGAAGTTAATGAAGTAATAAATTACTTAAAGAAATCTTATCCCATAACATCACTAGGAGAAGCAAAATACTTCTTAGGTATAGAAATTTACAGAAAAGAAGATGGAAGTTATTTACTTTCACAAAGAAGTAAAATAACTCAATTAGTTAAGGATTTTCAGCTTGAAGAAGCCAAACCAACTTATACCCCAATGGAAACTAACTATTATAGTTTAGATAAAGAAGAAAATCTTTTATCATCAAATGATAATTATAGACAAGCTATAGGAAGTCTTTTATATATTTCCTCATGCACAAGACCTGATATTACCGCTCCTACACACATACTAAGTCGAAGATGCAATAATCCAAGAGAAAAGGACTGGAATGCTGTTAAGAGGGTAATAAGATACTTAAAAACAACGAAAGACCTTGATCTCCACATTTCTTCAAAAGAATATCCTAATATAGTTGCATACTCGGATGCAGACTGGGGACAAGATGCTACAGACAGAAAATCCACCTCAGGAAATGTAATCTTCTTAGGCAATAGCTGCATTTCTTGGTTCTCGCGAAAACAAACATGTGTGACGTTATCGTCAGCAGAAGCTGAATATGTGGCACTGTCACAAGGAACTCAAGAGGTGCTATGGATCTTAAAATTATGTAAAGATCTCAATTTACAACAACATTTTCCTATTAGAATTTTTGAGGATAACCAATCTACAATTAAATTGGTTGAAAGTGAAAAATTTAAATCCCGCACTAAGCACATTGATACAAAGTATCATTACATACGAGATTTAAAAACTAAAAATGTTATAGATGTCAAATATCTATCAACAAATGAAATGATAGCAGATATAATGACGAAGCCACTGCCAAAAGCCAAATTTGAACTTTGTAGAAACCTTATCCACCTGGTGTCAGATTCTATCACAAAACGGGAGAGATGTTAGAAAATGCTCTTTTGTTTTCAAGAACATCCACCAGATGGCAGCATCAGACAATCATTTTTTATTTGATCTACTGTGACAGACACTCAGTTCAGTGAGTGTTGCTTCTTCCCTTATAGCAGTTGGCAGCAAAATGCTGCTTGATTAAAAAATTCAATAATATTCCAAAGGAATATAATATGATAAAAAAAAAAAACTGCAACAAGCCATAGTTCAAAGTATTTCTTTGTGTTTGTAAATAGTCTTATACATCTGTTTTGTTTTTATCGTGAAGTGTGATCTGTACTGTGACCAGCATATATATTATTCTAGTGTATTCAATCTTCTAATAAATGTTTTTTGTTCATCCAAAGAAGAGTATATTTCCATTGAAACACATCAAAACATAAAGGTAAAACTTTTAACTTTTTTTATTGTTTACCTATTGAGGAATTTCGTATTCATGCCTTCCATATGGAATAACATTCTAACAGTAACTTTATTGAGTATACATTTTTTAACTGTTTCCAGTGAAATGTAAACTTTGTCATTTCTTTCCTTTTTTATTAATTATGTCACTATTTTTAGGTGTAGAAATATTAAAACCATGTTTTTCGCACCTTTCTTTAATAATTGTAAAAGAGTATTTACTCTTTGTAAAGCACAAATGCATACACTTCGATCTATTGCTTTAAAATGTCATTGAAAATAAACAAAGAATATTTTTAATGATGCAAACAATATGGACACAAAGCTACATTGATATTCAAATTTTCAATAACTTTACTTCTTAACTTAACAATACAGAAAATAAAAATAAAGTCTTAGATACTTACTTTTGATTCAGATACCCAAATAGACAATTGCTGTTGTTTATCAATGGTTTCTCTCAGTTTCTTATACCACATATCTGCACTTGTTAGTGTGATAGTAGCTATAGAAAAAAGGAAAACATAAGCTATACAAATAAGATCATATGTTTTTACTAAAAACTTTAATAAAAAAAATAATATACGAAAAAAAAATTGCATTTTCCATTTATAATCATTATTTGACTGTGTACAACAGTAAAAAGCAGGATAACGTAACATTTTTTTTCCCCCCCACATTCATAAAATGGGAATGGGTGGATGGATTTTAATAAATGTGGTATTACAATGTTTGTCTTCACTTCCTGAGTATCATATATAGCCTACAGTTAAATAACCAATGTTTCATGAAATAACCAGATATTTCCAAAATACTTATAAATAGTTATTCCATTAAAAAGTATATTGCTGCAATGCCAATAATCTTCTGTAGCTCAGTGGTAGCATCTCAAACTTCCAAGCAGAACGTTCTGGGTTTGAATTAATGAAACATGGAACATTTGTGCTTTTTTTTCTTTTCTTTTCTTTTGTTTTGATTCAATTTGAAATAATTAATGTAATGTCATATGTCATTTTACAGAGTCAGGATTTTTTAAAATTACTAATAAATTGTTTCTTGTTAAATATATAAACAGGAAATCAAATGAATTTTAATGGAAAAAGCAATATCATTTGGCTTTTAATTGATATTACATTTTTTATTAAAGACTTTTATAAACAATTAAATAATTTCTCTTTTAATGTTTTATAAAAGTTTTCTGCTCTTTCATTAAAAAAAATAAAAATAAATAAAATCTTATTAATTTCTGTATTATTAACTTCCAAGAAAAGTTGTTACAAAAAATACATGGTAAAACACATTTAGATAAAATAAATTATGGTAATGACTAAATATATAATTTTATGAATTTCTGAGATTCAATATTAAAACATAACAGTATGCATAAAAAATCGTAAACACCGATTTTTACTTTCTTCTATCTTTACAAAAAGAAAGTACCGGGTTCGTGAAAAAATTTGACTTTGGGTTTTTAACGAATTTATACATTTTAGAAGGTCCTGAACACGATTTGATTGTTTTTTAGAATATGCCTGTCCGTGAGTCTGTCTGTCTGTCTGTATGTGACACAAATTTTGTGAGTGCCCTATCGTAAGAATTAATGCACAGAATTTAATCAAACTTCAGATTTAATTAGACTTTGCCATAAGTTAATGCTGACTACGTTTTGGTGTAAAATGTTCAATAGGGTTGGAATGCTGCATTTTTTATTATTTCTGCAGTAGCTATATCTCAAGAACTAATGCATGGAATACTATTAAACTTCATATTCTGTTAGACCTTGACATAAATCTGTGCAGATTAGGTTTTGGCGTAAATCGCCCAACAGGTGCTGCTGCTTGCTGCATTTTTCATGATTTTTGTGATAAGCACTAACGCACAAAATTTAATCATACTTTATATTCTATTAGACCTTGACATAAATAGATGCTGATTAGGTTTGAATGTAAATCAACCAACAGGTGCTGTTTATATGCTGTGTTTATCAAGATTTTTGAGATTTCACCAAACTTCATATTCTATTAGACCTTGAAAAATATAGATCCTTATTAAATTTGGGTGTATACTGCCAAACAGGTGTCATTGCTATGTTCTATTTTCAAGATTTCCATGACAGTTATATTTCAAGAATGCATATATTCTAATTTGATTTTGGTTGCAGATGATTTGATTTACATTGGAGAAAAGTTTCTAATGGCCACAACCAGGGCTTGAAAAATAATGTGGTCACCAGGTTGCCACTGGTGACCAAGTTGCTTAATCAGACAGGGGGGGGGGGGGTGTTGTACAAAATCTGAACAAAGAAATGAGCACAAATGGCATTTTTTCTCTCCACCACCCCTAGTCATGCACAGCAAGCAGTGATCTTTCTCTTCTCCTGCACAAGAGTCCTGCACAGGTCGGGTTCTACCCGACCTGAACCCGCAAATTCCATTTTAAGTCAACCGCAACCCGATCCGAACCTGAAAAAATAATTTTCGGCAACCTGCAACCTGACCCGAACCCGCAAAAATAATTTCAGGCAACCTGCAACCCGAGGTATATCAACCTGCACCCGACCTGAACCTGCAATGTAAGAAAAGCAAATCATGTTTTAATATCATTATGAAAAATAATCAACAATTGTATCTCTAATAGAGGTCTGCACCAGTCTGGCCCGCGGTGGAACCGAAAAATTTCAACCTGGCCAGGCCGCTTTATTAGGACAGTTTTTCAACGGGCCAGGCCAGCCAGCAAAAAATTTAAAAGGCCCTGCCAGGCCAGGCCAGGCCGGGCCGATAACTACAATTAAGCGGGCCTACCTGCCTGATATAAATATTTAGACGAAGCTGATAAAAGTATAAATGGGCCGTGCTGGGTTAGGGCCGAACTTTTAAGTTTAACACGGGACAGGACGGGGCAGGCCTGGAAATTCCGGCCCGTGCAGACCTCTAATTCCATCTTTATGTTTTACATAGAAGAATGAACAAATCTTTATTCTTTAATATTCAACTCTAGTAAAACCTCTGACCTAATCCGATGCAGGACTCAAAATGGTATAAAACTAAAAATCTAATCTTTAAATATGCTTTAAAATTAGTTGCGGTTTCAAAAGTTCTATTTATAACGATGCACCTTGTTTTACACAAATGGCCATCTGCCTTTAGTTTATCAGCAGTTATTATTTTGAAAATTTTCCTGCCTAACATAATGCATCGCATATCACCACATTAAATTATTCACTTGATACATTAGACAGGAAGGACCATTTAGCGTTTTGCTGCGTATTGTATTTTTAAAATACGTTAAAAATATAATGCATTTTGTTATTTCGAAGACTCGTGAAAGGATGACTAAAGACAAAACAGACAGGCACACATTTTGCTTTTGTAAAACTTTGATCTGCGGTTTATATAGGCTTTTAATGGGAAAAAATATTTTCCACATTCTTTTAAAAAAGCGAGTCAACCGGAACCTGACCCGCAAGAGTAAAAAAGCCAACCCGACCTGCAATGGGAAAATATAGCGCCAACCCGACCTGCGGTTCGGGTCAGGTTGGTTTCGGGTAAAAGCGGGTAACACAGCCCGATGCAGGACTCTATCCTGTACTTTTAATGGAAGAACAAAGTTTAAAAGGCATTTTTTATCTCATGAGCAGAATTCACCATTCTTTTCCACTCTAGCAGCTGTGATCTGATTAGAATGTCTGCGCGCATGTGTGTGTGTGTGGAGGGGAGGGAGGCGGGGGTCAATGAAAGAGTATACAATAGTGTCAATCCAGGCTTTGTGACATCTAAAATTGAATACAATGTTAAAGAATGCTCACTTTTTTTGTAAGTTTCAAATTCAGAATTAAAACTGATTAATCAATGACATTCACTTTAAAGAATAACCATATATAATTATAAGTAATTAATTTGAAGTGTAAATCTATAGAATTCACTTAAAATTTTAAGAATAATTAATTTTTAAAAATTAAACAATATCTATTTTTTAAATGTTTCTTACTTGCTTAAAATGCTTGGTGGCGGTGTACACCGCAGAGATTACACAATAGGTTGATGCCACCCTGTTTTGCAGATAAGTGTCTAATACTGGGTTGTTTACCACAGTTTTTCGAGAGATGGTTTGGTGTCCATTTTTCAGAGAAATTTGATGGGAGGGACGTGTGAGAAAGAACTTTTAATTATGTGACCACATTATTTACTCAAGAATATTTAAAATATATATGCATTTGGATCATCATCTGCAGTAAATGGAAATAAAAAAAACATTCTTGCAATTCAGAGTTTTTTTAATGGAATGGAGAGGGGGGGGGGGGGCTTTCATTTATGCCCAAATTCTTTCTGTGGAGTTACCAAATTAGCCTATGGGATCAAAATGAACTTTTTTCCTCCCCAGATGGCTTCTGATTCCGATTATATAATACCAGCAGGTAAGAATAGTTTATAATAGCAATGCATATTACATAACTCTTGAGTTATTTTGAAAACAAAATTAGTTTTGATATTTTTCATATTGAGATTTATTTTATAAGCACAAAGATTTTTATTACCCAAGCCGACTTATGTATATAAATAAGTTTATTGTTTTACAATCAATATGTTTAAGGCAATTACTTGCCTACAATTTTCATCAAGAGCAACATCTGTTACTGATATTTGTCACAAAATTATCATAAGATATTTAATTATAAATGTTGGAAAGTTACATAATATTAAGAAATAATCTTAGAAATTATATTCAAAGAAAAAAAAATCATCAAACACAAACTTTAAAATAATAAAATCAGAATTATTAAATTTTGAATACATAAAATACAGTAGACTCCCTGAAATTCGTAACCCTAAAATCCACAAATGCCTAAAATATACGCATTATCACTGATATAAACAATGAAACTTTCACTTCAGATGTAGGGGCAATATTACATAATTTTTTTTTTGTTTTATATGATTCCATATGTATTTCAATATGTCATTTTCGATAATATGACTGAACTCGTGGTTTTTCATGAAGGAAGTATAAATTTATTTGTGAAGAAAATCAAGATATTGCTGATATCAGTGGTAATCGCAATCTTTTTATCAAATATATTTATGTATTAATCAAGCTTTTTTGGTTATAAGACTTGCTAAACCTAAAATAAAACTTTTTTTACTTTATGATTTTGATGTGAATTAATAGGTTACCTTTTATGAGGAAAGTTTCTTTAAATAATTCAAGGAAAATGTATCTTATCTTTATTATGCATATTTAATTAAACATTATTGATCATTTACTTGACCTTTACTTTTAATAATTTTAAAATTTTAAAATTTATCTTATTTTTAATTGTTGCAGTTTATTACTTTACTTAATTATTTTAATATATTGTAAACATTCATTATAATTTTGATTGCATTATTACATTTAAATTACTGCTTAAAAAATATAAACAAAGTAATCTCCAGAAATCTGCAAAATTCTAAAATATGCTCAACCTCTGGTACCAAGCTGTGCAGATTTGAGAAAGTCTACTGTATTTGAACAAATATTAAATTTTGAATACATTATTGATTTAAGTTTTACTATAACTGATGAACTCAAATGAAGTTTGTGACAAAACAAAGTTCCAATGAAATTGAAAACGTTTAAATTAATACAATTATCTTAAATTCAATTTAACTTTTAAATTATCATAAATTAATCTTTAATTAATAAAGAAATTAAAAGTTAAGACAAATTTAGATTCAACTTTTAAATTATGAAAAAATTAATATTTAGGATAAATTAATAAAGAAACTCAAGTACCTGTAAATATGTGAAACCATAGCTTTTCAAGTTTCACAGCATGATCATAGAGTTTCTTTGAGCTTTTATGACTTGATTTGGGCAAACGAGATCTCAACTCTTTAACAGTGTGTTTATTTTCAGCTCGCATGAAAATTACTATAGGATAAAATTGAGCATAGTTAAGACGGTCAACAGCACTGGGTGTAATATCCAATACTGCATGTTTCCCCTGAACAGAAAAGAAAAATATAACTAAACAGAAAGAAAAATTAACTGTACAGAGACATTAAATTATACAGAAAGAATTTAAACACATAATAAACATTGGATAAAATTTAATTAAATCTGAAAATTATTATATATGCTGAATAGGCAGAAAAGTTTGTAGTCGTAAGTTTTAATCACATAGAGATTTAACCTGAACTATGATACAAAAAACGTCAATTTAGTCTGCTACTTATTAGTATATTAATTTAAAAAATTTGATATTTAATTGAAAGTAATAGCATAGATACTGGATCATTTTAAATTTTGAGATATATCAGCTCCAGGGATGTAGTGGAGGGTATACTTTCCAGAATTTTTCAAAAAATTCACATCCTCCATTTATGAAGTGAAGCTAGATATAAAATTTGCTATTCAGAAAGCAAATATTTTCTTTTATTTCTATAAGTAAAAAAAAAGAAAAAATCTCAAAAGCTCTTAGGAAAAAACTATAAGAAAATTAAAATTTTAATCACATTCGTAATATATTTTAGTGAACATTTGAGAATTTTCTGTATCATTTTCTTAGTGACTTAATTTCCATATGGTATTTTTTTTATATGCACAACACTGTCACACTGTATTCTCACTGACTTAGCAAAAGTGAAAGATATAATAATAAAAATTGGTTCCTGTTTTAAGTTTTTTTTTTTTTTTTTTTTTTTTCCCAGAAATTATCTTTGGCAAGCATTGTTGTGTTAATGTTGAAAGGGTTAGTGAGTCTTTATTTGCTTAGCTGTATGTGAATATAATTTATAATTAGTTTTATAGTATGGATTGTTGATTGAAAACTGAAACATTAACTAAAAAATAAAATTAGAAATTGAAGAATTATATGAAAATAAAAAGACATAATTCAAAATACAATTAAATAATTAATGTTTTATTTTCAGTAATTTTAATTTTTTGCACCAGATGCTAAACAGAGTTGCAGCGCTGCTGTATGTGTTTGTCTTAATAGTAATGGGAATAATGTGTACATCGGAAAATTCGTTTTGTTATTTTCCTTAAAATATCTTTTATTTAAACATAAAGCTTAGATTTTTGAAAAAAGCAAGAAAGAAGAAGCATTGTTCTCGTTAACCCCTTGAAGGGAGGAGGGATATATCATATCCCACCTATGATTAAGGAAGATTTGCACCAGAAAAATGTTATTAAATTTTACTTTTCTAACTTTGGTGGCAAAAAGTTATAAAATTATTATTTTTTTTTATTTTGCAATAAAACTTTTGAAAGATTCCTGTGTGAATTCGACATTACACAAACACAATTAGTTGCCCCTGAAAGGGTTAACTGATGTATTTAATTTTTGGTAAATTTATCTTGAGACGTGTTAACTCTTAAAATTTTTCCAAAGCAGTACCAGAAATAAAAATGAACACAAGAAAGTTAGGCATCAATAGCATCAAACAATTTTATCTTAGTTGACAAAATATAATTGACCGACATGGCCCGTGGTTGCGATCCAATTGTTTTCACTGCAAGTCGGGTTGACTCTAGATGTTCTGAGGCGAGTTTTGATTCTTGTGTGTCAGTTTGGGTTAATGCGATTTTTCTAAAGGAAATCCTTAATATCATTTTTCTGATGAAAAACAATATATTTGAATATGAATGAACCTTTACACGTTTATTTTTCTATATCAAAGAGAAATCAATATTAAAAGTATGGTTGTAGACCAAAGATCATTTTTCTATAATTACATTAAATTGTCTTTTGAGTTTCAGGTCGGGCACATGTTAAAGAATTTCGGGCCTAGGTTGACAAATTTTTTTTTTTTTTTTGGTCGGGTTGCGGTTGACTTTGCGGGTTTGGGCTGGGTATCACACGACTCTAACACACACTCCAAGAACTTCATACTTTCCTAGCTTGAATAAAAACTTTAAGTTTTGTTAGTTCCTTATTCTGTTACACGAGGCAAAAAATTTCTTTTTGTAAATTTACACATAAAAAATTTCAACATTAGTAATTTTAAATTACTAATGTTGCAATGTAATTTAAAACAACAATGAATTGAAATGTATGAATTGTAATTGCTGAATAGTAATTTTAAATTACCAAGAAAACTATTTTTTAAAGAAATAACATTGATCATATTTTGAGAAATATTATATTTATGATAGAATCATAATGTCATTGTAAAATAATTAAAATAATATTTCCGCTAAATTATATTCCTTTATCTTTTATAAGTTTTCTTATTTAACTTTTAAGTAGAAGTAAAATTTAAAATCTCTATTTTTTAGGCTAAATTCATCCCAACTAAAAAAAGCTTTTAAATGAAAAAAAGTAACTTTTTTTTTTCATCTCTGTCATTATCAATTCTTTCACATTTCTGCTCTTATAATAAATAAAAGAAAACATCTCTCTGTTAGCATTCTAGCACAAACAAACAAACAAAAATCACTTATCTCATTTCAGCCTGTTTGGAATATGTTTTGAATGTTCAGGATGTTTAGAATATTGGTGCCTGTACTCAGCTGCTAAATTTAGGGCTGTCGCTTTCTTTGTTCAATGAGTTTACCAAATGTGGTACGGTGTTACTTTAAACTTTCAATTTTTTTTGCAAACTTATTAAAAATAAAACATGTATTTAAAATCTTGGTCATCAAAATTAAATATATATGTGGAAATGTAATTAAAAACCTTTAATTGAGAGATTCCCGGGGAGGATGTGGGCAATTCCCACCCTCCCCACCTCATGGAAATATTCTGGAATCGTCATTTCTGTAGCATACACACCTGTTTTTTTTTTTTTTTTTTTTTTACAACTACACCCCTGATCAGCTCTAACAAAAGAGCTTCTGAATGTTAGTTAGCATGTTTGACTAATATCTTACGTTGTCCTTTTTTGGATAACACTTTCCAAGTTGAGCTGTATGTAAGGACAACACTCTAGATATAAAGAACCCTATTTTATTAAACAGAATACCTACAAATTAATTTTTTTTTAAGGAATGATGTATATTTACACTATTCCTTATATAACAGAAGCAGCATTACACATTTAATTTTAACAGCACTTATACATTTTGCATTATCATATAATTAAAAATAGCATTTAGAAGTATACAATAATTATGATATGACTCATGTAAATAAGTAAGCATATGCGAGCATTTTTATGCTTGCACATGAAGGTGAGGGCACTGACATTCTGAAATGAGTTAATATAAACAATGCATGATAGAAAACAATAGAGCCATACGAAAAAAAGTAGCTGAAAACATACTTTTTCAATGATTTCTTTGATTGCACTTAAACGAATAATACCAGATGATTTTTGACTTTTAGGAATGTCATCTAGGTGACCATCTAATTCTAAAAAATAATAACATATATATAGATTTTAATTGTTTTTAAAAAGATGAAAATGAAATAGCTTAATGTTAGAATAGTAACTTTAAAAACTTACACTTTAAACCCCAAATGCAGCAGAAATGTAAAGTATTTATTATAAATATATCACATTACAAAGATATTAAGCAAAAGATATTACATAAGTAGAAAATAAAGCTTTTTGTTGATACTCAAAAACAAGGAAAAAAGAAGTCTTTAGAAAATGTCTAGAAATGTTATGTTATAAAATAACAGTATAATTATCTTTTAAATACTGATTTTAAATAATTTAAATTTTATAATAAATTCTTGGCATTTTTGTTTCACTTAACAAGTTTTATTTAAAATTCTTTCTTTATAAGTAGCTGTTTCTTCAATACATATTTAGGTTCTCTTCTTTAATACATGAAACTGAAAAGGTGTTAAAAAGTATGGAAATGGATTTTAAACTTAAAATTATTAACTTACTTTTTCTCCTTTTTGAAAAAAAAATCAGCTCTACAATCTGAACACTTTTAAAGGAGGGAGAGGGGAGGGAACTTTAAAGAGACAGAGAAAGAAAGAAAAGGATTTTTACTTGATAAATAGATAAAGGTCTTTGTAATTCCCAATGCAATAAGAACAAAATAATCAATTTGAAGGCAAAATGTTATCTTTTAGGAGAATTACTAGTACATATAATTAGAAAATAAATTCAATTAATAGAGTTAAAAAACTATTTTTAACTTTTACAGAAAAAACACAATTTAATAATATATTGCAATACATTATTATAACAGATAGCTTGAATCATATACTGTATATACTTGCATATAAGCCCATTCACATATGAGCCGACCCCCCTACTTTGAATGACAAAATATTGATAAAATTCTTGACCCACATATAAGCCGACCGAAAAAAATTCCATGTGTTTACAGACGTCACATTTTTAATGAAATACTAAACAAGCAAAAATAATTATATAAAAAAATTAAGAAACATCAAACAAATCCTTCACATTTGGAACCACTATCTGAATTTCAAAAAAATTTGATGAAGTCTGGTTCCGTTGCTTCACTCATCATAAAAATAAGACTGAAGATCTGATGAAATTTCATAATCGCTTCTGTAAATAAAATCACCCTCAGTGGCATTCATGGCATAAAGGGCCATGAATCATTAAAAAACTACTGTTTTTTAATGATTTCACAATCATCTCCCCTGGAACTGACATCCACGCCTCTTTAACCAGAGAGGCGATAACATTGATTCCTCCTTTTTTTTAATTGCCGCCATTTGCTTTTTGCACATCTGATGAACACATCTGCTCAATCCAGATTTTTTGCAATCTTTCTTTAAATGAATTGCTTGTGCAAACATCAATTTGCCTATGCTGGCCAGAAAACTCTGTGGCTTAGAACTTTTCTCCCAAAATCTGACCTGCATATAAGCCGGATCCTCCCCTTTTCACAAGACAATTTTTGGTCAAAATTTTTTGGGTTATACGCGAATATATATAGTACACATTTTATAATTATTTAGTTTATTATAAGTTCCTTAAAGCAATAGTCATACTTGAAAAAAAAATACATTGTTTCAAAGATATGGCAATAGTTTATGAGCATATTTTTGTGATAAGAAATTTAAATACAATTAAAAATCAGAATATTTCAAATCAAATACATTTTAAAAGTAATTTAACTATTTGAGATATCTAAATAAACTTTGAAATTAAACATAAAAAGAAAAATATGGAAAAGACTTACGAGGTGAAGCATATTTATCAGGATAATCTTTTAATAGTTTATCTCGTGCTACATCAGCTAACGCACCAAACAAAACAACAGGACGAATGAAACCAGCTAAAATAATGAATGTATGATAAATTGTGAAATGAAATAATAGATGTCATTAAACACATAAATAAGGAGAAACTTTGACATTAATAAAGAAATTTAAGTGCAAAGTTATAAAAAGACTATTTTACATTTTATATTTATATGATGCACATATTTTTTCGAGATTCTGTCATTCGTAATTATTAACTTTCCTATTATCAATAAAAAACAGCATAATTTCCCCTCCCTCTCCACACTCTAGTCATCTGTCAGTTCTTTCATTCCTTACTTTCTTCCAAAAGAAGTAAGCACACGATTCTCAAAGGTTGGTCTCAAATCCTAATTTGTAACTTTGTGAAACATTGACTAGTTCATTTTCATTTGTAAATAGATGAAATTTTCATGGATTCTTATTCAGACTCCAAGGAATCAAACAGGGGTTTCTTCCTCTCCCTATAAAACAACGGATCTTTCAGAAAATGCAGTCAAAGCTGACATTTTGAACTGATTTTTGGGATATGATAAAGATCGAAAGTGGTATCCTTTGAGAAGTAATTAGCTACAACTCACGATGTATAAAAATTATAGAAAAAAAAAAAACCTATTTGATTCTGAGATATCTGGATGTAAATATGTACAATTTTCAGATGAATAAGAAAGAAATTGTGCTTATGAATGTGCCAAAAAGATTCTCATTGCTGAATGGAGGGGGAAAAAAAATTGAACACTTTAAAAGAAGTATGTGTAAAATCTAGACACATGTATCTATATAGCAGCACTGAAGTTCTAAAATAAAAAGAAGTAAAAAAAAAAAATCATTTCAAAAATTTAGACTGCTATAAATTAATTAAATTTTCCAAGCTTGATAAAATGACAATCAATTTTTAAGTATTGCTACAAACATGAATGAATTAGTAATATTATGAAAACCATATGTTTTTTAGATTCTGAATTAGTAAAGAGGAGATGGAACAAATCGGAATTCAACAAAATAAAATGTTTTAAAGGTAACAGCTTTACTGAATGCATAATAAACGACAAAATAATTACAATTAAAAATATCTCACATGGGTTAATCAAACTCTTAAAACAAACATGATTTTAAACTAAAGTTACCAAAATACTATTTCCTAAGTTTCAACTATTCAAATTATTGAAAAATAAACTTTTATTGCATAAATAATCACAACTAAGACAATTAAGATAAACAGTTATGATGGATTTCACACATGTCATATCGGCTGCAAGTATATAGAAATAAACATCAATAGAGGTGAAGGATATTTCAACTCTGCTTTCCTGATGTTCAATAAATAATCTTTTTGTGAGTGTATATATATGCAGGGAGTGGGTAATTGTTCAATGAGTTTCTGATCTTTGCTATTACATTATGGAAAACCAGCAAGAATTACAGCACTCTGACACATTCATAGAATCATGAAATATAAGCATAACAGCACTTTCAACGTTGAAAAATTTACATACTTAGTTCTCATATTCATATTCACTATTTAAAATATAATTTACTGCACAATATGTTGTTAATAAATAGATTTCCAAAACTTGACATCCCGTTTGCCAGCTACAACTTTGCAGGTGAACTTTTGCACTCTTGACTTGAGGTTCTTATTTCATTACTGGCATGTAAAAAGAAACTCAGTATGAGCAGAATGAATGAAATATAGAAATGATGCAAATGAAAATGCATGCGTTTTAAACGGGACATCATTTTCTGTTCAAAAATTGTTTTAAAGTTATTTTTAATTATAATGTGAAAAAGGCATCAGGAAAGACATAGTAATCCCATTATTTCCCTTTTCCTGTAACAATGGAAGTAACTTGATTGCCACTATTTTGAAGAAATAGTCATTAAAAACTTATAAAATTCAGAATAAAATATAAAAATGAAAATACTTTAAAAGATAGTGCAGGAACATCTACAAACAAACAGCTTTGAAAAAAAAAATTAATTCAGTAGAAAGCACAGGGAAGATACACACACACACACACACAATAAAAAAAGCTTGTGTTTTAAACATATAGATTGTGGTTTTTAAATTTAAAAAACAGTTTCAAAAGATAAAGAGAAAAAAAAAGATTATACAGCAATTTTTCTTCTTTTTACTTGCTATTTAATGAGACAAATAATAATAATTTTGGTACTGTTTCAGATAAAGGGAACATGATTTTAAGTTTTTCACCATAGTGTTTGATTACCACAGAGTAAATAACCTGTATTAGCTATTAGAATAGTCAAATACAGTAGAGCCCTGATTATCCGTGGTGCGGATTATCCGCGAAGCGATTATTATTATTATTATTATTTATTTCAAGCCAACAATAAGGAAAATACAATAAGTCCTACTAATAAATGTAAACAGATTAATTTGTGCATTCGAAAGTAATAGAAGAATATTACTAGTTTCGGTTGCCACGTTTAAAATACAGTAGAACCCCGCTATTCCGAACTAATTGGGACCGGTGCATGTTCGGATAACAAAAAATTCGAATTACCTGAAATTCTGATAAAAATAGAAAAGAAAAAGGTGTTTTCTAAAAGAAAATGTAAGTTATAAGTACGCAGTAATACAATAAACATCGTTTAAATCAGCATCCTAAGGCATGCTGAATAATCCGACAAGACTTAAAAAAAAAAAAAAGTATTGCTTGTTTAATCACTCTTTATGTTTATAATAATCTAATGGAACTTCAGAATAAGAAATTGCGTAACAACTCTTTACAAACGGTACAAAATCGCGAATCTATAAATAGCTCATTCACTACGTCAACAAGGAGGGTGAAGAAAACATTTCTGTAGATGATTTGCGAAATCAAGCTGTTGAAAAGAAAAATAAATTTTTATGATCTGATCTTTTTGCATTAAAAAAAAAAAAAAAAACTTTATAGTGACTGGCAAAACAAACTGATGTTCGAGATTTTTTAAGGTGGCTTCTATGAGTAGGCCTACAGTGCATATTTTTATTTTATATTCGTGTACATATGTTGTACTTTTACATTCTTGAATTTTTTTTTCTATTCAAGCTGTTTAAAGAATAAAAAACATGCTTTACTGCCATTGTTTGTTTAATTCTAACTTCAGTTTTTTTCTTAACTTCAGATTTTCAGTTTTTTTTTCGCATTATCCGCGATGCCCTTGCCACCCGATTCCGCAGATAATCGGGGCTCTACTGTACTCTATATAGTGAAGCAAATAATTTTTATTACTGCTGATATAATATCAAAAAGAGTGCACTTAATTAAACAAATTAAAATGTGAATATATTTAAATAGTTTCCATATATTAAAACAGCATTATTACAAAATGATAATAAGTAACAATATTTTTTTAAAAGTCAAGAAATCTATAATACTTACGATGCTTTAAAGTGACTTTTTCATAAGCTGGAAATTTTGATATCCCATCTGCTGCAAAAGACACAAAACCATTATTTAAAACAAAGTACAGATGCAGAAAGTTATAAAAATGTTCTTAAATTACTTTAACTTTTTTATTAATTTAAATACTATTTATAAAGCATTAGTTTAAAAAAAAGTAATATTAATGAAGCATACCAAAAACAACATCTTCCCAATGATCTTTGCTGAGAGATTTTGATCGACGTGCACTTCTCCTTTTGAAAAAACTCCCACGACTTTCAGAAGCTGCATCTTTTTTAGCTTGGTTTTGTTGTTCTTGTGCCCATTGTTCAGCTCTAGAAAAATATTTTTACATTCATTTAAATTTTGATATTTTTAAAAAATTACTATAAAACTTCCAACAGAATAAAGGCAACTTTATTTTTAAAAAAATCCAAAATGAGAATCTGCATCAAGTCTAAAAGAGAAAAGTCAATTTCTGACATTATAATAATACTAAAGAAAAATTATATAGAGTAAAAAAAAACTTCAACAGAATGATAGTAAATATGGAGCTATAAAAAACAAAAAATTTATACTTGTTAATGCTCAATATTTTAAAAGAAGCATAATTTTAATAGCCATTTATCATATACAGCAAAAAAACTGTTAATGTGTCTCTGCTTAAAAAGTACTTCTGATTAAGGAGGACAATTCTGTTTTTCCCAAAGACTTGAGATTTTGTGTTTTCAATGGTCAAAAAGTGCAATTCCTCCCCCCCCCCCCTTCGAACTCTATAATGTCCCCGCCCCCCACCCAGAGCCACAGAAATCCCTCACAAAGAAAAGTGCTGGATTCAACACTGAAGCAAATTCTTCACAAATTAGCCAAGCAAACTCGAAAGACACTGGTTTTGTATATTATAAATTTTAAATAACTTTAGTGCCACTTATTTTATTGAGAGATAAAGAAACTGTTATTGACACTGGATTAGAGAAAAGTAACGTTCCACCACAGTCCACATTAGAGGTTCAAACAATGATGTTGGCTGTTTGCCAATATTACCAATCAAAATCTGACATAACTAACTAACTTTTCAAGTGTGTCGCAAATTTGGAAAATGATGTGGTAAAAAGATCACTTGTTCAACTATCCCAAAGTAAAGTGACCTATTACTTTAATTAAATGAAATTAAATTATGTAATTACAGCAATTTATTTGCATTTTAGGTGCGTTTGTAATTATACGTATAAATACGTAGCACCTATAGTCATCGTTCAGTCCGTCTGCATATAACAGCACAAAAACTACCCAAACGAATCATATGAAATTTAAAATATATAATAGTTGCATAATTTTGTCGAGTCATTTCAAATTTTATGAAAATATATAGTCTAATTACAGGGGCAGTCAAAAGTTTTTCATTACATTACGGCCAATGGGAAAAGATTATTTCAAGTGCATTTTAATGATGTTACAGCCTTTCGAAGAGAATGAAATTGATATGCACTTTTGAAGTGCACTAAAATATACATTCAGTACAATATGCAGTGCAAAAAGTATTTATAAAACTAGTTATAGTATGAATGCACATCATTTGCCACGTTTGACGTGTAATTTCCAACTTGTTTTATTTATCCTGAGTAATTAGTTCTTTTGCATTGTTATAACATTGTCAATTGTCATTAATTTATATTTTTATTAAAATTATTAAAAGAAAATGTTTGCTTTAGCATAAAGTTGCAAGCAATTTAATTTTTTTCAAAAACTAAAATTAATTAATTCGTCTCAAAGGATGATTTTCGTAACACTTGAAGGTTTACAATCAGTGGTTCCCAACCTTTTATTGTCGCCCCACCGAAGCATCTGTAAAATCACGATGTCCCCCCCCCCCCCCTTCTCACACACATATTCTGAAATTTATACATTTTATTATTTTAAAAGTGAACTCTATTTACCTGAAGGAAGCCTAACAGAGTTTTACGATAACTATTCATTTCACATTCTTAACTTATCATAGAAGTGAATTTTGTGTCACAAATATGTTTTTAACATTATTTTATAAATGCAATGGGGCTATAAATCTTTACTTTTATGCCAAAATAGTTTGCCTTCCCAACTTAATTCGATGTTTAACAAAAGTGTTGTATAGGATCTGTATTTTTATCTTCCCAAAGTGCTTAAAGAAACCTCATACTTAGCATTAAAATGTTGAAACATTTTATAATCCATTTTAATAACCTGTTAAGAACTGTTGGAACAGCTTTGGCTACCAAATTTTCTTTCTGTGGATAACAAAATACACAAAAAGCAGTCCAAGATTCTGATGTTTATGAATTTTTAGTAGACATCAAATCACAATCGAAACACATTTATCTTTTTCCCTCCTCAATTATCGTTAATTAACTGCCATGTATTACCACATTTTCAAATTTATATTATATATGTTATATATTCATTTGCCGTGTAAAAGGCCTGCAGTACAGCCATAGATATTTACTATTTATCTATTTCCTTTTCTAATGCTATTAAAGATTTATAAATTTTATAAAGTTGGTAGTATCACATTTAGTTATTTTCAATTATTTTTTAGGATCAATTAGATTTCGGTATACTATTAAGTAATTTCACAAGGAAAAATTTCTTTCTTTGTATTCCATACAGCAGAGAGAATTGATAAAAATAACTCATTCGATAAATGATTGAAAAAAATTATATAATATATTAGTAACCAGAAAAATTATAGAAATTTTTAAAAATAAGAAAGGAAAGAGGGACTGGTAGGATAATTTAAAAGTTTGTTCATATAATTATTCTGGTATGGATACCATTTTAAAAATTTTGATTTGGAACTCTTAAAATTCAACAACGAAGCTTATTTATTTTTAAATGTTTCATGTATTACTTTTAATTGTAATCTAAAACATTTTTTTTTAAAAAAACAAAGAAGAAAAGTGAATGAATGAGTTGCAAATCTGAAATTGCCCCCCCTAAAGAGCCAAACTGCCCCCCTGTGGGGGCTACGCCCCATGTTGGGAACCACAGGTTTACATCATTTAATGCAGACAAAAAATGTGCCCTTTGCACTATCAGGAGTTTAGTGTAATATATCAATATTGCTAGAAAGTTTTTTTTAAATTCCAGATGCTATCATTACTTTTGAATAACAATACTCTACATATGTCATTAAATAAAGGGAATATTATTTACAGATAAAAGTGGTAGCATTCTGAAGAAAATAAAAGTGCCAATCTTGCAACAGTGGTGTATATAGATAGATCTAACTCAATTTAAAATTACAGCTCCAAGAAATTGTGTATACAAAGATAATCAGTTGGAATGTAGTAAAGTGCAGGATCTTGAGTCTGAAAATTTAAACATTCGTAAAAATTTTATATCATTTTTCTTATACATTTTTATGTGTTTTGTGCCAAAATTAATGCTTTACAACTATCTTCCATTTCACATCACAATATAAAATAATATGCTGCATTTATTATATAACAGTGCTGCCAACATTTGTGAATACTAATGTGGAATTCAAGCTCATTACAATTATGAACATATTCAAAATTCACAAAAATTTTAAATGTAACATTAAATGAAGCACATTAAAATATCAAAAATTAAACTATCACACAGTATAAAGAAAAATTTCACCAAAGAAGTGTAAAACCCTTATATAAATATGCAAACCTTTAATTTTTCAAATTTAAAATTATTTTCTAAGCTGATTCGAATGCATTATTTTTAATTAAAATAAGCTAGATCAAAATATAAAAATTTTGTCAAAAATAGCAATTTATTATTATCAATTACTTAAAATATTTCATGATGTACACAAAGCTCTGCACAATATACATTTTAAATCATAATATAATTTATAATGAGAAATTTATATATTAGAAACCAAGCACATGACAAGACAAAAATTTCTCTTGTTAAAAAGAGCTTGATCAAAGGTGTAGTTCTAATAAGCAATGTCAAAAATGTAGTAGAAGCAGATCAATGTGCAGTTTCTACATCTAGTGTATAGTAGTTGACAACACTGAAATACTAAGAGGAGGCATTTTGAATGCATTGTAAAATTAATAAAATATGGTATATACTAATAAACTCAAATTTTAAAGTATAAATTAAAATTTTTAAGTGTGTAGCTTTGAAAGTGACATAAATTATTGTTTTCTTGTAAGAAAACTTCAAATATGTTTCCCAGGCTTTTCACTTGGGCCTCAATTGAATGAGTGGCTTTTCGATTTAAGCTAAATTATTTTATATTTTTTTATTTAGGTTAGTAAAGACGTCATAATTAACAAAACCTGTCTGATCTTTCTTCCATGTATTTCATTTTTTCTGATGTATTCATACTCGAATATATCTCAGGATACATAAAAATTATGTTACAGCCTCCTACCAATAGGAATGTATATGATTAAGTGAAGATGAACGTCATATATTTTTATAATGATTTAGAAATGAAAAAAAATGATCCTGAATACATCTCAGGATACATAAAAATTATGTTAAAGCTTCCTACCAGTAGGAATATATATGATTAACTGAAGATGAATGTCGCATATTTTTGTAAAAATAATTTACTACTTTCAAAAGAAAACTGAAATTTGGATATATATTATAGTGCCAATATAAATCAAAAAATGAAAAAATACCTGTTTTTATTGGGTATCACTCCCTTTTGTATTTCTTGATTATTTCTACCTAACCTATAAACGAGCCAGGAACCAACAACTCCATTGTGTAAAGTATCAATGACATGAAAAACTTCACCAACATGAAATGCAATTTCTCCTTTGCCAGAACCTTCGTATGAAAAATGTGTTCTGTAAGAGAAAAGAGGTCATGTTAGATAGACATAAATGCAAACTAACTAAAGCATAATAGTTCTAAGAAAGTCAAACTGAAAATTAAATTGAAATTAAAAAACATACCTTATATAAAAGGAATCTCCTTTTTGATTAGCAACAATTTCATCATATTCTGAAATTAGAAAAAACATTATTAGAATTACAAAATAAGAAAATGATTTAATATAAATTTTAATAGCATAATCCCCCCACCCCTAAAAATAGAAATAGTAGCAAGTAAGCACATATTTTCTACTTCTTCATAAGAGCTTATATTATAGACTGATTATAAGAATTAAAAGATTTTTAAATCTGTTTGTAAACTGTTTTGTTCTGATTTTGCTTCTCTATTTTACACATATCTGCATTTCAATTTCTAATAACTTAAATGCACCATGTTTAACTTTTATATGACATAATCAGATTTATCAAGTTCCAATTAACTTCATACACTGAACATAATTAAATATCAAATGATCAACAATGAAAAACTAGTCGGATGTGCCAATCCCAAAACTTTCTTGTATCTCATACATGCTAATAATTCAAAATTCACTATTACAGTGCCAAAATTAAATGATAACCTATGCCCATCATGAGGATTGTAAAGGTGTATAAGTTCGTTGAGTTGGATGCATTTAAAAAGGAGATAGAAGTATCGCATTGTTTCAAACAAATCACTGAATTTTGGAATCCACTCTCTTTAGATGTTTGCAACAAAAATTTGCAACCCAAAGAGTATACAATCAACACCTATGGGTCAATATACACCCAAGTCTAATAAGGATATGTTTATGTAAAAATGTAGCAGAATATTAAGTTTTATTAAAATGTGTGCATTAGTTTTTGATATAGCTTTTGTGAAAATCGTGAAAAATTCAGCATAGCAGCACCACCTGTTGTGTGATTTACACCAATTCCTAATCAGTAACAGCTTATGTCAACGTCTAACTGAGCCTGAAGTTTGATGAAAATCCGTGCATTAGTTCTTGAGATAGAGCTATTGCGGGAATCGTACAAAATGCAGCACAGCAGCGCCACCTGTTGGACAATATACACCAAAACCTAATAAGCAACAACTTAAGTCAACTTGTAACAAACTGAAGCTTGATGAAAATCTGTGCGTTAGTTCTTGAGACAGAGTTATTCCGAAAAATGCAGCATAGCAGCACCACTTGTTGGGTGATATACATCAGCACCAGTTTATATCAAGGTCCAACTGAATCTAAAGTTTTGTTAAATTTCATGCATTAGTTCTTGAGATAGAGCACCCACAAAATTTTTGTCACATACAGACAGACATTTTTTAAAACCCATCAAATCATGTTCAACACCTTCTAAAACATATAAATCCATTGAAAAACAGAAGTCGAGATTTTTGACGAATCCAATACTTTTTCTTGTAAAGATAAGAGAAAGTAATAATTATAAACTGAGGTAGATATAACACAAAATCTCAAATGAGTTTGATTCAATAAAATCTGTCATAAAATAAAGAATTATATCATGCTTTACTTAAATATGAAATTATCATTATTTATGCATATTGTATAAATCTACAATATAACCTTGCAATAATAATAATAGTAGTGTAACATTTTTTAAAGAATTTTTTCTTTGGATTTCATTAATTAATCCTGTATTAATTTGTTTATATTATTGCAATTCCCAGTTACTCTAAGCAATTTCATACAACTTTAACTCAGATTTCTGAATTCTATAATGCATAAAAAATGTAGAACATTAATTAGGTTAAATTAATTTCCTTAAATTCACAAATGAAGGCAGGAATGGCAAACAAATAAGCCTTTACCTCCTTAATTGTGGGATGCATAATGTGTAATCAAATGAAATTTCAAAATTCCTTGATTAGGTAAAATAAAATACTATATATATATATATATATATATATATATATATATTTTAATTTCAGAAAAAATAAACAATCCAATAATGCACTTTTAAGATAATTCAAGAATCAAACAAAAAATCAATGAAATTTTGTCACTGTGTACTAATACATATATGTATATTTAAACATACACATAGAGCGTTTTTTCTAAAAAAATGGGTTCAGGAGCATGCTTAGTTTGATTGAAGTACATTACCATTTTAAAGTTTGAACAAAGAAAAAATAATTTATTTACACACTTTAAATATTTTCCAGATTGGCATAAGGTTCAGTCTACTAACATCATTGTGCTGCCTCTAGTGGATATCTTTATAAAATGCATTAATTAAACAAACCCAGAAGAGGGCATTTCAGTTTTATAAACATTAAGTTTGCAAAAGTGCCTAATCAGAATTAATATCTTGTTTGGGTTATTAAATTTTTGTGAGAAGCAATGGTCACATTCACTTATTGAAATTAAAATGTTCTTGACTGAATTTTATAAAGCCATACGGGAGATTTGAACATCTTTTCTGATATATATTTATATATACAAAAAACCCCTTAGAAATTTGTCTTTCAGGAAGAACAAATCTTTCACACAAGTTCATAATTTCTGTTTCACCAAAGGTTAAAGGGAGATTATCAGGCTAATTTTACAATACAACAGTTTTGCCCATAATGTAATTTCACATCTTCACTAGGTAAATTCTTATTTTCACTCATCAGATTCACAAAATATTTAGGAATATGCATTCCCTCAAAACACATGCACTGCATGCAAAGGTGCATACTTTTCAATGTTTCAAGTCAATTAATGATTCTTAGATTTCTACTAACTCGAAAAGGGAAATAAATAAATAAAAAAGAAAATAACAATAATAAACAGAGGTCACCTATTAATGCAATTTTTAAATAATATCACTTTTTGGGTGGGATGGAGGGGAGATTTAATGTACTGTTAAAATCAACATTAAAATTTGTAAATATTAACATGCTTTCACTAATTATTTTTTTAAGCTAATGAATTTTAAAATAACTACCAATTAGTAATAAATAAATAAAACAGTAAATAATAATATAATTACCACTGCAATAATTACAGGACAAAGTGACAATAAAGTGGTTGAGGGTAACAATAATGAAACAAAAGTTTAAACATTCCAGACATGTTAAAAAAAATAACTTATTTTGGGAGAAAATCATTTTATAGCTCTCCTTACAAAGAATCATATGTGATCATCAATAAATTGTAAAAAGAAGGTCTAATTTTCTGTTGATCTAGCACCTAAGAAGTGCATAATTACTGATCTCATAATTGTTTATTCAGACATTTCTGAAATGTAAAAAAAGTGACTGTTCCACTGAAAGTAAAATCTAATTTACCATTTTATTCAGTTCAATTTGATATTGCGCTAAATATTATACTGAATTGGATAATTACTTTTATTAAAAATGAAAAGGCAATGTGATAAGAGCACAAAATAAAATATGAATATTAAAAATGGGGGCTCGACAGCTGTTTTGAAGCTTCTAAAGCTCCATCATCGGTGCAATGATTAAAAAGTACAAAGGATAAGTACATAAAACCACAGAAGGTGCGAAAAATGCAGCCTATAGTCATATTATTACCTTTGAAAACATTTGACCCTTGACCACAGGTGCATATTTTGCACTCTCAATGGTTTTATGTGTTTATTCTTTGTGCTTTTAATCATTGCATTCAAAGCTTTTAAACAGCTGTCTTCCCCAACTGCCCTTTTTTAACATTTGCATTTTTATTTCTGGTTTTATCACGTTGACTTCTCATTTCTTAAAATATCAGCACAAAGTTATATCTTCTCATTATTTTTATGTTTAAAGTAAATAATAATTTTTGACACCAATTATATAACTTTAATTTACATACAATTGCTTGAGAATAAATAAAAGTTTTCATAGCTTAAAATTTTCATTACAATGAGTTAAATTTGGACTGTTAAATGTCTTTTTTATGGATAAAAATACCATACATTATAGGTGCAGATTCCCAAAATCTGGAAGGAGCCAATGGCTTTTAAACCCAAAAAATCCAGTGGCCACATTGGGAAACAAACAAATAAAAACAATAGCATTTAGTTTTTGGAAAAAAGTACCCCCCCCCCCCCCCACCCCAGGAATTCAAAGTGAAAAATAATGTATTTAATATATACACACATACAATAAAACAGACTAATTACATCAAATGTGTATATTTAATTTAATCATAAAATTCTTGAAATTTGAATGTTAGGTATTCTATAAATCTTAAACTATGTGTAGTCAGAAAGTTGGGCAAGATGCATTAAAAAATATGTATAAGCAAAGCAATCATGATAGTGGGGAATATTAGGAAAATAAAATTTCTTATTTTTGATTTTGTCATATAAAAGTATATATAAAAAATGTGAATGTGTGAGATTATTTTGCTCTATATACATGAAAATACACTTCAATCATTTGTTTTTTCTATAAGAAAAATTATCTATAAAAAAAAAAAATAACATGCCACCTTAAATACCAAAAGTTAGTGGCCACAGCAAAAAAATTAGTTCCATGTGGCTATTGGTGACCATGAATCTGCACTTATACCGTACATATTGTCAAACTACTTTGATTTTACACATTAGAAATTAATTAATAAAAGATATTGCATATAAAGAACAAATTTGTTTTGACGGTTATAAATGAAACAAATAAATAACTATAAAACAATAAAATGAAAATATACAATCAATGTCAAAAGTTTTAGGATAGAAAGCAAGTGTAGAAATACTACAAGCACATTATCATCATCCATATATATATATTGTGGTAAGCGTCCCTGTGTTCAGCCAAACACCAGACATCAGCCTGCAATGTGATAAAATACTTTGTAAATAGTGTATTTTTGGTCCAAAATGAAATATTATAATTTCCCAATGTACAACCATGTTTCATAAGTCATCAGCCAGTTATGTGGGGATATTTTATAACAAGGCTGTCTATTGGAGCTCTTATTCAAAATCAGATTAATCAACAAAGAAGAGGATAAATTCAAGAATGATGAATCAAGACCCTAATGTAATGCTAAGAAAAAATATTTACAAAATATTAATAAAAGTTTTAGTTTTTTCCTTTTAACATTTTCTAATATTTTTTTTTCCATTTGAATAAACAACAACAACAAAAATATTTGAAGGACAAATTTTAAAATTGCATACCTTCTTTTAAATGCTGTACAATGAGATTTACAAAATCTTGGATATTGAGCAAATACAGGACAGCATCTTCCCGAGTGACTCCGTGCATGTCCATATCATTCACCTAAATTACAAAAATAAAAGAGTTTATTATTCAAAAAATTAAATAAATTTAAACCCCAATATTATTTTATCGGGGTAATTCTATAAATTAGATAAATTTAAGCTCCAATAAAATTTTATTGGAGTAAATTTATAAATAAAAAAAATTAAACCAGAAATTATTTAATGTAAAAATATCTGGATTTATATGTTTTTTGTTACAAGTACTAGACTGTTTAAAAAACAGGATATATCATTATTACATAAAATTCAATTTGACTGATTACAATCCACCAATCAGAAAGCATGGTTTCACCAGTAATATAGTGAAATAAAAAAATGTATTGACATTCATAAAACTCAAACATTATGATTGTACAGAAGGTCATTCGCATTTTATGGAAACTATTTTGATCGTTAAGTTTTATGTATAAATGCCATATTTTTTGCACTGATTTGGTTCTACCCGATAGCCATGGTTCTTGATAATAGCTCTAGCTCGACTTTTCCATGAAAGCAAACTTTTTCTTAGTACTGTAATGTCAATTTTACCCCATTCCTAGTGGACCGTTTTCCAAAGTTCATTCAGTGTTCTTGGATGTTGTTTTCCTAAGGCTCTCTTTTATAAACCAAAAGCGTAAAAGTCTACTGGAGAAGCATCAGGTGATTTTACAGGTATTTGATTAAATGGGATACCCTCTAATCCTGTTTCTGATTCTTTCTTTATTTGCCAAATAAGCGGCAATTGACTTAGACGTGTGACTAGGGGCTTTGTCCATATGAAGCTCAACTTTTTCAATGTCCTTTCCAAATAAGGCTGGAATTCCTTCTTTGAAAATTAGTTCTAAAATATTCTGCTGATAATACGGTGAATTAATTTTGGCTTTATCTGAGACTTTTTTGATTTTTAACAGTGCAAGAAGACATTCCTAGTTTTGATGCAATGGATCTTTGAGTGAGTCAGCAGATTTTCTTTTAAAATCAGAGACTTCACTCTCTTGATATTTACCTAAGTTCGAACAGTCTTAGGATGAGGTTTTGCAGTCATGTTTTCATTTTTGCTTTCACTTAGACTTTTTTCCCTTTCAAATTTAATATATTATAAATACTTTTTTTAACCGCAATAACAGCGATATTTACACTGCTTCATAATTTATTGATATGAATATTTCTTCTCAGAAAACGTAGTTATGTAACCTTTGAGCCATCTATCAATTTTAAGAGCCATTTTCAAAATAAATCTTTTATTTTACATTCCAATAAAAAGGTAACAGTAGCAGATGATTATTCTAAAGTTGCCAAATTTTTATCTCAAAACGGAAATGAGAAAAATAAATTACAAAATCATTTCCATAAAGTGCGAACGACTTTCTGTATTAAATGATAATGATTCCAATTGATAAAATGACATCATTAAAAAGTATATATATAATATATATGGGGCATTCTCACAATCTTTTGACTTTCATGTCCCTGAATAATATTTTTTTATTTAATACATTTTTTTGTGTTTTTTTTTTTTTAATTTCATATACTGGGGAACATCCCATTGCATGATTGCATAACAATATTAACGAGATAAATAAGTTTTGGACGATGTTGGGGGTCCAGATACGAGGAAAACTCATCTACCGTCCCGTGTCCCTGATGCTGATTTTTAAGTTTGGAGCTGTCTGTATAAAATTGTTTCAGTAAAAGTAATTCGATGTAATTTTTTTCCGAAACTGGGACAATTGTTTTATATAAATATGTAGCAAAAAATTAACCTGCACACATTTTTACAGTTGATATTATTTTTTGAACTCTGTGCCTGGGTTTTTCATCCTTACCGCCCCTCTTGCTAAACTTATACAGTAAATCACTTCAGATGCAGCCACAGATTTTTTTTTTTTTTTTGAGTTTTTTCTCATGCAGAGGTATGCTAGAGAAAGAATGTCTAAAATTCTTTGACAGGAAATTTACTGCAGAATTTAAATCAGCATTTAAATATCAATTTCAAGATCGAGCCTTTATTGGTAGTCTAACCGTCCCCAAGGTTAATTCCTGCACTTTTTGAGGTAAATAAAAAAATAAAAAATTAATTTAATCCAATGTTAACAACTGTTTCTAAAAATCAATGAACATTGTGGCTATCACTTAGTCTTAACATGGTTTTCCTAAAAATAGGTGGTAATTTTCCTTACCTTTCCATCCTTGCCGTCCCTTTTTTCATCATTTCGTCCCTTTTTTCCTATACCATTCCCTTTTTTTTACCTTACCGTCTCTTCTTTAACAACGCTTTAAGACAATGTTATACAAAAACTCTGTATTAAAAGTACTACATTGTTATTATTTCTTATTTGAATGTCCTGTGGGTACTATGCAAATTCCTTATAAGTAAAAATTTAGAAGAAAATAAAAAGTTACAGGGTTAAAACGGTAAGGAAAATTAAACTCGCAAATTTAACTTAAACCTCAGTTAAATAAGAAATTTTTCGCTGCTGACCCTTTTTACTTTATTTTGAATCATTAAGGCATTCGTCTATCAGATTAAAATGTTATTTTAGCAAGTTTAATTTCGCCTGATTTTTTCCCCCAAAAGTCAAAAGATTGTGAGAATGCCCCATATCTATAAAGATAAAGTATTTTACTATGATTTTGCCAATATTACATCCTATTCAAAACAACACTTATTTCTAAACAGTTAAGAGGCCAATCTCACCCAACCCTACTATTTATTGAACTGAGCGAGCAAAGCTCTTGTGTATCCACTCCAATGGTACCTTTGTGACTTTACTCCTGCTAAACTGTTCAACCAACGACCATCTGATTCAGAACAGTGATAGATGTCATGGCCATCGTGGTTCATGTTAAAAAAAAAGAAAAAAGTGATTTTGAGAAATAATTCTAGAACATAAGTACCATAAACTTATGATGAGAAGTCACTTCCTGGTCACTGTTTTTCACATTATGTAATCTTTTATGTATATAAAAATCAGTGTTTGGGCATGTTCCTTATACAAATCTACAATTTTTGAACAGTCTGTAAACGCTCCAGAACAAGAGTAAAATAACTAACTACTTAAAAAAATTCTCAGGCCATTCTTTACCCCTTTTATCAACTACCTGCCATACTCTTTATACAAATCTATTTTGTTGTTAATTTTCTAATGTAATTTTTGCTTTCCTTTTATTACATCGAAAAAAAGTCGCAATAATAATAATAATAAAGATAACAAACATACTTTATTTTTAGAAGTAAAAAAAATTCAGATCCACTCACTGTATTTTCCCATCTGAAATTCACATTATTTTGAGCAGATAATGCAATTTTTGTACATAAAAAACTTAAATTTTAAATAAGTATGTTAAAATAACATAGTACCTTCATTTAAATATATTTGGTGTTAAAACATCTACTACAACACAACTTGTGAGTAACTTTATAATATTTTTTCCTCACTTTTCCAAATTTATAGGTATAGGGATATTAATATCTCATGTTGGTGTCAAACATAAAACATGCCATGTTACATTGTGAAAACAAATGAAAAATCTCAGTCTATAAATGCGGGCAAAATATAATAAATAAATGCTAAAAAGCATTTACATTTGTGTATATAATACTCTAAAAATGCATTAAAGGTTAAATAGGATGAGCATTTATCCTATTAGGTTTAATAGGGTTGTTAAAATAACACGAAAATGTTTCCTAGTTGCACATGATTGCAACATGGTGTTTGTTTTATAGCCATATTGGTGAGTAGGTTGATTGATGCATCATCAACAGGTGAAGATAATCAAAGCTGCAATTCAGGTGTAAGCTTGCAAGTTGTAAGGTGGGTTGGTAAAAGTATCACAAGTTAGTTTCTCTATTTATGAGGAAGTGAGCTTTATTCTTGTGAAAAAAAATTTGATCATGTTTTAATGATGTGAGGGTTTTTCATCATTATTATGGTGAAATTTGAAAGTGAAAAGTTTTATTCTGAATAATGAATAATCATTATGTTTAGAAAAACCTATTCATAAGTGCTGCCATGTTTTTTCCCAGTTTATTTTTATAATCTGCTTCATGAATTTGTTCGAAATAAACTTCATTTATATTTTATGATATTCTTATTAAATATTCTTTATTCTCATTAAATTATCTCTAATCATAAATCTATTTAATGTAAGTATTTTTGAAAACGTTCTTATTTGAGTTAATGAATGTTGTGGAAGTTCTACAGTTTGAAATGACATTTTACAGTCTGCTAACTCAGACTTTTTTTTTGTGGGGGGGGGGGGGGGGAAGTTTATTGAAAGTAACAACAACAACAACCCACAACCTATGCATATATTTCAATTTTAAGAAAAATATTCAGGAGAAAAAGAAAATATCTCCAATATTTGATGTAGTCTTCTATGAGACGTCAAACTATAAACATGGAGAAAAAGAGACAGAAGCTTGACCAGCAGAACAGAAGCTTGATCACTGTTTAAAATAGGCGATTGATTTGAAAGGTTATTGTTCTGAAAAAAAGCAGCAGAAACTGCAGGACCAGCCCATGGAGAAAACTGACACCAGGGTGAGGCAGCCCCATGGCCACTTCTCCCTACAAAATGATAATCCTTTTTAGGATTGCGAAATAAGTGAACCTGACAGGAAACTTAACTTTTGGGAAAGAAACGTTGTTGAGGTGATGTGATGTGTGATTAGAGGAGTTAGATTATCATGTAGAGAAAGAAAAATTTGCATTATTTGAATAAGTAAGTCCCTTTAATTTGAAACATTTGTTTGCTGAGTGCCCAGAATGATGATGCCATAGACAAGCAAGCTGTTTGTTGAATGCCTTTAAGTGTTACAAGGAACCTCTGGTTTTTGAGCTGTTGGACATGGTCTGTTTGCACTGTGTGCAAGGGTCATATAAGTCAGACAACGAATTTGATCTCAAATGGGATACAGTGGAGGCAATTACTATTATCAGGTTGTTCTAAAAGAACTGAGTTAAAGCTATGATTGGAATTATAAGAAGCAGGTAAGCCTATGGAATTCGCCACAGTTTGTGGCAATTTCAAAATTTCCTGATATGAAGAAGCAGCCTCAATTCCTCACATGAGTCCAGCTTTAGGGTAAGGATGTAAATTTTAAGGTGATTAGGAATGAAATCTATAAATTAAGCAATTATAATTTATTCAATGGAAGGATTTACTAATTGGGGAAATCTTTTATAGACAATGGTATTAAATCTATTAGCTAAATAAAGAATGGATTCTGAATGATAAAATTTGATGCTATTGAATTGGCTAAATTAGCGTTAAAGTGTTCCTTTAGAATGTTAAACAGTTCCTGAGGAGTAGAAGCATTTTTGCATGCAGTAGAAGAAATGTAGAATTTCAGTGCTTTGTCAGCAAGTTTGGGTTTAAGAAAAGTAAGGGCTTGATCAATGTCCCACTTTCAGTATAAAATAACAGCATTAACTTGCTCAATGAAAAACTCCAGAAAATCTGGATCACTAGAAATTATGTGACTATTGATCTGAGGGCAACCTTTTTAATTGTCATGATTACGACACAAATAATTTAGAAAAAGTAATCACAAGTTAAAAATATAATGCTTTAAATTATAATAATAATAAAATTTATAAAACATCATATCTTCAAATAAATCTGCAATATTTTATAAACTGATTTTAATTTATTGTTCCTTTAAAATTAACAAATTTGCCACAGCCTCAAGAAGAAAAATAAATAAATAAATAAATAAACCAAATTTCTTTAAAACATAATATATACTATATCAGAACAAAATCATGTATCATATTTTTTATTTCCAAAACAAACACCTTCACTTTTGATATTAAAAAAAATTCGTTCTTCAAAATAAATAAATAAAATATCTTCAAAAATAATACACATTAAAAGTAAAGATATTTCTTTCAAATTTACTTAAAAAAAGTAATATATACTCTTCAGGTAATTTAATATATATGAAAAATAATTCTTATCTCATTCTTTAACTTATATTATAGATCTTGCATATTCTATGAGATCAACGATCAAAAGCTTGATCATCAATGCCTTTCAAAATGCTAAGAATGCTGTGTCATTTATTGCAAGATCTTTAGAAAGCATATTTGGTCAGTAAATCAGAGAAAGAAGAAATTACTAATATTCCTCATTCAGATCAATTTTATGCATCTCCTTAAAGATTTTATTTAGATATATTTATTGAAAAACAAATTCTTTGATTAGTAGAAACTAATATAATTAAATTTTCTGTGGTGTGTACCACTTATTTGCATTTTACAGTTTGGCATAAAGAACATTTCCAGGCATTGGTCAAGCGAACAAGGGTCAAAGCACAAGAGGTGAGTTTGGGCTTTTTGTCTGAGCCCGGTGATTTGAAATCTGAGACTGACCAAGCTCGAAAAAATTTGTGTCATTAGAACCCAAGTCTGATACTGAAAGTACACAGTAGAAAATTGTTAATAAATTTTAAAATTGTTCCAAGATTAATTTTCTCATTTAAAGTTCTCTGCTTACATGGAAATAAGTATTAATCCTAAACACTCAATCATGAAAAAGTTTCATGATTTTCATATCCCAGAACATCTGTTTAAAATAGCAAATTTGTTATTGATACTTAATCACTGCCAGAAATCTGCATAACCCACAATTCTGATTCTTTGAAAATATCACTGTACAACTATGGCAGAATGATTTAAGTTGTTTTCCAGTAATTCTAGAAAAGGACTTTAAACAGAAAGTAAGGATACACAAAGGATATCCCACGGCTTCCTTATGTTACTAACAGTGACCATGCAAAGGCTTTATAGAATATTTCTCTTACTATATCTTCAATAACAATGTAATTATTTTTCAAATTGATTTTTAAAGGATTTTAAAAACACTTCAACAAACTTAGACAACAATTTTGTTTCTCAAATAGGAAGGTTTTATGTTTTTTTTTTTTTTTTTCAGTTTGTGCATAAATGAAATTTTTACTTTGAGCTCAAGTCCAAAGACTGGTATAAAAATCAAGCCTGAGTTTATTTCATCTTAAAAAATCATCTCACAATAAATCTAATAATTAACTGAAATATTTATAGACTTTTATAAACCTATAAGAACAAATAAAATTTATCCTAAAAATATAAAAATTAAACATAGAAATATATATATATTCAGAAGTGCTTGAGAGTAATGTAAAATCAAACATGAAATGGAAGGCTAAATATAAATTTCCATCTAGATAGATATACATAAATTAAGAACATAAATTTTTACAACTATATCATAGTAAAAAATGCATTGAAAAATCACAGTATTGCTTATATATAAACATTAAATATCCTATCGGCAGGATCAGCAATACCTCAGTTTCAAAGAATACAAGATAAAAGTTACACATAGTTTTTGGTAAGAATTTTCAGAAAAAAATCTCGTAGTTCATAAGATTGTAGCTTCAATATTTACTTTAAGAATTTTATCACCAGGTTGTAATCCCTGAAGAGATGCTGGACTTCCTGGTTGAACTGCAGTAACAAAAACGCCAACTTCATTGCCACCTGTAAGTCGGATACCAACACTACCATCTTTTTGGAAAGATATAAATCGAGGTTCTGGTCTGAAATTATAAAAATAAATGTTAGTAGATTTTAGAGCTAAGTATTACATGCGAACATAGCATAAAACAGAAGTAATTAAACAAAATAAAATAGAATATAAAATAGAAGAAGTAATACAACAATAACAATATTTTTAAACAAAAAGTATACAATTCAATTTAAGAAAAAAAGGGAAAAAATTTAGCATGGATTGATGTGATCTGGACAAAAAATAGGCTGCACATATCTTTTTGACAATGGATTGTTAGTATTTGGTATTTCCAGATATAATTTTTTATTTACAAATTATAAAATACAGAGTAATTATAATCCATTAAAAAGTTATGCACATATTAATTCTTTATTTTTTTTCTTAATTAGTCAAGTATTTTAATACTTATCTGTATAGACGACTTAAAAAATTTTCATTACAATAGATTTTTTATATAACTGATAAAATAGCATTATGCTAATAATAATTATTCAATAGATAGTTAAAAGTTTTAAACTGAAATTAAATTTTATGCTATGGGAATTTTTTTTTATTTTTAACACTGAAAAGTAATTAACAAATTATAGATATTGATCTTTAAAAAAGGTATCTCCAGAAGTTATTTTATGTGTAACTTTTTCAGAAACTACAAAAAGTGAAAAATTAAAAAGAATTACTAGTGTCAATTCTGTTAAAGGGAGTTTGTATATTTTCTTTAAAAAAAGGGGGAAGGGGAATGCCCTTTTCAGCTTGGCATCCTAATAATAGGACATGTCTTTTATAATCACTTTTGTTATTATCTGCATGTAATAATCATACTATTATAACATTTTTTTAAAACTAAATGCTGAAATATAAATAATGTTTAAAACTCTAAAACACCATTTCTGAGATTTTTATTTGAAACATGTGTTTCATTCTTTAAATTTAAAAATATAGGTCACATATCCAAACTAATAATTCATAATTTAAAAAAAAAAAAAAAGTAAATAAATAAATACTGGAAAGTGGTTATGTTTACTTAATCCTATTGTAATAGATCATTTTCCAAGTATCATCAAAAATTGTTGCCTTCCATATCCTCATATTAATAGTATGCAAAATAACTACACTTGTTAGATTTCAGTAACTGACAGTAATTAAATTTCAATAAATCTTAATTTTTGTCATTTGGACAGCTATTTTTAATTTTTTTTAACTTAAAAGTAAGCTTCCCCTCCTCCTCCTTTCCTACGGCGATGCTTTGCTGTTTTAAAGGAATGAATTATAGTTTGTAATCCCATATTTGATGAAATATTTTAACTGGAAGAAAATCGTTATTTTAGTAGAAGATAAAAGTCAAATGATAAATCTTGACTATGCTTGAACGTAGATATGATTAATGTATGGATAAAATGACCATTAGTTTAGAATGTAAGAACTGAGTATGCTCAATCATAACTCAATTATCACTTTCGGTGAAATCATGATGCCATTACTGTAAACCTATGGGAGGGGGCAGAAAGTTGCTGATTTATTGAATACCAGCATAAACTCATATTCTTTATGAAAGGAAATGAGAAGCCCAACATAAATATGATGACCATCAGAAGGAGAAAGATAAATTTTTATTATTTTATTTTAGTCTGCTGTGAAGGGACAAAGTAAAATTTAGAAAATAGATGACCCTTTTAAAACTAGTGCATTATATGGTTTTAATTATTTAAACTAAAAATCAGCTGTGTGTAATAATGGTATAAACTATTAAAATATTTTTTTATGTAATTAAATTTGAAAAGGAGGAACAGAGAAATATTACCTTTTAAATTATTTTAAAAAGAATTTGCATATAAAATATGCAGCAGCATCAGATATTATTATCTGATTGCAGCAACTACATTACAGAATATGATTTTGATGAGACACTATCATCAAGATAACTGTGTTAGCATAAAAAATAGATTACCAATCTAGCGCAGCTAAAATGATTGCTAGTTTACAAGTAATGAAAGATTTTGAATTGAGTTTGGTCAATCTTAATTCAGTTATTGCTTTTGGCGAAATTCTCACACCATTACTGCAAACCTATGGGAAAGGTCAGAAAGTTGCTGTGTTATTGAATACCAGCATAAACTCATATTCTTTATGAAAGGAAATGAGAAGCCCAACATAAATATGATGACCATCAGAAGGAGAAAGATAAATTTTTATTATTTTATTTTAGTCTGCTGTGAAAGGACAAAGTAAAATTTAGAAAATAGATGACCCTTTTAAAACTAGTGCATTATATGGTTTTAATTATTTAAACTGAAAATCAGCTGTGTGTAATAATGGTATAAACTATTAAAATATTTTTTTATGTAATTAAATTTGAAAAGGAGGAACAGAGAAATATTACCTTTTAAATTATTTTAAAAAGAATTTGCATATAAAATATGCAGCAGCATCAGATATTATTATCTGATTGCAGCAACTACATTACAGAATATGATTTTGATGAGACACTATCATCAAGATAACTGTGTTAGCATAAAAAATAGATTACCAATCTAGCGCAGCTAATATGATTGCTAGTTTACAAGTAATGAAAGATTTTGAATTGAGTTTGGTCAATCTTAATTCAGTTATTGCTTTTGGCGAAATTCTCACACCATTACTGCAAACCTATGGGAAAGGTCAGAAAGTTGCTGTGTTATTGAATACCAGTGTACACTCAATTTTTTTATGAAAGGAAATGAGACGACTGAAATAAATATTAAAAAACTTTTACAAACTAGTATTTAGAACCTTTTTTAAACTAGTATATTATATTGTTTTAATTATTTAAAATTTGAAAACCATCACTAAATAATAATATAAATTATTTAATATTATATATATTTTTTAGAGTTAAATTTGAAGAGTAGAATTGGAAAAAATTTTAAAGTGAACTTACAAATAAAATATGCGACAGCATCACCCCGGTCACAAAAAAAAAAAAAAAAAAAATTAATTCAAAAGGGTTTTAAAAAAATTATTCACTTAAGTTTCATAACAATCAATTTTGGCATATTTCTAAAAACTTAGACAAGGATTGATTTATTTGAAACAGAAACGATAATTTAAATTAAGTTAAAGTATTTAAAAAATATGCTCTACAAGAAGGGGAAAAAAATGCATGATGAACACAGTTAAGAACCATTATTTTAATTTAATTTTTCTTAAACAAACAATTGAGTACAAATCAAGCAAAAATTATGTCATAAAGAAATATGTTTTATTTCTCACTAGGAATAACATATGATTACATAACAAAATTTGGTACATTTGGGTTAAAGCGGCCCCTGACAATGAAAATTAAGTGACCGAGATATATCGCCAAGTTAGGTGTACAATCTTATCAAATGTTTGCAGTCCTAAAAAAGCAGTTTATATTTATGCTATGGACGTATTAATTTTTCTTTGATGTTCCAGAAGATATTTTACATGTTTCTTTGTTTGTTAAATTGTATGTTGCATTGTTTTTTCTTTAATTACATGCTTTTATTTTAAAAAATGTGGAAACAATATTTGATTTACTGAGTACTGAGATGGATGCAATATCATTTTTTTTCAAAAATGAGGGCAACCCAACAAACAACTATGCAAAAATGGCTATGATATGAAACTAAGTTACCAATGATGAAATTATATGGAAATGCAACATAAAAGGTTGTTTAAAAAAAAAAAAAAAAAAAAAAAAAAAAAAAAAAAAAGCCTCCATGTTGGATCTACATCTAATATGACGATTCATAGGATGAATTGGTAATGACAATAAAATTGCCGAGATTAATTGAAAGTTTGTATATTAAGAAAAAAAAAAAAAAAAAAAAAAACAGCAGCAAGATTCTTCCACAACAGTTGATTTCCGGACGCATATGCCGGAATAATTGTAAATGCTGTCTCATTCAAATCCCAAATAGAAATGCTAGTATGCTGATGCAAAAAAATTGTGAACATGTAGAAGGATCAACAATCGACACTGACTCCTGGAAAGGATACAATTTAGAGGAGCTTGAAAAAGCATGTTACAGTCACTTCACTGTGACTTAAACAATTTTGTTGATACAACAGGTGCTCATACACAACATGTTAAAAAAAAATGTGGCGTTCTGCTAAATGATTCAATAAAAAGCAATGAGGCACAGCTCGCCATCACCTTGAATCATATCTTACAGAATTTATGTGGAGAAAACACATAGGAAAGAAAATATTTTTGTTAAACTATTAAAAGCGATTTTGGAAATATGGCCTACAATATAAGGTGTAACACCAGATAACAAGTTGCTATTCTTATGAAAATTGTAAGAAATTTTTATGAATTTGTTAAGAAATGTTGCATCATATACTTATTAATATAAAATATTATGTTATTTAATGTAATGGTATATATTTTTATATCTCTATTATATGTGATACCCTGTTCATGCTTCACAATCTTGGCGAAATTGACTGCAACTTGGCGTAATCATAATTATGGAGTATAACAAAAAACAAACAAACAAAATGGAGTATAACAAAAAACTATAACAAAAAAAATACCAAAAATTTTAAGATAACAAATAGATATTGGTAGGTAATCTCATGTATTTTTTTTCTAATGGGATTTAACTGTATGCATAATAGAAAGGTAAAATATGAGATTAATATTTAAAAAAATATATATATTTATTTATTTATCTAGATGGTCAAAGAGGTCTAAAGGTGTTTTCAAATTTTTTGTTTTCTCTATTTAACAACATACACCTTTTTGATACATTCACAAACTCATTTTCATTCTTATTTGCCAGAAAATTTTAGATTTTCTTATTCAGACACCAAAAAATCAAATAACATTTTTTAGTAGGAAAATTGTTTCAAAATGCAACATGGTATCTTTTAGGATATTTGTTATTTTTATAGGAAAATGACAAAATATTAATTGATTTCTTGGAATCTGGATAAGAATATCTAGAAGTTTTATGTTTTTGCAAATAAAAATTATTTTTGTACATCAGAATAGCAGTGATTTGGAATTTGAGAACAGTCTTAAGACATTTATTCTGGCAAAGTATTGCATTCTTATATTGAATGATATTTTCCAAAAAGTATACTGCAAATAGAATTTTAAATGAGAATATTTTTGCCTTAAAAGCAGATGAATTATGAATAACAAGGAAGGTTGTTTTCCTGGATAAACTATTGCTTATTCTTTTTAAAAATGAATTTTGCTTGATTATATTTAGAAACATGGACATAAACTCTTACTGTATTGTTTTGTTCCGCCTTGCCAATGGGTCTTCATCAAATTGATTACGCCCAGAAAACTCTAGAAGTGATTGAAAACAAAATTAATACTTCTTAATAAAAAATATGTTTAAAAAAATTACACAGTATAAATTGTTTTCCTAAAATATACATAGAGAGAGTAAAATTCTTTATTTTAAATTGCTGTCAGCACTAAATCTACAATAGAGCTGAAAATCTATTGATTTTGACTTATCTGTAACTGTAAGCAATATTTTAACTGTACACAAAGAAAGCAAATAAAGTCAAATATTTTTTAAACTCCTCCAACAGACTGAGCAAAATATGAAAAGATTTTTATGTTGGAAACAGACTTGCAACAAATCAGTCTCTAAATCAGTTTTAAATAGGGATGCACCGGATATTGATTTTGCCGGATATCGGATACCGGATATCCGAAGCTCCTTCACCTGCCGGATTCGGATATCCGGCCGGATATCCGATCGGATATCCGGCACTAGATATATTTTTAATTATATAGTGAATTATTTCTCTATATAATGTCATCTCAGAACAATAAATTACAAACATGTTTCACACATCATTAAAACATTTTAAATGTATTGAAATATAATTTACAAAAACTATATCTCTTTGAATATCAGGGCTTGTAATTCAAGTTTTCCCAAGGGGAGTTTCATACCCAAAATTTATAAATGCAGGTGAGTTGAACTGTTAGAAAGGAAAAAAAAAATTTTAATCCCGTTATTTTTTATGTGCTACTTAAAGAATTACATTTATACAGACATGACAAAATACCATTGAAACAATTTAAATTAACAACTCAAGATAATTATTCAAAATTTTTATTTTATTAAAACAAAGGAACAGAATCAAGTTTTATATATATCATGTCTATTTTTCAACTTTCACTTAATGTTATGGGCAATTAACAATCGGGTTGCTAAATGAATTTCTTAATTTAGATTTTATTCCATTTTGCGTACTTTAGCCTCTTTCACAAGTTACACTTTTGACAAACA
Organism: Maratus speciosus; assembly: GCA_963932465.1. Lineage (NCBI taxonomy): Eukaryota > Metazoa > Arthropoda > Arachnida > Araneae > Salticidae > Maratus > Maratus speciosus. The sequence goes on along the minus strand of OZ010791.1, from coordinate 286,572,707 downwards.
GCACAGAGCAACTTTTCAGGGTTGGTAAAAAACCCGTTTTTGTTTTTTTTTAAAAATATATTTTCTATTACATATACATACATATTTATTGATAAAAATAAACATTGTTGAATATGTAAGTAATATAACTTCATTTAAAAATAATTTAAATTAAATAATTACAATAATTATGTAGAAAATTGAAATAATTTAACATTTTTAGTAAAAGTTATGTCTTATGTTCCATGAATAAAATGCTCTACATAGTGAAACATTGATACCTTGAAAATCTTAATAAACAATTTTTTGATTACTATAGTCCTATAAATAAATATATGGTGTAGTTTCATAAATACAATATAATTTCCCATGGCTATTCAAAATCATTTCTTTGAAATATTTGCAATATGATATGTCTGATTTTTCTGTTAAAACACTACATGAATAATTATTATCTTTTATTAAAAGTAAAGCTTTTAAGCTTTTTATAAAGAATTCCTGGAATGATTTGAATTTAGCAGTAGAGTCTTTATACGTTTCAAGAAGTATTGTATATTGTCATTTGACGCTTCTCAGAAACTGCCAGGTAAAAAAAAAAAAAAAAAAAAAAAAAAAAAAAAGGTCGATAGTAAAATAAACAGAAATACCTATTTACCAGCTTTTAGACTACTGAAAACATTGATCTTAAAATGGAAAGTAGATTTATAAAAGTTGTCAATCTTAAAAATATTCAGAAGGTATATGTCGCATACCTGCATATACCCTCCACTACATGCCTGGTTAAAAGTAGAAATTATTTATTTCCGATAATTTGAAATAGAGATGCAACGAATATTCGGCCGAAGCCGAATATTCGGCCCATTCGGCCTGCCTGCCGAATATCAAGTCCATTATTCGGCCTTGGCCGAATAATACACTGTAATAAATGTTTTTATATTTACACAGTATAACTTTTTAATTTGACAATTTATATTCATCATATATAATGAAAATTTTATTTGAAATTAACTAACACTTTTTTTTTTCCATTAACTTTCATACTCCGAATGGGTTTTATCTACCCATTTTTATATAAGAGGCTAATTTAGGAATCATGTTAAAAAAAAATTATGCTGTATCAGTAAGTACCGTAATTTCCGGCCTATAATCTGCATCGGCGTATAATCCGCAGCCGCAATTTTTAGCTCTTATAAAAAAATTTCAGCAGATAATCCGCATCGGCGTATAATCCGCGGATTATACGCCAGACTATGCGAGAATTACTCATCGTTTTCAACATTCCAAAGTACTACTAATAAACCACCTCCCTATTTATTTAGTTGCTCTATTTAAATGACAATTGTAATAAAATAACTTTAAAATAATAATAATAAAATAATTACAAGTTTAAAAATACAAATAATTTTTTTTCATTCAATTTTATACCTAAAATGTTGAATGTCTTGTGAATACAGAAAGTTCTGTAATAATTGCTGTTTTTAAATCATCTTCCGCTTTTTAAATAGCGTTCTGTTTAAATTCTGCAATGTTAAATAACAATCTTTCTCTTAGACATTATTATAACTTTAAACGTGATATACCATCAAATACGTTTTGGTTTTTAATATAAATTACAAGGACATAATTCTATTTTATGATCCTCTCCATAGAGGGCAGCAGTAAAATTATGAAACTACGATATGATAATGATTCATTCGATTAATGTGTTATGGATTCCCATTGGTTGCATCGTAATATCAATCATCGTAATCTGTAAAATTGCGGTAATTTTGGGAGGAGCTATTTCATGAATGATTGAGATTGCAATTTTTGAAAGGAATGAGAAACGTTTTGTTCTTCATAGACACATGTTGCCAAAAAGCTAAAAAAATAAAATCATCATCGGGAACCACTCCCACTAGCACGTACACGTCATATGTGAACCAATCATAAGCAACTCCAGGAATGGTCGATAGTAGACAATCGTATCGTTTGATAACTATTTACATTTTTATTTTATGACTGCCGGTAGAAACTGGATGCCTACCCTGAACTTCTGCTTAAAAAATTTTCAGCAGATAATCCGCACCGGTAGATAATCCGCACTTAAAAATTTTGAGGTTTTTTAACAGATAATCCGCGGATTATAGGCCGGAAATTACGGTACAAAAAGTATCTGTAATAAGCTAACATAATCTGTTAAATTTAAAATTAATCTATTCAAAATTGTTTTAATACAGCTGTAACAAGCTAATTCAATTTTTTTTTTTTTTTTTTTTTTTTTATCATAATGTGAAGTTTAACATTTAACCCTTGTTACATAAAAAAATATTTCTTTCAATAATATTTTGAATTATACCTATAAAGAACATAAATATATGATTGATTAGATATAGATGTATTATATGTATAAGATATTTAAGTGGTATATGTTGCAATAGTTAAGGGTTTTTTTTTTTTTTTTTAAGTAAAATACGCTTAAAAGTAAAATATAATTTAAGTGATTGTTTTTTAAGCCTGTTACTATTTCTTATTAAATAATGAAAGAAATGTAAATACTAAATTCTTTTAATTAGTATGCATTTACGTTTTAGATATTTTTTTCAAGAATAGCATTGTAATGCCTTAAAAAACAGTTAAAATGTTTTCAATAAACTTAGATTGTGATGCAAAAATAATAATAATCAGCATTCTCAGATGATAGTCTTTTTTTTTTTTTTTTGGTAAATGTTACCTGCTTCTAAAAATAACCTCTCTCTATATATGGTACTTCCTGGTGCAGAAAAGTACTTTTTGGCTAATTGTGAAACGTTTAGAAAGTCTTCCGAATTTTTCGCCCACCACCCCAAAGGACGCTGTTGTCTTTCTAGTAGTGGCTGGGAAAGAAAATTACTAATTTCTTTTACTCTTCACATTGAGGCGCACTTTCTAAAGAGGCTTCACTGCTGACAGCAAAAATAATAATAATAAAGATAAATAAAAATTTTGTTAATTGTGAGCTTTATAAAGTCTACCTACAGTGATTTCTTTCCACCATTTTAGAGGATATTCCTTTCACCCTTTCTATTAGTGGTTTTTCTTAAGATATTAAGATTTCTTATTTTTTATTTTATTTCATCTGAAAGCTGAAACTTATGTTTCCTAGTACTTTTAAAATTTTGTCATTATTTTAAAATGTAACAACAACACATATAATATCTATTAAAATGTAACTAGACAGTACCTGATGAGGAATTTTTGCTAAGAATGTTTTTTTTTTTTTTTTTTGTTTTTTTTTTTGGGGGGGGGGGTCTGAATTATATTATTGAGGCAATTTTTAGGCCGAACATGGCCGAATATTTTTTCAGAGTAAAATAATGCTTTAAAAAATTAAAAATTTGTATATAAATAATTTTTTAAAAGAAAACAATACATTTTAAATGTGAAATATACAAGAATTGTGCATATAGTGCATACCATATTTTGTTTTTAGGCAAAAATAAGTTCCTTATTCGGCGGCCGAATAGGCCGAATATTCGGTATTTGGTTATTCGGCCAAACCACTATTCGTTGCATCACTAATTTGAAACACTTAAATTACAAAAATGAGAAAATGTTATATTAGATTTTTTCTAAAAAACCAGTTGGTTAACCAATTGATTTAAACCATGCTAACTCTGCTGGTAACAATAAAATAAATCATAATGCAAAACCTCAATCCCAATGTAGGAATGAAAGAAAAAAAAAGCTTACTAAACCCAATAGCCATGATACAACAAAGAAAACTCACCGCCAATCCTTCATTAGCATACAGAACAAAGAGTAACCAATGGAGAGAATTACTTATGATTATGTCATCATTGAGGCATCTTAACTAATCTTAACTAATCAAGCAATCTAAGTAGTAAAAGTGTATTTTTAGCTAGAATCTGCCATTTTGGCTATTTTTTAAAATAAAAGGCTTGAAAAAGAAGAATAAAGAAAACTAACTACTTTTTTTTTTTTTTTTCCCCAGCTAATTTTAGAAAAATTAGTCTGCCATGTAGACTTAAAGCTTATAAGAAAAGTTTGACTAAAAATGTTTGTTACTTTACAAGTTTATTAATTCATCATTTTTCTAAAGTTTTGCTTGTAGCTTCTGCATAACTTGGATTTTGCATTTTTCAATAATGTGTAAAATAAATGAAAACAATAGGGAAAAAGAGAAAAAAAACAGATGAAAAAAAACCAGCATGGTTTTTAAAAAAAAAACCACGGTTTAAACCAAAGAACCCTGCGACTTTTATAACTTTAGAAATTATCGGAAAAACATAGTTATGCTCTCTTAAAAAGTTTTAGAAAACTTTGCAAAATCTGATGTGCATTCATTTTTAACTTACACGAATAATGCATATCGGTGATGGTATGTCACTTCTGAACAAATTTGTTTTATTATATCCTTAATGGAATTATATTCAAAACTGTAATCCCTGGTATTTTCATTAATTGAACTATGTTCTATGCATTGGAATTTTAAATCCATATCCAAAGTTTGAAAAGGGAATAGTCAATTGCTTTCTTCTATTACACGAGAAAAGGTTGATTTCAAAAAGTCATGTCCTAATTTCTGTTAATTGCGAGAAACAACTAGTTTGCTGTTTCTAAATATGTTTTTTTGAAGTTCAAAGTTTTTTTTTTTCATGTGCACCACAAGTGTAATCTCATTTTGTTTAGTGCTGACTATTGTCCAATTTGGTAGAGCTTAGTCTCCGGTGGCCTTTGCTGCCCTTTTAGTTATTTCCAATTTTGGGCGCACAGGAAAAACATCGCAGAATATGTAAAACGGTCATAGGAAAAAACATTGCTGATTTTGTCAATCATGGTGAAAATAAATAAAATAATTTGTCGATTGGTTGCGAGAAAAAAACTGAAGTTCATGGGAAAACGAAAGTGGGAAAATATCACGAAATTCGTAAATCGATCATGGAAAAGTATCGTGAAATTTGCCAATCCGTCACGAGCAAATACCGTGAAATTCCTCAGCCGGTTGCAGAGAAAAAATGTGAAAATTTTCAATCAGATGCAGAAAAACAATCGTTACTTTCATCAGTATGTCATAAGAACAAACAGGGAAATTTGCCAATCAGTCACAGAATAAAATTTCAACATTTGTCAATTGATTGTGAAAAACTTTTTAATGAAATTCACCAATCAGTCTCCAAAAAAAATCCAAAAAATCGCAAACTTTTTTGGTCAGATGCAGAAAAACAAACACTAATTTTGTCAATTTATTGTAAGAAGAAACTGTAAAAACTGCAAATCGATAGTGGAAAATATCATGAAATTTGTCAGTCGGTCCCGACACTTCATCGTCGTTTTCCAAAGAAACATTTTCGGAAAATGATTTTTTGGAAACAGGAGCTTCCCGTCCCCAATGTTCTTTAGGGCACGAATCCTGCCATCCCATCCCGAAATTCAAGACATGTATCTGCCATTCAAGCCGTGTAATGTATATTAATAATGTTGTATAAAAAATGTAATTTAAACATTAAAATATTCTGTTTATTTGTACAATGAAATGCAAATGCTGATAATTGCTACCGGATTTGGATATGGCATTGACTATATTGGTAATTGCTAATAATTAATTTGTACAATGAAATGCTGATAATTTGTGTAAAAAAATTTAACCAATTAATAGGCTTTATAATTGAAGAGTATCTTCACAAAGAAATACATACGTTCTTTTTATAATTTAAACATAAAATATCTACTAATGTTATCCATCATTAAAGAGTTATTTTCTCCAAATATAGGTTTAGTTGATGTCTTTTTTCTGTTTTAATTATTTAATACTGTTTTGCTTTGAGTCACATTTAGTTTTATTTTAAGTTAAATTACTGTGATATTTATAAGTAAAAAGAAAATTACTTTTAATTTTAATTATTTTATTTATAATGAAGTTACAAAAATAACTAATTGGATGTGCCAATCCCAAAACATTTTTCTATCTCATACATCTTAATATTTCAAAAAGTAGTTCCAAATGTTAATACTTCGATATTATTAGTTCAATATTATACCAACTTTGATTTTGATCTAAAATTTCTATTCGTCGATAAATCAAAATAAGAATAATGACGATCATGATATTTATTAAAATCAATATTTTTTTTCGTTATTCTGCTGTACATCAGCTGATTGTGAATAACCAGCTTAGCAGGATGCGAAGTTCCCATGGTTTCACGAGCCACCAATATACAGTACAAAAAACTGAGAAAAATTGAGAAAATTTTACAAAAAATGCTGTCACAGTGCCACCTTCTGGCAGAATATTTCCAAATTCAAGAAAAAACTGCCGGCCATAGCCAAAAATGTACACAAAAAATTGGTTCAATTGTATGCTTAGCTTCATACACTTTTCGATGATAAAATAATGGAAATAACACAAAAATCACTATTATAGCGCCCCTTCCAGCAGAATATTTTCAAATTGAAGGTAGACCAGTTGGCCATAGCCAAAAACATACCCCCAAAAATTGGTTCAATTCTATACATAACTTCATACCCTTTTCGATGGCACAAGAATGAAAATGGCACAAAAATCATTATTACAGCGCACCCTTCTGGCAGAATATTTCCAATTTAAAGGAGAACCTGCTGGACATAGCCAAAAACATACACAAAAAATTTTGTTCAATTATATGGATAACTTATGATTACATATTTAACATACACTTTTCGATAGTACAATAATGAAAATGGCACAAAAATCGCAATTACAGCACTTTCTTCCGGCAGAATGCTTCCATATTGAAGAAGGACCTGCTGGCCACAGCCAAAAACATACACAAAAAATTTGGTTCAATTCTATGCATAACTTCATACACTTTTTGATGATGCAATAATGAAAATGGCACAAAAATCACGATTACAGCACCCCCTTCCAGTAGAATGTTCCAATATTGAAGGAGGGCCAGCTGGCTATAGCCAAAAACATTCACAAAAAATTTGGTTCAGTTCTATGCACAACTTCATACACTTTTTGATGGTATGATGACAGACAGACAATTTGTATAAACATGTTTTGGGATCTCTGACCCCTAAAACGTCTAAGACCACCGAAAACCAGAAATCGAAAAAATCTCAGTTACAATACTTTCTTCTATTGAAGATAGAAGAAAGAGAGAAAGAAAATTAATAAAGTCATACTTTAATAAACAATTTCAGATTTTGTTTCACATTCTGAAAGTAAAGGTACAATTTTCTAAAAGATGTAAACATAAATTCTTAAATTTATTATACCATCTAATACCAATGTTAGGAAAGCTGGCAATTCTTTAAACTTTTGAGAATTACCTTTTACTCATGAATAGTGGACTTACTTTCATATTTTGCATTATAAACAAAAGTTGTTCGGCATTGTTTGGATCAAACGATTTCTCTTATCCTTATATATTTACTTTGCTACGTATTGCCGGATATCCGGCAGAGAAGTCGGATATCCGGTGATTGTGATTCGGATATCCGACGGTATTTCGGATATTGAAAAATCAGCCGGATATGCCGGATATCGGATATTTGCCGGATATCCGTTGCATCCCTAGTTTTAAATAACATACAATATTTTACAATTGTATAATTTTATTATTTTTATAAATTCAATAAAAATATCATTTTCATTATTATCAATATCTTATATCATATGTTATACTTTATTACATAGAAGCCATGAAATATTGAAATAAAATGTTACTTTCGCATTTTATTATACATTAAACAACATTCAGAGATTTTTAAATTAACATATTATTTTCTACTTATGTGAATATTTTAAGTTAATGAAAATCACATAACTTAAAAAAATTTTAATTATAGCTTAACTTCCTACTTTTAATATTTAAATTTTTACTATTGATTATTATTATTTTCTGACAGAGATAAGTGATTTAGTCAGAATTAGAAATATATAGATGCAATAACAAAAATAAAGGAAGAGATTAGTAGCTGAACATGCTAAGTGACATTTATATAAAATGGAGATTTTGGAGTAAAATTTTCATCGAATTTAAAGATAAAACATTCATTTTTTCTATTAAGTCTTCAAAATAAGGCAGTTTTCAGTGAAAGAGCATATTAAGTATTATGATATTTTCTTACATTAGCAAAATTTGTTGACCTTCAGTAACATAATAAATCATATTCAGACAAAGATATGCAGGAAGGGGCAGGGGAGAATTAATTTGTGGCCATGTTATGTAATGCAGCTTATAAATTTCAATGTAAAATTCAGCAAATAACAACATGAGAAATTTTTATTTCTATGAATTAAACATCAATGCTGAAAATGTATAATCGTGAAGACAGAGAGAATAAAAAGGATACCCCCACATACCATCTGTGCCAAAAATCATGATATAAAAATATGACTGGTACCAATCGATCAGCCAATCAATACCAATTTATTGACGGAGCACAAAAGCTCCTCCTTCATACGAAAAATTACACTTTTATTAATACAATAGCTCCCAAAATATTACTCCCATTGACACCAAAATTAAGACTGTACACCAGACCTGCCAACTGCTATGAAAAAAATTGTAGTTTCTACAATTTGGGGCTAAAAACTACAATATCAGTCTAATACTACAATTTTCTACAAAAAACACGGCAAAAAAAAATCTATTTCATCAATCGTTCAGAGAAAAAAAAATGCCAGTTTCGCAAAAAAGAGCGAATTCCGTGAAAGAATCAGGAAGAAAAAACGTAGTCAAGGCATTACGAAAAAAATGTAAATTTCGTCAAGGGATCCCGGAAAAAAAAACGCAAATTCTGTCAAAGGATTGCAGAAAAAACGCGAACCTCGTCACAGAATCGCGAAAAAAACTCAAATTTCATCAAAGGATCACGAAAAAACTCAAATTTCATCAAGGGATCACGAACAAAACGCGAATTTCGTCAAAGGAACACGAAAAAACACGAATTTCGACAAAAGATCGCAGAAAAAACGCGAATTTCGTCAAAGGATCGCACGAAAAAACGCAAACTTGTCAAATGATCGCTTAAAAAAATACAAGTTTCCTCAAAGGATCACGAAAAAAACCCAAATTTCGTCAAACGGCCGAGGAAAAAATGCGAATTTTGTCAAAGGATCGCGGAAAACACGAATTTCATCCAAGGATCGCAGAAAAACCGTGAATTTCGTCAAAGGATCACGAAAAAAAAAAAAGCAAATTTGTCATAGGATTTGGAACAAAAATCCAAGTTTCCTCAAAGGGTTACGAGAAAAAAAAAAAAAAATTGTCAAAGGATCGCGGAAAAACGCGAATTTGGTGAAAGGATCGCTGAAAAAACATGAATTTCGCCAAAGGATCACTAAAAAAACATGAATTTCGTCAAAGGATCGCGGAAAAAACACTAATTTCGTCAAAGAATCGCGTCCCAGAGCATCTTGAAAAAAAATGCGAATTTCGTGAAAGCGCTGAGGAAAAAAACATAATTAGCACCGTGAAGAAATCCCCCCCCCCCCCCCACACACTTCTGTAATCTTTCAGAAAATTTTCTGTGAATTTCTGAATTTTTTTTTTTTACTCAGAATTACCCTGTGTGCTCTTCAGGAATGTTTATTATTATGATACATTTAGTTTTTAATCTGAAAGAATATACATAACTAACTTTTGAAAAATTGAGTTAACCCAAACAAAACTTGCACTAATCTAAACTCAGTCAGAACCGAAAGCAATCAGAATTAACCTGATTTGCAGCATAAAAAGCAGCAGCCAACCAACCAATCAATCTCTAGATTAATTTGAATTTTGGGTGCTACTATTTCGCATTTTTAGAGGTTGGCAGGTCTGCTGTATGCCAATAATGCCAGAATTTTGCCAGGGATTGAAAATAAAAAATATTCATCAAATGGTATTCGTAAAAAATATTCGTCCCCAGGAAATTGCACGGAACATTCTTTATAAGCCTTTTATTATGTGTTATGAACTATGTCAAAGTTTCCAGCAGATCGACTTGTTAGATTTCATAATTTTAACAAAATTGCGTTATGTTAGTTGCAAATTCCACCACCAGGGAGCGCACACTATTCATAACAAAAGTGTATCAGATCGAAACTCTGTTAAACAACCTATCAGTGGATGTGTTACTCGAGTTGGTGGCGGCCTTAAGCGAGAAAAGAAATTTGCTGAAAGTACTATTCAGAAATAGTGGTAACTAAAATTTTGACATTTTTAAATTTCATAAGCAGCACGTGTCTGAATATATCATAGTCCTCAAAAAACGACATCTAAGAAGGTCGTAAACGCTAATTTAAAAAAAAGAAATCCAGCGCCCCTCCCCCGCCCTCCCTGAACAGGAAATTGCATGCACCATTATTTTATAAGCTTTTTATTATGTGTCATGAAGTATCTTAAAGTTGCAAACGGATCGCCTTGTTATATTTCCTAATTCTAACAAAATCGCGTTACATTAGTTCCGCATTCCACCACCAGGGAGCATACTCTAGTCTTAACAAAAGCATATCTGAACGAAACTCCTTTGCGCAATCTCTCCGTAGATACATGGTCGGGAGGGTGGTGGTGCGGTCTTAACCAAGAATTTAAAACATTTTCTGCGATAACAAATGCAAAGATTTAATAAATAAATCTAGCCCCCCCCCCCCCCCTCGAAATATCACACTCCATTCTTTTTTACACTTTTTCTTATGTGTTATAAAGTATCTTAAAGTTTCGAATACATCGAGTGTCGGTCTTAACCAATAATTTAAGATATTTCCTGAAATTGCTATTCGGAAATAGTGGGATGAACACTTATAAACCTAATAAACTTTTTCATATTGAATTATTAATACTTATCTCATAGAGCGCCGTCGAAACACCCCACGGAAATTGTTAGATTTCCTAATTTAAATGAAATCTCCGTTAAAAAAGCACGTGCCTCCATCTTAATCTGGCATTTCATGGAAATAAAAGGAATTAATAAAATAATAATTAATATCTCAGCTCGTAATGAAGCTATCTCTTTGAACCGGGTATGTATGAAATCTCAGAGAAATTTCCAGCCCGGATGTCAAAAAATTTAATCGAAAAATTTAATATTTAAAAAGTTTAAATTTCGTATTAGACTTTCCTCCCCTTAAATTTCTCCCGTGCTGATATGTCTGAGAGACGACGACAGCTGCCTTCCAGTGAATGGAAATCTGTTTTCATTGTCTTTCCAAACACAGAAATTAAATTTTTATCGATCGATTTTTAGAGGATTTTTTGCGTTCTATCCTACGCAGAAATTTGAAATTTATACCAAAATAAAGTAGAATTTTTTCCGCGTATTTCTACACCTGTTACGAATTTGTACGACCGATACTTCGGCAGATCCAATTTTGCTTTTTAAAGGTTCACTTCAGTTATTGCTTAAATTACTCTGTGGTAACTCTGCACCGGCTGATTTGACGGAGCATCCGCCGAATTTACTGGCAACCCTTAGGAGAAACTGAGGAGGATTTCGATAACGTGTGTTCGCACCTGCATTCAAAAGGTTGATTGGTTAATTTTAGAATTTAATTAGCCCGTAATTAGGTTAATTACCAACTTTTTCAAAATTTTATGATTTGTTGTTTGATGTGTGGTGTTCATCTATAAGTATGCAAAATTTCAAGTCTCCAACATGTATAGTTTCTGAGAACGGGCTCTGTGATGGACAGACAGACAGAGGAGCGAGACGAATAGGGTTTCGTCAGATGAACGAAACCCTAAAAATAATTTAATAACATTATGAAATTTGAGTTACAGTTTCAGTTTATTAAAGTGATTTGTAATATCAACTGAAAACACCAAGTGCTTAACTTATTGGTGATCTAAACACACAATTGCTGGTAATTTCATGTAATATAATTTGAAATTAACATTTAATACTTTATGAGTGTAAAGCCATTGAATTTCTGTGTAATAAGGTAGATTTGTATAATCTCAGTTAAATTCGTAAGCACATATTTATCATTTAAAAATTTTCAACATCACAACGTTTTTAGATGAATAGACAATTAAAATTAAACAGAAATGTTCAACCCAGTTCTTTACATTTTTTCTTTTAGATTTGAAACTGCTCTGTTTAAGCCATCGGTGATGGAAGAAGCTATATTTTCTGCAGTGCAAACTAAATTTTTAAATTAAAAAAATGTATTCAGCCAAAACTTTTAAGCATGTTTAAAAAATATCAGTTACGGTGATTATATGGAGTACAGGAAAGATTTCAGAAGCTCCTGAATCATTTTTAAGTTCACATCACATTTGAAATAAAACAGCCAGCTGAATGGTATTCCATGTATCTGTATTTTATGTATAACAAATAATAAATATAAAACTTTGAGATTACAGGTTTCAATTCACCTCTAATATTCCACAGCCATATAGCATACATCCTTCTATCAACAATACTCAAACTTATATTATTTTTAAATTTCATTAATTGCCCTGGATATCATTTCCATTGTTTTAATAAAGAATATGTGAATGTATGTCAGTGAAGGATTTTGACTTGTTTGTGATTGAATGTAATAAAGGAGATTTATTATCTTTAATTTGCTTGGAATTTCTTGTTTATGAAGTAATATTTATTTTGATAATTTATCTTTTTGAAGTTTGGTCATCTATTTGAGAGTTTTCTTTATTCTTTGCCCCGTAATGGCCTTCAAATTAACATCCTTCGTTAATTCTTAATTAATGATCTCTATAAACCAAACATGAAATTTAATTTTTTTACTTTCCAATATTGTTGTAAATAGCTATACAGCTATTTCTTTCCAATCTGCTATATTTATCTTCAATCAATCAAATTTATTCAGAGAGAGCTTTAAATTTTTTTAATTACAAAATGTACATGAGTACTATTGCATATCACTTAAAATAAAGGAAGAAAGATGATACGATTACTGATCTAAATTAAGACAAAAAACAGAAGCTCAAATTCAAAATCATTGAGTTGAAATTAATATTGAGTTGCTATTGAGCATACACATTTCTGTTATATAAATAGATATGTATACTAATCTCTACTCTGGGTATTATGTACTATTAGTCTCTGTTATATACTGATATCAGTCTCATTTACGACTGAGTCTATTACGTATACTGTAACTCCTTTTATTTACCTTTTACTGTCTTCATGGTTAATGCAAATGCAATCAAGCAAAGTTCATTTTGCGCATTCATGTTCAAACATATAAATCAAAAACAGGTAAAATAATAATGGTTTGGCAGGCCACAGATTATCTGTCAGCAGGCCAGATGTGGCCTGCGGGCTACATGTTTGCCATGCATGGTCTAAATTAACAATTTTATAAAAGTGAATGAAAATAAAAAGAAACTTAAATTTGCAATATTTAAATCATAAACAATCTTCAGTAAATACTGATAAAACATTGTATTACTATCAAAACTGAATATAAAATATGAAGGAAATCAATTTAACGAAACTGCACAAAAGACAAATTAAAAATGTGATAATGACAAAGGGATCCCTAGAAACCAAAGCAGATAAAACAAGCAATGAATTTATAACCTAAGATATGAAAGATACAAAGCAAATCTAAATTTGTTGGCCTCTTAATCAATGAAGAAATAACAAAATATTCAAAGGGGAAAAAAATACCATCAATTCGCGGAAGGGAAGGCCTCTGTAAAGGTTCTTCATCTTCTAGTCCAACAGGTGCTCTAGAGTGACCGTGGCCTGTTAATAAAGGTGTAGCAGGTTGATCTAACTGACTTAATGATATGTCCATTATAGGACCTCTATTCCTTCCAGACTGTAACCTATAAAAACAAAGAAATATCTCACTTGCTAGCAAATAAATAAGCAAAGGTAAAAGTAGGATTGTTCTATTACTCCCAGATCAATAATGTGCAAGATGCCTTAAATACAAGTTATTGGTTTATAGAATCAGTTACCTTTATGATTTGATTGAGAACAAAATACAAATCATAATGTTATTTTTACAAATTTGAATAAGTCACTTACAAGGGGACCATCAAATATGGTGCGCACACAGCTTTGACGATTTTAAAGTATGTTGTAGGGGTCATATCTCTAATTATTCTTGTGAAAAATTTTCTTCAAATGGGTCTTCGTTTTTGAGAAATTGCAGGTCAAAGTTCAGCATACATTTCATATAGCTATTAATTTGCTCTTCTCAGCAAGGACTTGGTAACGTTGAAGTAACTTGCGTGTTCTCTATACTGCAAGTAGAGGGTTCAATCCCACCTTATGGCTTTTTCCCATTTAATTAATTTTATATTTTTGACATGTTACAAGTTTTATGCTGAATTATGGATTCAGCAGCTTTGAACTTTTTGATATTTTCCTAATAAAATGAATTTACATTTTTGAATTTTTTATGAAAATGTAAATTTTTTTCTGCAATTTTTAAACTAATATTTTTATTGACAAAAATCTAAACTAATTTATATGGCTTATTTATTTATTTTTTAATTTATTATTATTTACCTATTATATATTTTAAGTGCAGATCTAAAATAATATTTTATTTTATAACTTATACAAAATATTTTTCACGTTGAATCTCTCAATGATTAGATAATTCCAATAGCATTATTTCAAAAGAGTAATAAAATATTAAAGTAGTAACGCTTATATGTAAGTTTTTAGCAGTTGTATAAATTTTTAATGTCCTCTAAATTCATTTATCTGTAAAGTTCAAACTCAACATCATTTTTTATTTGCACACATAAAAAATGACAGATTAAATCTCAAAATATTTATTCATTTTAACAATTATAAATATTGCTGATGTCATTCTTAAAAACTCAATTGGAAATGCAAGAATGTGGGATAAAATTTACCATACATATATATATTTTTTTTTTTTTTTTTTTTTTTTTTTTGTCAGTTGTGCTATCACAGTAATTTTTTTTTTATTGATCTTTAGCTTCTTTAATGACATTAAAAAATCAAGTATTTATAGAATATATATTATGTTAGTTTATGCATTCCTTCAACATTGGTAAAAAAGATAGCGAAAAGCAAAGAAATTGTTTTTATGATGACTTTTTAATGCCATTTTATGTTTTGAATATTATTACGATATATATCACCTAATTATTAATTGCATATTTACTAAACTAAAAATGCCAGTAATGATAAACATTTTTGTATTTCATCAGTTAACATATTGCATTATATTTAGAAAAAATGAAAGACTTAAAGGGCACATTATTTTGTTATTTTTTTTCCTATTCAATTAAATATTTTTTTATAATCACATATACCACTTTTCCACACCATTTAAAAATATTTGGCAAAATTAAAATTATTTTCATCTAAATAAAGTATCACACAGACAGATATCATGTAAAAAGACAATTTAGTTTTAAATCCCAAAGACAAAATAAAAAAAAATGCAATTCAAGAAGCATTCTCAAAGTGTTTTCTCACAACTCTAATGCATAACTGGGTTCATCTAATAATGCTTCTTTAAATATTTCACTATTAACATTGCTCAGTTACCTTTTGTTTAAGGTCAACTGCATATGCACTAACATTGTTTACCCTTTCTTATGGTTCTCTTTCATATTGGTTGATACAGTGAAACCCTGATCTATCGTCCCCGCATCCATCGTTTTATTTCTATGGTCCCTGCACAATGCTAACGAAACCCGGATGTACTGTTCTTTAAAAAGACGTTTTCCTGCATTCATCGTTGTAAAATTTTTCTCTCAGCAAAATCAAGCAGATACATATGACATACAAACTGGAATTACTTCTTCTATCCCAAAATAGCACATCTGTACCGTTTTAGGTGGGAGGGGACAGAGATTAGCGCTGATATTGTGACATGTATGTACGTGTAAATAACTGAATGCGGAATAGGTGGTTGGAGAATGGGTTATTCTATTCTGTTTAAATGGGAGGATGGATGCATCCACTTCGGTCAACTGCCACATTTTTTCGCATTCCTGGCTAATGTGCTGTGTGTGCACACGTTTACTTTCAAGAGTGCGAGTTTTCAATTTAATACGTTCTTCACTCTTCGCAAAATTTTATGCATTTTGTGAATTTTAAGAATGGCAAAACAAATCCGAACCTTATAAGAATGGCTTCACATCATAGATGAGGTGGAGAAGAATCGTTTTGAGAAAAAAATTAACATTGCTAAACATTTAGGAATATCGCCGTCGACACTAAATTCGATAATTTCGAAAAAGAAAGAAATTAGAGAGCAGGCTGATAAGTATGGAATTTCTGCAAAAAAGAGAAAAACTAGCAAATTTGTCTACTTATAGTGAGTAGGAAATTTGTACGAGCAGGCTCGTGTGTCAAAAATTCCTGCGGATGGTAATATGCTTCAAGATTAGGCACTTCTAAAAGCTGCCTCATGTGGCAGAGATACTTTTTCTGCGTCAAATGGGTGGATTTCAAGTTTTAAAATTCACCATGAATTTGTATTCAGAAAATTATGCGGCGAAAGTGCTGCAGTAGTAAATACTGATGCATAGAAATGTGGTTCGGAAAACTTCAAAGTTACTAGAAGGATACAAGGATTATGATATCTAAAATGACGAAACAGGCCTGTTTTATAAATGCTTGCAAGAGAGAATGCTAGCATTCAAAGGAGAGTCTTGTCATGGTGGTAAACATTCCAAAGAAAGGCTTACACAGTACTACTATGCACAAATAAGGACGGTTCAGATAAACGAGTACCCCCTCATTATTGATAAATCTCCTAGACCTAGATGCTTCAAAAATGTAAAGAGACTGCCAGTAGACTACCATTCGAATGCCAAAACATGGATAAAAAATGATATTTTTACAAAATTTCTTCATGACTTTGAAAGATTAATCGATGCTCAAAAAAGGAAAATCATTCTATTTATTGACAGTTCTTCAGCTCATTCACTAGATACACTGTCTTTTAAAAATATAAAAGTCAATTTTTCCCCCAGATAATCGTACAACCTCTTGATGCCAGGATAATCAACTGTTTTAAGCAATTTTACTGGAGAAAGTTAGTGAAAAGGTTTTATGTTTCATAGAACAAGCAAAAGAGCCTATTTCAAAAATAGACTTTCTGCAGGCTACTCATTTCGTACTTTCAGCGTGGCATGAAGTAATCTCTTCACCCCTCCAGAATTGTTTCGTGAAATAGGGTTTTGTGTAAAAAATTGATGAAGAATGCTCAACAGAAGGGAAATAAAATAATGATGATGGTGATGATAATGCAGATGAAGAGTGGTTGCGTGTAGCAGAGGATGTATCTGGTGTGAAATTTAGCGATTATATTTCCATTGATCAAGATGTTTCGACATGTGGTGTCCTAAGCATAGAAGAAATGTGTGATGATGCAAAAAAATAAAAATAATGGCGAAGAAGCAGAGGATAATGTTCATGCCGGTGAAGCTGAGCCTACACCAGTGCCAAGTCTGTCTGATGGAATTACGGCATTTGAAACTGTACAAACTTTTATATATGCACTTGAAATTACAGAAAATGACCAGAAAAATGTTGCACATCTTGAAAATTTTTTGTTTAATTTAAAAAATGAACGAAAAACCCAACATAAAATTACTGATTTTTAAAAAATAAATACGAATTATATACAACTTCGATTTATTTCTTTTACAGTTTAGTAAGTAACAAATTAGTTTTTATTAGTATAGTGCAGACTTGCCAACCTTTGAAAATGAGAAATAGTAGCACACAAAATTAAAATTAATCTGGAGGTTGGTTGGTAGGTTTTTCGTGTTTTGTGGCCATCTTTTGACATTCGTAAAAGGAATAAGGTTTCAGTCTTTCAACTCAATATAGTAAAATTTTTCCTCTGAAAAATTTTATACGTTTTTTAGAGTTTCTTCTCGTTTCGAAGCGGTTTTTTTTTACATTTGTAAAAGGAGCCTGTTTCCAATTTTTTAGCCCAGTGCAGTAAATTTTGATGAAATTCGCAATTTTTTCCCCGCGATTATTTCAGTATATACATATTTTTTTTTTACAACTGTAATTCACATTTTTCTATTACGATTCTTTGTTGAAATCCACACTTTTTACCATGAATTTTTGACGAAATTCGCATTTTTTACCGCGATCCTTTGACGAATTTTGCGTTTTTTATCATGATACTTTGACGAAATTAGTGTTTTCTTTCCGCAATCTTTCGATGAAAATTGCATTTTCTTATACATCTTTTGATGAAATTTGCATGTTCTTACCTTTTGACGAAATTAGCGTCTTATTTCTGCGATATTTTGACAAAATTCACGTTTTTACCACGAAATTTATTTTCTTTTGCAACCAATTGACGAAATTGATATTTTTACACGGTCATTTGTCGAAATTCGCGATAGTTTATCGTAACCGATCGGCAAAATTTTCATGTTTTTGTGACAAATTAACTAAATTTACTACTCGTTTCCGCGACCTTTTGACGAAATTCGGAATATTTTTCCCTCGATAGTTTATCAAGATTCGTGATTCTTTGCATAATCTTTTGACGAAATTCGTAATTTCTTTCTGAACTCTTAACGAAATTAGCGATTTTATTCAAGAAATTTTCATTTTTTTCTGCGATCGATTCATGAATTAATTTGGGGAAATTTCATAAAAGAAAAAAAAAAATCGCGGACTTCCAAGAAATTTCAAAATATACTCGTAAAAGAATCATAGGTCTGTGGAAGAATTTGCAGGGGGAAATACTGCACAGCATTTTTCATTACGCAGGATTTTCCTTTTCCGTGTGCAAATCGTGCGATTTTGCATTCTATTTCAAGTCTCGTCCCTGAAAAAACACCTCAGGCCCCCTCCAGAAATTCTTAAAATGGCACCCCTGTTCCTAAAGAAGGGAATTCTTATAAATATTTAAAGAAACACGAATCACTCGTGGTTATTATACATAAAGAGTGTTTTATGTTAAGGAATTTGTTTCGCAGCACAGATTTTTTTTTTCCATGAGCATTTTTTAATGTCTGAATTTTCGGACTAATGAGCAATTTTTTTAAACTTTCGAAAATGAATATTTTGAAATTTTGGAACAGAATCCCTCCTGAAAAATATGCTGTGCGGAATAAAAATCGCAACTAGAAACAAAAAATGCATTTGTGTTTTTTGCAAAAAATCGTAGTTTAAGACCGATTTTCGTAGCATCGTAGTTTATAGGTCTAAATCTACGATTTTTTCGTAGCAGTTGGCAGGTCTGGTATAGTGTTATACATTGAATGTACAGTAGAGCGCCGATTATCCGAACAAGTAGGGGCAGACCCTAGTTCGGATAAGCAAAAGTTCGGATAAATGGACAGACAATTTAAGGGATGTTTCTGACTATACTAAAACCTTCACACGTTATCTAAGTTCTGGCAGCACCAATTAGTGCTGGCTTTTTATATATATATATATATATATTTTACTTTTTAATTTTTTTTCGTTTACATTTTTATCATTAAAAAAACTTTTTTTTTTCTCTATTTATCATTTTCTGAATTCCAGAGATTATAATTTAAGCAAAAAAGCTTTTGATTGTTGCTTGCTTCAGCAAAGACATTCTTTTCAATGCCATATCTCAAATTCTTGTTAAATACGTTAGTTGAATAGGATCAGCGCTCTTCTGCCATTCGAGCCATTTCATAGCTGTTTCCATACATTCAAAGGCTTCGTTATGTGATGGACCCAGGTCATTTTCAGAGCATTCGTTTTCATTTTCTTCAATTTCTTTTTCATCTTGAATTTCATCCACAATCGCATCATCATTTAAAATCTGATATCCAGGGTCATGTAAGTCACTATTTAACCGCTCGTTAATTTCATTTTCTTCATAGCATAGGATTCTTCCCATCTCCTTATTGTCTTACATTCCTCATTTTCTGATCCATTATCAGTCTATTCTTTATATAAAATTTTATTCGAAGCCAATAGATAATTGGGAGTTTAAATTTTTTGGGGAGAAATAAGCTGTTCGGATAACTGAAAGATCGGTAAAAAAAAATTTTAAAAGAGAAATAGGCTGTTCAGATAATTGGAAGTTCGGTTAATTGGAGTTCAGATAATCGGCACTCTACTGTATTAGTAATGCATACAAATTGACTTTTTATATTTTGACGTTAACCCGCTTTCATCATTTTCCCGCATTCATAGTTTGTTTTCACGCACCCCTTGAAAAACGATGGATCGAGGTTTTACTGTATTAAATTAAGCGTAACACATTCAATTTTGAATATACGGTCACATAGCTTTTTGTAATGATCTTGTTGCAGCTTCTCTTATTTCATTCTATTATTTCGACATCGTCCGTGCCTAAGCATTTGGCAACGTTAAACATCCACTTTCTATCAAAAATTATCTTGTTTTCATGTTTCTTTCTGATTTTTCAGTATCCCCCCAACACCCGGTCACCTCCTTCATCTCTTTTTGAACGAAGGAATTTGATTCGTTGCAACTCGCTTCCTCATTGGCTGCTGAAGTTTGCCGTCAAATCCGACTGAGATGCTCCCATCCCGACCCGATAGTCAATTGATCTGAAGTTACTATCATCCTCTTTCTTTATTGATCTTTTTAGGCAGTTTTGATTCGATGCACTTCGCTTCCTCATTGGCTGACGAAGTTAGCCATCAAATCCTTGCCGTTTTCTTTTCAAAATTCATTATTTTTTGTGCCAGCTTCTATTTTTATTAACGTTTTCGATTCATATCTTTAATATTTTTGGATTCAACTAATTTATATTAAAAAAAAAAAAATGTATGGCTCTGGGGCCTTTTCATCTTTCCCCACGATCCCTGGCTAACTCTACCATCCCAATGCTCTAGAATTCGTAAGGAATTCAATGCTGCTTAAACACCGAAGCACTCTGACTCATTCGATCCTTCTAATCCGATAGAGATAAACAGAAGCATAGCGACCCCTGTAGGTACTCTTGATGAACTGCATTGGTACATTGGGAAAACATTTCCATTTGACATTGTGTATCATACAAAATATAATTTTTAGAAAATGGCAAGTATATTTCATTAATATAAGCTTATTTCCTACTTATTTGAACACTTTTGCAACGTAGATTGCCTACTAATCTTTATCAGGTAAAAAATTAATGCCCATTTCAACCTTTTTGAGACACCCTGTATATAATATAAATAATTTCACAGAAATGTGCATGCAAAACATACTATAACAATAAACAAATTATTTAAATATATATATATTAAATCTTAAATTATCTTTCAAGTTATTGTTACATGTTAAATATGCATCATCATAAAAGTTAATGAAATTAAAAGAAGAAAAAAACATATCATAAACTGTAGCTATAAGGTTATTTTTACACAAACCTTGTTAAATTATTTTTTTCATCTGTTCTATCTGGTAAAGATGGGAAAGGTTTTGATTCACCTAAATTAAAGAAATAAACAAAGTGAATAAAACAAATAATTATAAGACCAATAGTGCATATCATATAAAAGATTACTAAAGAACTATAATCTGAAATTCTTCATTAACCCCTTCGTGATGAGAGTCATGGGTGACTTATAAAGGGGCCAGAATCTTTGAATATTCCAACCAGTAATTTTTAATTGAAAAATTTGCTCTATTTAATCAAAGCATTTTTGTGATTAAATTACTCAGAACTTTCTATTTCAGAAAACTGGTGATAAAGATTAAAGATTCTTTAAAGGATGTTTCCAGCAAAGGAGTTAAAAAGATTTTTTTTTTAAATAACAAGTAGTAGATGACTAAAATAAAATTGTAAAACAAACACAATCATAATACAGACATAAAACACTAAATATCGAAATAAAACAGAAGTTAATTTCCTTCACGAAGAAAATTAAAAATAGGCAAAATAAAGAATTTTATGATGAAATAGAAAATGCTTGATATGATATTAATTTTAACACAAATTATTCTAATTGGTAAATAAATCATACGAGCTGTAATTTTCCAACTGAGTAAAAAATCATCCATGCCAGAATTCGAAGGACCAGATGTCATAGTCAACAAGGTTCTCTAGGGGAGAAAGGTCTGTGAGATTTGTCCATGATAGCTCAATAGGCAGAGAGCATTGGCAGCTTATGCCAAAGGTTCCTGGTTTGAATGCTGGACTGAGCCCTTTTTCATGCATTTGGAAAATTACAGCTCGTCTCATATAATACGATGTTTTGCAAAGAAAATTTTCATTATTTAATTAATATTACTTGATACAGTTGATAAGAAAAAGTAAAGTAAAAAAATATATATCTGGTTAGATTTTTATGAAACATAATAGAGAAAAATAGCTTTAACCGATTAAAATATTATTTTATCATGAAGAGTACAATTCCTTGCATTTACAAAGGATTTATATCAGCTTCAGTTAGCTAAATAAAACAAACAAAATAATTAAATAAAAGCAGTGCAAATATGTGCATTCATTTATAATCCTAGAAGAACTTCAGAAAGGAAATTTCAGAATGTTCCGCTTTTGAATATTTTCTATTTAATTTGATTTTAAAACTATTTATGTTGCCTATTAAAAAAAAAAAAAATCTTCTATACTTTCTATTTTTTTTTCACAAATCTTGCAGAAAAAAAGAAGAAATACAAATATAAGATAAGAAGAAAAAATTTTTTCGCAAATTTCTGAATTTTAGACATGCACGAACAACATTTTGTGATCATCAACTAATTTAAAATATTCTAATACATTTATGAAACATATCAGAAGACAACAAAGTTGATAGAGAATCATTAATCAATGCTGTCTTCTTTTATTTATAAGTAATACATATTTAATAATGGAAACCTGACTAAAAAAGAGCTGATACAATCAGTAATCCATAATAAAACAGCTGAGATGGTGGACAAATCATGCATGCTTCCTACATATCCGTGAAAAACCTACACACACAAACCCCCCCCCCCCCCCCCCCCAAAAAAAAAAAGAGGTTTGGGGGACCCCTCTGATATTTCAACTTAAAGATAATTAATGTTCCCATATAACTGCCTTTGTAAATTATATGACAAAGTAAGATTAAAAAGTAAGAAAACATAAAAAAAAGAAAAGTGCTTGGGGGTGAAAGGGTATAGAAGAAACATCCATTACAAAAAATACAGGGCGATTCTGAAATCATGGGCAAAACTTTAAGGAGAGATAGAACACACCTAGGCAAGCTCAAAACACCATACAATGCATGGTCATAACCTCATAACTTATGCAGGGAAGTGCTACAGGACATTTTCTGATTGTGGAGAGAACCCTGTTTACTGCAAAATATCTAGTACATGATTGTTGATTTTATTTCTGTAGAATATTGCTACTAACTAGAATGCTAATATGGATGAAAAGAAGAAATAAAGAAATTGCAAATTAACTTTGGTTGAAAAAATGAGCTCAAGAAGATGAGGGAGGGGATATTTTAAATTGGACCAAATTTGCTTCAGAGATATTGAGGGTGAATCAGAACTCATGGGCAAAACTTTAAGGAATGATAGAACACTTCTATACAAGAAATTTTTGTCATACAATGCATATAGGCATATTGCAAGCAGTGAACTGCTACATGACTCTGTCATAAAACACATAAAGTGTTGGTTTTTCATATGAATCGTCATTTCTACTGTGTATTGGAAAAGGGATGGCTGGTTTTATTAATCAAGAAAAGGCAGATATTTATTTCATGTATAATGTCTAATCAGAAAGTGCCCTGTAGCACTTCACTGCTTACAATCACGTATTGTATGGTGTTTTGAGCTAGTCTAGGTATGTTCTACCTCTCCTTTAAGTTTTCCTATGAGTTAAGAATCATGCTGTATATTGAACGTACTTAAATTATCTTCATTTTCTAAATCAATATTTATACAGTCACAAGACCACAGAAGATTTTTCTTTTACTCTAAAATAAAATAATTAATGAATTAAATTTAAAACAAAGTTACAATTGTAAGCCAAATTATCTTTTTTTCTGTAATCTATTTTGCTGCGGATAATATTTGCTGATATCTTGAAATACTTTCAGATTATATTTTGCTGTAAGCACTTTAATTGATGATTATTTATTTTTAAAAATGCCTAAAGATCCTGATAAAGCTTGTCTAGAAAGTAGTACTATAGTCAAATAGAAAAGACAAGACAACAGACTATGTCATTTGTTTAAAAAAACATGTTTTTTAAGAAATACAGTTATGATGCTTGTTAATGCTTATTTTTAATAAGCAGTTATTCTCTAAACCAGTGATTCTCATCTAGTTTGTTGTTAGAGAAAAGAATCTAAACTAATGTAGCTTTTCAAAACAGTTAAGCATTAGATTATTATAAATGCCGATTTTATTATACAAAATTGTTGGCACATTCAAAATAACATTTTTACACAGTCAGATAACATCATAGATGCTTATCTTTCTGTTTTGTGATAATCCTTCAAGAGAAATAAATTAGAGCATTTTATACAATGACATTCATTAAAACATTATTAATACTTCATCATTTAAACTTGAAGGGGATTAATTTTGCAGTTGGAAACAGTTTGATAGCAACTATTATGGATCTAAATGTTTATAATAATATTGAATAAGTTTAAAATGAAGAGGGGCTAACCTCGAGTAGGGGGTTGAACATATAAATTCTGATTGCTCCAATGTGATCTTTCCCCAATAGCATCTAATGAATTAGGAGGTGATGATGATGAATGATCTAAAAAATGATACCAAATGGATGAAATGTGGATGAATAAATTTAGAAATTTGCTTTGTTATATTAAAACAATTATCATCCCATCAAACTAAAAATAAAATATGATTTTAGAATATTTCTCATATGAGAAAAATTAAATTAAAAAAGTTACTCAAATATAAGAACAATATTCTTCAAGAAATTTTTAATCAGTACATATAACAAAGTTTTCAGTGATTTGATATAAAAACTCAGCAGTAGTATTCCAATAGCGTCTAATATTATTTTAACAATTACAAAATTAGTTCGCGAAAAATATCAATGCTGTAATTTTGAATTAATGGAACAACTTTAACAAATGAAAATTTTAAAACAAAGAACTTTATTACATATAAATCTATATTATAAAGCAAAAACATGTTTGTGAATAATGAAGATGTCATACTGATAGTGGCAATGACCTAAGTAGTCAATTTTGCTTTTACCGAAAACTTATTAATTTCCACTCATTGCAAAATTCAAATCTTTACACTGTGAAATGGGGAAAAAATGCACTTTGAAATGCAATTTGTCTGAAAACTGCATCTCAATTTACTGATTTTTTAAAATAATTTTCAAGCATGAATTTTTTTTAACCCTATTTATATATCATGGACCCCAATTACAAAAGATCTATTTGCACATAAAACAATATGAATAGTTCAGAATTTGTTCTTAGCTATTATTGTATTACAAAATTAGAACCATTAAAAATAAATAAACAATTAAAATACAATAAATAAAACACAAATGTAACAGATATACATTTGTGCCGAACCACACATTTAAGCACTGAAATAATCAGAATAAAAAAGTCTTGTAAATAACGAAATCTTAGGCAATTTCTTCGCTATTAACCGTCACATGCTGCTAATACGAAAGTATCACTTTTAATAGATTTCAAAACTTTACTTGAATGCATAATTGACATTTTTCAGATAAAAATGCTTTTTAGTATAATTAGGAGTAAAAGTTCTATTAGAGTTTCATTTCACTTATTTTTTGCACATTGGCAGTATGTTTTGTAACATGGGAAGCCCAAGTTGAATCCCTGGTTTATATAAAATAGCTAACCCACGAATACTAAGTCTTACTAGTATCATCTTACTAGTCTGAGTTTACACAATTATACATTAATCATAAACAAATATTACACAATGATCTGTAAAAATAGTACTAAATGAATAGTTAATATAAAACAACAAATAAGGCAAAGCTGAGAAGATACGATAAATCAAAGCTAAGGTTAAAACATACCATTACTTAACTGCTGTCCATTTGTATTTGTAACAACAGTATTGCTGGGGTCCCTTTTGATTACTAATTGGAGTTTTTCTTTAGTATTTTCTATTAGTTTACGAGCTTCTTTGAGAGTCATATTGTCAGTATTACTGCTATTTATCTAGATAAAATACAGAGATTATAAACAATAAAACAAAAGATTTTGTGCAAGCAGATAGGAAAATATATATATATAAATGACAATTTCCAATGCACAAGACAAATGGTACATTTTTTATTATGGTAATGGTACTTTTGAAATAAATACAATTTTATAAAAAAAATACAACAAAGAAAAATAAGAATAATAAAAACAATTAGTTCAAGGTTTTTTTTTTTCATTCTTTTTTTTAACTTCGAATTAATTTAAAATTAAACATTTCAAAATAGTAATTATCTGATAAATTTTAATGAATAGAATTTTTTTTCACATTAAAACAGTTCCCATATTATATGCCCCATATAGTATTTTCTATATGTACAGCAGTCTAAAAAATAAGTTTAATTCTACAGAAGTTATTTGTGAAGAATGACAAAATCACCAAAAATTGCACATGTTACCAAAAAGTTAAAAGGAAAAAAAAGAGAGAGAGAGAGAGAACAGTGTGTGGTAGAGGAGAGAGAGATACACAGTAGATTCTGGTTACTTGGAACGCCATTTAATTTGACATACATTTAAAGCGACTGGAAGGACTAAAGGAATGCAACAGATCTATCTACTGTATGTTTATATGTTTTAGACATATCTGGCCATGTTTACAAGGTAAGTTTAACAATTTGTGAAGCACGATTTAAATAATGCAAAATTTTATAATATGCACAACATCTCGCCTCAAAGTGAGAGAGTTATAAAGATCTTCCAGTGCATATTTTGTTCTTTTATATATATATATATATACTAACTATATTCAAAACACTCTCATTCGCTGCACTAATCTGAAAAATAGAATAATCAATTTCATTATAAACAGGGTTCCACAAAAAAAAGTTTATTTATTTATTTAATATACACTGAAAAACAATTATTATTATTATTTTGTTGTTGTTTAAATGATTTCTTAGCAATAATCAACAATATAAGTGAGTTTTGATAGCATACTTATAAATGAATAAAATTAGATTAAGTGAAACCATACATTAAAATGAATTAGCATTATTGTATAACTTAGGAATAATGAACATAATTTTTATTTTTTGTAAATAGTATAAACTGCTTTGTTTTATGAAATACAGTAATTTAAATATTAATGAATTTGAAAATTTTTGTAAGTATTTATTATTTAAAACACCAAGAAAAAAAGAAATTGAACAGATAAATTTCAATACTAAAAATTCCTTATTTTATTAAAACATACATTAAATTTGTTTTAATTATAACTGTTAAGGAATAAAAATAATTCAGCCAGCTGTTGTAAAAAACTTTATTGATTTGTCTAATTCCATTATATTTTTCAATTTAAATTGTACAAATTCAAATGATGAGTATGTTCTTTCACCATAAGAAGTAATTGCCTGTATTGACAAAAGTTGCTGAATATTTCTAAATACATTAAATTGTGATGATTTAAAAAATAAATGATTATTAAATTATCATATTTCCCACGTCAGCAGGCATGCTGATAAATTCGAAAGAGACACCGCCTGATTACTACAGGGGCAAACTTCCACCACTCTTTTAAAATAATAATTTTCAGCTATTTATGAGAAAAATTTTTGTTTAAATAAGGTGACAATTATTCAGAAATACTAGTGGAAGTTTCCCCCTATTGTAACCAGGCTCTACCTCCTTCGAATATACTGCCATGTCTGTCAGGAAATATGATAATTATTAAATTCTGATGATTAAATTATTATAAAAATATATATACTATGTGCAGTATAGAACCATTTATACAGAATGGTTGAGGCCAGGCATATTCCGGATAACTGGTTGGGCGTTAAAGCAACATCATTTTGATGAGATTTGTAGAATATATCTGCTGTAGCAATGTTTTTGATTTCAAATTAATTATTTGATTACTCAGATTAAGAATCAGTTCTAAACAAGATAAAAAATTAATCGGAGTTTGAATTAGAACGATATATGGGAATCTCTTTGGAAAAAAAAAATCATCTGCATAAAAATCAAAACTTCTAATATCTAACTAAATATGCTCCCATTATGAATCTTAGATGTTGGCATCAAGATATGCCATGCATATTGTAATGTTTCAAGAAATGCACATGTGAAACTGGCACAGTATGGAACTTTTCTCTGAAACAATTTTGAAATCATTCAATTGGAAATATCATCCTGGATAACTGGTTTCCGGATAAACAGTTCCATACTGTATATATATATTGTAAAAAGCAATGGTTTGCCAGATTTCTACATTCAATTAAAATTTTTTAAACCCTCATTTGTTTGTTTCAGAATAACCGTTACCTAGTCAGTATAAATCACTCTCTTGTTCTGAACCTCCTGATAATCAGATTATTTTATTTTTTTATGAAATTTGTTTTTTAAAGCAAGTAAATTTTTTTTTTCTCAAAAACCTACAAAAATTATCTTAATTTAATGGGAATTACACCATCACCACCCCTTAATTGACTATTGCAAAAGCTATAATTTTATAATCAACTTACTTTTAATATGATATCTCCTTCATGAACAGTTCCATCTTTATCTATATTAGTTTGATTAGTAATTTCTTTAACATAAATTCGACAACCAAGAACTATACCGAAATCTGAAAAATAAATAAATAAATAAATAAATAAATAAACAATTAAAGGCTTCAAATTGATTTTGTTTGAAATTATTTTAGTTTAGTACATAATTACTACAGTATTATTTTAGCTTCAAATTTATTTATTATGCCAAAATAACAAATACATAAATGAAAAGAAACTTATCTTAATTTAAATTGTTGTTAGAATACAAGTGAAGAGAAAAAGAAACTCATAACCCAAAATACATTTATCGGATTGTTGACATAATAACTCAAACTATTCAGTGTATAGTGTTGATAAAAACCGATTTTATAGTAAAAAATATAATTTCTTCTAAGACAATGAATTCTAAGCCAAGGACATAGCAAAGGGAGGGGCTCAATCTATTCCTTCACTTTTAAACACAAAAGCATGACACTTGTAGTTAGGGTTATTGAAATTGTTTCCAATAGCCATGTTGTTTTCATTTTTCAATAAATGAATCATATTTTGAGTTATAAGCGATTATTGTCACCAGACATCAGTTATTTTTCTTTCCCACACTGCCGCATATAGAAAGTGCCAACTTTCGCAGCTTTTTCTAAAAGATATTCTGCATTTACCAAAACAAGAAAAAAAAAATTTATTGCAGAGTTTCTAAATAAGAGCATTTGTCAATATCATGCATTTCCGAACAAATATGAATTATAAAAATGCATCAGAAAGTAGTCAGTTTGGATTTGAGAACAGCCTTAAGCTAGGCATTAAATCACCAGTTTTTGCATTACAAAATTGTGGGCAGTCAGGGGGGAGGGGGGCATATATGTTCCATTAGTAGTCAAATGGTTGTCACATGAACTGTTCAGAATATTATTTTCTGTCTTTTGTGTTTGATAATTCACCACAGAAAAAATAACTCAGTATATAACAAGTAGAGTAGACTCCCTCAAATCCACACATCATCACAGATGTAAACAATGAAACTTTCAGTTCAGATGTAGAGACAAAATTACAGAAATTTTTAGTTTTATATCGTTCTGTATGTATTTTAATATGTAATTCTTAATAATATGACTGAACTGAACTCATGGTTTTTCATGAAGGAAGTATAAATTTGTGAAAAAAAATCAAGACATTGCTGATATCACTGGTAATCACAATCTTTTTACCAAATATCACTGTACCAATGTATTAATCAAAATTTTTTGGTTATTAAGACTGGCTAAACACAGAAATAAGACTTCCTTACTTTATGATGTATATGTGAATTAATAGGTTACCTTTATGAGGCAAGTTTCATTAAATAATTCAAAGAAAATGTATCTCACCTTTATTATGCATATTTAATTATACATTATTAATTATTTACTTGACTTTTTCTTTTAATAATTCAATCATTTTTTAATTTATCTTACTTTTTATCATTTTAGTTTATTACTTTACTTAATTATTTTACTGTATTGCAAGCATTCGTTATAATTCTGATTGCATTATTTCATTCAAATCACTGTTTAAAAAATGTAAAGCAATGGCCAGAAATCCACAAAATTCTAAAATCCACACAACCTCTGGTCCCAAGCTGTGTAAATTTGAAGGAGTCTACTGCACTATAAACATTGATCTGAAAACAGATTTTTTAAAAATTAAACCAAAGCTTCTAATTTCAGCATGCAGCGTACACCCTGTAGTCTGAATAATTTGATAATTGTAATTATCTGGAATTCAATATTTTAAATCCTACGTGTAAAATATTGATCACCTGATAATGACACCAATAATTATTTTGAACTATTGACTTTCTTAAATATTTTATTATTCAGTGATAATTCTAATTGTCCAAACTTGAAAATGACTATTTGAGCTCCTTCCATAATTTTTGTATTGCTACACTACTGTTTTGAAAAATTTTCTGTAAAATTTATTGCCTTTTTACAACAGGTGGAAAAAATATTGATTTTTTTTTCAACCTCTTTTTTTTTTTTCTTCTTGAGAACATCCTTAATACACGAACATCAAATTTAAACATATTGATCCATAAAATTATATTTTATTATTTAATTTATCAAAAATTATATCTTATATTCAGAAATTTTTAATATTAATCTTCAATCAATAGTAATTTCAATTTATAGTAAATACAGAAAGAATATATTTTATAATAAAAAAAAAAATCTACTACATTATTAATTTTATTACTATAGTTATTACAATCATGATGTTTAACCTTTAATTCTGTTTAACAAATTAATTGAGCTATCTTTCAAAATTAAAAACAGAAGGATTTTCTTTTCATCTATTATCATGAAAATCATATATTATGAATGAATGCTAATTTGTAATTCTTAGAGTACCACAGAATAATTCATATGGGAAATAAGGAAACGAATTACCATCCTTCTTTTTACTTTTTGTAAGTGTTACTTTGACTGCTTGAGAATTTGAGGAATTATTTGTAGAGGTTACTTTACGTTTAATGACCTAAGGGGAATAGATAAGAGAAAGTAATGTTACACATATTGCAAGTAAATAATAAATAAATTTGTGAAATCATGCAAATTAGAAGTTCCAAAACAAAGAAATAAAATATTCATACCAGATTTACAGAGTTGCCGCATTCTCTTAAAACTTGCACTGCCCTAGTATAATCTACATTTTCTAGTGAAATTCCATTGGCACTGACTAG
This sequence comes from Maratus speciosus, assembly GCA_963932465.1. Taxonomy (NCBI): domain Eukaryota; kingdom Metazoa; phylum Arthropoda; class Arachnida; order Araneae; family Salticidae; genus Maratus; species Maratus speciosus. The sequence goes on along the minus strand of OZ010791.1, from coordinate 286,541,457 downwards.
CCTATCATTAATTCTAAAAAGTAAATTATAAAACAGTATAAATTGATAACTTAAAACACACAAAATTTCATTAAAAATATAATTGTATAACAGAATCACCTTGAATTTGACTAATGAAAAATGTAAGTATACTACTATGTTGTCTACAGACAAGACCTATACACGTGGGTGGATATTACACCCAATTTGAACCCAAAAATTCCACTTGAAATTTACCTACACCCCAAAATAATTTTTGTTGACTTGCAGCTCAACTTGAAGCCAAAATGAAAGAGAATTAATATTCTACTTAAAATCTATTATGTGAGAATAGTTTACAATAATTCAAATCTTTAAGGGTGTATTCGAAAAAATATTTTTCCACCCCCAACAGCTCGAAATTTTCTGAGACATTTTCAGACTCATTCTTAAAAGTAAAAACATGAAACTTGCTGGGATGATTTCTGAAGACATGTTTAACATGCCATGTGATTTTATTTTCAGCTCAATTAATTAGAATTTGATTTTTAAACAATTATTTTCTCAGTATGACCATTTTTTTCATTCCCAGATCGCCCGCTTCGGAAAATTCGGTTCAAAACGCCAACTTTGACAGTGTTTTTTACAGTATTTTCTGCATTTATCAAAAAATTAAGAAGCACGGCACATTATATAGTTTCTAAATAAGAGAATTTCCCAGTTTGATGCGTTTGAGAGCAAAAATGAATTTTTAAATGAATCAGAAAATAAGCAGTTTGGATCGAAATACACCCTTAACAGAAATTTTGTTTCTTATGAGTAAACTTAATGCATACAAATAATTGTATAAACACAAAATTCTGCACTTTCTACTAAACAAAACTAGTCGGATATGCTAATCCCAAAACTTTCTTCTATCTCATACATGTTAATACTTCAAAATTCTCTAGTACAGTGCCAAAATTAAATGGAAATCTATGCACATCATGAAGATTCTAAAGATATGAAATTTCATGTATTAGTTCTTGAGATAGGACTATCGCTAAAATCATGTAAATCATGCAAAATGCAGCAGATCAGCGCCACCGGTTAGGTGATTTACACCAAAATCTAATTATCAACAACTTATGTTAACATCTAACTGAATCTGAAGTTTGATGAAATCCCATGCATTAGTTTTTGAGAGCCAAGAGCTATTGCAGAAATAGTAAAAAATTCCACATAGCAGCACCACATGTTGAGCGATTTACACCAAACACTAATTAGGACCAATTTGTACTGGGGACTAACTGAATCTGAAGTATTATGCAATTTCGTACATTAGTTCTTGAGATATAGCTATTGCAGAAACCATGAAAAAGGCAGCACAGCAGTGCCACCTGTTGGACAATTTACACCAAAAAGTAATCAGAACCAGTTTATATCAAGGTCTAACTGAATCTAAAGTTTTGTGAAATTCCGTGCATTAGTTCTTGAGATAGAGCGCCCACAAAATTTTTGTCACATACAGACTCACAGAGTGACAGACAGACATTTTCTAAAAACCATCAAATCGTGTTCAGGACCTTCTAAAATGCATAAATCCATCGAAAACTGGGAGTCAAAATTTTTCACGAATCCAATACTTTCTTCTTGTAAAGATAGAAGAAAGTAAAAAAGACATACACGAATTTATTCCACAAGATCCAGGACCACATTAATGTATTTGGTGACCCTATACACAATTGTTTGAGGGCTCCATGCATACTTATCTATACTTGGTTTGTTCTGTTTTTCCCCCCTAATAGTATTCTACTGTGGAAAGAAATTCTATCACGTATTAACAGTGATGTTGCTAGGCTTTTAATATCCTTGGTCCCAAACACTGAAAAAAACCCGGTCTTTTCTTACAAAAGTGGCTTTTTTTTTTTTTTTTTTAAATAAGACATAATGCATTTAATACAAATACAAAATATACCTCTTTTGCATTCTTTTAAGAGAAAATTTATGTATCCTATAAATTTATATATGCTAATTTTCCTGAAGGACCCACCACAACTTTTTGCTTAAATGGTGTGCTGTAGTGTACCCTCGGCATCACTGATAAGGAGCTGTGCATATATAACGTTATCACTTTAGGGGGAAGGGGTCTGGCACATGATATTGTAATATATCTGTAGGGGGAGAGGGAGTTTGTCTTTTGATATCGTTATCATTTTTGATCCATCCAAAATTTTCTCTTTTTATTTGTATTTTGTTCTCTACATTAAAAAAGTCTGCAATCTTGTTTAGTCTATTATCTATTTTTTTTTTTTTTTTTAAAGAAAATACAAAGCTATTATTAAAATCCTTAAATGATTATAAAATTATTTAACTCTAAAATATGGTATGCCTCATACATACAATCCACTGTTCGAGAAATCAGGTGCGAAGTATGTTTGAAATGATACTTGTGTTTACCAGTAAAGAAAAGAGAAAGAATGTTGGGCACCTGTTTTGTTGATAAAAAGTTCTGCCTGCACCTGCCACACCTGCAAGTGCAAACAGGTATTATTACTGTTGAATGCATTATGTAAAAAAAATGCAAAAATGTCTTATTGAATGCTTTTAAATAGTAACTATTTCTTTTTTAAGTTTTCTTTGATATAAAATTATTTCATATGTAATAGTGATATTTTATTGACTTCTCTGCATCTGAATCAATAAAGTATGCAAATAATAAATGTATAACCATATCTGTATAATATCACTGCAAACAAAAGTAAGAAATTGCAACAATCAAAAGAATTTTTAGACATTGAAAACGATGTCATTAGTGAAAGGGGGGGGGGGTCGAGGAATGATAACATAAGGGGTGGAGGGGGTCTAAAATTACCAAAAAGTTGATAACATTATACATGTATAGCCCCTAAACTGGAATCTCTTAATGATCTCATTTATAATATATATTTTTGACACACAGAAAATTATCAGTAAATGTATAATTTTTAGTTAATGTGTGATAAGAAAAATCAAAGTACAATATTTAACAATGATTGGAATAACGTAGCATATTTTATTTATTTTTTAAAAAAATGTACACAGATTTTAGTTTTTACACTTCACATTGATCTTTCTATTATTATTTTTAGATTAAAAATGAAAAAAAAAAAAAAAAAAAAAAGGTATTTATGTATTATCCAGACCAGGTAATAATTACTGCACCAACAATAGCATGGAAAATTACAGTAACCCTTATTATATTTGCTTTCTTCATTTTAACTACATAGTTAATATTATATACTTGCTATATTAAAGGCAATGAAAGAAGTATTTATATAATATAATACATATAACTATACAATATATAACATATTAATTGATACAGTATATTTACATAACATTTATATTAGATTCTTTTTGGTGGGCATAACAAACCACTGGAAATAAAACTACCAATGTTAATATCGTTTATTGCTAAAAGCCATCAATTTGATGTTATGCATTTTTTAATAAATGTATACTAAATATCTGCTTTGGATATTTTAGCTTGCTTTTATATTACTTATAATTTTTAACAATATTATGAATAACTTATTAAATTACCATTTTGAACACAATTGGTAATTGACACCGATAAACAAAATTGGGGATTGAAAACCATTTTTGGCGATCTATTTACCTGGCTTGGTTTTGTTTACTCAGGCCTTTGGTTAAATCTGGTCTCTGACCCTCTGAGATCAGACTTTGGTGACCTGACGCATTAAGACAATGCTGATAAGATATGAGCATAAGAAAAGGGCATAATAATTAAAAAAAACAAAAAACTAATGAAATTTTATTCTTCCATCAAGTGACTTAAAATAATTATATAGGTACTTAGAGAAAAAAAAAAATATTTTTTATCTGTCTAACTCTGCCCTCCTACACTCCCCATGCAAAACAACTTTTAGTTTTTTTTTTTAACATTCATGTATTTAAAAATTTAATCTGAAGTGGGGAATTTTTAGGAGGAAAGAGTACACTAAAGAAATGAAAAAAATGAAAACAGAAAAAGCTGTAACAATTTTTCATTTTGAAAAAACACTTAAAATCTTACTTTTGGATTATCTGTCACGTGTCTGTATTGCTTTTTATGTTTAAAACTGTATTAAACTACAGAGGTGTGATAGACTGCGTATATTTGGCCATTTCCCATTTACATTTTATAAATTCTGAAAAACGCAAGTAAAAATTTATTTTTGAATACATCGGCTGCAATATTTTCACTTATATAGCCTCAACGGTCTTGCTAAAACTTTCTTGCACATACGGATATAGGATATCAGGTACAGATGTCATATTCGCCCCATATTGGCGCGATTTTTTTCGGTTGCCAATTTGGCGAAAACATCAACAGCATAAACAACATAATCCGGGTTACCACATCAAGCACTTTGGCGCAAGTTAAGTACCTGTTGCCTATATGATATTGGCGACAGAAAAAAATCGCGCCAATATGGGGCGAATATGACATCTGTTCCGGATATCACTTTGTTCTCCTTTCTTCTGATCATTCATGAGTTTCATAATACGTAAAACTTTATTTCGAGTCTTTCTGTTAATTTTATGATGATCCATTTTGAAATATAAATACACGCGATAGCGGAATTATCAAATTTAATACAATTATTCTATTCTATTCTTCAAGTGTAGCACTCAATACCTAAACAAGACCGTAGCACACAATATAAAAAGAGCGCAATGTTTGTTGAACAAGACTTTGTTTGTTTACATTTTGTTGTTGCCATTCGTCATTATACAAATAACGCCGATTTCTGTATCAGGACCATAGATGCAGTAACATAATCAAGATAGGTCTTGGTTAGATGATGATTTACATAAGTGGCGATTTCTCTTAAAGTTGATAACTCTAAAATAAGGATAGACCCATATACTTCTAATATAACAATTCCTCAATTCCTAATTACAATTATTCAATTCCTCCTCTAAGGATAAACCGAAACAGGTTTTTAAGACTGAAACCGACACCAGATTTCAGTAATCTTATTTTCAGCCGAAAATGAAAACGTCCAATTTTTTTTAAAGTAATTGATACATACATAAATATGCATAAAAAAATATGTATACGTGTTTATTAAATATACATAATTATTAGTTAATTATACGTGTAGTCCAAGTTGCCTCCTTTGTGCCTCTGACCAAACCTTTTTATTTTCATATAAAATAAAGTGTAATTAATTCATCAACGACACAGAATGATTTTCTAATTATACAAATTTCATGCAAAAAAATGTTTTAGGTATACATACCTCGATTTATCTTACAATAAATTTTGCATTTGATCATTTTTTATACTAGAACTTTCTCACAGAGCATTCGAAACATTTCTGCGGTGTCAAACTAAAAATTTTCTATTATTGTTATGCAGCTTTTAATGAGCACGTGGTAAGCGTCTTCAAAGTTTAGCCATAAATGCATTGCTTGCTTTATAATTGGCACTCACGTCTCTAGTCAGTGATGACTGGTAATTGTAAACAGCGAAGCAATAAATAAAGAGTGTCTCATTTGCCGATACAGTTCAAATCAATGAGTAATCTTGAAAATTTCTTAAGGAAAAAAAAGATTTTTAGAATTGGGATAGTTTCGGTCCCGGCCGAATTTTGGGCGAAACTCAGATTTTGGGCCGAAGACGAAAACGAATTTTCGGTCAATCCCTGCTCCAAATTCCAATTACCAAAAGCATACAAATCTCGTATGGCTTTCATATACGACATTTGTTTTGTAAAGGACTGTATCTCTTTTTTCTTTAGCGAAAAGTTATTTACGCTGCCCAAAGAGGTATGAAAAGAAAGATTATTGGATCCTCCTAGACGCTGCCGTCATTGGCCTATGTCCTTTTCACCTTCTCGGCTTATCCTGCAAAAACTACTGCAAATAAAAAACATGAAAACTACTGGCAATCTTAGAGAAATGTATGATAAACTTACTAAAGCAAACAGTTTTTAAATACAAGAATTATTTTAAAAGCTAATTAATGTTGAAATCGGTTAAAATGGTTGAGTTGCATATTTTATTTCAGAGGATCAAAATCTATGCATATCAATTTAATTATCTTTTTCTGGCATATACTTGACAAGATTGTGGTATGCAGTGCCCAATTATTTTTTTTAATTAGTTTTTCGTTAATTCAAAATTTTATTATATGAACAGAGATTTAATTCATATTACGTCAAAATTACGGTATATTTAAGACGATATGTGCATTTCTATAATTTGAATACATACTTTATTTTAGAGGAGAAAAAACTATGCATAGCAATTCAACTATATTTTTCTGGCATACACTTATGGTGTGCAGTGCCTAATATTTTTTTTTTTTTTTTTTAACTATTTTTTCATTTTTTTTCCCTTCAAAATTTTGTTATCTGAATAGGGATTTAATTCATATTACGTCAAAATTACGGTATATTTAAGATGATACGTACATTTTTATAACTTGAAATTTCTTTTGACGTACTTCTCAATTGTATGTGGCCGCGTTCAATAAAATAAGCCAATTGGCGACATACCCACTTATGAAACTTCCAATATGAATTAATCATCACATAGATATATTCAAATGAAGACCTCAGTAACGAAAAGTAATGTAGTTTAGAAATAAATAAAGATATAATTAAAAATATCGGTACTTCTTAGTTATCCCGTCGACCAAATTACTGTCGCCAAATTGTAAGATTAAATGCCAATAATGGTTGCAATTAATTAATTAATTGTAAGATTAAATGCCAATAATGGCCAATAAAACCATTAATTCAACGTTTTATTTGTATTTTTATTAATGTTTTACTAATTTATTTGTTCTTTCGTTTTTTAAAATTGAAATTATGTCAATGTGTATAATTTGGCGCGTGGTTTGGCGATTTATATAATTTGGCGAAATTGGCCCATAAGATAACTAAGAAGTAAGAAGTACCAAAATATCACTCATTTGACTCAGTCATGTAATTTATCAATCATTTATCATATTTATCAATTTGATTCAGCTTATGCGCCAAACATCTGCGCCTATTCGAGAAGTGGTGCCTTGCTAAAGAAAAAAGAGTATGTTAAATCTTTAATAATTTAAATCAAAAGAGAAAAACATTAACAGTAAGACCACGACTTCGGCAATTTTATAATAGTCATTTAAAGTTTATTATAATTTTTATATTAGTCGTTCATTTAACCTTAGCACTATTTCAATACTTACTGCAATTTTCCTTCAGCGGGCCCTGCCTTCAATACGTCTGAGATTGCAATTGCTGGATCGCCACTGGTGAAGTGAGGATTATCTTTCCCGCCACTCACAGCGATACCAAAGCCATATCCCGCAACCTATAAAGCAAATACAAAGGAAAGCACCAAAAACTATCAACAAATCGAATAACAAAAACTTAAAAAACATTATTTAATACTGTATTAACAACATAGAAACTAAAGAAATAATAACAACTGTAATTTGAGAGAAGTGGAGGTAACTTTTTGCTTCTCCTTTAATAATAAAATGTATTTGTTGTCCGTAGAATACTATGAAAAAGTTTTTTTTTTCTTTATTAGAATGCAATAAAATTAACTAAATTATTTAATCTTAAAAAATATTTGCGTCTTTTGTAATTCAAATGCATAAAAAATTCAAAAAAGGGGCTAAAATTTTACCGTTAATACGCAATTATTGTAAAAATATTACATTTCATGGAGCTCATTTTCTTTCGAATGTGATTCATTTTTATCAGGAAAATCATTTCGCACATGTTTAACCCCTTCAAGGGCGGTGGTTCATTTTTGGACCACTTAATTTCAATTAATAAATGCCACATTGGCACCACAATATTGGGATTTTATTAAGTACGTAAACTTTCGGCTTGAGCACTTTCGGCTGTTATGAAAGAAATTTCCTTGTAAATTCTAGTGTCATTCACTCATTTCAGCATTTTACGAATAGAAATATCTTGCCCCTGAAAGGGTTAAATTAGAGAAACATAGCAGCATAACGAATACAGATCAAGGATGTATTAACATAAGATTGAGTCAAAAATGGGATGTCAAGTCAATGACGCGTACAGGAAAAAACTGGTTACTTTTTTCGTGGGTGTATGATTGCCCATAATTTCTGCATACGACACATCATAATAGTTTTTTAAGTTATTCAAATATATTGGTTTTCGCAATTATTTTTATTTATGAGCTGTGTGCTATAAAATAAAATGCACTGCCAAAAAAAGAAAAAAAAATGGTCGCCACAAGGGATGTAGTGGAGGGTACACAATACACTGTATGCCTTCTAGATTTTTTTAACAACGTCCGTATACCCCCAGTTTCTCAAATAAAGCTATAGTGTTATACTCCCTAGCATATATCCTCAGCCTATAACGCAACACTCTCTAGTTACGTTTACGTTATATTATACGTTTACGTTATATTAAGACTACATCACTGGTCAACCACTAACCAGTGCTTGAACAACTATTAGAATAGTATTTTGAGAGAAAAAAAAGAAACTTCTGCTTTTCCCATCACAAGCGGGGGCAGGAGAAATTCCATTACCATTACTCCTCCTTGGATTTTGAAATTAAAATAATTTTTTTTTTCATCATCTTTGATTAATAATAATAATAAAAAGAGCAAAATAAATTGTTTTGATCCGTATTCATTAAGCAGGGATACCCTGGCACAAAAAGAAAACTTTCAATTCTCCATGTTGAAAGAAGCTGATAGAAGCTTATTTTGGATTTTTAATAATTCTTACATGTTGCATTTCTATATTGCTTTTTATGTTGGGAAGTTGTCTTTAGAGTTAGTTTAGAGCTTATGTTATAGTTATATTATCCCTTATAAAAAAACTCGGCCGAGGCTTTACTTCAGACTACTGGCTCACCTGTTTCAAAATATTGCTACTTCTTAGTTTTCATTCTGCATCTGCCAGCACACTGACGAAATTTCTCAGAATGCTAGCCGAAATAGAGGTATGCACGGGCCGAAATTTCCAGACCCGGGCCAGCCCGACTCATCAAAATAAAAATTCGGCCCGGCCCGATACTCCAGGAAAAAAGTAAGGCCCGAACCTGGCCCGGCCCGAAAAGAGTGGAGACCAGGCCCGGCCCGAGTGCCATGATTGAAAATAGGCCCGAGCCCGGCCCACGGGTCGGTCTGGGCTCCGGCTTCGGGCCGGCCCGTGCAGGTCTCTAAGCCGAAACCTGGAAACAAAAGTTACATCCTTTCTACGCGCCTCTTTGCATAACTGTATATCAATATCCTTAACATATGTTTAGTTCTATAGTTCATCTTTATTGTGTAAAAGAAAAAAAAAAAGCATGTTTATTTATTTCAACTCATACCATAGTGATGTTGAATATTTTGAAAATTAGTGATTTCCATCGTTCAAAATGATACACTGAAAATTAATTTATTCTGGCGAAAATCTTTAATGTTTTAGGGAGAACTGTGTTTCAGGAAAGATGCATCAGTCGTTTTTTATGTTAAGCATTTACGAATTTTTGAAAAAAACCCCACAGATTGAGCAATTTCGTATTACTTTACATAACTTTATGAAAGAAGTTTGATTTTCAACCGAATCCACAGCAAATAATAACATGGACAAAAAATCACGATCACGAGTCAAGCATAGATAACGAAACACTTTCCAACACATTAAGAATATTCTCACAAAACTTCCCCGTTTAATAAGACGAAAGATGATGTCTAAGTGAACGATTTGGAAAACGCATAACATATTTGAAAAACCAATTTTAGTAATTACCATGTGTAGCGTAGTGTCAGAGAAACATCCGAATTCTTTTGTGCAGCCTGTATAGGATTAATAGATTTGTATACATAGTATGCTAAAATTTAGTTCAGTTAGGAAATGCCTATGGGAAAAATCGTCCAAGATTTCAATCCTCACTGAATTTAGCACAGTTGAAAATTCCTCTTCAGCAATTTCCGCCAATAAACGGAAATGTATACTCGAGACTTTTTGTGCAGCCCTGTATATGATCTAAAGTTTTATACACACCCAGTAACATGCAAAAAAAAAAAAAGGTAAATTTAAAATCGTGTACCACAACTGAAAACGTACTTCCAGTAATTTATTGTTCATGGACAGTACAGTAACCGAACCTGTAAATGAACGATGGGTGGGTGCTATGCACAGCACATATTCTATAGTAAGCATATGGTAGTGCACCTCATTGATATATTTCAATTTCAATATGTTTGAAATAGTTTAACATCATTAAAATTCACCGCAGACGATTTCCCCCCATAGACCCTAATGTAACGAAACCGGAATTCTTTGAGTGTCCCTGTAAACGAACTATAAATGTTACACACTTGAATTTCAATACCATCAATATTATACATAAATTTCATAGCAATCCGAATATATTTACGCGTGTTATGACGCAGACAGACAGACGGCAGACAGAAAAACTGAATTCATAACACTCAACTATGTTGGAAAGTGTTTAGTCATATACAAGGGTACATCAAAGAATTCGTGAGCATTATTGTGTATGAGCGTAAGGTGATTAAGGGTGATTTTAAATTGAGTTCATTTTCTAGCTGAACTATATTTAGTATATTAAGAGATGCTTGTAGAATTTAGAATATAAATAAATTCATATACAAAGCTACGCAAAGAAAAGTCTATAAATGATTAAAAATTAAAACAAGTCGGAAATAGTACGTCAAACGCGGCAAATGAGGTGCGTTCGTACAATAACTTAGTTTTATAAATATACAGATCCCGCAATACCTGTTGCACTCTATGAATACAAAATTTATTATGGTTATATATATTAAATTCATTAATACGGATATAATATGACTCCATCTTAAATAGGGCGTAATCACCATGGCAACCTAAAGTGAAGGAAGAGCTTACTTGTCAATGGAGATTATACTATAGAAAGGAGTGTAAGACCGCGAGAATAAATAGTTCTTTACTGAATCTGAAAGAAATGGCATATTAAATCTCTTTTTTTTCTACATTTTCATATGGAAAATGATTGACTCGTTAATCAAAATCGATTGAGCTTAACATACATTCATTTTTATGATAAATATCTAATAATAATCAAGAAAATGTATTTATTCACACGAAAAATTTTTGGCGAGGATTTGGCGCGGCAAATGACTACTAAAGTGAAGGAAGACCTTACTTGTCAATGGATACTATACTGAGCCAGCGTTTTTACCGACTTTGGCGTTGTAGGATTTCTATACTGGGAGAAAAATCGATGATTTTGGCGTGCAGAAAATCCTTTTTCGGATTTAATTTATATTATTTGTTTACTGCTGAAGTATATTCTTAAATCGTCAGAATTGGTTGTTTGGAGGAATAAATTTGCGCGATTTGATGTTACCAGTTCTTTTGTTTTTTCCCTGTTCCACGCAGATTCTTTTATATATATATATATTCCTGAAAGAATTCCGGTAGCATTAATTTAGCGTACTGTAGTAAATTTTGTCATATGCGATTTCTGAATTTTTTCGGTTGTTTGGTTGGTTAATTTTTGACGGCCGATTATCTACACTTGGGATATAGGCCCAACGGGGAGTGCCCTTCGTGGGGGTCTTTCTAAGGGAGCCTAACCCGTATTTACGCATGGAAATCCAAGGTTTCGAAGAAAACCACGAAAACTCCGAAACGGTTAGGCCGACGGGCGCAACTGGTTTAGAACCCAGCACCTCCCGTCTACCAGCTTCGAGAGCAGAACCTCTCAGCCACTGGTGGGTCCTGAATTTTTTCGATTCTTATGCGATTTAATGGGATCTTTTGCGTTTCGCGGCGATTTTTCGACATTATTAGAAATCAATCCGGTTTTAAACTTTTAGTCCAATACAACAAATTTTATCCTTGTTTCAATAAAGTTTATTCCGAATTCGTACAGCGATTTTTGAAAATTTTTATACAATTTTTGTAGCTTTTTCGTGTTTGTGCAGCGATTTTTAAACAATATAGAAATTTTTCTATTCTACATTTTTTGAAGTTTTAGTCATTTTTAATGGCATTTTCACCGTTTTTTCGCGATTTGCTGCGATTTTTCTACAAAAGGAATCCGGTTTATATCTTCCAGCCGAATGTAGTAAATTTTGTTTTCTTTTCAATAAGTTTTATTCGGAATTCGTGCAAATTTGAAATTTTTCGCGTTTCGTGCGAATTTTAACGGGCTTGGGCAATGTTGAGCGGGTGTCACGTAGTACATTTAAAAAGGAGAGAATTTTAATAAATATTACTCATAAAATTAACAGTTTTTTTTCCCCCACCGGCATACTGAATATGATAGACAGCCAAAATACATTTAGAATAAAGTTATATATATCCCCTTTAGGGACACTAGCTGGGGAGGGGGCAAGGAAGGGCCACCGCCTCTCTCTGGAATTTGAAAATTAATTTTAAACGAAACTTTCTTTATTTCTGATTGTTGAAAATGAAAGATAAAAAATTGTCTTGCCTTCCTCAATCCCTACCGTGGCAAAAAAAAAATTTAATTCTTTTTCTTTAATTTTCTTTTTACATTCACGTGTTTCCAATTTATCTTAAACGGGGGTTTCAAAAGGGATCAGAGCCCCTGTGGTGGGAATTTTATTTTTCAATTCTCAATTTTGTTAAATGTTGGTAGAAATCTATTTTTGAATATTTAATATTTCTTAATTGTTAAATTTTTGTATTGCTTCTGAGTATGTTTAAAAATTGTCTTAAATGGAGAATTCTGTCAAAAATTTTTAATTTAGTTTATTTCATATTTACATTCTGCAGCGGACGAATGTAGATCCTCCACCTCAGCCATCTATGGCAAAAAAAAACAACATATTTAAAAATGTGGAAATGGAAACGAGGTATTAGAAAAGAACCTTCCCACTGGTTTAGCATTAACTCGCATGTGACTTCACCTGTTGGGATGGGAACCTTGAGGCTCCTGTTCCTGCAGGAGAAGACACTCGCGAGTTAATCCTATGGGGAGGGTTATTTTCTAATATCAAAATAATTTTTTTGCATTGGATAGCTGAGGTACATCTCTGCATCGGTCTTTTTTCACTTTTTCGATTTTGGTTTCAGATACTTTTTATAAAGTTACTTTCACTTTCGAAACCGGTCCCGAAAATGAAGGTGTCATTCTAAAAAATATCTGTAGCCAAAATCGAAAAAGTAAAAAAAGAGCGATGTAGAGATGGATCTCAGCTATCCAATGCAAAAAAGTATTTAAAAATGTCGAAATGCAAACGAAATATTAGAAAATAACCTCCTCATAGGATTAGCATTAGCTCACGAGTGTCTTTTCGGACTCATTTTTAAACGTAAAGGCATAAATTTGGCAGAGCTGATTATTGAAGCGATTTGGAATCGAAATGAGTTTTTCATTTCTTTTCTTGATAAATGTATTAGTTAATGTATAATTTAACTTATCAAATCAAATTAATTTACATTTATATATAAAACTATAGTATGCATTATGAATAACTAGTGAATTTTTTCTTGTTTTGTGTCTAAAATACTATTAAAATATTGAATTTATACCATTGTTTAACTCCTTGGGGACGAGCGACCGGCATTCGTGCTGCGTAAGGTGATCAGAATCGGGGATTATTCTCACCAGTAAATTTTTATTGTAAATTTTGCCTTATTTAATCCGAGCATTTTCCCCATTCAATTAGACAAAAATTTCTGTTTAAAAAAAACGGTGATTAAAGATTAAAAATTCTGTAAAAGACCCTCGTCCCGAAGGGGTTAAAAGACAAATTAATTTAACTGCTGATCAATTCTTTCCAAGTAAAATAAGAATAGTTTTAACTTCTGTATGCGGAAAAATGAAAATTACATCGTGAATGTACTTAAGAAAAGTCGCATTTAAAAAAAAAGATTCGTTTTAATTCACACAAAAATGAAAAATCTTGCTATTTTACATATTCTATCCATATGCTTCATAGTTACTTGAGGTGAAATTGTCTAATACATCAAAATTTTCTATTCAACGTGATTGTCCAGTAAATTAAATAAATAAATAAATAAAAATCCATTCTTAGACAACAATTGCTTGTAATTAATTTACCGGAAACTAAGAAAAACTGTTCGATTTCAAATTTCTTCAAATATCATGCCTGCAAATATCTTTGTTTTTACGTTTAAAAACGAGCCCTAAAATGGAAAATTTCCCGTTGTTGAGCAGGGAAAAATAGTTTTTTTGAGCCCTTAAAATAAAGGGCTTCTTTTATTTGTTTTAATTTGCAAAAGAAATTTTTATTTGCTATTTTAAATATTTCATGCATATGCTTGGTATGTATTTTAGGTGAAATTTTCCGAAAAATTCGAATCCATCGAAATATTTTCTCCATATTTATAGTAAAAAAAAAAAAAAAACGACTTTTGATTGGACATCTCTCCCATAATCGGAAACTTGGTAAATATGTTTTTAAGTTGAAGAACCATAATCTCTTATCTCGTGTCTTTAATTTTTAGCAAGAAAGAAACAGAACACCATAACAAGACAAAAACACCAATTCATAATTATTAAAGACAAAATTACCATTTCATAATTATTAAAATGACATTTATCTCAGTGCAATCAATTGTAAGAGGAGTTATTCAGGAATCCGATTTGAATGGATTTGAATGCGCAAAAAAAACTTACCCTGGCCAAGGTAACGGTATGGTACTCCCACACCACACGTTCCCCTCCCTAGAAGCAAAGAGAAAAAAATTACGTGAGAAACTTGCAACAATAAACTAAAAATGAAAATAATAATAAAAAGAATGATAATACATTTTCCTGTTATAAAAACAGAAAATTAGAAAGCTAGTTTGCTGACCTTTATTTTCTGATGAGATTGTAAATACTCTTTACATAACAAAAAAAGCAAATATTTCTCTCAAAATTATTCGTTTATTTTAAATACTTTTAAATTGTTGTGAAGTTATTCTTTCAAATAAAAATGTAATGACAAACTGTTTTAGGGAATTTTTAATCCTTTAAGTATTTTGTTTATCTGCAACAACAAATTCAGGTTGGAAGATGCCGAGGTTACAGAAATAGGCACCGACTGCGGGTGGTGGTGGGGTGTGTGTGTGTGTTGGGGGGGGGGGGTGGGGGGTCTTAAAATTTTCAGATGAGGTGTTAACCTCTTCCTGAAATTTTAAAAGTCGGCGCATCTGTTTACAGATAAATATGTACTGTTTTAAGTAAAAATTATTTACATAGATCTCCACATAGAAAGTGGCCTGTAGACCTACACAATTTGTTACTTTAAACGAATTCTTGCGCGTCAGGGAACATACCGAGGAAAATACTCCAAGTTTTAAAGAATCGGCTTGCCAGCTCAGAGCCATCTCCCTAAAGGATCTCAGAATTTGTTACTGACCATCATTTCTCGACCGAGAGTGGGAAAATTAGATTCTTTAGAAATCTCATGGAAGAAAGACAGCTCCAGAGTCACAATTTGAAGGAGGGGTGTGTATAAGTTTAACACTATTTCTACCGGTACCAAATGACACATTTTTAAAAGTTTTGATTTATGATTATTTTGCTCGTAGTTTTTGAATGTAACAAGCATAAAAAAGTCTTCAATGAATAAAAAATGATTTGTAATTGTTTCAATCTAAAAAATACAAATAAAAAACCATACACCGAAATCTTTTAAAAGGTGTTATTTGACACCGGTAGAAATGGTGTTAATATAGCATCATCTTTTATGAAACAACATCCTTTGTTACACGTGTTTTTTGGTTTAAACATTAATGTACAATCAATCAAAGGACATTAGATGATTCTTTAATTGATACCTACGGCACAGTTTTTATTTTAGCTAGTTTCTAGCTGATTATTACTTTTTTTAAAGGTACATAACGCTCCTCCCTCTCCAAAAGAAAGAAAAAAAAAACTAGTCGGATATGTCAATCCCAATCCTTTCTTCTTTCGCACACATGTTAAAATTTCAAAAAGTTATTACACATGTTAATACTTCAGTGTTATTATTTCAATTTTTCACCAAATTTTATTTTCATCTTAAGTTTCTGCTACATTTTACTAATCTGAGTAAAAACGAGTTAATCTCAATCATAATGTTCGATAAAATCAATATTTTTCGTTATTCTATTGTGCATCAACTGCTTGAGAATCGCCGGGTTAGCTGGATACGAATTTCCCGTCGCTGAATGAACAGCCGATGTACAATAGAACTATGATAAATCGCCATTACGGCGGATTGTTACCAAATTCACGCGGGACCTGCTGACCATAGCCAAAAACATACACATGAAATTTGGTTCAATTCTATGCCTAACTTCATTACACTTTTCAATGGCACAATAATGAAAATGGCACAAAAATCGCTATTACAGCGCCCCCTTCCGGCGGAATATTTCCAAATTCAAGGAGGATCTGCTGGCCATAGCCAGAAACATACACAAAAGATTTGGTTCAATTCTATGCATAACTCCATACACTTTTCGATGATACAAAGCGGACACACTAACATATGGATGGATAGACAGACATTTTGTATAAACATGTTTTTCGGGATCTCTGACGCCTAAAACGTGTTAATCCAAAAGTCGATAAAGATCCGGAAGTCTATAAAGATCTGGAAGTCGAAAAAAAATTCGATTACAATACTTTCTTCTTTATAAAGAAGAAGAAAAAATATTTAAAGCATTAACTTCTGCAATTTTATTTGAAAGATACCTTATTTTTACAGGCATAAAAAAAAGAGAGAGAGAGAGAGAGAATAATCACGGCACACTCATAGATACTGAAAAAAATTCCAAATACTATTCATATTCAAAAATGATTTTCTCCGAACTCCATCATTTCTCCATCTTAAAACTTTTCATAGCTGTACACAGTAAGTGAAGGGCTTACTTATATACGTATTTATTAAAAAAAAAAGGGGGGGGGGTGTCAAAAAATGTAAATTCAAAAATTTCGAAAATTTGTCAAAAAAATATGATTAACCCAAAGTAGATGGTGTTGTAAATCATGTTAAAGCTCATAAAAAGAGCTTTAAAATGAAACTTAAAAAGAAATTTCTAGTATCATTGGTTACAGAAATATTAACACATTTGTGCATGGTTGTAGAGCAAAATTTAACCCGGAATTGCTCGCGCAGGGTATGACATACCCATGGTGCGCACGGTTATTACATTTCTCACCACTATTTTTCGAGAAGTAATCATCAAATTATTTTATCGCAATATTTGTGAGCAATGTCAAAAATTAAATAACATGACGATTTTTGTCTGAATTTATTGGTGGCAAAGTATAAATCGTACATACCATGGATATGCGCGAGCATTCCCGGGTTAATAGTTTTTGCCATTTTAAAAATTCTGGAAAGGGGGGGGGGGGGGTGGATTTTTCATATGTTCTACGAGTACAAACTATAAACCCAAAATTATTGAAATCTGAGATGTAAAATTCCAAAAACATTATCTCATTCGTTAATTTGACTTGGATAATATGTCAATTTAATAGAATGTCTTTTAATAGAATGTTTATTGAATAACGGATAATTTGTCACTGAATAATGCAATATTCTTTGAAATTCGAGTATATGATTACATAAAAACTCTGTAGAATCTGATTGCAAATTTGAATTCCGCACATCTGATTTACTTAATATGGATTAATTTATTTATTGTGCAGTGTTATCTGCAACTTTTATCAAAGTGTGAAGGTGTTCGTGATGGCATGGCGGCTGAAAATGAGTATTTATGATTTAAGGGTAATATTAGACATGTAAATATCTTTTAAGCATGTCAAATATCAACCGCATTTCCGAAATACACATTTTTTTTTACACATGACTTAAGCTTAACCGAATAAATCTGACGAATAATGAGCATTCCAGAATTCAAAATCCCGAAGAATTCCGAAATGTTTTGCAGATTTCTGAAAAGAATTCTGCAACAGAATTTAAGTTAATCTTTACAACTGTATTTCTCTTCGAAGAATTATGAATTGAGGGGAATTCCACAACAGGATGCTACACACCTGCGGAAACACACCTGAGTCGTTTTCAAAAAAAGAAAACGCAGAAAAAAAAGGAAGATGCACCAAGAGTATGGCGAAGTGAAGATGTGGTGCTTTGGATAAAGTCTAAAAAGAGCGTCAAAATGTACTCCTTTTTGTCTATGGAACATGATAAACAGTTTATCAGTCCGATAATACAATTAAGAAAGTATAGTGATGTAAAATAAATCTTTCATGACAAAAGTCATAGAGCAAAATTACTTAAAGAGGTAAATTACCGAAAAGGAAAAAAAAAATCTGCGACATTATTTTCGAGAAATTAATTATTTTACTCGTGGGAAGCAAACTATGCACATGCCTATATAGTAAAATCAAGCTTGCGAAGAGATAGTTAATTTTTTTTATATATAATGCCAGATCGGAAAATGTAAAAAACCAAAGAGCAATAAACACGTATTCGATTTCATTTTCCCTATTTCTTCTGAAGTTTTTACCATTTCATTATTTCATTTCTACCTTTTCATTCAACCAACACTACTTAGTATGATTATAAAATAAATAATTTCAGTTTCATACAGAAATGAAATACCTCTTTAAGTTCATTTAAATGTTATTCTAGAACAATCAATTTGTTACAACGAAAGACTTTACATTTCCTTGTAATCTAATTTTTTAAAGAAATGTAATTTCCCTAATGGACTCTTGTTCACAGCGCCGAGGGGGCGAAGGTGGGCTGAGCCTCTTCGACTTCATATTTTTTAACAATATCATTGATATTAAAGTTTTTAAGTTTTGTGATCAAAAGTCTTATGACAGAGGGAAGACATACCTTCTATTTCTATTAATATTTATCAATCATTAACTAGCAGGCTAACCGCTACGGTGATCGGTTTTTCCAAACAAACTTCGAATCAAATGAAATTTTCTGAAAATTACCTAACAATGCAAGTTCAGAAAAATACGTTTAGCTGTTTAGCAAAACAGGAATTATGAACTTTCGGAATGAGATACGTATTTGCGTATTATATAGATAGTATAGGTTATAGAACTTTCTCCCATAGTTCTATATAACTAAGTAATGTAGAATAATGTGCTTATTAAAACATCCCTGAAAAGTTACACGATGTGTTTATTAAAATATCCCTGAAAAGTCACCTAAGTCACAATGTAAATCCCATAAAAATCTGTTCACAGAACCTGAGTTATAAGCCTAAGCAGAACCTGAGCTTTATTAGTTAATGAAATGAAATTTCCATTTGCATTTTACATAATATAGTAGATTGATAATAGATTTTTAAAAAGTTAATCTTTCATAATCAGTTTCTCCTAATTATAGATTTTTTTTCTACAGCTCTAAGCAACCTAGAACGATGTTACACACAAAAACCTTCCCCCGAAAATTACCTAACTGGAAATATAAGTCCCAAAAAATCCTTTAAGTGGAACGTGATTTATACGCGTTTGGAATGAAAAACGAATTTACATTATATATGTAGTAGAAGTAGAGGGGGGAGGGGGGAAAGATCACATAAATTAGCCCTACCAAAAAATTTCAAAGCCCCCTGACTTTACCGGTTTGCTACGACGTTGATTGTACATCCATTTTAAACGGCACATGTTATAAAACAATAGAGCTATTCACCATGTTCAAACTAAACACTACAAATTTCTAAAATTTGGCTTTTCCACCACATGAAAATTACAAAATCCTCTTATTATGTTGTATATGTCAAGAGGCAGGAAAAATGCGATGTAATGGAAGACATCAAATGGGGGAGGGGGGGAGGAAGAAAGAAATAAAGAAAAAATAAATACGATAAGTAAATCATTCAATAAAATTTTGTACTTTTCACCTAAATGCCAGTTTATATTTTATATGCATGGATTATTCTCTCAGAAGTACATGTTCAGAACTAAATCTTCTGAAGAAAAATAAAAAAATCAAATTAAAGAGCAGGAAAAATGTTTTTACATTAATACTGCTTTGAACTTGTCTAACAATTTTTCTAGATAGTGAAAAGATTGCATTTTTTGCACTACCTAAAATGTTAGTTCGTAACCATGATGTCCACAGACTTGACTTTTTTTTTTTTTTTTTCATAACACACAAAATAATATTCTTTAAAGATCTTTAAAGATTCGTGATTTTTTTTCGCAGTTATTTCAAGAATTCTTTTTTTTTTTTTTTTTTTTTTTTTTTTTTTTTACACAGATTAGGCTTGCAGATTACTGTTGCATTCAAAGTGGCTAAACGGCTTATTTTTTTACATGGAAGGGTTCAAAAGTTGTCTTCTGTTGAGCTTTTTGCAGCTATTAATTTTCTGGCTACGGATATGAACCAATTTCCTGTGACCGTAGTTATTTATCAAATAAAACTACAAATAAACAATATTTCCTTTTGAATTCGTATCTGAAACAATGTTAAAAGAAGCACTGAATTAAAAATAAATAATTTATAACGATTTTTTAAAAATCAACTTTATAGACTACCAATATGACTGTGACAGACAACGAACCTAATTTGTCGAACTCTGTGGACACATTATTCTTATGAACAAGTAATATAAAAATTTTGTTTTTAAAGTCAATTCCTACTTAGGCTATCAAAGAAAAATTTAATATAATCAAGCTAATATTAGTTTTTGTTGCATTAAAATATCTCAATTTGTTGATTTTCTATAAGCAAGTAGGTTTACAATGGAACTCTATGGGAATTTGGCGAAATATTACATATATCGCCAAGTTGGCGTCACTTTTGACGACTCATTTTGGCCGCCAAATTTGGCGATATATCGCCAAGTTGGCGACAAACTTGGCGGTATTTGGCTACAGAACAGGGTCCCCCCCTATGGTAACCCTTATTGAAAATACTTTCATTGAAATTCAATAACCAATGGCGGCCATTTTGTTTCCCATGCAAAACTAAAATTAATTAATTAAAATTTAATTAATATTTGAAAAAACTTTATTAACATCAATTGTCATCCAGTACAAGTTTTAAAAAATTTATTTCAACCTGATAGGATGAATAATGAGTATTTTATTAACGATTGAAAATTTGTACAAGATAAATATATAAATAAATATAGGGAGAGTGTGAGCTAATAGTAGGAATTGAAAAATCAATGCTTTTTTATTTACATGTATTGTTGTACTGTTATACTAGGCCACACTTCCATTATAACATATTTTCAATTACATTATGGAATGAACTGTAATTAGGAATTCACATATTTGAAGCTCCTTGAAATCGATTTCCCGTATAAGAATTCATACGTTAAAATTGAATCGTTTATTTCAGAAACCATATAAGTTTCGCGTTTTGAGATGTTTAAGAAAAACTGTCTAACTAAGGTAAAAAAAAAAAAAAAAAAAAAAAAAAATGCGAATTTTCTTGAGACACAATTCGAGTTTGTAAAGAACAACCTTCTACATCAAATGGTGAAGTAATTTAGTTAATTAGGATTTAGGGGACGGGAATAAAAAAGCATTTATCCCTTAGGAGTTATATATTACGTTGAGAAAGTTTTCCGCCGAGGAGATACCTTCACGCCAACAGCTGTCATTTGTGCGGTTGTTAGCCTTTCCACAAACCAATTTTTGCATTCGAAAGCTGAACATAGGAACTACATGACAGTGTAATTTGTTTGTTAAACGTTTATTATCTTGTGCTTCAAAAAAGTGTTTAAAAGGGAGCTATCACGTTAGCAGCTCAGAACGATTATGTACTACGAGTTCCATAACAAACTCAGTGTGACTGAATGCCACAGAAAAATGTGTGAAAGTTGTGTGAAAAAACTAATCAGGACCAGTTTATATCAAGATCTAATTGAATCTAAAGTTTTGGGAAATTCTGTGCATTAGATCTTGAGATAGAGCGCTCACAAAATTTTTGTCACATACAGACTCACAGAGTGACTGACAGACAGACTCACAGACAAACAAACATTTTCTAAAAACCATCAAATCGTGTTCAGGACATTCTAAAACGTATAAATCCGTCGAAAATTTTCACGAATCCAATACTTTCTTCTTGCAAAGATAGAAGAAATTAAAAATAAGAATATTCTTTCACGCTTTTTCGTAGTCGGAGTAATCCTTCTTTCAACTTCAAATATCGGCCAATTCTGAATCGTGTTATAAAATTCAGCATAATCTGAGGTGTATACAGTCGCAGCTTCTGTAGATTAACTATATTTTTTCTTTGTTGATTGGGACTTTCCAAAAAGATTTGGTTTTCTTAACTGGTAGTTCAGAAGGGCGAATGGTCTTTTTCAAAGAAAATGTTGACATGATGATGCGATTTATAAATATTTCAGCTTCCTCTTTTCCAGGTGAACTACGCCTGAAGATAGAGCGTTTGTACGTCGATATTTTAAACGGGATTCTGCATGCTTCTTACTGATGTTTCGTAGTTGGTTTTTTTGTATGTGTTTGGCCACCAGTTTGTGAAACTCAAAATGTCATCAGTTTGCATTTCAATAATGGAGAAGTGGCCACTTCTGCTTGTCTATCTACGATGAGTTGAATGTATTGTTGTAGTCTGTACACACGATCTGTTCGCCTCAAAAGTAGTTTTAAGAACCAAAATTCCTGTCGCGTGGCCAGAATGGCTGACTAAGTACTAGAAAATAATGTATGATGGTTTCAAACTATCTTTTACGACACAGATTCATGAGTAACCTTACCAGTGTGTAACTTTTGTTTTGTCTTGCTGCCCCATCACTAAAAAGCAGAAGGTTTCTGTTGTACTATGAACATCAGTGACCCGGAGCCGAACAATTTTTGAGGCTCCAGCTCCAGCTCCGCTCCTAGAGAAAATACTGTGGCTCCAGCTCCGGCTCCGGCTCCAACTCGGCTCCGACTTCGCGCTTTTGAGTTGCAGATTTTAATTTACACGTTTAATTTTTTGCTCACAAATACTTTCTACCTTCATTAAAGATCTGACAAAATGCATTTTTCTTCTCATCAAACTTCAAATGCTTGTTCAGAAAGTATGACATCTTTTAGCTTTTGCTTTTAAAATAGAAAGTTTGATGGAATTTTAAACACAAAAATCTTAAATTTCTTCTACACTTTTCAAACAGCCAAAATTGTACAACTACACATGCAAACAACAGGCGGCCATATTTGTTTTCGAATAGTGTTGTCAATTAGTTCAAGTAGAAAGTAGAAGTAAAGTAGTGTTACCATGTTTCGAGAAGGTTTCCTTCTCTAATAATAATAATAAAAACCTAAAAAATGATATAATTAAAATACTGAATAATGATGTACAGTAGAAGATCTTTATAACGCAAACCTAAAAATGCAAGGTTGTGCGTTATATTGAATTTTGCATTATATGGATCACATTTCACACATCATTAAATTTACCTTATAAACACGACTATATAAATCTGAAACATACCAAAATACATTAGAGTATCTTTATACTGCACTTCTTGTCACCAGGAATTATCCAAATTATAAATTTTTGCATTATATGATCATTTTATATTGTTTATTTTATAAACATGGTCCAACTTTACCTGGACCCAATCATTCATTATATTACTCATTTCCAAAAATATAATATTTATTGTAATAATAGCAATTTTTTTTTCATTAAAAAGTTTTGAATTAAGGAGATAAAGTTGAATTAACGTATCAAATGTAGTTTTCTAGAGAGTAGCAATTTTTACGATGTGGGATTTCAGGTGCTTCTTACCTGCAAAATTCATTGTTTACATCTGAGAAGTTGTGCGTTATATGGAGAATTGCGTTATATAGAATAGCGTTATAAAGATCTTCTACTGTAATTAAAATATCTTAAGCCTAGAAATTTAAAAGACTGAAAAAAAAAAGATTTAAAAGAATGTTAAAAACTAAAGGAGCCCTGGAGCTGGTGAAAATTTAGAGCTCCAGCTCCGGCTCCAGCTCCAGGGAAAACACAGCTCCGGAGCGCTCCGGCTCCGGGCTCCAGCTCCAGCTCCGGGTCCCTGATGAACATAATTATGAATATAGTGGAGTAGGAATGGAAACACTTCATCTGGTGACTTGTTTGCCTCGTCTTCGCGGTACACATACATTTTGGCCTTGTTTGTTTTGATGTTGTGTACAGAAAATACATTTATCCAAAGTTTACGCATGTGAAATATTTCTTGAATATGTGTATGTGGTAGGGGTTAAATTTTGCATGTAATTAAAACACAACGCAACTGTGTTTTCGTCTTTGTTATCCTTGGCAGTCTTTAATTCATTGTAGAATTTATTGGTCTTTATTTCTTCGACTGCCGCTACTTCGCAGAAAAGGCGGGCGCGCGCCCATCGGAAGCCCCTTTCATTTCAACACTAGCCCAGAACGGTAGCATTGAATCCGATCACAAAAGAGACACCGGGAAAATTTAAAAGTCTAATATATCTGATGACTGCGGCGGCTTCAAGATCATTATAACTCTTTATGCACTATAAGTTCAGGAACTGAAATCCGTTTAGCATTATTCCATAAGGCTGGATCTCTCATTTTCGTGACTAAGCATTCGCACTTGTTAAACACATCCATTTAAGGTCGTTCGAAGACATAATCAAAATGTTCTTTGAAACAGGTGTAGAAGGAGTTGTATTTTACTTTATCCTCTAAATAAGATGATTACTCAGAAACATCATATGCATTTTTACGAGATTCAATCCTGCATTCAAATGTGTGTATGAATTTCAACACATTCTCCTCCTTACTTTTAAGCATGGAGGTGGAATATTAGCGATGTTGTGGGGCGCGATGTCGCACTGCGGTCTTGGTCCACTTATTGCCCTATAATGTGCGGGTTATAGTAGCATGGGTTTATCTCGATATTCTAGCCGAGCATCCAATGGTGAAAACTTTGATCACTGTAAATGACCTAAGTACCAAGACGATAATGCTCCCATTCACACTGCTGGAATTGTCAGAGACTGGTATAAGGAACACGATCATGAACTGCAACACCTCGTGTGGCCCCTCAGTCTCGTGAGTGTATTTTGGAGGCCAGGCTGCTCAGTAGATTTCCAACTTCAACGACACTTTCTGAATTAGCGACCTTTTTGCAGGAGAAATGATTAAGTATTCTTTTGACTGTTGTGCAGGACGTGTATTTGTCAATTCCACGTCGGATACAAGTTGTAATTAATGTAAGGAGGCGGGGACATCAGCCTATTAATAAACGTTTTGTCTCATTATACAGATGTCCATATTATTTTGTCCAACCCCTGTATGTGTCGAAGACGAATGGGGGTAGGGGATTAAAAACCGCTGAAGTTAAATCTACAGAATGATACGATATTATGATATGGTCCCATCGATCATTTTATTTTTCAAAAGTAATACATGGTAGTCCATTTCCTGAAAAATATTTCACTGAACCTTACACGAGCCAGGAGGTACTAATGAGATCTATCTTGAAGTTTATTCCACCTTGCTTCTAAGAAACGGTGCAATCTAAAATTGGTTAATTACCCATTAGCATTATAAACTTGTTTAATGATAATTATAAAAAATGCTTCTGAAGCGATTGTTTCGTGAAAGAAATTTCAATACAGACACTCATGATATTTCAATAAAGTGGTTAGTGAAACAGTTACCAGAAAATTCTTAGCTAGTTGCTTTGAAAAGTAGACTAAACGATGAATGCATTCCATTGTCTTCCAGGGAAAGATATTTCGAAAAGAAAAATATTTACATATATATATATATATATATGTATATATATAAAACCATAATACAATTACAAATCATCACCTATTCCAATTACAATAATTAATTCAATAATTTATTAAATTTAGCAGCAAATTATAACTGTAACATTATACAAAATACAGATGGAACCCTATACACGTAATACTATTTAAGCAAAATCCACCAATAGGCTAGCACATTGAATACGATTTATCCATATTAACATATGAAAAAACACCAGATTTTTTTTTTTTTGAAAAAAAAAAAAATATTAAAAAATATTATTAAAGACTTATGAAACAAGAAACCAGCCAAAAAAATGTTGAACACTTAAAAGACAAATAAAAACAAACAATAGATCAATTGGAAGGATAGAGCCGGAAGCTTATATAGCATTTCACTTCATCAGGGGTACATGAAACACCAAGCAAATGCATAGTCGATTTCTGTAAAAAAAATCCAGCATAAGCTATATATATATATCATCATCATCATCATCAACCGTTTTCAATCCACTGCTGGATGTAGGTCTCCCCCAGATTTTTCCAATGTTTCCTGTCTAGTGCTTTAGTCATCCAATTTACACCGGCTACTGTTTAATAGCCTCTGCTTTTTAACCAGGAGAAGACCCTTTAATTGCCTTCGAGGAGGACTTAAAGGAATCGACTGGGAGCGGAGACTTAATGTCCAATCCGCACCTTCCACCGGTGCAGCCTGTTAGTACCCTTGCCTAGTGCATGGGGAACGAACGCGGATGGGCTTCCTCCAACCCGCTTGGCCAGCGTGGAGGAATTTGGCCACCTACCCCCTTATTTTACCATGAATTCACAAAATAAATCACGGCCCTTAATTCCCGGCGGTCTGAATGTTCCTGGTTACGGCAGCGATCAGAAAGACATGAAGACAGAGGGTGCTAAGAATAACCGGGCTCGGCTAGGCCGCCATAAGTTGAAATATATATATATATATATATATATATATTGATGACATAATTTTAATTGCCACTGATAAATCTAAAATTTCCCAATTTCCAGTTGATTATCCCACTAATTTGGAATTAACGGAAAACCTCTTATCTAACAATACAATTAACTTCTTAGATCTTAAAATTACAATTAAAGACAACAAAACAATAACAGATTTATATGATAAACGTAAAGAATTTAAATTCAAAGTTAATACATTTACAAATTTTAAATCTTGTCTTCATCATTCTGTATATCGAAATATAATACTTAATCATTTATATGGAATAAAATGTTTATGTTCTTCTCATCTAATTAACAATAATATTAAAAAACTAATTTATGATGCATTAAATCATGGTTTTCCAAAAAAATTCATAGATTCATTAACATACAATTAGTACTTACATGATCTTTAAAAAAACAAATTAACACAAGCGTAAAAATATATATATATATATAATAAAAAAATATATAAAAAATTAAAAATTGTAAAATAATAATAAACAATTACTATAGGATGGTTGGGCGGGTAGATGTTAGAGTACGGAGGAGGGTGGAGTTGTCTGGATAATACGCAATGGTTAATTTTAAAAAAAATGATGGGGCTTTTGTATTATAACTACATTTCTAATACGTATTTTATATGGATGTTGATTTGATGTTTTATACGTAATTAGTGACATTTCTTTATTTCAATTCATATTAAATTTAGCTTATTTAATCAAATTCAAAATTAACTTGTTTTTAAATTTTAGTCTACTCAGGACAATATCATATTAATTAATAATAGTATACCATCTTTATAGTGATTAATATGCATATAAGTTTATTTGATATAACTAATGTTATACTGTATGTATTAAAATTGGGTAATTAGTTTTTATTATTATCCCTCTATACTTTTTAATATTGTTTTATTTTCAACTTTGTATTCCATGATTAATTATCGGTTTAATGTGTTTTATTGTCACAATCATATTTTTTAGCTTTTTTTATGGCTAATATGAAGATAATTCACACACTATATTTGTGATCTTTAGGCTATTGGGAATTTTAGAATCTGACAATCTTCTATAAACATCCATTTTTTTTCCTGTTCATTTTATTAATTTATTATTTTTTATATTTAATAGTAATTATTAAAGTTTTTATATTTTTATTATATATAATTTATTTTATGTTATAGCATATAGCTATATTCTATATATTATCAATGTTATAAAATTTAATTTCTCAGT
Organism: Maratus speciosus; assembly: GCA_963932465.1. Classification (NCBI taxonomy): domain Eukaryota; kingdom Metazoa; phylum Arthropoda; class Arachnida; order Araneae; family Salticidae; genus Maratus; species Maratus speciosus. Next base: position 286,513,637 of record OZ010791.1, on the reverse strand, counting down.
GTAGATTAAATGTGTTAGGTAATAGAATATATTGAAAGCGTTTTATTAACATATAATTTATTTAAATTTTTTTTTAATAATGATATATAGTATGGTATTATTTATATATTAGGATTTGTGTGGTAATGCAGTTGATATATTTTAATTTCATTAGCTTTTATTAGGTTCTTCTTGTGACATTTGAATAATAATAATAGTTTTAAAATAACATAATAGATGGCAGCACCAAACATTGTCTTTTAAAGCTTCTATTAAAGTAATAATTTTATTTTTTTACACCAGGTGGTATTGAACGCTGAATATTGGCAATATTGTAAAATTGAAATTAAACAATTTAAAATTGTTATTAGGTATTTTAAATAATGTAATTATTTTCTATTTATATTATATTAATTGAATTTATCACGGTATTTCAAAATGAATTAACTGAATCCATAGGTTTTAATTTCTGTGTTAACTTACCTGTTTTATTCACCTTAATCTTATCATGCTTTTGGATACGATGTGCGGGAGGATATTTTGAAAATCAACTGGGATTTTATTCGGTGTGTTGTGTAATATTTTTTTTTTTTATGCTATAAATTAAATATTTAAAGGGTTGTATTGTTTTTTCTATTTTGTCATTTGATAATGTTCTGTTTTCATCTTGAAACTATTCTCTTGGTCATATTGGTTGTTTGAGTACAGGAGAAAAAAAATTCAGCTTTTAGCTTTTTTTTTCTCACAGAAAACAACCGATTTGCTTATATCATTGAATTCTGTACTCTTGAAAACGTAATTCAATATATAAGTTTTTCAATTTTTTTCGGTATCCATATTCTTCTTTTTTTCTTCCATATGGGCAGAAATAATACTACATGCTTGTAGCCCTATTATTTACTAGTTAGCTATAATTTGCTTACTTTTCTGTTCTTTACATGACTATTATATTATTTAAGGTATTCATGTCTTAAATTAATTTCCGCATATCTCCATTCATTCAGTAGCTGATCTCATTCATCATGCTTTATTCATGCACCGCCTTTGTCTAATTAATATCGCGTTATTTATTATTCTTTCCCTTTCAAATTTGATTAACACGTTTCGCCTTTTGTGTATGTATATGAGTGAAATTGAAATGTTCCCTTTTTAGAAGACCATTAGATTTTTTTGATGGACTAGATGTTATATCAGTCTCAGGGTGGATATGACATAGACAGAAAATCATAAAAGGGAAAGATATTTTTATAATTAGACTTGCACTGGGTCGGTTAATCATATTTTATCTAAACTCGAGCTTATCCGAAGCCTGGTTTCGGAACCCGCGCTGAGTTATTTGGATAGTATACATATCAATTGATATATATCCCATATTTATTTTCAAAATATCACATTTAATATTTTTTGATGTTTTCGTCAAAGAATCTAAGGAAATACTTTCTAGAGAAACTGCAACTATATGTATAGATGACTGGAATAATGTTCATACTGAAACACTTATTTTTAAATCAGTCAATAACATTTGCTACTACTGCTTACATTCAGGATTTAATTTGCACCAGAGCCCTCCGGTACTTCTCTGTTTTTAGTAAATATTTAAATATTGGTCAGAATTCACCGGAGCTCACAAATACAGGGTCTCGGAGCCCAGTGCAATAGCGCTTCCGAAAAACCGAAGCCTAAATTACCTTTTCCTTTCCTTCCCATCTCCAAGGTTTTGCATTCTTTTTTACCAAAACACTTATATGTGACGTAAAGTGTCGCACACGTAGGAGATGGAGATAAAACGGACTCAATTTTTATATATGTTTTGGGGCTTGGACTGACTCGAGCTCAATCTGTATTACATTTAAAATTTTATTTATTCATGTATAGAAAAAAAAAACTCTTTCCTCCTTTAAAATTACGTATTATATTCTATTTCAAATTATTTGAATGCTATTTTGATCAAAATGAAGGAGAAACAGAAATCGTGTTTTTCTATTTCGAATTTATGTCGGTGAGGGGTTGATACGGCGCCACTCAAGAGACTGAACAATCATTTTGCTTTCAGTTCGATTTTCTTTTGTGACAGTAGGATAATTTTTTATTGGCCATTTTTTTATTTATTTTATTATTATTATTATCATTATTATTTATTTATTTAGATACCTAACCTGAAAAGAATATTTTATGTTTCAGCCAACGAGCATCAGCTTGAGGTTTTGTTTATTTGAGGTTTTTTGTCTTCTATTGCGTACGAGTATAAAAAATCACGTTAGTGATTTTTCTCTTTATTTTATATCATGAACTGTATCCATGCCAAGGCTCTGCTCTGCACATTTACGAAGTTACTTTCATTTGTAAGTAGATATAATTGACATGTATTGTTATTCTGATAATAGAAAACAATCGAGCAGTGTTTCCCTTTTTTCTATAAAAGCATCGAGTCTTTCCGATAACGGTGTCAAATTTTTAATTTAATCGGATTTTCAGGCACTCAGCAGAAAAGATTTTTATGCGAAAGGATCGATTATAGTTTAAGATATGCACCTTTTATAGGAAATTGTAAAACATTGTTCCATTCTTCAGCATATAAATAGCAATTTTTGTAAATTTCATTCATTTTTTCTTAAAAATGCATAGCTGCGAATAATCTCTTTTTCGTGTTAACACTATATCCTAATCATAATCCTTACCATATTTAATCGCAGAATTCTGTAATTAATTAACATTAAAATTAGGCAAAGATTTCTATTTAGAAGGAGTGATAACTAAAAAGTTGAATAGTTGACAGCTAAGTATATGCTAATAATAGATATTTAAAATTTTTATTTTGCTAGAGAAAAAAAAAAGTTTTAAATTTTGCAAATAATGTACGAAATATAAATATGCAGATTGGAGTGACAGGGGGGAGAGGGGTACGGTACGGTTGTTGTACCGGTACTGCATAATATTAGGGCTCCGGTAATCTTTTTGTTAGAAATTAAGCCCTGCTGACACTACTTCATCTATTGATGGTTCAGAACATTGTAATACTTTAGATTATTTATGAACTGTAGCAAAGAAATCTATACAGGAGTGTGAAAACAATTTAATGTAAATGTCTGCAACATTGGTTCTGATAATACCGAGAGAAATAAAATATATGACAAGAGGTGCTAAAATTGAAGAGTTACATAAAATTTACTATGACTGTTCTGTTCACAGTTTAAATATTTCATGTGGTATTCCCTATCACTGATATATCTAAAATGTAATTAAAATTAATGAAAAGTACCACATTTCCAAATTCCTAGTAGAAAAAAAAATCGTAAAACATTGTTAAAAGATTTATTTTTCAAAATCTTGCTTTGATACTTAAAATCGAATCTTGTATTTTGTGAATAAGTACAAAAAGTAACTTGTTTATTTGTTTTTAAATATTTTTGTCTTGTCTTGTTGTTTTTGTAAGTAAATACGAAAATGAGTTTAAAATATTGTATTAATTACTAAAGAGAATTTTTTTAAATGTTTCAAATTAAATTTTACCAAGCTTGAAAATATTTAACTTCAACTTTATACAGACTATTGTATCAAACATATCGGATATATATCAATAACGAGTATTTTTGAAAATATCGAACCCTGTATAAGCAGTATTAGAATTAAAAAAAAAAAAAAAAAAAAAAAAAAAAGTTAGTGATCCAAAAGGTCCAGTGAGCATGAGAACACACTGGTCCGACTGCTGTAGTTTTTTTTATTTTTATTTATATACTTCAATATTGCTCGTTTTGTATGTTGACATTTTTTCATCTATTTTTTGTGATTTGTTAAGTAACATACTAGCACAAATCTTCTACCTTTTAGCTTAGCGCTAGGATGAAATCGTACATGTTTTGTGGAATCTAGAGTAACTTGTGCTTGAAAATTCTATTAACGAGTTCACTTTTTTTTTTTTTTTTTTTTTTTTTTTTTTTTAAGTTTATGATAAAAGATATAAATTTCCGTCTGTTTTTTTTTTTTTTTTTTTTTTTTTTCATTTGTGTTTGATGATGAATCATAACGTCGTATATTATTTATTTATTTATTAATATATATTATTTATTTATTATTATTGATGGAGGAGAAAGAGTTGCTCCCCAGGACCTCTGATTTTTTCCTTCGTGGGTCCGACCAAAGGACTATTTCCATCACTGCATTGGTTTAGAGGAAGCCCAGAATATTGTTTCATATGAAAATAATTACACATTAAAATATAAATGAGTAGATTACAATTATAATTCTATGCAGATAAAATTGATATTAGAGATATCATTATAGATTATTTTATACCAATTGCATTTAACTAAGGTATTAGCCTTCTTTTCTTTCGAGTTTCAGGTTTGAGTATTTCGGATTTCGGAATGGTTTGAGGGTCAACGAAAATCATTTTGATCGGTTTGATTTGAACTCCAATTTTGGACTCGGGTCGGGCATAACCCGAATTATAAATGTCTTAGCATTCTGTATAATTAAAGAAACGTGAAAAACTTTGAAGGAGTAGAATAGATCAACCCGATTCAAAGAAAGGTCCACAAACAAACGAACTAGTTTTCTTAAATAAAAATACTATACCAACAGAGCATCATAAAGATGCATCATAAGATGATAAATTTTTGGATAATTTTGGAATATGTAGAAAAATGTTTGTAAATATATCTGCTTTCCCTAAACACAGGATATTTCGAAAATATCTGCCTAAAATTTAAGGGTGGCAGAGGAAAGACCTAAAATAAATATTTCTTTATCAAAGGATGTGTATGGAAACGCTATAATTAGATGGTAGTAGGCGCTTTCTATCTCTGATAATAAACTTTCTGAGAAGTTTGTGAATTTGTGAACAGAAACACATCATTTCGAAAATCCGAAATTCGATGATACATCAAGCCAGAGATGTTTATGATTGTTTTAAAGAACGTTATAAGTTACCAAAACGTGATATTATCGGTTATACATTCTTTGATATAAAATGTCAATTATAGCAACAACCTTTAAAATCCCAGGTACTTTTGAAACATACAGTGCGAGTATAGTAAGTAAAAAAAAATTACAAAAATTTCCTGCAAAAAAAAAAATGATCACTTCAGCCAACTAAGTTATTACACTTTTTGAGGTGCGATTCGTCACTTTCAACAAAAATTGTGAAACACCAAATGCAACAGGTCATTAAGTCGTGTTTGATATTTTACGAGCATTTCTAAAATATCTCTCGCCCACATTTATGACGGATGCTTTAGAAATAAATAAAAAAGCTAGTTTTCGCATTTTTTCCCCCTTTAACTTCCAATGGAAATGTCTGAAGATACACTGGGTGTTTCATGATAAGGAAACAACACCACCAGTTTCGCAAGCCCACAAATCTAACAAGGGAACCACTTTTGGTGTTGCTCGCACCTAGCATTGAGACCTGGTGCATTTTAAAGCCCTATATTATGAAGTTTGAGAGTCGATAAAATTTTTCTGTTAAAATAATATTTCTTGATTATACAGCAGCATAACTTTCTGAAAATGCAATTTTCGAGGCCGCTTATCGGACTATTAACATTGAATTTTTTTAAAGAAAAGCATTTAAAAATAAAAATTAGTTAATAATAAGTATAAAATATTGAAAAAAGTTTGAAAATTCCTTCAAAAACCCACAAATTTGATTTTGAAAAATTGCAACTTTATATTCATATTTTTAGCGGGGAAACAGTTGGCGTTTATTTTCAAAAGGAGAGCTTGCCGGCAACCCTCGCCAAATGTCATAAGTCATAGTTGAATTTGTAATAGCTAGCAATTGCAATGTCCGACATATTTCGCCACACTAATTTTTCTAAATTGTGTAAAAATATTAATTTACTTTAGGATTACTTGTACCGAAGGACCCTTTAATACAGCAACATTTCATTTTAAACATTCGAAACTTTATTTCATTCGATTTCAAAAGAAAATAATTTGCTTATTTTGTATTTCACTGAAAAATAGTTTTCAATGATCTTCGAAGCTTTTATAGAATTATATTTATTACTTATATATTTATCGTCTGCATAGAAAAAAAAAATTAAAACCTAATATTTGTTTTTTATGCTATCAATTATAACTAAAAAAAAAAATCGCAATATGATATAAAACTAGTACTAATATGTTTTGTACATTTCCTCTTCGGATAAAGTGGGGCGGAAAAATTGTAGCGCCCTATTTGGCGACTTAACTCACTTTTGGCGCGAATTAAACAAATAAATATGTAATAATAAAAAAATAAAAGTATAAAAAAGTATATAAAGTATCATTTTAACAGAGAAATTTTTTCTGTTCTCTAACTTTTATGTATAGGTCTACAAAACGCACCAGGTCTCGATGCTAGCTGCGAGCAACACCAAAAGTGGTTCCCTTGTAAGTACAAAATTATTTTTAAAAAATGAGACGTTTCAGTGTTTGTATCAACAGAAAAATTTATATAATAATAAAAAAAAAAAAAAATCGAAAATAAACTCTAAATTGGATGGTGTACTTTGAAAATGAACAAAACTGGCAAAAATGAACGTTTACTTTACACTTTTCTTTGTTGAATTAGCCGAATCTGCTTTAATCCCTTCTGGATCTTTGGGCCATGGGGACGGGGTGCATATATGCATCTTCAAAATGTGTATGCAACACTTGTTTTTGACACCGGTAAAAAAGATAAGTAATATTTACCTTATTTCATTAGGCCATTTTCATAATTAATGAAGTGAAGATTATTGTTTTAAAAGAGTGGTGCAAACCGAATAAAATTTGTGTAAAAGATGCTGGTCCCGAGCGGGTTAAGAAACGCTAATTTAATTTAGAATAGCCCCGAACATGTTTTCATTTCTGGCCATTTAATTTGAGGGCTTTTCGAATGTGTTTTCAGAGTTACTCATTTAACTCATTTCAAAATTACCCATACATGAAAAAAGTTTCAGTGTTGTTTAATAATAATAATAGTGCATTAAAAATTATTCTACATAACGTTATTCATTTTCTAAGCTTAAATGTTGCCCGCTTTAAACTTCTTCAAAAGCAAAACCAAGCAGTTCCACAGCAACACCTTCAGGTCCGTGAATTAATGTTAGATTTGAGAACAAAAGGAGGTGACACTATCCAAGATGAATCTGTGTTTTCAAAGTCACTCATTAAACTCATTTCAAAGTTACTTATTCATGAAAAAAGTTTCAGTGTTGTTTAATTATAATAGTGCATTAAAAATTATTCTACATTCGTCAATAATAAATACGTCATTCATTTTCTAAGCTTAAATGTTGCCCAGTTTAAACTTCTTCAAAAGTAAAACCAAGCAGGTACACAGTAACAACCCCCAGATCCGAAAATTAATGTTGTTAGATTTGAAAACAGAAGGAGGAGACAATTAGTATCAAAGATAAATCTGATTTCTGAAGATAGTGTCTAAAATATCACGGACATACTCCGGGCGCGAAAATGAAATCTGAAGAAATAGTTTTCTTTTTTTTTCATTATTATTTTTTTTATGCTATCATTACAAGGTTTTTTTTACACCCACATTAACCTTGTTAGAGCTATATAAAAAATATTCGACAATCATCAAATACAAGGATTAAAATAGATGGAATGAATACATCCCTTAGAAAAGAAATGACAAAAGTAAACAATCACACAGAACTTTTTTCTTCTTAACGAAGAAAAAGCATCAAGTTTGTAGAAAGACGATTTAACAAATGTATAGGTAAACCAAATCCTATTATTGGGCTTACGGTCCGCTGACCACTAGTCATGCAACAATGGATATTAGTCATATTCATCTACCTACGAAACTGTTTTGAAAACGACCAAGCTAGATTTGCCATACGCTAATTTCTGACAATAGCCAGGAAGTATGAGTGAGTTACTCTATAAAGCTTTTGTTAAAACCAAAAAATGGAAGCTGCTAATGCCACTTGAAAGAAAAAATAAATACAGTAATTATGGCAATTTGATAAAAAGAAGTTCAGTTAGCTAAAACTTTGTTAGTTGTAAAAAAAACCGATATCCAAGAGAGGGAGTACTTTGAACTCTCTTTGAATTATTTGTTGAAAGGAACATGGACACCGTGCAGGCAGAAAGGGGGGAGGGGACAGGGGGGGCGGGGCACTTCCCACACCTGAATTTGAAAATTAATTAAAAATTTTTTAATCTCTCATGATTTAAATAAAATAAAATAAAATTTATTCTTCAGAAAAAAAGGGGGAGAAAAGGTGCGATTTCGAAAAAAAAATCTCTTTGGATCACAGGCATACCTGTTCCTAAATATTGTCCCTCCTTGGGTTTCGTTCTGTCGGCGCCTATGGTTAAAGGAAAAACTAAATACGGGTCTGCAGAACTACATGCCCCATGTACCCTAGGTCTCCAGTTGCTGCAGGGTTCAAAATCCATTTTGTGCGTTCTTTAAAAGTATAAATTAACACAAATTCCCGTTTATAGTCCAGTCTGTAAAGGGAAAAGGAAGAAGAATAAACTAGAAAACAGGAATTCTGCTTTTTCAGAATTTAGTGTCGCCCCGATTAAAAAAAATATACATATATGAGTATAAACATAGACAGTACTAAACATATTTCAGTTTTAAGACTTAAAACACACGCTTTTATTTTATATAAAATGACGTCATCCACATTCGCTGAAGAATTCCTTATTTATGATCCAGTCTTAAGCAGCATCTACAGTAAAGTACGCATATGACGTCACTATCGCTGAATAATACACAAATTCAAAAGAAGAGATGTCGTCATTCAAGAAACTCGACAAAGAAAAAAAAATCGGCAATATAATGATTCATATGCTTTTATTTGTTTGTAATACTAGGGGGCTCGGCCCCTACGAGCTACGCTCGCCAACCCCCGTCCAGACACCGCAGACTCTAAATGCACGCTAATGTGATCGGCTTTAAAAATATTTCGAAAGATTGATTTATAATTTAAAAAACAGTGGCGATCTCCCTATAAACGGATTTCTATTCATTTCTCTTTGATTGGGGAAATTTTAACGCCAAATCCGCTGCGGTACTACTTGATTATCCCGTCGACTAATTTCGCCAAATTATATAAATCGCCAAACCACTCGCCAAATTATACAAATTGACATAATTTTTATTTTAAATAACGAAAGAACAAATAAATTAGTACAACATTAATAAAAATACAAATAAAACGTTGAAATAAAAATAACTTGATGACGTAGACACGTGTAACAACATTTCAAAATAAGCTAATATAAAAGGAATTAAGTAAACAGAATCTTTGTCTCCCGGTATTTTTTAACAAAGCGAAAAGAAAGTTATTTTAAATGAGACATTTTAAATTAATCGTTTTTAATCTGACGTAATTTTGACCAAACTATTCTTTCTCTTTTTAATATTCACGTGAAAATACTTGTGTTAGAAATAAAACATTATTTGCGCTTTCCTAAGAAAAATAGTTGAAAAGTATCCTCTCAAAATATCAAATAAATGTCTAGCGCAATTTGTAAATTTAAACCGTTTTGCAATATTATTTTGTGTTCATTTTATGTAATAACTGTACTGTGACGTAAATATGACGTAATTTCTCATATTTAAGACTTCTAACGCATGTTAATAAATTTATTATTTTACAAATTCCTTTCTCTCTTAAAATTCACGTGTAAATTATAGTTTTTATGACGTAATTTTTATAAGTTCCTGCTTTTTGTACATAATTATTTAATTCTAATTCCAAATGTTTTTTTCTGTTTATAATAGTCACGTGTAAATAAATTTTTAATTTATTACACGTATAAATACATTTCTTTTTTTTTTTTTTTTAAGCAAACATTGTTTCCGCTGTTTATACAGTTGGCAACAGTTTAAATTAATATCACTTTCTAAAATCTGTAAAAAATATCTCTCGAAATGCTGAAAATTTGAATTTAAAATAGATATAAAACCTCGAAAAATGAGTCAAATTTAAAAAAATAAATCAATTCTGCACACCGGGAAATTATAACGTATAAAATGAACTAAAAATTATTAAATTCCGATGTATAGTTTTTGCTACTATAAAACTTTTTTAGTGGAATGATTTTGTCCAACTTTAGCATTAAATATCTCTTAAAATAATTCTTCGATTTTAAAACTGTCTGCATCAGCGTGTTTATCAAACAATTCTGTATAACACTACCGATTTTCATATTTTAGTATGCATTATTTTTCTTAATATTAACGAAGAAAGACCTCCGGTCACAAAAAATTCAAAACCGGCGGCGGTGACAGCGGTAGTTACTTTTTTTTTAGAATAGAGAGATTACTATAGATACTTTAAATTTCATTTATAATAGCTCCATGTAATTACTTATCAGAAATCATTCATTTATATTTTTTCAAAATAGCACGCACTTTAATAACCTTTTTTTTTCCAGTTTTTATGGGAAAATGGCAACAAAAAGGTATAATTACTATTTTCCAATTACTTTTCCTTTAATTTCTACAGAAACTTCAGTTGCCAAAATTAAACAAATGGTGCTAAAAACTACAAAAAAAAAATATAATAATATTTCAAAACTAAATTGAGATGCAGTTTTCAAACAAATTGCATTTAAAAGTACCTTTTTTTCCCAATACGATGGTATAAAAATTGAAAATGTGCGATGCTTAGAAGTTAAAAAACTGCAGTAGAGTATTTAACCGTACAATGATACATCTGCTTTGTTTTATGGCTGGCTTATGGCGAACGTTATTTTTTAGAGACGACATTTTAATTGCTGGGAGAAAGAAATAGCATACCGGGGACTAAAAAATAAGTAACGCATTTGTCTTTATTAGGAGTGTTTAAACTCTGGCACGCATCGTATTTTACAGAAATACTACAAGCGACTATTTTTAGATTATTCTTACTACTATTTAGATTATATTTAGACTATTCGTACTACTATTTCTAAAAGATATTCTTGGTGGTATATTTCTCTTGCAATTGTTGTAGGCAGAGATTTGTTTGTTTTTAAATGGTACTAGGTACGAAAAGAATAATGAAAAAAAAAAGTCGCCAGTTGGTATTTTGGGCCTACTGTATTGGTACTGTATTGGTGGCCTACTGTATTTAGAATAGGGGTGCAATGAATAGTGATTTTGGCCGAATACCGAATATTCGGCCTACAGGTAAACCGAATACTGAATAATCGGCCGAATACCGAATATTCAGCTGGCCGAATACTGTTATATTTCAAAATTTAAAGGCATTAAAATGTTAAATTCTAAAATAATTTTACGTAACATCTAATACAAAAACTTACATTTTGATAAATAGGAGCTTTTGACAAGTAAACTTTATACTGAAAAAAATCTGCTTTGAGTTATTTAAGAAAAGAGTATAGCTATAAAACTCAGAAAGAATAACTGTTCTATTCCTTTGATTTAGCAATGAAGTTTCTAAATGATTCTAGATCAGCACCTGGAATGGGCGATCATTTTCAGAGATTGTAAACATAAAGATTGTTTTTAAAATCTTGAAACAAACTTTCAACAGGGATAATATGGCCAAGACAAGCATTTTTGAACAAGAAACAACAACATATCAGCCCATTTATTCTATCAAAATTACAATGCATTCAATCAAAAACACTGGTTGTGTAACTACAAGCCGAAAATTAATTTTCTTTCACAACTTTATCAATAATGAGGATATTTTATCGAGATTTGTTTCATATTAATTTTGCTGGTAGTATTAAATGTGATGATAATTGAAAATGACTGAATTTTGGTCAGTGACACCTTACATACTGTCAACTGCATTCTGAATAAAGGAATGTCTAGCTCATAGTTGTTTAGATATGAATGGTCCTAATTTCCAGCACTTCTCATCATATCATATTTCACAGAAATCAAAGCAAGTCTGTTGAAAATATAGTTATGATAACTTCGTTACTGTTAAAGTAATAAACGAAAATCCAAGTTTGACCTCTAGTGAGATGAGGTATTTATGGCTGAATAAGTGGGTTGCAATTATATTTTCCTCGACAAAAATTGCCCGTCTTGATGTCTATTGTCAACCCCTCACGATTTTCTATTTTGTTTAGAAACACTCTTTTTTGTTAAAAAGCAAGAAACAGATTATTTACTAGACAATGTTCAGGAACTTGCATTTGTACATCATTAATTCCTATGAAAATCCACATTAATGGTTAATTTTCTTAAGTGATACTTAATAAACAGCAAATAATGTAAAAACATTCCCTTTTATTTAAATATGATTCTGTTTCTAATTAATCTGAATATCTTTATAAGTTGACAGATAAAAGTAGAACTTGTGTAAGGTTTTTAAAAATATGCTTTAAAAGATTTTTTAAGTATTCGATCAAACCGAATATTTGGCATACCGAAGTTTTACATTCGGCCAAACCGAATATTCGGTAACATGGCCGAATAGGCCGAATACCGAATAGATACCAAATATTCGGTGCATCCCTAATTTAGAATATAAAAAATAAAAAAGTTTAACGCAGAAAAATAGTTTTGAAACGTTTTATTACAGTAAATTTTTTCGTTAAACATAAAAGTGACAAAGAAAGCAGGGGAAAAGCCGCTGAATACTCGGCACACCTAATTTTCCTCCACATCCACAACGAAGAATGAAGAATTGAATTCGACAATTTCGGGCCGTAATTATGAGAAACTTTGCGAGACGGACAACAGCGCCGCTTACTAATATACTAATAGCTGCCGATGGTCTATATGTATGCTTACACATGTATCAATAAATTATGTACTATACGTATCAATATGATACACTCTCTTAAGGTGTCAAGTAACTTTGAAAGTGTTCAGAAATTTATTTTTTAATAGCTTATATTAAAATTTTATTCTTACGGAATATTTTAAAAGAAATCCTATGCAAAAATTCGCTTTAGAAGGGAAGTTAAGTCTAAAATAGCTTGAGCTCTTTTCATATTATCAAGGGATAATTCCAGCTTTCAAGTCAATTCTCTTAAAACGTTGATTTTGGCCACTGCGCGCATCATTTTTAAGAAATGGCCGAATAGAGTTTCATGGAATTTTAATTGAGGGTATAAACCTCATAGATGCACAAAATGACATACTATTATGTTCTTCAAGTAAGAAATTTAGAAATTATGACTATTTTTATACAAAACTAATTTCAAAATTTTGAGATTTTTGAATTTACATTCTTTCCCCCTCAAAAATTAATCTTTATATTTTTACCAGCGTAGGTCATTTTAAACACATAGTATGTCCCAACTCAATAAAAAAATTTGGGGCTCACTGTAACAATTCAATTATGAGAAATCATGCGCGCAAAACATGTAAGGTGAATTCGTTTATTAAAATTTAAATGAAAGAAAGAAAGAAAAAAAAACTTTAAATGTATCTCGACTGTTTACCCAACTTCCAAGATGGGTTGTGTGTTTCACGCGTATCTGGGTATGTGGATTTCTTTATACCCTTGAAACATCTCAACGGCTGGATGGATTTTAATGAATGGAGTCTCTATCGATTCGTCTTAACTGTCCGATGGTTATAGGCTAGGTTTTTTTAAAATTCAAAATGGCGGTAGAGACGAAAAAATTTTTACGCACCATATTGTGTGGCCATTGGATAGGTCTTTCAAAATGAAGACGATGTTTCATTGACTATTTTACAGTCAGATGCTCCGTTTAAATATTACACCACATGGAAGTTGTGTAGGAAGGATCTCTAGCTTTACTGCAACTCTAACCATCATAGACATCTATATAGGCCTCATCAAAACAGTGTTTATAGATAGGAACTAACAATTAAACACAACTTAAAAGTCATCAATACAAGTAAATAAAAAAAAATGGGTAAGTAATAATAAAAAATAGTTTCGCGTTGATGAGAAATAATTAATTAGTTCGCTTTTTACGCAGTCGGTTTTTTTGATTTTTTAAATTTAATATATTATTTCAGAACGTTAACTATTAACAGATAACTCTTTTAAAGTGTGTTTAAAATTTCATATCCAAAAGTTAATCAGATGAGGAGTTATAGCAATCCATATCAGGGTCTCATTTTCATGCAATTTTTCAGCTTCAAAGGTACCTGAGCCCTTAAGAGTTGCCCGCCGGATTAATTTTTCTATTTTGGAACAATAAAACAATATGAGCGCTTCGATGGACTTCCCAGTTGCCGTGCAACTTTACACCCAGGAGATGTGTAAGCGGCTTGTCTGAAAGAGCCATTAAGAAATTAAGGGCAGTAGGAAGTCAAATTCGTGAAAAAAACTCGTTTCTTTACTTTTTAATATTTTGAATTCTTTATTTTCTCCCTTTCGAATTGTATATTACTTTTATTTCTACGACAACAAGAAGTTAAATTTTTTTTAAGTAATTCAGTTTGTTTACATCATACATAAACATGCCATACGTAAACTTTAAAATAAATTTTCTCAAAATGTTTTTTTTTTAACTTCGATGCACCTTTTTATGGAAATACTACATATCATTGTTTGCAATCTTGGCAGAACATTTCACACATATCCCTGATCCATCTGAAGTGAACTTTTGTTACAAACATGTGTACAAAATTTTTATAATAAAGATTTTCTTTGGAAAACTGCAAGTTTTTTGTTATTTAAAAGTGGTTTTTATTCCTGATTAAAAAAAAAAAAAAAATAACTAAAGAATATCTACTTATAAAGTTGACTTCACTTTATTGAATTATTCATATTACATATATAAAAATTTTCAAGTGAATATCTTTCGTAGTTTCTGAGAAAAGGTACATTAATTTAGCATGGTAGGCATAGGGACTTCCAACTGCCCTTAAGTTTAACTGTAGTATAAACCCACATGAAAATAATTGCATTTAAAATTTAAAAAAATTAAAAGTATAAGAATGATACCAGACATTTTAGCAGAATAAATAAATAAAAGATTAAATTTTAAATGCAAAAATAGAGAATAATAAAAGAAATATTTTAGTAGTTAAGGTAAAGTAGTTAAGTAATTCCCATAGGTGATAGCCAACGGCCACCGGAGACTTGCCCTACCCACACACAAAAAAGGAACTTTATGTACTACTACTATTAGTAAATCAGGTATAGAATTTCTAGAGGTGAATTTAACTATCAAGTCGAAATATAAATCTATAAAATGTTAAAGTAATTTAATATTTGCTATAAGTGATAAAAATAAATTTAAAAAGGCAAAAAATACCTTTATTTATTCACATTCGACATGTTTCATTGCTCCGACGGCAACATTCTCAAGAATTAAAATGATATCATAATAATATTAAACAAAAACCTAATTTGAAGAACAAATTAAAAAAACAAAATTTATTTCCTACACTGTTTAAACCCGAGAAGGGACAGATATTAAGATATTTCATTCAATTCTGTCTACATTTAATGTTAAATTTTTCTAACAAAGAAGTTAAACCAATTGAACATTAAAAAATAAAATTCATTCAACATGATACTTTAAATACCCTAAAAACTTAGATTCCGTTCAAATGAAATCGAAATAAATCTTAGACGTTTTCCATTTTTCAGTTGTAAATATTTGTATTGCATATTTTGTATTATTTTTATGATGATTGTGCATAAAATGATAAGATACATGCAAAATACAAAACTTTAAAAAAGTCTAAGATTTATTTCGATTTCATTTGAACGGAATCTAACTTTTTAGGGTGTTTAAAGTATCATGTTGTATGAATTTTATTTTTATTTTTTAATGTTCATTTGGTTTAACTTCTTTGTTACAAAAATTTAACATTAAATGTAGAACGAATTGAATGAAATATATTAATATCTGTCCCTTCTCGGGCTTAAACAGTGCCCAAAGTGCAAAAGGATGAAGGTGTGTGCCTTCCCAGATATCGAAACAGCCCTCGTAAAATGGTTTACATATTACAGGACACAGAAGAATGCAATTCCTTTAAGTGGTACGATGTTACGTGAGAAAGCTTTGGATTTCGCAAAATTATTGAATGTGGAAGGCTTCACTGCAAGAACGGGGTGGCTTGAAAAGTTTAAAGCTAGACATATCATCGTGTTTCGGATATTACACGGTGAAGCAAAATGTGTGTCTGATGAACTGTGTGATGAATGGAAGACAGTTTCATTACCCAAACTTCTTGCAGGTTATAGTGCAGACGACGTTTTCAATATGGATGAAATGAGACTTTTTCACAAATGTTTTTCTAACAAGACCATGATGTTTAAGGGGGAATCATATTCCGTTTGAAAGCTAAGTAAAGAACGTTTAACTGTCCTTGTCGGAGCAAATGCTTCTGGAACAGAAAAGTTACCTTTACTGATCATCGGTAAATACAAAAATCCTCGCTGTTTCAAACATAAAAAGTCACTTCCCGTACAGTACAGATCTAATCACAAAGCTTGGATGACGCTAATATTGTTCGAGGAACACATCAGAAATTTGTATGTAGCGTTTCATGCAAAAAAGCGTAAAGTGTTGATCTTCGTTGACCAGTGTACAGCTCAGTCAACTTTTGAACTTGAAATCTATCAAGTTAGAATTTCTCCCTTCTAGCACAACTACTAAACTACAACCAGCAGACCAGGGAATAATTAAATGTTTAAAGCATTCCTACAGAAAGCTTCTAGTGCAGAAGGCAATCGAGGATCATGAAAATGGAATAAATCAAAAGTGTTATACGTTAGAAGCAATTAGACTAATTTCGAGTGTCTGGAACAACGATGTGAAACAAATCGCTATCAAAAATTGCTTTAGTAGATGTGGCTTCTTTGCAAGCAATGCGGACTCATGTGTTGTGAATGAGAATCTACAAGATCAAGTTATTTCTGAAGATGACGATACTGAGTTTTTGAATATTGACGAAAATGTTGCAGTTTGTGGAGAACATAGTGATTCAGATATAGTTGAAGAAATAAAAAAGGCGGAGAACGATTCTGAATCAAAAAGAGGACGAGGAAGTAAATTGCGTTTCACCACAAAATAATCAAGAAGCACATGAGGCAATGACGGCACTACAGCAACATTTCGAAAGTAGAGACGGTGTGGACTATTCTCTTTTTCATAGTTTACAAAATGTGAGCGACTTTCTAACCAGTGAAAGTTACAAAATTTCTTTCAAACGTCATCATTAACAAGTTTTTTTTCACAAAATTTGAGTTTGTAAGTACCTTATATTATGTACTATTGAATTGTATTTTTCTTTAGTGCTCATTTTTCCAGACTCCGTTATTACAGTATAATAGCAATTCCTATCTATAAGATTGAATTATTTTTATACAGGGTGTCCGGTCTCAACGGTGTCCAATGGCTAATTCCTAAACCGTTAGTCATAGACATATAGTTCCAATTACAAAAATGTTTAAAATCAGGTAAAGAAACATTTTAAAAGCGATTTGGGTCAATAAAAACATTTCTTAAAAAATTACGAAATTTAAATTTTTATACGGTCCCCCGGTACTATAAGTTATATTTAGCAATTTTTTCCTATTACACTGACAAGTAAGACAAGAAAGGTCCCATTCATATAACGCTAAAATTGAGCGAGTTATGAAACTTTAAAAATGCATGACTTATGCCACTTTTCTACTCTAAAAACAAATGAGTTCGGATTGGCTTTGAGGGATCATATACCAAGTGTTTAAAGTATTCGAAGATCTTACTTCATGTGTATCTGCGCTTTGAAAAAAAATCCTACAAGTATTATGATTAAGTCTCAAAATGGCTAAAATAGCATATGTTTTATTTTGTCAAGATTTGAGACTGTTTCTCTTATGATTTCTTTTAACAAAAATTATGTTTTTTTATAAGTTTTTATGTTACTTCAACAATCGTATGTATGTTATTCCAGTTCAAAATTTGTACTCGAACTTTAACCCACTTTTAAATATCCGATCGAGATTGCATTTTACATACTGGCGCAAATCCGATAACAATCTAATATTATTAAGATTTTCGGTGGTTACCATTTATACTTATTTTACAGGATAACACAAAAAATTCGGATAGATTTCTGCCAAGGAGTTTAAGAAAAAGTTTTAGATTAGATAATACAAGACTGCGATTGTTGGGTTTTTTAACTTTTAAGTATTTTTTAGCACTGAATCCGAAAATTACCTTAATTTTTAACCATCATATCAGGATATTTCACAAATCATAAATTTTCAAATTTAAAGAATAAGAAAAATCGAATACTATAAAGTAGAGGAGATGGTTGTGTTTTTTAACTTTTGATAATTGATTTTTACGCACTTTTTAGCGCTGAATCTGAAAATGACATTCATTTTTAACCATTACGTTAGAATTTTTTTGCAAATCGCAAATGTGTAAGTTAAAATATAGCGAAAATCTCATACTATAAAACATATGTAAAACATTTTTTATTTTATTTTATTTTATTAAAAAATTTATTCGATATTTTTGCTTATCCTGGGATTCTTACAACTAAATAGCTGAGTGGTCCGATGAGATGGGGGAGGAAATTCAATTTTAACATTGAACTTCTTAACTTTGAAATTTGCAGTTTGCGAAAAATCCTGAAATGATAGTTAAAAATGAAGGTCAATTTCGGATTCAGCGGTACAGAATATATAAGAATCAATTATCAAAAGCTAAAAAACATGACATAACCCAACTTTTGCAGGCTTGTGCAATCTAAGAATATTTTAAAATACGTATCATTTTGTAAAGAATTGAGGCTGTTAATTTAGAATCATTTTATTTAACAAAACTTCTGTTTTTTCTTCTTACATGTTTATTACAAATTGTATATTTTCCATTAATATGCCAGAATGATTAAAGATTTCAAATTTATATTGCAATGTTAATTTTACTCCCAAACATTTTTTATATCTGACGAAATTATATTTCGACTAAATTTGTGAATGACCCCCAATTTGCAGCAAAAAACATGCTCCAACTTTAAACGGCTATTACTCGGTCAATTTTAATCGTAGAATAAAGGGACTTTTTTTGTATTACTTCTCAGTGTAAAAGAAAAATTTCACTAAATATAACTTATAGGAGCGGGGGACCATATAAAAATTTAAATTTCGTAATTTTTTAAGAAATGTTTTTATTGACCCAAATCACTTTTAAAATATTTCTTTACCGGATTTAAAACATTTCTGTAATTGGAACTATATGTCTATGACTAACGGTTTAGCAATTAGCCATTGGACACCGTTGAGACCGGACACCCTGTATATTTTCTGTATGTATTTAAGGATTTTCGATAAGTCGAACTTACGATAACTCGAATATTTTTGCCAGTCCCTTCGAATTCGACTTATCGAGAATTCACTGTATTAAGAAAAATATTTGAAAAATGTAAATAAAAATTAGCCCATGTTACTCTCTGGGTTATAATTCACCCATATGCAAAGGCATTTTATCATCCGTTTTGACCCTCATGTGGAGCCCCACCAGTGGCTGAGAGGTTCTGCTCTCGAAGCTGGTATAGGGGAGGTGCTGGGTTCAAACCCAATCGCGCCCGGCGGCCTAATCGTTCGGAGTTTTCGCGGTTTTCTTCGAGCCATGGCTTTCCATGCGTAAATACGGGTTAGGTTCCCTTAGAAAGACCCCCACGAAGGGCACTCCCCCCTCGGGCCTATATCCCTAGTGTAGATAATCGGTCATCAAAATACAACCGACCCTCATGTGTCAAGAAATTTTTACACTTTAAATTTATAATAGTATTAGAATTAGTAAAGAATAAAAAAATGAGTGGCATCAGGGACAAAAAGGTGGGAAGAAAAAAATGAAAAAGTTATGAGCTCCATAGGCTTTTCTATGTTAAATTAACATTGAGAAGTGACACTGGAAATAAATAAGTATCATTTTAATTCCAGATAATGTTGCCGTCGGAGCAATGAAACATGCCGAATGTGAATAAATAAAGGAATCTTTTGCCTTTTAAATTTATTTTTATCATTTATAGCAAATATTAAGTTATCTTGATGTTTTGAAGTGATTTTTATATATAGTATAATTTTTTTTTTTTATGAATTTAGTAGAAAATGAGAATTCTGCAATTCCTCAGCGCCTATATACAACCCGTCCCAGTTCTTGTTATCTAGGCGTATATACTTTTCTTCCCTACGCTGACTGACTTATCGGAAATTTAAGACGATATTGACATGACCATCGAGCGTGAAAGTTTGAAGACCCCTAGTCTACACTAAAATATATCGGTGTTTGCCAACGGCGATGAAATTAACATAAACCTTGAAATTTCACGGCGAATGTAAGGTGTTGCTCAAACATGCTTTTAACTAATCACTTAGGCTTAAGGGTGTTTTCCAATCCAAAAGGGCACCTTTCTGACATAAGTTTTATTTTTGTTCGAAAATGCATGGAACTAGCTGGTGGTGTTGTTCAGAAACTATGTAATTGAGCTGTTTTTTCCATTTTTTTTTTTTTTTTGCAAACGCAAAAGATCTTTCAGAAAATGGTTTCAAAGTGGGCGTTTTGAACCGAATTTCCGCGCGAAGGAAGAAAAAGCACTCAAGAGCGGGCGAAATACGTGTTTGTCACGTGGTCAAATTCGCGTATAACTCAATAGGCAATTGTTTGATCAAAAAATGAAAAAAAAAAGTTTCAATTCCAAATCGCTTACATGGCCAGGTTTTCCAATTTTATACATTTCCGTTAAAAAATGAATTGTAAATGAATTGTAAAAAAACGAATTTGTAAATGTGTCAAAACGCTTTGCGCTTGTTGAGCAGAGCAGTTAAGAACAGCCTTAAGATTGTACTCACTCTAAAATAGAAGGTACTTTCGTATTAACGCCACCGCACCAATAATAGTAATAAGTATATATATATATATACTTATTACTATTATTGATTTATTACTATTATTATTATTCATTTTAAATGTCAAAAATTCATTTTGAATTATTTTTCCTTATTAATATTGGTATCTTTTATATGTTTTTTAAATATATACCATGGAAGCAAAATGTTTTTAGCAATCTTAAATATTATACGCTCAGATCTCTGCTGCAATAGCGCATAATCTTTGTCTATTATCTATACGATTTCTACTCTGTAGTTATTTGACACCTCTCTTAGGAAATTCCATTAAATTTTTCATTCTTATCATCGCAAAGATTCATTTAATGATTTTTACCAATCCAGTTATGTATATTAATGTATTTTCTTTTTGTTATTGTATGATATTGTCCTTTTTTTTTTATTGGCAATTGCTTTTCATCATTTTATTCTGTAGATCTATACTTTATTTATATATCAATATAGGGTAGCAATAATAATTTCTAATAACAGTTTAAATGATCATAATGCTTTAGTCATCTATATTTATATTACTCTGTTCTGAGAAGTCAATTGGGATAGCGTTATGGTAGTCTTTGCATGGTTATTGTCATTCTTGGTTCTGGATTTTAGACGCGGTTATTTATGACCTTTTTGTACTAAAAAGTCCAATGGTTTCTTACTTTTGTAGTTTTTGCACTGCGGATATCATTATTTTCCTTATGGAAAATATCAAAGGAGGTTTTGAGTATTGCTTCTCTGATTTGCACATATTGTATATAATTTCATATTTCATACTCAAGACATTTAATATTATTAAATAAATTATGTTAATCAAGATTACTTAATTTATTATTGATTTTTATTTTATTTTACTTATATAATTTTTGCAATTGTTGCATTTTCTAAAAATTTTTTATATATGGCAGTTCTTAGTAAACATCTCGATCCTGGCAAGATACACTCAGCATTTATGCAGTGTAGTGCCCGGTACAGGAACAATAATGGGGTTGTTCCTGGATCGTCATCCAGTGACCATTTATACTCTCCTCCTCGTCCATTATTTTTTCGCAAGTGTGCTCGGTTCAAGACTTGTCCATACGCTTCTCAGTCACAAATTGTCTCAGATCCTAATTTTTAGAATTTTTGTAAAGCCTTTAATGTAATTTACTGTATAAAGTGCAACTTATGTAACTTGAAATATATAGGTGAAACTTCAGGTCCAATTCATAAACGTATCAATCAACATCGTTCAGACTCTGATGAAAACAAAGCAAAAAATATACAGTCTACAGCTGAAATTCAACATTTTCACAAATATCAATTTAAAAATACGACAATTGAAATCTTACAAATTCTAAAAAATAAATGAGAACGTCTTTATATGGAGTCATCATATATGAAATATTACAACACCATTTATCGATATGGACTTAATAGTAAAATATTTAATAGACCTGTTAAAGTGTTTATATCTATAAATAATACTATTGATTATTCTCCAATTTATCCTACTCTTAATCATAATTTAAATTGTAAAACAGCACGAAACAAGCGTGGAAAGAGTTCATCAGCAGTAGTAGTTTCCAAAAAATATATCACTAAAGAATAAATAATCTTCAAAGTAACTATTTAAAGAATTATAAGTGGTTATTAATTCGAAAATACATATTTGCTATTAAAAAGAAACAGATTGTACAACATTTAAATGTATTTCTAAGTAAATCTTTCTCTAAACATTTCTCTGATATATATATGTATATATATATTTATCTTATTATGACTAGAGTTAATCTTTTAAATATTAATTTACAAAAAAACACCATAAAATTCAAAACACGAATACCCAAATGATAATACCTTTTTCAAATCAAATATTTAATAAAATTAATATCAGTTCTATAATTAATGATAAAAACTGTTATTTTCCTATTAATAATCTTCATATATCAAAAACCTTTAAATATCCGAATACAATTGGTAGAAAGATTTTTAACTACAATAAATTTTCAAAAAATACATCTGCTGCAAGTAATTTTCCGTGTAAATGCAATGACCCCACTCGAAAAAAATACATAAACAATGATCATGGACATATAATCACTGGAAATCTTAATATTGTTAATGATTTTAAATTGAAAAACTAATTGGTTATGGTGCTAAATATAGACTTCCATCTAAAATTAATGTTAAATCTATTATCAAACAGTTTACATAATATGATATAGATATTTTTATATATAAAATTTCAATCTCTTACAATAAACCTATTGCATATTTTAATCAATGGAAAATATTAGTTATTGAAAAATTAACTATGGCTTTAAATTATAATATTTCTGATTTGGTTACTATTAACACAAAGAATTTTTTTCAACAAATTACTAAATTACAAAAAAACTATGTTATTACATATGTAGACAAATCTCCTAATAATTATGCAATCATATGTAAATCTTATTATCACCAACTTCTTACATCCTGTATTTCTTCTAATAAATCTTTTCAAAACACTAATGAAAATGTAATAGTAAACAATCGTAAAATTCAAAGTTATTATAAACTATTAAATATTCTCTCTACTAATTTTAATTATCCTTATTTAGTTTTTATTCCCAAATTTCATAAAGACTCCAATTAAACTTAGGACTGTAACTATTGGTTGCAATACATATAATAATAAAGCCAATAAACTTCTATTAAAAATTCTTAATCAAATATATATACTGACTACAAACAATGATAATACACATTGTATAAAAAATAGCTATCAACTGGTCAATATTATGCAAAATCTTAATTGCGTATATAATATAACGACATATGACTTTAAAGATTTTTTTAATAATATAGATTTATTAGATTTACATAATATTATAAATGCATTGTTTAAAAAGCATCATCAAAAACTGGATTTACCATTTAATATAGATATCGCTTATTTTAATTCTTTAACAAACTTCATTATCTATAATAATTATATCTTGCAAGATAACACATATTTACAGCACGTCGGTATACCTCAAGGTGGTTGTACATCCAGTTTATTATCAGACTTATACTTATATCACAATGAACGTACTTTTACTAATAATAATCTACATTTATATCGTTATATTGATGACATAATTTTAATTGCCACTGATCAATCTAATATTTCTCAATTTCCAGTAGATTATCCCAATAATTTGGAATTAACGGAAAACCTCTTATCTAACAGTACAATTAACTTCTTAGATCTTAAAATTACAATAAAAGACAACAAAACAATAACTGATCTATATGATAAACGTAAAGAATTTAAATTCAAAGTTTATACATTTACATATTTTAAATATTGTCTTCATCATTCTGTATATCGAAATATAATACTTAATCATTTATATAGAATAAAATGTTTATGTTCTTCTCATCTAATTAACAATATTAAAAAACTAATTTATGATGCATTAAATCATGGTTTAAAAAAAATTCATATGTTCTTTAATATACAATTAGTACTTAAATGATCTTTAAAAAACAAATTAACACATGCGTAAACAAAATTACAAAAAAAATTATAAAATAAGAAAATAATTATAAAAAATTAAAAATTGTAAAATAATAATAAAAAATTATTATTAAAGAGGACGGTTTGGTGGGTAGATGTTAGAGTACGGAAGAGGGTGTTGTTGTCTGGATAATACGCAATGGTTAATTTATTTTAAAAAAATGATGGGGCA
The DNA here is from genome assembly GCA_963932465.1 of Maratus speciosus. Classification (NCBI taxonomy): domain Eukaryota; kingdom Metazoa; phylum Arthropoda; class Arachnida; order Araneae; family Salticidae; genus Maratus; species Maratus speciosus. Next base: position 286,489,222 of record OZ010791.1, on the reverse strand, counting down.
TTTGAATTATAACTACATTGCTAATACACATTTTATAATGGATGTTGATTCGATATTTTATATGTATATGTTGAAGTTATATTTTTATTTCAATTCATACTAAATTTATTTAGCTTCATTAATATTTAATCAAGTTAACAATTAACTTGTTTTTAATTTTTAGTCTACACAGGACAATGTCATATTAATTTCTAATAATATACCATCTTTATAGAGAATAATATGCATAATAAGTTTAATTGATATAACTACTGCTATTACAGTTTATATTAAAATTAGGTTATTAGTTTTTTATTATTCCTCAATCCTTTTTAATCTTGCTTATTGAACTTAGTGTTCAATGATTAATTATCGATTTGTGTGTCTGTTAGTCCCAAATTCATATTCGTTAGCTTTTTTTATGGCTAATATGAAAATAAACCACACACTTTATTTGTGAACTTTAGGCATTCGGGCAATGAAGATTCTGACAAAGTTCTATAAATATCCATTTTCCTTTTCCTGTTCATTTTATTAATTAATTATTTTTTATATTTAATAGTAATTCTTAAAGTTTTTTATAATTTTATTATATATAATTTATTTTATGTTATAGCATATAGCTATATAATGTTATCAATGTTATAAAATTATTTAAATTCTCCGTATAGATTAATTGGTTGTGGTAGTAGAATATATTGTATGCGTTATGTTAACATTTGTATTTATTTAATATTTTTTTGAATAATGATATATAATATGGTATTATTTATTTATTAGGATTTGTGGGGTAAAGCAGTTGGTAAAATTTGAAAGCATTTAGCTTCAATTTGGTTACTCTTATGACATTTAATCATAATAGTTTTAATTTATCATACTAGATGGCAGCACCAAAATTTAATTTGCATTTTGTCTGTAGCTTTTATTAGAGTAATATTTTCTATTTTCAATTTTCAACACTAGGTGGTACTAAATGCTGGTTATTGGCGATATTGTAAAATAATAGTTTTGGGATTTTTTACTTTAGTTAAGAAATTTAAAAGTGTTAATAGGTATTTTAAATACTAATATTGTAATTATTTTCTATTTATATTATATTAATTGTACTTATCACGGTACTTCAAAATGGATTAACTGCATCCATTAGATTTTAATATATGTGCTAACTTAACTGCAAAAATAACCTTAAACTTATCGTGCTTTTGGATACCATGTGCAGGAGTGTATTTGGATTAAATAAAACTGGGATTATATTAGGTATGTTGTATAATATTACTATTTTTCATTGCTATAAATTAAATATTTAAAAGGTTGTATTGCTTTTTCCATTTCATGGCATTTAATATTAATCTGTTTTCATCTTGAAACTATTCTTTTGGTCATATTAGTCGTTTGAGTACAGGAGAAAAATAAACAATTAAATTTAAAAAATCAAAAAACCCGACTGCTAAAAAAGCGAACTAATTAATTATTTCTCATCAATGTGAAACTATTTTTTTCAATTCCTACTATTAGCTCACACTCTCGCTATATATATCTTGTTCACATTTTCAATCGTTAATAAAATACTTATTATTCATCCAATCAAGCTCAAATAATTTTTTTAAAACTTGTAATGGATGAAACTTGATGTTAATCCAGTTTTTTTCAAATATTAATTCATTAATTAAATTAATTAATTTTCAATAATCTAGAGAGCCCTCTTCTTGATCAAGATATTTTAAGACCGAGAGAGCCCTTTTATTGATCAAGTGCAACTCAAAAGGAAAGAAGAATGGGAGAAAAAAAATTCTCTTATTGACCTAAGTAGGAATTGACCTAATTTTTTTTTATTATATTACTTGCTTATATTACTTATCTATTTTATTTCTATTTACTTGTATCGATGACTTTTAAGTTGTGTTTAATTGTTAGTTCCTATCTATAAACACTGTTTTGATGAGGTGTATCGATGTCTATGATGGTTAGAGTTGCAGTAAAGCTAGAGATCCTACATACACAACTTCCAGGTTGTATAATATTTTAACGGAGCTTCTGACTGTAAAATAGTCAATGAAACATCGTCTTCATTTTGAAAGACCTATCCAATGATATGCCACTCAATAGGGTGCGTAAATTTTTTTTTTCGTCTCTACCGCCATTTTGTATTTTACGGACGCCATTTTGAATTTATAAAAACAAAACCTAGCCTATAACCATCGAGCCGTTAAGACGAATTGATAGAGACCTCATTCATTAAAACCCATCCAGCCGTTGGGATGTTTCGAAGGTATAAAGAAATCCACTTACACAGATAATCGGGAAACACATAACCCTTCTTTTCAGCCGGGTAAAAAATTTCATCTTTTAGCTTTTTTTTCTCACAGAAAACGACTATTTTGCTTATATAATTGAATTCTGTACTCTTGATAAGATAACGTAATTCAATATATAAGCTTTTCAATTATTTTTATCGGTATCCATATTTTTCTTTTTTTCTTCTATATTAATTCTCGTAATATAGTACAAGGGACTATATTTTATACATAGCAGCTTGTATATTCTATATTTTTAGTATCCATGTTAAGTGTGTTGGGGGAAACTGTATTATTGTCATTTCATTCATAATCACAATTTTTGATGGTGGTCGGTAATGTTTACTTAATGGTTATACGTTAATAGAACTAACTGAAAATATAATGCAAAATACTTTACCTAGCATAGGTTAATTGTCTTAAAACTGGTATTTTTAATTCTGCAAGTTTAACCATAAAATAAATACTACTGTATAGAAAAATTTTGTTCCCTTATTATCAGATGATTTAAAATATGTTAGTAGATGATTTCAACGAGAAATAAATAAGTAAAATAAACTCCTCTTATAATTATAATAATAAGAATTTGTGAATGGTTAACTTTTAGCGTAGTGACCTAAATATAATTACAAGTTTTTATGCATCTTTACATGTGTCTGGAAGTTTTAATTTAAAAAATAAATAAATTAAGATTTAAATTTTAGTTATTTTATGTCGTGTAGGTATATAATGCATTAATTTTCAAAAAGAAGATTGTTTTGAGAAATAATGCCCGTTATGATGCTGACTAGGCCCCTGACTAAAAGTAAACTTTGTTTTCGACAGCATTGTCTACAATTTTTTAAATTGTTTTATTATATTTTAAATCGTTATTATGTTTATAAAACTATGCAGTTGTTTTGGAAAGGAAAAAAATTCTTACAACATTAGTAGTCATCCCAAACCCTAGATTTAAAATGAAAAGAATTATTTTAACGTACATGTTTGCAGCCTCTTTAAAAATTGATGAAAATTCGGTTTAGTATTTAACTAGAACTACCGGAAATTTTACTCAAGTTTTATAAAAAATAAATATTACACACTAGAATTTTTATTTAAAACTATTTACCTTATTTATTTAACTTACTATTGCTTGGTTTATATATTTAGTTTATTTTAAAGAAATTTCTGGTTTGAATAAATATTTTGAATGTACCTGTCGGGGGCATTGGATCCGTCTGGTAGGAGCCCCACCAGTGGCTGAGAGGTTCTGCTCTCGAAGCTGGTAGACGGGAGGTGCTGGGTTCGATCCCAATCGCGCCCGCCGGCCCAATCGTTCGGAGTTTTCGTGGTTTTCTTCGAACCTTGGATTTCCAAGCGTTAATACGGGTTACGTTCCCTTAGAAAGACCCCCATGAAGGGCACTCCCCCTGGGCCCATATCCCTCGTGCAGATAATTGGCCGTCATAACTACAACCAACCGTCTGGTAGGCGAAGTGTTAAAGTAATTATAGCAACCGATAAAATTTGATAAAATAATAAATAAAAATATTTAAAAATATTACTAAATTATTCGAAACACTTTGCAAAGTTAATTAAAATCCAGAAATAAGGAAATACCAAAATATCTGGTGAAATTTCGATGAACAAATAGATTTATTAGAAGAAGTACACTTACAATATTAGAAGTAGTACACTTACAAATTGGATTCTTTTTATAAAATATATCCTTTAAATTTAAGTGACACAACTGACAATAATTTAAGTGACGAATTAAAATTACTGAGCACCTCAGCTAATCATAATAAAATATTTTATAAGTAATGTTCCAGAATGCTTGTCCAAAATAATGATTCCTTATTAAACGATTATTATTTATTATTTTTGATATAAAAAACGCATTGTGTTTATGCTAAATAACCGTAAATTAAAATTTAAAATTTTCATTTACATTTAAATTTAACAAAGTTGCTTAATACTTGCTTAAAAATCCAATGAAAGTAAAACTTACCATTAATAGCATACAGGGTTGCCCACCATTGTTTACGCTTTGCTCATGAAATGATAATATTGTGAAATTTTAGATTGAATCGCTAACAGAAAGGGACAATTAGCAATTGTGTTTAAAATCGTGAAGGAATTGCAAGAACTTCATAAAGTGTAATTTAATCTCGTATAGGAGAATTTGAATAAAAGAAACCTAGGACAAAACAATGGCCATCGAAATAGGTTAAAAGTAGGAGGAAAATATGCATAAAAATACGAAGTATTCCAACCAATTTTATCATTGAAAAACTGAAAAGATCTTCGTTCCGTTTATGGGAATCATCAGTTAAGTCATATCTGATTCAAAGAAAGATCAGATTGATGCATTCATATGATAATCGTCTGCTTTTGAGAACAATCGATTAAAAACCGTGGAAACAAAACTAAGGGTTTTTTTTTCTTTTCTTTTTTTGTAAAGAACAAATAATTGTAAATGGAAAACTACTGCCTTACATTTCCGGAACTGAAGTTTGCGAGAAGAAATTTTTTCACATTCAGAAAAGAATTTTCAAAAATGATTTAATAAAAATATTTATCATTTCAGTATCGATTAATAAATGAACTTTTCAGCATTTTGTGAAATTCAAGAATATTTATGAAAATAAGAAAGAATTCTGTTACAATTTTCAATTTAGTACTCAAAAGCAGTGTTGCCAGTGAGCTATTCTTTTTAAATTCAGATTTCTTGACTGGCACCACTTTTTTCAAATAGTAAAATTCGCCTTATTTAATGAGAATATTAATTCAGGCGAAAACAAGGGGGATTTTCGGGGATTTTACCATTTCAGAAAAGTGGTGCCAATAAAAAAATCTGAATTTTAAAAAAGTAGCCCACTTGCAACACTGCCTCAAAAAAGTAAGAAAAAAATATTTTCAGGGGTCGATGCTGTTTTTTCTTTCTTGAGGACCATTTTGTGAAAAGTAAAAGTTATTTTGTGAAATTTATTAAAACTTTGTAACGAAAGATCCAATAACTGGAATTCGAACCAAGTATTTATGGTCGAAATTTTTTAAGTCCTGATAAAGTTTTCCTTTCTGACGAATTCGTTTTGTTTGCACATTGCACATTATAAAACCTGAGAAAATAAAAATTATTAATGAAGAGTATGTTTTATGGAATGAAATTTTGTGAAGGGGCCTGATTTATGGAATGGAATTTTGAGTAGACGATCGTTTTGTGGAATGGAATTTCGTGAAGCGGCCTGATTTATTAAAAGGAATTTTGTGAAAGAGTCTTTTATGGAATGAATTTTTGTGAAGGGGCTTTTAAATAGGCTTCGAACTTTGCCTGGATCGACCCTTGATTTTAAAATTCATAATGGACTCTTAGATCGAAATATGACATGCGTGACTATTTCAAAAGACCCCCCCCCCCAAAAAAAAAAAAAAAAACTAACAAGAAATTACGTATAAATTTCTTAGACAAATATGTATTTTAAACGTTTAATGATTTTTAAATTATTTAATAGAAAGGAATCAGATAACTAACTGTACATGTGACATTTTGTATGACTTTCGCAAGTCACTCCAGCAATATTTTGTTCCTTGTAATAAACTTAGAATAAATTTGACTTTTTTTTTTTCATTTTGTTAACTGTAAAACTATTAATATCAGGAAAATAACCTTACAGAATATTCTATCATATATACTTTAATATTAAAACAATGTGTAATAATAATTGCTATTACTATCAGATGTTACCATTTTTTTTTCTAAATTTTTTTTCAAATTTCATCGATGTTGAAAAAGAGTTACGGAGATTCAAAGTTCCGAACATTCGGCAATGTTACGGGCCTGGAAATCAGGGGCTAAAGCTTAAAAGTACCTCAAAAGAAAAAAAAAACTTTTTGAAAAATAAATGCTAAAAAATATTTAATTTAACGAAAAAAAAAATAATTTTTTTTTAAAATTATATTAAAAAAAAAAATTCTAACAGTCAAATTTTATTTTTTAACTGTTTACCTTCAATTTTCCATACGTTATCACTAGTAATATAGTGAACAAGTTTAAGCACATGATTAAGTGTTTAATAGTATTGATTTAAATAAATAAATAAATAAACAAACAATTAAATTTAAAAAATTTAAAAAACCCGACTGCGTAAAAAGCGAACTAATTAATTATTTCTCATCAATGTGAAACTATTTTTTTTTCAATTCCTACTGTTAGCTCACACTCTCGCTATACATACAGTAAACTCTCTGTAAGGCGGACTCTTTGTAAGACGGAAATCTGTCTAACTCGGAAAGATTTTCAAGTCCTGCGAATCCATAGACAGAGTAAAATTTGTCTAAATCGGAATATTGTCTACTACGGAAATTTTTCTCGGTCCGCCTTAGACAGAGTTTACTGTATCTTGTTCAAATTTTCAATCGTTAATAAAATACTTATTGTTCATCCAATCAAGCTCAAATAAATTTTTTTAAACTTGTAGTGGATGACACTTGATGTTAATCCAGTTTTTTTCAAATGTTAACTCATTAATTAAATTAAATTAATTAATTTTCAATAATCGAAAGAGCCCTCTTCTTGATCAAGGTATTTTAATACCGAGAGAGCCCTCTTCTTCATCAAGGCATTTTAAACGCCACTCAAGAGGTAAGAAGAATGGGGGAGAAAAAAAATTCTCTTATTGACACTAAGTAGGAATTGACTTAAAAAATATATATTTTTTTATATTACTTACCTATTTTTTTATTTACTTGTATTGATGACTTTTATGTATGAATGTTTAATTGTTAGTTCCTATCTATAAACACTGTTTTGATGAGGTCTATAGATATCTATGATGGTTAGAGTTGCAGTAAAGCTAGAGATCCTACCTACACAACTTCCAGGTTGTGTAATATTTAAACGGAGCTTCTGACTGTAAAATAGTCAATGAAACACCGTCTTCATTTTGAAAGACCTATCCAACGATATGCCACTCAATAGGGTGCAATTTTTTTTTTTCGTTTCTACCGCCATTTTGTATATACGGACGCCATTTTGAATTTATAAAAACAAAACCTAGCCTATAACGATCGGGCCGTTAAGACGAATTGATAGAGACATCATTCATTAAAATCCATCCAGCCGTTGGGATGTTTCGAGGGTATAAAGAAATCCACATACACAGATACGCGTGAAACACATAATCAGTCGGGTAAAAAGGAAAGGAAAGGAAAGTATTAATGCCGACTTTCTCAAAGTTTCTAACAATAATCAAAGCGTTTTGGAATGAATTCGTAGAAAGTGGAAGGGATTTAAATAAGATAGATAATGTGAAATTACATAGTTAAATGTTTATTTACACTGTTAATTATATAAATGTATTTTATTCGGATAATCGGCATTCGACATACAGAACGTAAAAGAAAAATAAATAAATAGAAATAACAATACTTTAAACCTTAATAAAAGAAAAATAAAACATAGAAACCCACCAATATTAAAAATTTTAATCATCGTTAGACAGTGAACATGAATGCTGACAGTGAAAACTTCATTCATAAGAGAATTTCAAAGATGCAAAAATAGTGCAAAAATTGATTGCGATTACTTGCCAGAACATGATGCAATGGACTCATGCAATCAATATTACAAAGTAAAAAAAACCCTGCCGGCCCGGCTCACAGGCGGAGGTAGATTTCGAAGTTAAGTATGCTAACTTCATCAACAAAAACTAAATCATGATTAGATATAAATCCACTTTAACAGTTTTATATGGCCGCTTTTGACGGGTTTTATTTCATTTTTATATAATAGCTGGTTTTATCAGAATCATGTTAAGGCAGTATTAAAAGAAATACTTTTCCATGCTCAACAACTCGAAATTTTCTGGCACATTTATAGATTCATTTTTAATAGAAAAAATATTAAACTTGCTGACGTGATTTTTGAAAAGATTTATAAGCGAAATGTATTTCTATTTTTCTTTCAATTAATTAAAACTTGATTAATAAACAATTATTTTCTCAGTAGGGCAATATTTTTCGTTTCTAACACAATCGCTTCGGGAAATTCTGTTCAAAATGCCCACTTTGACATCATTTTTTGAAATATATTCTGCCTCTATCAAAAAATCGAGAAGCACGGCACATTCTGAAGTTTCTGAATAAGAGAATCTATCAATTGGATGCGTTTGAGAGCAAAAATGAAGTTAAAAATGAGTAAGAAAATAAGCAGTTTGGATTTGAATACACCATTAATAAGATGATTTTTTTCCTTCAACCGCTATGTATTTTTAATTTGTTTTTGCTGTAAGAATTGATCCTATCAAAAACTTGTCTATATAAATGTTGAAGACAAAGACAATATTAAGAAGATATATGATAAATTTATGGGGATTTTATATCTTGTGAATTGACGGAGTTATGGAAAGTTTTCTTCTTCAACCACACAAAATAATTCCGTTACAGAACGATACAGGAATGGAGGGAATTGTTTGCGCGTATTTTAATTATGTTAAATTATTTCATGTATAATGGAATTGATATACGTCGCTGAGGTTTACTATAACTTATTTCATGTATAATACGAAGTGCATAGCATTTACAGGGACACACAAAAGATTTCAGATACTATATTGTGTCTGAAGTACTGTACAGTAGCGATGATTGCTGGAAATGCATTTTTATATATGTTATGCGCTTTTATGTTTCACCATATTTATGCATAGTATATGGTGTCTATAAATGTTGTAATTCATATACAGGGCTACACAAAATAATTCGTAATGATTACTGGGTATGATTGCAAATTGCTTAAAGGTGGTTTTTAAATGAGTTATGCATTTTTACGCAGAACTCCATTTGGTTTACTGAAATGTTTGTAGAATATAGATAAAAGGATACACAGGGTCACGCAAAGAATTGGATACATGGCCGTCTATACATGATAATTTCTGGAAATGTGATTTCAGTAGTTTTAAGAGTGTTTTACTTTGAATTAAACTTTAGCTAAATAGTGGCGTGTAATAAAGGTACTAGGTTAACTACACGGCTGTACAAATGTATACAAGTATGTTTTGATCTGTTAGTATAAATTGCTGAAAGAGAAATTTCAACCTGTTATGAGTTTTCTTGCTAAACTAAATTTTCCCATTATATAGTATGTATATCAACCTACAGATTAAATACAGGGCTGTTCAAAAGAATTGGAATACATATTTGTCTATATACGGTAACTGCAGAAATCAGTTTTTCAAATGTTTCATGCGTTTTCTAAAATGTTTACTTAGTTCTCTTATATACCTTATTTCTCTAAATAACGAAGTTTCGTTAAAGTATTCAGGAAGGGTTGGAAAGTGTTTCATTAAAGGCATGATTTTTCATACTTGTTTGTTTTCGGTGGGTTTTTTTTTTTTTTTTTTTTTTTTTTTGTACGAATTGGTCTTATCAAAAACTTGTGAATATAAAAGTTGTAGATAATATTAAAGAGATGTATAATAAATTTAATTGGATTTGATATCTTGAGAATTGAAGTTAGGAATTTTTTTCTCCCCAAAACCCTATTTTTTGCGCCCCTTGAGCCCATTTTTAATTTTATCAAAAATCTGTTATACATAAATCTTTGGTCCTATTTTTAGAAGTGATAAAAACTTTAAACTGATTTGATATGTACAAAAATTAAGAAGTTATGGGGTTTTTTCGGTTTTCACAAAACCCCTCCCTATTTCCATCCCCTTGGTCCGATTTTGCCCATTAACGAACTTGACCAAGATTTTATGCTCCTTGATTTTACGTATCAGTTTGGAAGAGATTTGTGCAGAATTGTGGAAGTTATCGTGTCCAGAAGAAAGTGATATATATGATAGAGAGATAGATAGATAGATAGATAGATAGATATAGTTTTTTACTGAGGGTGGTTTTGGGTTCTAGGGGTCATGATCGGTGTAGATCTGCAAAAATTTTTCTCCGTGAGTGACACTGCCTTCATATTGACGGGGGCAATGCCTGATCCATAAACTGCAATTTTTCTGGTTCTAAACATCACACAATTTCAATTTTTACTCCGTCGAATAACGGAAAAAATGTTCATTGCAATTTGTTTAAGAACTGTATCTCAATTTACCGATTTTTTGTTTTTTAAATAATTTTCAAGTATGATTTTGTAAATAAATCTATCTCTATCGCATACAGCCTAATTCTGAATACGAAGGATAAATGTGTTTGCATCTAAAACAATATAAACATTCAACATTTGTTTCCGTCTAATATTCAATAACGAAATTAAAACTTCTTAAATAAATCAATAAAACAATAAAATAACATAAATAAAACAAATTTAACCGACACGTGATCGAATTACTCACTTAAACCACTGAAAATGTCACAATGAAAAAGGCTGCTATATGCAACAAAATGTTTGACAATTTCTTCGGCCATTAATTCCTGACACGAGTAATACGAAAGTATTGATTTTAATAAATTTCAAAATCGTAATTGATATTTTCACATACAAATGCTTTTTAGTGTTGTTTGTGGGCAATCTAAAAATATATATTAAATGTAAAAAATCTATTAAAGTTTGGGTTACAAAAATGGATTTCACATATATTCCGTAACATAGGAAGCCCGGGTTAGATCCCCTCTAATAAAACGCAAACCATATTATAAAACAATTATGTAACATTTTTAAAAAAGCAAAGTAACTAAGATGAGGAATGTTATTTATAAAATGGACTACTCTCCCCCCCCCCCCCCACACACACAGAGAGTTCAGAGAAAAACACTCAGAACTAGGTGACTTTTTCCGTATTAGTAATAGTTTTTGAAAAATGTGTTTGAAAAGAAAATTAATAAGCGAGCTTTTCTTGCGTAATCCACAATGCCAGATCAAATATATTAAAAATTTATATTTTTGTATACTACCCCCTCCCCTCCCTTCACCAAACGAGGGGAAAATATATGAAATTCGAATGAACAGAAAGATAACTTTATTCCAATCCTAGCTGACTCGTCCAGCGTTACCCGGGCCCGTCAAGTTCTTTAAAACAAACCGTGAATGATTAAAACTTTGATTCATATTAAAATTTTCAAAAAATGAATCTCTCAAAATGAACTTCTGAGATTGGTCCCCACTGCCTTCGGTAGCGTTACACTGGTTAATACGCAAACTTCTTCCCGAATGAGCCTCGGACATGGGTCCCTTTATCTACGATGCCGTATAGCAGGGGTGCGCTAGAAAATATGAAAAGAATCGTAAGCTGAGTTAAAGCAAACAAATTCCGTTGAAATCTTGTCCATAGAACCCGAGATACGAATGCGCCCCCTGGCGGTGGTAGGTGGAACTAAAAACTAAGATAATCGAAAACCAAGTTGAATGAGCCAAACTCAGCTGAAATCGGTCCCATAGAACCCAAAATAAGATTACACCCCTAGCAGTGTAACATGGAACTAAAAACTGTAAGATAATCATAAGCTAAGTTGAATGAATCAATTCTCGTTGAAATCAGACCCATAGAATTCGAGAAAAGAATGAACTATTAATTGCCACCATTATTTGTTCAATAATGGTGGTGGTAAACATTATTTGGTCAATAGTGGTGGTAATCATTATTTGTTCAACAATGGTGGTAATCATTATTTGTTCAATAATGGTGGTAATCATTATTTGTTCAATAATGGTGGTAACTGAAGTCCATATTTAAGAAAACATTTTTTTAAATTGAAATAAAGGAGAGAAATCCTTATGGGAAAACTCTGAACTCATATCAAGGAACTTTGCCTCAGAACACACTAATAATCATCGATTAAGTTGATAGAATCATATTAAATTATGTTTTTAGCATTTGGCAACGTTTAATAATTAATATCATTTCATATCCCAAATTAGATAGGAGGTCGTCTTATCTGCTGAAATAAATCTTTTTCAAGATCAGTTTTTAATGAATGCATTTCCCTGTCTGGTTCTTTCTCCGAATTTTTGTGCCGCTGCCATCAGTTTTTTTGCAAAAAATGAGAAAAATTACAAACCGACTTAAAAAAAAAAAAAAAAAAAAAAAAAAAAAAAAAAGGATATTTGGATATTAAAAATTAAAAAATTTCTACATTAGCTCTGAAATTTTCAAATCGATATCTTGATCAGTTTTCTTAACTTTAGCCAATTAGGTGAAAATTGCCATTATCTTTCACTTTCACTTGGAAATCAAGTCAGCAGATGCGCCATTCTTTTGCCGTTTCGAGGAGAAAAAAAAATGCTTTTATTATGTGTCTTTTAATAAGTTTTTAATTAATATCTGGATCACGCGCTTATTTTTAGGAAATAAGCATTATTAAAAAGAGTACTATATTGGACTAAAAGATTGAACCTGATTATTTTTATTAATGTAGAAAAATCGCCTCGAAACGTGAAAAAGCGCTAAAAATCACATAAAGAATTAAATTTTAAAAAATCTAATAAAAAAAAAAGGTCAAAATGTTTTATGCCTATTTTTCGGACACGACAGAACGGAAAGATCGTCGTGGCGAGAGAAGATAATTCAGCACATACCATCAGGAAAATGAAAAATGTGAGTCGATTTTAGGTAGCTTTCTTTACAAAAAGCTACCTATTGCAGCCGTTCGGAGGAAAGCGATTTCAAAAAATTTTGGTATATTTTCATCGATCATGACCCCCAGACCCCGAAACCACCCTCCGTTCAAAATTGATATATATATATATATATATATATATATATATCAATATATATATATATATATATATATATATATATATATATATCTGACATATGTCACACTGTAACTCTCGTATTTATGAACCGATTTGGATGTAATTCGGTGTGTACATAGCACATACCAATGTCTCGACCGAGTTCGTTGGCCAGCTTCATCCGCCATTTTGTTTCAAAATGGCGGCCATTTAAAATTTTTAAAAAAATTTAAAATTTGAAATGTGGTACCAAAAAATTGAAAATGCAAAAATATTTTTTCTTATGTATTTGAACTTTATACAAAGACTCCGTAGCAGTTTTTGTTTCGTCTATATCTTAAAAAATGGCTGAGTTATAGCATTTTGAATTTCTAGCGAAGCTGACATTTTGAAACGTCCTGAATTTTGTAACGCGATAAAAGGCGTATTTATGAACCGATTTGGATGTACCTTGGTGTATACATAGTACACACAAATAACTCAACCGAGTTCGTTGACCAGCTTCATTCGCCATTTTGTTTCAAAATGGTGGCCATTTTAAAAAATTTAAAAAAATTAAATTTAAAATGAGATACCAAAAAATTGGAAAATGAAAAAGATTTTTTTTAATATGTGTTTGACCTTAATACAAAGATTCCGGAACAGGTTTTGTTTCGTCTACATCTAAAAAAATGGCTGAGTTATAACATTTTGAATTTCTATTGTGGCTGACATTTTAAAACGACCTGATTTTTGTCACGCGATAACAGGCGTATTTATGAACCGATTTGAATGTAACTTGGTCTGTACATGGTACATGCCAATGTCTCGACCGAGTTCGTTGGCCAGCTTCATTCGCCATCTTGTTTCAAAAGGGTTGCCATTTAAAAAAAAAATGTAATTTAAAATTTAAAATAAGGTATTAAAAAATTGGAAAATGAAAAAGATTTTTTTTTATGTGTTTGGCCTTGATACAAAGATCCTGGAGCAATTTTTGTTTCTGAAAATTTGTTCTTTTGTTTATATCTTAAAAAGTGGTTGAATTATAGCACTTTGAATTTCTATCATGGCTAACACTTTGAAACGATCTTGTATTTGTCACGCGATACCACACGTATTCGCCTATTTCGATGGAAGAAGGCATGTGGATAGTGTACATCAATATCTCAACCAAATTCGCTGGCCAGCTTCATCAGCCATCTTGTTTCAAAATGGCGGCAATTAAATTTAAAAAAAATTATATTTAAAGTGAGGTGCAAAAAAATTAGAAATTGAAAAAGGTTTCTTTCTTAAGTATTTGACCTTGATATAAGGATTCAGGAGCATTTTTTGTTTGTCTTTATCTTAAAAAATGGCTCAGATATAGCAGTTTCAATTTCTAAAGTGAGTGACATTTTGAAAAATCTGATTTTTTGCATGCGACAGCACTCGTATATATCAACAGATTCCGATATGAGTGAGCATGTGCACAGCAATTACTAAGGTCTCGACCAAGTTCACTGGTTAGCCTCATCTACCATGTTGTCTTAAAATGGCAGGCACTTTAAGAAATCGCCGAATTTGGCAGCCAAATATAAGTGACTTTAAATAAAAGCAGCTTGGATAAAGCTGACTAATTTCGCGAAATTCTCATTCATAATGATTTAGTATTGATAAAAATTAGTATTGAATCTCCTACATTCGGTTTCCGCTTAATAGAGCTTCGTGTGTTTGAATAATATAAGTTGGCTTTTTAAAAATAAGGAATATGAAAGCTACCTCTTCCTCCCGGCACTGGCCGGAAGGACTTTTTTAACATTTAACCCTTACCGGCGCGGAGTAATTCTGTTTATAAACTGATGAAATAATGGACTGACACGGGAATTTATAAACAAATTTATTAGAAAATACGAACTTTCTTATTTTCATGTACATTATAATAGGAAAAATTTAATTAAATATTCTTGGTGCCGTTTGTCAGTTTTGGAATTAAAATTAGGTGTCCATTTTTAAGGACACCGCCCTCCAAAAGGTTAAATGGTCTGCCAATCCCAGGCATTTACGGATAAAAAAGACTTAGTAAATTAAATGTGTAAGAAACTTACACATTGTTGAGTGGGGAATAATAATTAAAATAAGCCTTAGGGATGGGGCCTTAGGGTGAGGGCAGGGAGTGGCCTCATATCATTTTTTTTAACAGGAAGAAAATAATTAATACTTTTTAATAGAAAACATAGCCTTCTTTAATCGTTGAAAATTGCAACTAAATAAGGAGAAATTTACGTTTGAATAAAAATGGTATGATGGCACTCGCTGGCGTCATTCTAGGCACGCGCCTCTTTAAGAGATATTTCGCCGTCCCTCCATGCTAACCTATGATACATTTTAATTAGGTGATTACTAATTATCTAATATAATTATCGAAATATGGTTTTCACAATGAGAAAGTAAACGTTCGATGACGACGTAGTACGTTTTTAAAAACTGAGATCTTAAATTTTAAGTATTTTTTAAGAAGATGATAAATTCTGAAAATTTTGCTTGAAGTAAAAATTTTAAAGTTTATACTTAAAATATAAGATTTTATTTTTCCTTATTTGTTTTTCTTAATTTTTTTTTTTATTTTTTTAACGCACCATATTAGTATCGAACGTCCACTTTCTGATGGTGAAACAGTATTTCTATAATTATATCAGGAGTAATGAGTGATCCAGCTAATTAAGTTTTCTGATCAGTTAACGTGGGATTTCGCGAACTACGAGGGAAAAATCTGTATTAGTGAAGCATCCCCTTAAAATAGAAATGCTAGCAACATCCATCTTTCAAATTTCTCGGGAGATAAAGAGCAAAACTTAGAAGATCTTATACATTTAAAATTTTCATAAGTTTGACATGATAGCTTTCACAAGTGATATTTGGCAATGTGCCAGAGACACTTAAGAACTACGCCAGTTCAAGTAGAGGGCTAACTTTGTTTTCCGTTTTTTTTTTCCTTTTAATATTTTGCGGTATTCGATAATTGGCACCTTCAACTGCCTTTTACAAAGAACAATTTTAATCATCTAATCGCAAGTTACGTGTAAACCTAACCGCCACTATTATGATGCACTCGAGTTCATTCGACCGTTGCCTGAGGAATGCAGATATTAATAAATAATCCATAACAGAAGGACACCTAACGTCTTTTTAAAAGGCTTTATAACTGGCCATTGGATAGAAATAACTGCAATATATAATTGCTATTTCTGTTTAAATTAATGGTCGTATTTTTTTCCCAGTTCTTTCATTAATACGTGCGCCTAACTACATGGCATTGTTCGCATCTGAATTATTAAGCTTCACTGAACATAAGCATTCTTCGTACGCTATAATTCTAGATTTTTGGCTGATTTTTGCGAATAACAGATAGTTAAAGCATGGAATCTTTATGTATAATAATGCATTTCTATGTAATATAGATAATTTTAGCATCCCCAACTAGTTTATTTTAATATAGACTATGTATGAAACAAAAATACAGCATTGTACAGTAGTGGATTTAATATTATATTGAAATTGGAGAATAATAAATGTAGTAGCAGGCACTAATAATATTTCATAATTTCTATAGCTAAATAAAACACAACAGGCTTTTAGGCTGAAAGAATGGGCAATAGTTTCTTTTCGTTCTTTCCTTTTTAGGGTTTCGTTCATCTGACGAAACCCTATTCGTCTTGCTCCTCTGTCTGTCCGTCACAGAGCCCGTTCTCAGAAACTATACATGTTGGAGACATGAAATTTTGGGTATTTATAGCTGAACACCTCACATCATAAAATTTTGAAAAAGTCGTACATTTAACCCTTTGGGCTCCCGCATGTGTATTTTAAACAATTCTTTCTAAGTAAGCCCCTAATTAGGTTGGAGGCGTGAAATTTTGCATACTTATAGCTGAACACCTCACATCAAACGACAAATCATAAAATTTTGAAAAAGTCGTACGTTTAACCCTTTGGCGTCCCCCATTTGTATTTTAAACAATTCTTTCTAAGTGAGCCCCTAATTAGGTTGGAGGCGTGAAATTTTGCATACTTGTAGCTCAACACTGAGATCACACGTCAAATAATAAATTTTGAAAAAGTTTTATGTTTAACCCTTTCTACTCCAGCTTGTGTATTTTAAGCAATTCTTTCTAACTGAGCCCCTAATTAAATTGAAGATTTGAAATTTTGCATACTTATTGCAGAACATCTGAGGTCAGGCGACAAATCAAAATCTTGAAAAAGTCTTACGTTTAACCTTTTGAGCTACCACATATTCATTTGAATCAATTCTTTCTAAGAGAGCCCCTAATTAAGTTGGAGACATGAAATTTTGCATACGTATAACTGAATGCCTCAGACCACACGACAAATCATAAAATTTTCAAAAAGTCTTATATTATTTACCCCTCTGGGCTCTAACTTGTGTATTTTAAGCGATTTTTCTAACCTCCGCCCTTTTAACCCGGGGAGAAATTTTCCAACTTTAGCCGACACCCCTTTGACTATTCTTTCATATTATGCACCATACCCTTACATATTTTAGTTCTAGTTCCATTTTTTTCCGCCAGGTTCGTCTACTTATCTCGGGTGCTATGGGCCCAATCCCCTCGACTAATATATCTACGGATAGTATGTAAAACGGATTTTCGTTTAGATATAGGTTTGTTTAGAATCAAGTGCGCCCCCTGGTTGTGAAATGTGGAACTAACAGATTTTTCAAAAGGAAAAAGTGTTTTGAAAGGAATATTAAACGAAACCCTCTGTGCGATGTGTGATCACACTTACCCTCTTGTTTAAAAGTATCTTGAAGAACATGTTTCAGTTATTTATTTTATATATTTATTTAAAATTTTCATTATTATTCAAGTTAGGAAATTCTTGCAGACACCATCGAAGCATTAACCTTCTTCCTATAACTGATTTTATATCTAACAAGAAAGCAAAATCATGTGCCATAATAGATCATGAAACACTTTCATAGTATTGTTACGAAACTCATATTTTAATATGATTAAAGCAGATGTTTAAATAAATAATTAAGAAAATGCAAAACGCAGTTGAAAACCTACTTTCAGCAATTACCACCTATTGTCGGTAAGGCATTCGATTTTTTTTTTTTTTTTTATGTTGGCCTGTATCTTTAGATTTTGATACAAGCCAGCTAATGTACTAAAATTTAATTCAATGGAAAAATACTTAACACAACTAAAAACGCACTAGTTACTCATTTTATTCTGTTTATTAAATTGGTCAAAACTTCTCTTCTAGTAATCATAGAAATAAAATTAAAACATACACTCTTTCAAATAAATTAATTAAAAAAAATTTCGAATTTTTTTTACAAAAGCGGCCGTTTTAATATATAGGCAGATACAGTAAGGCCCCCGTCCCGTCAGGCGAAGACACTCTCAAGCTAATGCTAAACCTATGAGAAGGTTATTTTCAAATATCTCATTTGAATTTCGGTATTTTTATGTAATTTCTTTTCTATTGAATAGCTGAGGTTAATCCCTACATCTGCCTTTTTTTTTTTTTTTTTTTTTTTTGGTATTTTGGTTGCAGATTTTTCTTTTATATATATAAAGCTACTTTCACTTTTGGAACCGGTTCCGAAAGTAAAAGTTTAATCTTTAAAAAACAAAACAAAAAGACAGATATACAGAGATCAACCGCAGCTATCCAATGCAAAATACTTAAAAATATCGAAATGCAAATGAGATATTTGAAAATAACCTTGTCATAGGTTTAGCATCAGCTTGCGAGTGTCTTCGCCTGACCGGGACGGGTTGGTTGGTTGGTTGTATTTATGACGGCCAATTATCTGCACGAGGGATATGGGCCCAGGGGGAGTGCCCTTCGTGGGGGTCTTTCTAAGGGAACCTAACCCGTATTAACGCTTGGAAATCCAAGGTTCGAAGAAAACCACGAAAACTCCGAACGATTAGGCCGACGGGCGCGATTGGGTTCGAACCCAGCACCTCCCGTCTACCAGCTTCGAGAGCAGAACCTCTCAGCCGCTGGTGGGCGACCGGGACGGGAGTCTTAAGGAAAAATACACGCTTAGATGCTTTTTCATCTCCCAATCTATTTCTAAGTGCTGAATGTACTAATATGAAGTTGGAAACTATCTTTTAGTATTAGCTAAGAAAGAGGCTGTCAAGATTTGAGATATTGCTCCTTCATCTTTTTTATTCGGTGTATTATTCTTCATATTAAAATAAGTTTTCCACAAGTCGACTGGAGAAATCTTACTTAAAATGTCAGATTTAAAAAGAAAATCTCGAAAAAAAAAAATTTTTGAATTGGCCAGAAATTTCATTATTAACGTAGGAAAATTGAAAGCAAATTTTTACTAAAACATCGCGATGTAAAAAATATATACCTAAATATTTTTGATTTAAATCAGTCATTTAAGAGGGAAAAAATTGAGTTGAATAAATTGGCCATATCAATTTCATGATATTTGAAACGGCGTAACATCGTTAAAATACTTTGTGGGTCCCTGTAAACGAATAACAAATGTCAAACACTCCATTGACAAAAGGGATCGTTTGTAGAGTTTTCAACTATAATGGAAAGCCGTTAAAAAAATAAAAGAAAACAATAAAATAAACGTGGTTTAGAAGTTATGTTGGTTGTTGACAGTCAAGAACGGAGATGTGATCCCGTATTTAAATTTATGGAAATAAGATGCTACAGTGTAGGGAGAGTGGCTCACCTTGGGACGCTTTTTTCTTTCTTTTTTCATTTTTTTTTTTTTTTTTTTTTTAAACCATTTGGAAAAATGGTTATTGTCCTCGTCAGGATAGGAAATCAAAAGCATATCTGAAGGTTTTTATTGGTTTAATCATCATTTTATTCGTCTCCTGATTGGTCTATACCAGGGTTGGCGAACCTATGGCACGCGTGCACGTAAAACAATTTCTCTGGCACGCGCGAAAATAAATTGTATAATTATTATACAAAATAACACATTCTTTTTTATCCTATTACAATCAATAAAATTTTGTTCCACAATGGCAGACTATCACAAAAATACAACTATTTTTGCATGATTAACACATCAAAAGAATTTTCTTTTCCCGTGATGTTATGCAGTATTTTTAACATGTATTTTGCCTTTCAATAAGAATTTATAAAGTTGCATTTTTCAGACTAATTTTTTTACAGTCACTGCAATAAGATAGCAAATGGGTATTATAGTTATAAAAAAATCTCCACCGAACGCTCCATCGAACATCAGCAAAAATATCATAAATAAATTATTGATACATTGCTTAATGCAACTTGGATTAATATAACCAGATGTTGCATTAATAATAAAGTCAAAAATTACTAAAATATATATATATTTTTTCGTGTTACAGTTGGTACTACATAAATAAATCATATTTACGAATTAAAATTTCATTAGTTTAATAGCTTATTCCAAAATACAGAGAAATCGCATTTTAATTTTTAATATTTTTAAATTATTAATTATTAATGCTTGAAAGCAACTGATTTTTAACTTGTGTTTTGGATAAATATCGCACACTGCAAAATTATTAATTTGGCACGCTACTTTGTTGATAGATATTGTTTGTGAAATTTTTGGCACGCGCGCGTAAAAAGGTTCGCCGACCCTGGTCTATACAGTAATATGTATTTCCCATTACTTTCAACAGAGATGAACAACAGAGTATTGCCACTATGGCAAAAAAGTAATAAAAACTACAAAAAAAATTAATAACTCAGAAACAAATTGAGATACAGCTTTCAAACAAATTGCATTTAAAAGTACATTTTTTTCTCTATACGACGATATAAAAAGTAATATTGTGGGATGTTTGGAAGTTTAAAAATGAAATTTCATTTAAAATTTGCCGTCAGATTTCCAAGAAATCCGACGATGGAAAAGCCTTTTCCCGAACAGCCAATGAGATGCTTGGATAATACTTAAGTTTCAGGTGGATAATATGTACGAGTCGCAGGCGATTTCTGTCACTTGCAACTTTTACGTGTAATAACACTATTAATGTTTAATTTATGGCGTACGTAATGTATGATCAACTCCGTGCTATTTTTTATGTCTTAAAATTTAGTCTTTGAAAAAATCATTTTCCAAATGGTCGTTGTAATTTGTTAAATTGCATTTTTTTAAAAACCATTTGGAAAAATGGTTATTGTTCTCTGTCAGGGTAGGAAATCAAAAACATATCTGAGGCGTTTTATTGGTTGAATCCGCATTTTATTAGTTTTCTGATTGCTCTATACAGTAATCTGTATTTCCCTTTACTTTTAACAGAGATGGATACTTCTGTTGCCACTATGACAAAAACGTAATAAAAACTACAAAAAAAAAAAAATTAATAACTCAGAAACAAATTGAGATACAGCTTTCAAACAAATTGCATTTAAAAGTACATTTTTTTCTCTATACGACGGTGTAAAAAGTAATATTGTGGGATGTTTAGAAGTTTAAGAATGAAATTTCATTTAAAATGGGTCGTCAGATTTCCAAGAAATCTGACGATGGAAAAGCCTTTTCCCGAACAGCCAATGAAATGCTTGGATAATACGTAAGTTTCAAGAAATCTGACGGGTCGCAGGCGATTTTTGTCGCTTGAAATTTTTAACACTATTAATGTTTAATTCATGGCGTACGTAATGTAGGATCAACTCTGTGCGATTTTTTGGTCTTAGATTTTAGTCTTTGAATAAATCATTTTCCAAATGGTCGTTGTAATTTGTTAAATTGCTTTTTTTATTTATTATTATTTTTTTCATATTGATCAATTGTCAAAATTTTACGTGATATTCATTCTTTTAGCCTTTGCCCACATTATCAAATAGCTTTTGATCTTATATCCATTATAGAAAATTTTTAAAAATATATATTTATTAAACTTGTGCTTTGTCCCAAGGTGTACCACCTGGTGGGGCACCTTGGGACAGTTAAAAATAGATCTGGAAAGTTCAATAATTGAATTACAATATACATGGAATTGTTTGTTCAGGAAAAGAAATTTATTTAAACTGAAAAGACATTTCAGCTGATAAAATTTTTGCAGCAGCTTCCTGAATAATGTCATGAATTGCTGCATTTTTTTTTTTTTCTAAATTTCTAATCTTTGCCATTGGTAAGCCTAATGACTTCTTAAAAGAAGAAATAATAACTATTAATACATACATGTTATGTAGATTAAATAAAAAATGTTTTAAACAATATCTTTTTGTTAAAATATTTCGAATAAAAGTTAGCTAGGCATATCTTGTGTCCTATATATGTGCATGTGCACCACCTCCATCTGTCCCAAGGTGCACCCTATACCGACTACGAAATTTTAGAATGTCATGCTCTTAAGCTTAGCACTAGAACTATTATTATACATCAGTTTTATAGAGAAAGCTTTAAATTTCATTATATTACCTTTTATTTTAAAATATTTTCAATCAAATTCCACTTTGCAACTTATCAAACTTTTACATGAAAGTTACTAGACATGTTTGTAAAATAAAAATCTTAAATTCTTGCCTGCTCCATCAATGGAATCAAAACATGTCTGAAAGTTAGATTGTGCTGTTATCTATCTGCATCTGCAAGAGTTAATTTAAAATCTAGGGCAAAAAATAAAGCTGTCCCGAGGTGTAGAGTGTCCCAAGGTTAGCCACTCTCCCCTAATATTGAAAAATACTTTTAACTAAGTTGAACATTAACAGATATTTTAGAAATCACTAGCCCGAACGTCATGATCTGCGAAAACGAACAGAGGAAGGATATCGTTACGGAGCATAATTCGAAAAAGAAAGTTTTTTTTTTCTTTTAATATAATAATAGAGGTATTGCTTATAAAGAAAAACTTGCATATTTCATGCAAATCTCGTTCCAAATACTTCGGGAAGCATGGCAAAAAAGAAAAGTCAAACTAGAAACTAATCAACCCATTTCGAGAATGACTGTGTAATTTGACGAGAACAGCTGCTTCAAAAGACGAGAATTCGGGGTTTGCAGCAGGAGTGCCCTACATACAGACGATCGTTTGTTAACAATGAGATGCGGAACGTTTATAAGAGGTATTTGCAGAAATATTTTTATGCTCCGACAGTTATTTTAAATGAGAGATAAAAAAGATAAACAATGATGTTTTACAATGCATTGCATGCATTATGCGAGAAAACAAGTACGTTTCAAGAAAAATATGAGTACACTATAGGTAGAAAATGACACAGAAGCATTTAATCACCCTCCCCCCTTCCTCCCCAATCTAATTAATTCTTTTACAATAGTATTAAATATTTTAACTCATCTTAATGAAATGACGACACCTCATAGAAGGGTATAAAATAGATTTTTATTTGGTTTTAGAACACTTCGCAATCTTGTCGCTAAATTCTAAATATGAATTGTATATCGATCACGTATTCAAATAAAATTTTGAAATTTATTAAAAATGGCACTTTCGTATTAGCCCCGTGTTAGTGGTTAATAGCCAAAGAAATGACCCAAAGATTTTCTTATTTACAACAACTTTTTTAATTCTGATTACTTCAATGTTTAAGCACTAGTTCGATTACATATCTGTTGAGCTCGAGTTTTATTTATTTATTTATTTGCCTGTGAAGTTTTAATTCCGTTATGGAATGTTAGCCGAAAACAAATTCTGAACTATTTATATTGTTTTAAGTACAAACGGGTTAATCTTTCGCAATCGGCTGCACGCCAGTTGGCGTATTTTAGCGAACACGACTTCCACTTTTTATGGCACCCAACATTGTTTAAAAAAATATACTTCGTTGCCAACATCACTTTTATTTTACGCAAATACTTGGCATGCACTCCGATTAAGGAAGATTAAACAGCAATAATGCTAAATGTTATTTGCCCGAAATAAAACTGATTTATTGACAGTACACAGCTCCAAAGTTCGCCAACAGCATGCGGCTAATACGATAGTACCTTAAAAACTTAATCCATAAAAAAGTATTAATTTTGTTCATTAAGCGTCCACGTAGAGTTGGGCAATGGATTACCAATTGTGGGTAACAATCAGGGTTTGCAAAGCTGGGCCCAGTTTGAAAAAACCCGGTGGGTTTTTTCAGAATGGGCCCACTTGAAAAAGCCCACTGAAAAACCCATAATGTGGGTTTTTTCAATTTTCAGAAATAATTTAAAAATTTAAACAACATACACATTTAATGAATTTAAGTCATTTCAGTTAATTTTGAAAAAATATTAATATATAGAAGCCATTACATACACATCTAAAGTAAAATAATGTAAACTTAAACTATGTGCAAAATTACTTAAAAGATGAGAAAATATTAAAAGATGTTATTTTAATACCTTAGTACTTTCAACTATAAAAAACACACTCTTCGTCAGAGAAATATAAGAAATACAATTGTTATTGACGTCTAATTTTAAAAAACCACATAGATGGTGAAAACGTACATGGTTTTTGAAAATTAGACGTCAATAACAATTGTATTTCTTATATTTCTCTGACGAAGACTATGTTTTTTATAGTTGAAAGTACTAAGGTATTAAAATAACATCTTTTAATATTTTCCCATCTTTTAAGTAATTTTGCACATAGTGTAAGTTTAACTTTTTAAGGATGAATTAAGAATTTCTATCTGTTTATTTACTACAATAATGTATTTCAGCACATTGAAATACTTTACTAACATAGAACCTAGTAGGCAACATACATAGTACATAATTATAGTTAAAGGTTATATCATAAGAATGTCTTTATATAAAAAATTCAAATCAACTATATTCATGGAAATAAAAGATATGTATTTTTACTTCCTTCTATCTTTACAAGAAGAAAGTATTGGATTCGTGAGAAATTTTGACTTCCAGTTGATGATGGATTTGTACGTTTTAAAAAGGTCCTGAAGACGATTTGATGGTTTTTAGAAAATGTCTGTCTGTATGTGAAAAAAATGTTGTGGGTGCTTTATCTCAAGAACTAATGCATAGAATTTCACAAAACTTGAGTTAGAGCTTGATGTAAACTGGTGCTGATTAGTTTTTGGTATATACTACCCAACAGGTGGCGCTACTATGCTGCATTTATCTCAGTTTTTGCAATTGCTTTATCTCAAGAACTAATGCATGGATTTTCATAAAACTTCAGATTCAGTTGCAAGTTAAGTTGTTGTTTATTGAATTTTGGTGCATATCGCCCAACAGGTAGTGCTGTTATGCTGCATTTTTCGCGATTTCAACAATAACTCTTATCTCAAGAACTAATGTACGGAATTGAATAAAAATTTAGATTCAGTTAAACCTTGATATAAACTGGTGCTAAATAGTTTTACGTCTATATCGCCCAACAGTAGCGCTGCATTTATCTCACTTTCTGCAATAGCTTAATCTCAAGAACTAATAACGCATGGATTTTCATCAAACTTCAGATTCAGTTAGATGTTGACGTAAACTATTACTGATCAGGTTTCGTTGTAAATTGCACAACAGGTGATACTTATATCTCCTTGTTAAATGCATCCAATTCAACAAATCTATATTTTATAATCCTCAAGATAGGCATAAATTGTCTTTTAATTTTGGCACTGTGATAGCAAATTTTGAGTTACTAACATGTATGAGATAGAAGAAACTTTTGGGATTGGCACATCCGACTAGTTTACCCCTTTTTTTCTTTCTACTTATATATTTTAAATTTTAATATTCTATTCATTATTTGATTTAAAGAAAATTAACAATTTTATATCTTCTATCTTATTTAAAACTAATTTGTGAGAAACACTGACATTTAATTTAAATTCATATAATTTATACAATTTATAACTTGTAAAATAGCAATACAATTATATTGTATATAAGGGAACAATGTATTTTTCTATGTATAGTGTACATAATATATAGAAAATATAGTATACAATAATGTAATTACGCATACATTCTACTTTTGAAAAAACCCGATTTTCCCGGGGAAAACTGGGTTTTTCATGAAAAAACCCGAAAAAACCCATGTGGGTTGGGTTTTTTCAGAAAAACCCGGGTTTTTGCGAACCCTGGTAACAATGCCAGTTTTTCCTTAGTGTTCAATACTTACTTATATCCCTGTAAGCGTTGGGTTGGGTTGATTTTTTGACGGCCAATTATCTACACGAGGGATATAGGCCCGGGGGAGTGCCCTCCGTGGGGGTCTTTCTAAGGGAACCTAATCCGTATTAACGCATGGAAGATCCACGGCTCGAAGAAAACCACGAAAACTCCGAACGATTGGGCCGACAAGCGCGATTGGGATCGAACCCAGCACCTCCCGTCTACCAGCTTCGAGAGCAGAACCTCTCGGCCACTGGTGCCCCCCCCCCCCCCCCCTGTAAGCGTTACTTTACATTATTTTAGCAAACGAAAACTTATTGTTGATATATATATATTTTAATATTATTGTTTGAAAATTATTTTAAAAACTATTTAAAAAAAAATCGAGGTACAGTTTTTATTGCATTTGAAAGTACTATTTTTTTCTACTCGACGGGGTAAAAATTTAAACTTTGCGATGCTTAGAAATTAATAAATTTGCAATAAAAGAAAAGGGAATTGCTCCAGGTCGTCGTATCACCGTCGATATGACGTTAACGTAACTGACGAACATGTTTTGCTTTATAATATTCATAGATCGGAATCAAAACTGTATTCTACAGAAAACATAATATTAACATAGCATTGTTTTTTTGGAAAAAGTATTTAAAAAACTCATCCAAATTTGAAAAATGCAAAAATATAGTACAAATAATTAATCATTGAAAATAATCCAAATGTTTAATTACCTCAATAATATTATTTGATTCTATAGATAATACAACTATATAACCGTTTTCTACTAATGATTTAGTAATATTGCCCTTGAAAACAAGTTACGAATCATTAGTTCCAGTTTTTTTCACAATTGTTCTCTGATTTTAAGTTCATTTGTAGTTTTTTCCTTTTGAATTAATGAATTTTCAATTTTGAGATCATAAATTTCGTGAAAAGGATTTGCTGATGCTGACAATGATTCATTATTTCTGGCCTTTTTTCATTGGTTAAATTGTTTTAGCTACAAATAGCTTTACAAAATATTTCAAATATTTATGATTTCCTACATATATATCTTTATTTATTTGTTCTTTTTATGCATTCGCCTTCCTGTTGATATTTTCCTTTCGCCAATTTGTAATGTTTTAATTTTTTAATACTTTATATATTAGTAATTGGGATCTAGGTTTTAAAATTTTCATTAATGATTAGTTAAATTAATAATAGTTGATCCAGATTTAATATGTATAATGTCTGTGTCATGTATTGATATTCAATTTATTAATTTTTACTAACCCCTTGAGGGGCACCGGTATATATTATATACCACCTACGATTAATAAAGTTTTGCACCAGGAAAATTCTATTAAATTTTACTTTTCTAACTTTGGTGGAAAAATCCGTAAAATTGCTTTTACTTATTTTGAAATAGATTTTTTCAAAGATTCCGGTGGGAATTCAACATTTCACAAACGTAATTGCTTGCCCCTCAAGGGGTTAAAAAAAGATGATGAATTGTAGTATTATATATATATATATACACACACAGAGATAAAATTGCAGACTTATCCATTGATATATATATATATTTTCTTTTTAAATCGTAGGGACCACCATGAAAATTAATTTTCAGGAATTATCTGCCGTACCTCTCAAGTGGAATCAAATTGCTTTGGTTATATCCCCAGACAATACCCCCCCCCCCCCCCCCCGATTTTCGGAAGAATTTAAAAGATATGAGACCTCTTAATTAAAAAAATTATACTTTTTTCCATGTTTACAAAAATTCTTTTAAATGAAGGGGCTGGGGAACCTTTAAAGCATGGGTGATTGCGAGTTCATGAAAAAATACCGGAAATTTTAGCGAGAAAAAGATTTCGCATGGAGAGAGAACATGAAATTTATTGCAGAGAGGTCCAAATCATTTCATTATGAAAAATATTACCTTTAATTATGTTAGAAATCATATGAAATTGATATTTTAGTCTTATTTTATTAATTTAACTATAAAAAAACCTGGAATTCCAGTAGTGAAAAATGAAATAAATACCTGATCTGAATTCAGATACATTACCTGAACACAATCACCCCTGCTTTAAAGGGAGAAAGAGATTAACTCGATTATTGATAACAATAAAAAAACAACAACAACAAAAAACAAAAACAACAACAAAAAAAAAACTTATAGTTGTAAAACTTTTTTTTTCAACTACACATCTTCATCTATACATCTACACCTACTCACCTACAACTGCGCATCTTATACTAGGGATGTAACGAATAGTTATTTGGCTAAATAGTCGAATACCGAACATTTCGCCAAATTCTAATAGATCGAATAACAACATTTTTTTAAAAGTATATACTGATAATATTTTTTCCCAAATTTTAAAATGGAAATAAACATAGATTAAAATTGATATTTTATTATTTGTATGTTTAAAAGTTTTAATAGTTTGATATATTTTCTATAAGAATATTTCAAGCACATTGATAATAATGATAAACAATAAGATTTTCACTAAATCTAAATTACTAATAGAATATTTTTCTTTTTAGACACTTGCACTTTTAATTCATATACATTTTAGCTGATATATGAACCTATTGTTAAATGTACTTTTTAAATTCATATTTTTTTACTTTTAATTTTTTTTATCAGTACAATAAATAAAGAACTTTTTGTATTTTATACTTAGATATATCAAACCGATTTCCAAATTGTAGTCAGGGTGGTAAGCTATTTTCATTAAAATAAAATACGAAGAATATTTTTTACTTCAAATCGAAGTTAATGAGCACCTAATATACTTCCTGGAAACTTCCTTGGTCAGGTAAATTGCAAGGAGTTTGTGTGTAAAAATTCACTCCGGATTTAAAACATGAAATATGATTACTATACACTTAGAATTGTTAAAAATTAAAGTTACGAAATTCATTACAGTTGCTACGCACACTGCTCAAACATGCAGCAAGCAAAATACTACTTTTATTTATATAACATCATTATTTGCACTTACTATTTAGAACTTAGCCCTAGAATGCGTAGTATAACTATTTGGCAACACTTTAAATTTCACTTTATACGTTGTTCAGTTCATAAAGTAGCATTTGACACATTTTTATTTTTCTCCTAAATTTTGGATAAAAGTTGACATGTGATTTTTTAAATATTTTTCTTGTTCAATATACAGTTATTACATAATATTTTTTTAGGAGGAGAGGAAGGTTGATTAAAACAAAGATCAAGCAGTGTATGGTTAAACAAACTACTAATACTCTAGATTAATTTTAACACAATTATTCTAATTGGTAAATAAATCATATTAGATGTAAATTTCCAACTGGGCGAAAAAATGTCCGGACCAGGATTCGAACCAGGGATCTCCTGGCTGAAGCCGCCAGTGCTCTACCATCTGAGCTATCCCGGACGAATCTGGTGGAACTTTTTCACCCATATAACCTTAATGATTACAGCATCTGGTCTGAAACCTGGTTCAGCTCAACAGAATAAATCACAGGTAATGGAACTCCAGAAATCGCTGGATGCGTAATTACACTAGATTAATTTTAACACAATTATTCTAATTGGTAAATAAATCATATTAGATGTAAATTTCCAACTGGGCAAAAAAATGTCCGAAGCAGAGATCTCCTGGCTGAAGCTACCAGTGCTCTACCATCTGAGCTATCCCGGACGAATCTGGTGGAACTTTTTCACCCACATAACCTTAATGATTACAGCATCTGGTCTGAAACCTGGTTCAGCTCAACAGAATAAATCACAAGTAATGGAACTCCAGAAATCGCTGGATGCGTAATTACACTAGATTAATTTGAACACAATTATTCTAATTGGTAAATAAATCATATTAGATGTAAATTTCCAACTGGGCGAAAAAATGTCCGGACCAGGATTCGAACCAGGGATCTCCTAGCGGATCGTCCAGGATAGCTCAGATGGTAGAGCACTGGGGGCTTCAGCCAGAAGATCCCTGGTTCGAATCCTGGTCCGGACATTTTTTCGCCCAGTTGGAAATTTATATCTAATACAATCTAATAATACAAGTTAAATTTAGATATAAGTTAAAGTTGAATTAATGTAAAGTGTTAGGACATTTTATTTAAAACACAATAACACTGAAATATAATTCTGCAATATTTCATATTAAATATATTTAAAGTTGCTCTTAAAAAAATTAACAACAATATTCCTGAACGGTACGATTTTTTCGGACACATTAACAAAGCCATTTTTATAAGCGCAAGAAATTTTCTGGAATTAATATTCAAATGTTTTAGAGTCATTTTTCATCTTTCCATAAATGTTACATCTACAAATTATTTCTCAAAAATAATTGTTCTTTAAAAATGGCTTAAATCTCCAATTTTGACGCCGCTTCCTAAAAAGATTCTTAGTTTTAAAAGTAAATAATGAGATGCAATTCGACTTAGCAGTATATGAACAAAATTATCTAAACATTTTTTGCATTTAAACATGAAAATTGTAAGATTGGCTAAGGAAGTAGTAAGTTTGGTTGGTTGATTTTTGACGGCCGATTATCAACTCGAGGGATATAGACCCAAGGGGGTCTTTCTAAGGGAACCTAACCCGTATTTACGCATGTAAAATCCAAGGTTTCGAAGAAAACCACGAAAACTCCGAAACGGTTAGCCCGACGGTCGCGATTGGGTTCGAACCCAGCACCTCCCGTCTACCAGCTTCGAGAGCAGAACCTCTCAGCCACTGGTGGGGTAGTAACAAGTTTGGATTTTTGAAAAACATTCTGAAAAGAAAAAGAAAAAACAACAACAACAACAAAACAAGCAGGAAGCTGGAATTTTGTTTTTTCAAAATTTAGTATGGCCATAGCACGTATTTTAATCTGACGCTGTCGACAAAATTAGAGATCCGATAGATGCGGTGTTTACGACTGGTGCGGCATTTCTTCCATAAAATACGGTACTTCAGTTGTCACCATTACAGAAATGGCCTTAAAAACTACAAAATCTCTCAGAAATAAATTCAGATGCAGTTTTCAAACAAATTGCAAGTACTTTTCCCCCCCTATACAGCAGTGTAAAAATTGAAAATGTGCGGTGTTTACAAGTAAAAAAAAAAATTGCAGTAGATTAGCAGTATTTTACCATACAATGATACACCTGCTTCATTTTATGGGTGGCTTATGGTTAGGTGTAACGTAATTTTTTAGTGACGAGACTTTAATTATTGTGTGAAAGAAATAGCTTATCGAAAGCTAATAAAAAATATTCCGAATTTATTCGGCTAAATATTAAACACTATTCGGCCAACTAAATACGGAATAGCGGCAGAATATTCGTTACATATACAGTCGGCTCTCGTTAATTCGAACTCGTCGGGACCACAAGAAATGTTCGAATTATCCAGAGTTCAAATTATGGAAAGTATGAGAGAAAACATGTTTAAAGGGGTACTATTACAAAGGAATTAATGTTATAGTATTTTTTTTTTAATTTCGGATGTTATCGTTAGAATGACTTAATATTATATTAAAAGATATAAATACATAAAATAATTAATAATATTAAAATAATATAAATAAAACAAAAATTAATAATACACTATAGAACAACGGCATTTAAAATTACATTTTAATTGTACTATAATTTTCTTACCTGAAATTAGATGAACATTTAAGAAATTATTTACACTTATTTATCATCTCTATGAAAAAAATTATCAATTGTTGTTTGCTTAGTCCTATTCATTTTTGACTTTTTAGCCAGTTTTTCTATTTGTAACAAACAGTTAAGTTCTTTGTCTGATGACGGCTGCATCAGGATAAATGTACGCAAACACTCAATTGATTGTGCAATTGACTTTTCTGTGGGTAAGGAAAGCACTTGGGACATAGTAGCAGAATCACCAGAATCCGATTCCATCTCCTCATTGCATTTTCGTGAATTGTTTCAACAATTTCTTCCACAGTTAAGGGTCCAGGTACTTCTAAACTATTGTCGGCTGCTACATACTCTGCGAACATAATATCGCATTGGAACTTTTAAGAAAAGTTTGGAAATTCTATTTCATCAAAAGGTCTGTCGTTTTCGTCATTTGCATTATAACCACTCTTTTTAGATGGATGGATAAATCCGGCATGTCGAAAGCATTTTTCTATTGTTTCAGGTTGTACGGCGTCCCACGCCGCATATAAATAGTTGATGGCAGTGAGTAATGTTATGTCGTAGCTTTCTTTAAGGTCAATCGAAAATAAAATTTTTGTTCTAGAATCCTTTTACGATAATGAGTTTTTAAATTTTGAATTATTCCTTGGTCCATCGGTTGCAGTTGTGCTGTAGTATTAGGGGGTAAATATTCAATCTTTATAGAGCTCAGTGTTGGTACTTTACAATGACTCTGCACATTGTCTAGCAGCAATAGAATTTTTCTGTATTCACGAGAAAATTTTTTATCCAGTTCTTTTAACCAACTGATGCAGATCTCACGCGTCATCCAGGCTTTGGCATTTGCCACATAATCAACAGGCAGTGTTTTAACTCCTTTGAAGCAACGTGGATTAGTTGATTTACCAATAACTAACAATTTTAACTTCTCACTTCCATCCATATTGGCATCTACCATCACAGTTATCCTGTCTTTTCTAAGTTTATCACTTGTGCACGTTTAACCTTTAAATGTTAAAGTCTTATTAGGAAGAAGTTTATAAAAAAACCCTGTTTCATCGGCATTAAACACGTCTTTCATTGCATAAGTAGAAATAAGTTCGGGTAGCTTTTCGCAGAATTCATTGCAAGCAGCGAGGTCTACAGCACCACTTTCACCACACACAGTTTTGTGTACGATGTTATTTCGCTGCTTAAAACGTGTCAGCCATCTTTCGCTGCAATTGAAATTTTTAATACCCATGAGTAGTGCAAGTTCTTTCGCTTTAGCTGCCAATATAGGTCCACTCAAAGGTACATTTCTTGCCAATGCATCTTTTGTCCATAACAGTAAAGCTTCCTCTAAATCCTCATGGGCTGCTGTTCTCATACGTTTTCGTCCTTTAGCAAATCTTTCCTTTTCCCATGATTTCAGGATGAATTCTTTATTTTTCAAGTAAGTAGACAGCGTATTCTTTTTTATTCCATATTCTGCAGCAATTTCTGTCTTAGATTGGCCACATCCTACCTTTTTAATAATTTCCACTTTGGCTTCTAGAGTTAACGATTTATAACTTCCACGTGGAGCCATATTTTAAAGAAACAAGACCTTTTACTTTCTCAAAAAACAATTTAGCAGTAAGTAAAACCATTGACTGAAAAATTCGATCCCCAGAGTGAAAGTAGAATGTAGTGATAAAACAGGTTTCCCCTATCTTTAACAGATGTCCACTCAGTGAATTTCTTGGAATGTCACTGGGTCAAATGCTACAGAAGGGATTAGGAAAAGCACAATGGAAGAAGGTGGCGGATGTGTCATTGATGGACAGACAGGGCGCACTAAGAAAGCGGATTTCAAATGCATGGAATTATTATACTAGTTCAGAACAATTCTGACAAAAATGAAAGAAAGAAAGTTATTTCAAGGATCTGAAATCCGTGAGAAAGTAAGGAAAAATGAAAAAATGGAATTCTCATTAGTTCGAATTAAACGAAGTCAAGAGAAAATGAGTTCGAATAAAGGAAAAGTTTTAACGTTATTTCTGCCATTGAAAATTTCGGGATTTCATGTTTAGTTCGAATTAAGCGAAGATTAGATTTATCCGATTTCGAATTAATGAGAGCCGACTGTACCTAATATATATCTACACATTTGACATTTATATAGCTATATATGTACGTGCAATGTGTATGTATACATCTACATCTATGTACTTATAAATTTCAAACTTCTATAAGCAATCGCAAATATATATATATATATATATATATATATATATATATATATATATATATATATATAATAATAATAATAATAAAATAAAACTAAATTATGCATTTTAATCAAAAAAATTTCTCTAATTTGAGAATTCTATAATTTTTTTGTAACAATGTTTTTCTAACACATTAAAACTAATAGACCATTCAGGGAAAAAAAAGAAAAAAAAAAGCAGAATGCTTAAAAAAAATTGCAACTCTTCAACAATGGCTGATATCAATAAGAAAGAAAAATGCCAATAATGGTGAAATAAGTGCTCAACACAATAGAATCTTCTAAAAGGAAATGAATATTTCAGGAAAAGAAAAACAAATAATCTACATTATCGGATACAGAACGAATTTAACCAGTGCTTCGAGCTGTTTAAAAATTAATTATATTATTCAAACACGATTTAGCAAGGAAACACAACCACTTTCAAAGAAAATATGCATAAAAAATGATCATTTTTGAAATATTTAAATATTATGCAAATCACACAAACAAGCACTTCCGTTAAAACCCTTTTTCAGATAATTGCGAATGCATACCGCAGAAACACTACAAAACAAACAAATTTCCACCCATTAGCAAAACAGTTAAAAGAGGAAACATTCTGCTGTTAACGACATGTTAATAAGCAAAAAATGATATATATATATATATATATATATATATATATATATATACACATTTCCTTTTTAACCAATTAAAAAAAAAAAATCGCATATTATGTTATATATTCCAACAATACCCACAAGTAAAATAATGGTAAAATACTTATCTTTTTTAACCCTTCGGGTCGCTAATAACCTAATAACGCAGCTAGTATTTTAATAATGATAATAAAAATAACAAGTCTTAGAAATACTGACAAATGTTAAAAAGTAAGAAATTAAAAGACTTTGGAGGGAGAAAAGCTTCATTACATATTAAAATAATCACAACCCGCAACCAAACGCACTTCAATCCGAAATATTTAAAGCGTAACCCGACCTGAATCCGAAGTGTAAGGAAGTTAACCCATATTTTAATACACTTATGGTAGTCTACAGTTAAATCTCTGATATTAATTTTATCTTTTATAAATGTAAATTAACAAATATAAAAATATTTAAATACGCAGTTAAATGCCCATACAGGGGATAATTTCGAACTCGGCACTGAGAAATTAAACCCTTTATGAAACATAATAAAAAATTATCCACGTTTTCAAGTTTATCTGGATCAGGTTTACATTAAAATTTAAAAAAAAAAAAAATAAAATAAATAAATAA
The DNA here is from genome assembly GCA_963932465.1 of Maratus speciosus. Taxonomy (NCBI): domain Eukaryota; kingdom Metazoa; phylum Arthropoda; class Arachnida; order Araneae; family Salticidae; genus Maratus; species Maratus speciosus. Next base: position 286,454,091 of record OZ010791.1, on the reverse strand, counting down.
ACAAAATGGCGCCTGTCCAGAGTTGGACTTGGACAACTTAACTTGGTAGATTCTCTTTTTTTCCACTTGTCTCGAGTTTAAATTCCTTATTCAAAACACGGCACAGGCTTCCTCTTTTTAAAAATTGATTAGACACAATAAACAACTAAAAACGGCGAACAAAAATAATTTATTCATCAAAAATAAGATAACTGTCTTCATTACAACATTACAGGTCAAGTTTTCTGGCAAAAAAAAGCTTTTTTTTTTTTTTTTTTTTTTTTTTACGAATTTTACTAAATCCAAGAATGGCTAATGAACAATTTGGTGGCTTTTGAAGTCAATTACTCTCGGGATATGCTCTTTATTAACAAATCCGAAAGAATATAGACTAGGAACAAAACTTAGAAAACGAATGTATAAATAAATATCTCCTTGGGCTGACTAAAAAAATATTGTATGTAGTACTTATTTTAAAGAGGAACAAAGGGATATTTAAACGTAGAAAAGTTACAGAACAAAAGTGTAGAGATTTCGGCTTACAAAAAGAAACAAAAAAAGTTTAAATTCCAGAAGAATACATATTAAAACACTAGGTTGAGCCGAAAAAACCTTTTTTTCGATTTTCAATGATGGGTAGTGCTGAAAAGTTGCCACTGGTGGCACTAAGTTCACACAAAAAATTTGAGATTTTTCGGACAATTCCTTCATTTACCGCAAATGGCTTGAAGATTCGCTCAAATGCTGATTTTTTAAACTTTTTTAGCAAAAATTAAAAAAATGTTAAATTTATAAGTTATTTTAGCTGAATTTACTTGAAACGTCATGTTTAGTGTACTAAATGTTTAAATAAGCTCTGATTATGTAGGGGCCATCCACAAATGATGTCACGCTTGGAGGGGGGGAGGGGATTCGTGAAATTGTGACAGTTTGTGACAAGGGGGTGGGAGGGGGTAAGAAGAAATGTGACATCACACATTTTGGTTAAAATAAAAGCATTGAAAATCGGCAGATTAAATTTTGAAGTTATTTTGAAATTAAAGTATTTTGTGTTTATAAAGTAGATTTAAAGCCAAATATATTAAATTCCATTTAAAATTCCAAAATACGACTGTTTTCAACTGCTCTTTCGTATTATTTTATTACTATTGTATATTATTTTTTATATATATGTATAAACCTTAACCTTATTTCATACAAATTAAGTACATGAATAATTTTTATTGTTATGCTCACAAATCTCATTAAAACATATAGTTAAAGTTTAAAAATAAAGTTTGAAATATGATCTATAACGTAGTGCTTTGTTTCTGAACTTCAAGTATATATGTTTATGTAATATAGCGTGACATGTGACAATGGGGGTGAGGGGTATGGTGTAGTGTGACACTTTGTGACAAGGGGGGGAGGGGGGCAAAAAATAGTGAAAAAAGTGTGACATCATTTATGGACCCCCCCCCCCCTTATTTAATAGTTATGAACATTTTGAATTATGTGGCTTTTATAGCTTTTTCGCGTATAAGGGAGCAAAAATTGCAGGAATTGCGACAATAGGGTATAAGGATCTCGTCATCGATAAAGACTTGGTCCGGAGGCAGAAAAAGAAATTTGAAAAGAAGATACAGGAGGAGGAAGATATTGGGGGAAGAAAAATTACAAGCATCTTCTTTGTTAGTAGAAAAAAAAATAACGATCTACATAAAAACAAGTAAGAAAAATCATGCGTTAAGCATAGATTATGAAACACTTTCCAACACTTCCTGAATGCTTTAACAAAACTTCGTTATTTAGGGAAATAAGGTATATGAGTGAACTAAGTAAACATTTTAGAAAACACATAAACCATTTGAAAAACTGATTTCAGCAGTTACCGTCCATAGCAAATATGTATTCCAATTCTTTTGAACAGCCCTATATTTGATCTGTAGGTTGATATATATACTATATAATGGAGAATTTTAGTTTAGCAAGAAAACACATAACAGGTTGAAATTTCTCTTTCAGCAATTTATACTAATAGATTTAAACATATTTGTATACTTTTGTAAAACTCTGCAGTTAACCTAATACCTTTATTATACGCCACTATTTAGCTAAAGTTTAATTCAAAGTAAAACACTCTTAAAACTACCGGAATCACATTTCCAGAAATTATCATTTATAGACGGCCATGTATCCAATTCTTTGCGCGACCCTGTATGTCATTTTATATATGTTTTACAAACATTTCTTAGTAAACCAAATGCGGTTCAGCGTAAAAATGCCTAACTCATTTAAAAATCACCTTTAAGCAATTTGCAATCATACCCAGTAACCATTACGAATTCTTTTGAGTAGCCCTGTATATCAATTACAGCATTTATACACACCATATACAATGCATAAATATAGTGAAACATAAAAGCACATAACATAATTAAAAATGCATTTCCAGCAATCATCGCTACTTTACAGTACTTCGGGTACAATATAGTATCTGAAATCTTTTGTGTGTCCCTGTAAATGCTCTGCATTTCGTATTATCCATGATATAAGTTATAGTAAACCTTAGCAACGTATATCTATTTCATTATACATGTAATAGTTTAACATAATTAAAATACGCCGGAAAAAAAATCCCTCCTCTTTTATATCATTATGTAAAGGAATTATTTTGTGCGGCCCTGTAAATGAATAATTATTTTTTGGGCCGCATATTGTACAGAAAATGCATATTTTAGTCAACTTGATAAATGCATATCTATTTTATTATGTTTGAAAGTATGTACCATCATTAAAAATTCTTTTAAACGATTTTTTCCCATAGGCCGTAATGTAACGGAAAACTTTTGACTGTCCCTGTAAATGAACTAAACATGCTACAAACTTCATTTGCAATAGGGTTCGTGCTATGGTAGAGGTCATTAACATCCAAAAATTTCAGAACGATCCGAGTATATTTACGGGAGTTAGAGCGCGTACAGACGGCCAGACAAACCGAAGTCAAACACTTTTCAACTTTGTTGGAAAGTGTTAAAAAGAGGGGTACTAGCAACACCGCCGACGGAAAGACGAAACAAATATCACCATGTTGTCTGAACGTGGTTTGGAATATTTGGGTCACTTGATACCTCCTTCTGGTCATTGCGGAGAAATAGCAAAATCATTATATAATTTTCTAAGATAGAATAAAGTCTGCTTAGGAAAAAAATCAAAAAGATTTTGATATGTATTCTTGATACGAACGAGCTTCCATTCTGACAGCGACATCAACTGTGTAAACTAGATGGTAGAACCAATTGGCCTAAGACCTTCACCAACTGAAGCGGAACTAGATTAATAGAATACTCAAATCTTCAGCCTTTTGCATTTCTGATGTCTATGAAACAGGAATAGGCTCGTAGAAATGGACACGTACATTTTCGTACGCCATTAGTGATATGTGCTTCGTATTTCTCACGACGGTGCCGCTTGTTCCCTTTTTTCTATGAAGATGTGTTATTATTTCTACCATCAAAAAATATGGTTGTAATTTTTCATCTTCCAAGATATTTCTCCTCCTGCATCTTCTTTTCAAGTTTCTTTTTCTGTCTTCTGACCAAGTCTTTATCCCAGTAGCAGAAATTTATGGTTGTGTCTGCGACAGCAATTTAGTGGGATGAAAATTGTCTGCGGGAGTAGCGTGTTACATTTTCTTATGTACAAACATTATGAGTGTTAAAAAAAACAGCGTTCTTACTGATTAATACCAGGGGTGATTCTGAGTAAAAAAAAAGAAGAAAAAATTCTGAAATTTACAGCAAAATTTCCGAAAAGTTACAACAGAGGGGGGGGGGGGGGGGGGGGGGGGGGGAGCGAAAATCCACTACAGGCACTAATTATGTGTTTTTCTTACGCACTTTTGATGAAATTTGGGTTTTTTCGCGATCTTTTGACGAAATTTGCCGTTTTTTCGCGATCTTTTGACGAAATCTGCTGTTTTTTCGCGATCTTTTGCGATATCTGCTGTTTTTTGCGATCTTATGAGGAAATTCCTCTTTTTTTCGCGATCTTTTGACGAAATTCGCCGTTTTTTCGCGATCATTTGACAAAAATGAGCTTTTTTCGCGATCCTTTACGAACTTGATGTTTTTTCCTCGATTCTTTGACGAACTTCGTGTTTTTTCTGCGATTCTGTGACAGAAATTTGCGTTCTTTCGGCACCTCTGGGACGAAATTCACGTTTTCCCTGGGATCTTTTGACGAAATTCGCGTTTTTACAGCGATCCTTTGGCAGAAATTTGCACTTTTTGCGATTTTTTGACGAAATTCCGCAAATTTAATTCCGATCTTTTGACATAAATTTTCCTTTTTACGCAATCCTTTGACAGTAATCTGAGTTTTTCGTGATCCTTTGACAGAAATTTGCGTTTTTTCGCGATCGTTTTACAAAAATTTGCATTTTTTCCGCGATTTTGTGACAGAAATTTGCGTTTTTTTGCGCCCCTGGAACGAAATCCACGTTTTTTCGGGATTATTGGATAAAATTCAAGTTTGTACAGTGATCTTTTGGCAGAAATTTACGCTTTTCGAGATCTTCTGACGAAATTCCTCCTTCTTTCCGCAATCCTTTGACATAAATTTGCGTTTGTTCGCGATTTTTTGACATAAATTTTGTGTTTTTTCGCGATCGTTTGACTAAATTTGCGTTTTTCCCACAATCGTTTGTCTAAATTCGCGTTCTTTCCGCGATCCTTTTACTAAATTCGCATTCTTTCTGCGATCCTTTGACGAAATCCGTGTTTTTTCTGCGATCCTGTGACAGAAATTTGCATTTTTTTCTACAACCCTGGGACGAGATTCATGTTTTTTTTCCGGTCTCTTTTGACGAAATTCGCGTTTTTATAGCGACCCTTTGGCTATAAATTACCGATTTTTTATGCGAACGATTGCCGAAATTGATATTTTTCGGCGACCATTTGTCGAATTCGCGATGTTTTTTTGTCAGAATTTTCGTTCTTTTTTTTTTTTTTTTTTTAATTTTAAGGAAATACTTTTTTTTTTTTTTTCAAGTTGGCAAATTTATCTGCAAGGTCCAAAATAAATCTGCGACGCACGTTGCGCGTCTCGAACTTTCTGCTACCGGGGTCTTTATCGATGACGAGATCCTTATTCTCGGTTGTCTCAATTCCTGCATCCTGAAACACAGATGAAGCTCTTAACGCAATTTACTTATATGATAGTATACCAGTTCGAAATCCGGAGAATGCTGTGTGAGAAAGGGATATGCGTTTGGGAGTGTCTGCTTTTGAAGGCAATGGTTCAAATTCTGATTCAGACGAACTGCCTGCTTCAAAGTTCCCACTTTTTGAATCTTCTGACAATAGGTGTATTTTATAGCAGAAAAATATTTAACATCACATCTCGGAATTACTCCCATCTCCTATTCCCTCCCTCATCCTCATGATGACTGATTGCGTTTTCATTGGTTTCTACTCCACATTCTCCTCTCCTTCTAGAATTGCTGTTACGATATGCTGTGGTCCGGCATTCAAATATGTGACCCTGAACGCTTCGAAAAACCCAAGGAAGAGCGAGGAACATAATAAAGACAAAAGAGAGAAACCGACGAACGAACCAAATAATACTTACAATTTTTGCTCAGTTTTACGCGAAAAGGCTAAATCGCCTGATTCAAAATACACATAACTAATAAATAATAGATAATGAGAGCTTATTTAAACATTTCGTACATTAAACATGACATTTCAAGTAAATTCAGCGAAAATAAATTAAACATTTTTTTAAATTTTGCTTAAAAAGTTAAAAAATCAGCATTTGAGAGAAACTTCAAGCCATTTGCGGCAAATGAAGGAATTGCCCGAAAAATCTCAATTTTTTCTGTAAACTTAGTGCAACCAGTGGCAACTTTTCCGCACTACCCATCATCGAAAATAAAAAAAAAGTTTTTTTCGGCCCACCCTATTAAACACGTTCTAAAACATGAAAACATTTGACGAAAAAAAACGACAATGCATAACTATAGTTTTTTCACCAGAAAAATATTTATGACTATCTTTTAAAAAATCGGGTTAACCCGAACCCGACTCACAAGAGTCAAAACTGAACTCTCCGAACAATTAAAGTCGATTCGACCCGAACCAAACCTGATAAAAAAAAAACTTAGCATTAGTTCGATCCGACTCGCGGCTCGGATCGGATTGAATCGGGTTCCCCGCCCCGATTATTCTATTTTCTAGCAGAAAAACTGTTTTTGGCAGTGTGCTCTACCACCTCATAAAGTTTATAACCTTCGTACTAAAACACTGTGTATTGTATAGCATGGAATTTGAAATCTATAGTTCCTTATTCTATGGCATATAGAATGAACGCACAGCGCCAGGGGCCCGATTAACCTCTGAAGCTATGGCAAGCACAGTGTCAACCGCTTTCTTTCGAGAAGAGTTTTCTAAATTCGATATATCCGCAAACTCACTAATGCTACAGAGATTATTCCAAACAGTGACTCAGTTGAGTTCACATATACGAGGGTGGTTCAATAATTATTGTCCCGAGTGTGTACAAAATATTTGTACTGTGGTGGTTGATGTGAAATATTGAAGCCTAATGTCTTAGATGCCTATATGCTCAATATCAGAACTGTAGCTGCTATATTAAAATTTTTTTTCGTTTTTGGTGTGAGAGGTCGCACCTAGTTTGAATGGGGGGGGGGGGGGGTGACGGTGAATGAGACGTGGCTACTGTCGTTTGGACTCGGGATCATAATGATGCAGCCATGCCTCATCCACTGTCACATATCTATCACAGAACTGCTTCAGGTCTGGCCCATAAGCTCCAAACCAGCCTTTCCTCCCAACCCCCCCCCCCCCCCAACCACCACTTTCAAGCTATGTGCTACCTCTCACACCTAAAACAAAACAAAATATGTTAATATAGTACCTACGGTTCTGAAATTGAGCATATAGGCATCTAAGACATTAGGCTTCAAAATTCCACATCAACCATCGCAGTACAAATATTTTACACACACTCGAGACAATAATTATTGAACCACCCTCGTATTTCATTAACGGACTTTTTTTTTTTCTCCAAGTCCCCCCATTTATATATACACAAAAATTGGACACAATCAAGAAAAATATGCAAAAAGGATTTTGTATAGTATTAGCATAAAATAATGCACGTAGGATAAAAGGTGGAATTCAGCATGTGTGCACAACATAAAATATCAATATTTTGAAATACTTCTTTCAATTCTGGCAATAGTTTAAATTAATATTTTATGTTGTGCATACAAGCCAAATTCAATATATAGAATAAACATACATCTAAAATAATGGACAAACTGAAGAATTGCGATCATGTGGTTAAAACTGATCTATTACGTGAAAAAATAATTTGTTATGAAAGGTATTTTTATTAAATAATATTATATATATATAAAAGAGTTACTAATTTGAAAAGAAATTACATAGAATTTTGGAATGGAATTAATTCAATGAACAATTTGGAGACCTCTGGTTATCTCTATTTTGAGCCCCTTCAAAATTTTCTAAAGGAAGCACGTGCTTCTGGTACCTATTCGGTAATCAGGGCTGCATAGTGTCCACTACGGCTATGGGTGAGGGCAAAGGAGCACATAACCCTCTGAATTTTTTCAGAAAGAGCATTCATTGCCCGTCTTGAAAATATAGAATAAATAATGTGAGATCTGTCCATTTATCTCTTCGGCTGACTTTCAATGATGTGACCTCCATGATAAGATTAGCGTCCCCTCCCCCCTTCCTCCATACTTAGATACCTACCTTGCATATCTTAAATACATTCAGAGGTTTTTTAACACTTTGGGGGAATTGCGGGGATAAAAAACCTCTGAATGTATTTAAGATATGCAAGGTAGGTATCTAAGTATGGAACAATGGTAATTTTAAAATTAGATAGTATTTATTAATCTTAAGCACTGTAGCGCATAAAAAAATTGTCAAGAAGGCAGTATTTTTTCTTTTTTTAAATCATTGCATTTATTTACCATTAAAGAATTTCATGTTATGCATTTATTTTACTTCAAAAGCAACAGGTCAACACGGATATTCATTGATACATAAGTAAATATGGAGAAATATTTATAAATCAAAACAGGCAGGTGTATGTAATGCATCGAATTTTGTTGCGCTTTCTCCCTACTTTTCTGAATGGGAAATCAAGACATCTCTTCATCTCTCTCCGCTCACACATTCGTACAACCTCCAAAGCCTCAACAAGTTGTTCACCCCGCTTATTCAAGGTCGTCGCGTCACATGACCTTGACTGAAGCCACGTAAACTCATGTGCATGTCATAATAGACGGGGCTCATATAACATTTCATAACATGAAATTGGATACCACGAAATGATTATTATGAAAAATAAGAGAATTAAATTGAAGATTGTTACATGAAAAGCGAAACTGAAAATTCAAATGACCGCGTGAATTGTATAGCCAATGTGAAGGAATACAGAAATAACATAGGGTGTTATGCAAGCGAGTGTAAAATTTCCACACCAAGAATCGAACCCAGGACACCTGGTTTATCGTGTCAACACTCTACAAAATGAGCTATCCTCTGGCCGGCATTCAAACTGTTGTCATTATCACCCAGTCTTCAATGCTTATTACTAATGGAATTTATTTGGTCTGTGGTGTTACTTCAATTGTGAGCAGCAGACTAGCAGACATTTGGAAACTGTGTATCCTAGTATTTTATATACTGTATTTCCGGTGTGTAAGTCGGCTTTTTAAACAACCAAAATGCAAATAAAACTCCGGTGTCGATTTATACACCGGATATAAACTCAAACATATGACGATTGCGGTTAGTACTTATAGATACTAACGAAATAGCGAGTTACGAAATAAGCTTCGATCTTTTCTGTACAATTATGACCCACGAAATTTATCATTTACAACATAGTTTGCACAATAATTAAAAGTTAATATTGTTATTTTCTATACTTATTCTTATAAAACATTAATTTATTTTTAGAAAAATAATTGCTTTCAGAAAAACCAGTGGGGAACACTCAACCCATAGTGGTTAACATACTAGCCGTAAAATGAGAAGCTTGGGCCAATGCAAAGTTCAATTTCAGCTCGATATGGGCGAGATAAATGTGAAAGTTTTCAGGGTTTTCCTTGTACAAGAACGATAATTCTGGTCACTTTTCCTTTAAAAGGTTTCCTCGAAAGCACCCCTTCTATCGCAATATGACCCAAACTGACCGATGCTTAACAAAATACCTACATCCCAGAACAATAATTGCAGTATATTGTTTTTCTTTTAGTGGTTTTTTACACTTTTCTGACGACGTTATTTTCTCAAAAGTAGTTTTTTCGTGAGTAAATTAAGGGATCGACTTATACACAGATAATACATCCAAAATCCGCCATTTCAGGGTTTAAAATGTAGGGTCGACCTATACACGTTAATCCATTTTCTATGTAATTTATTTCGAAAACAGGAAATCATTAACAAAATTACAAACTCTCAAATGCAATAGCATGACACGAACTCGAACTGGTAAAAAGTTATATCCTATATGCAAAAAATATGTTAGATAATTCTAACTACAGTTGAAAGCTACAGTTTTGTGTATTTGTATAAGTTAAATGTATTTTATAAAAGAGACTGGTTCTGTATGATTTAGAATAAGAATGGAACAATTTTAAATGTTGTTATTGTTTTTGTTCAAGAAAATACCTTTTTTTTTTTTTTTTCAATTATAAAATTTTAATTATACCTTGTTTTAAAACCTGCATACATATACAGGATGTTCCAAAATTCGACCGACAAATTAAGAGGGGTGATAGAAGGCAGATAGTTCAAGAGGATGAAAAATTACCATAGAATATGGGATCGCAAACCATTTATTTAGTCACGAATACAGCGAGCTTCATCCTAATTCAACTTGCGTTGACGGTAATAATTTTGAGAAAAATCAAAACATTACAATGAAAATGCAACGATATTTACCTTATTTTGTGTGAAATGTTATAACATCGCGAAAAGTTCTAGAAAAACAGGGTGCTCAAGCAATCGATGATACAATATGAACCGGCAATCGCAGCCCAAAATGTGGAACAAGTGCATACTGCCTGGCGCGCATAATGGAAACTGTTACCACTGTTTTCGATATTGTCACATATTTACAACAAAAGTGAGAACGTTTGTTAAAAGTTTTATTATACCGTATTTTATGGAAGAAACGCCGCACCCGTCGTAAGCGCCGCACTCCTCAAAATCGGTCTAAATAAGCTTAAAAATATCGTAAACGCCGCACCTGCGGGAACGCTTCTTTTGTCGACAATGTCTCATTGACCTAACTTTAATCAATGTTTTCTGAACAGTGTAGTGTGCCTCATTTTTAATAATTTAGGATTCTAAAATTTTATTTAAACTATTTAAATCAGGTTATGTAATTTCTTTAATTAAGGAGACGTCAATTGTCATTAAAACAATCCAGAGCACGGGACGCGGACCCTCTCCTTAGGCGCACAACATTTTTTTAAGTGGCCGTCGCAACTTAGCACGCTTTTTACGTCGCATGCACTTTAGCCCTTTTTTAGCTTCTACTCGAAACTTTCAAACTCTGAGTTGTCAATATCCGAGTGGAAGAGTAGTAAATTTTCTTTGTCCACCTGTATGATTCAGTATCATAATCCGAAATGTCACAGTTTTTTATAATCGGTAAAGTGAGAAAGTTTCGCGTTCTTGAGCAGGGGACTTGAGTCTTATAATAATATATTCATGGGATTAATGAATTTTTATTTTAGCCCATTTTACGCGCGCGAAAAAAAAAAAAAAATCGTAAACGCCGCACATGGTGTAACCGCTGCACTTGACAAAAAAATAACTTTCAAACTCGTAAACGCCGCGGCGTTTCTTCCATAAAATACGGTAATATACTTCAGTTTTCTGAAAGTTATTGCCGTCAATACAAATAGAATTAGGGCAGAACACCGTATATTAGGTAGCTTTCTTTACAAAAAAGCTACCTATTGCAGCCGTTCGGAGGAAAGCGATTTCAAAAAATTTTGGTATATTTTCATCGATCATGACCCCCAGACCCCGAAACCACCCTCCGTTCAAAATTGATATATATATATATATATATATATATAGTTAAAAAATTCCAAAAGTTATTTCAAGCATTATCACAATCTGTAAACTTTAATTGAAGCACAAAATTAACTTAACCAAACCAAATAAGAACTATAATTTAACTTAATAAACAAACTTAAAGAAACACAACTTAACCAACTCTAACTTAAACAAAACAACCATAAGAAACAAGGCAAATAACTAATTAAACATGGAGACAGGTCTGTGTGGCTATATATATATATATATATCTGACCTATGTCACACTGTAACTCCCGTCATTATGAACCGATTTCGATGTAATTCGGTGTGTGCATAGTACATACCAATGTCTCGACCGAGTTCGTTGGCCAGCTTCATCCGCCGTTTTGTTTCAAAATGGCGGCCATTTAAAATTTTTAAAAAAATTTAAAATTTGAAATGTTGTACCAAAAAATTGAAAATGGAAAAATATTTTTTTTCTTATGTATTTTACCTTTATACAAAGATTCCGGAGCAGTTTTGGTTTCGTCTATATCTTAAAAAATGGCTGAGTTATAGCATTTTGAATTTCTAGCGTGGCTGACATTTTGAAACGTCCTGAATTTTGTCACGCGATAAAAGGCGTATTTATGAACCGATTTGGATGTAATTCGGTGTGTACATAGTACATACCAATCTCTCGACCGAGTTCGTTGGACAGCTTCATCCGCCATTTTGTTTCAAAATGGCGGCCATTTAAAAAATTTTTAAAAATTTAAAATTTGAAATGTTGTACCAAAAAATTGAAAATGGAAAAACATTTTTTTCTTATGTATTTGACCTTTATACAAAGTTTCCGGAGCAGTTTTTGTTTCGTCTATATCTTAAAAAATGGCTGAGTTATAGCATTTTGAATTTCTAGCGTGGCTGACATTTTGAAACGTACTGAATTTTGTCACGCGATAAAAGGCGTATTTATGAACCGATTTGGATGTAACTTCGTTTATACATAGTACATACCAATGTCTAGACCGGGTTCGTTGGCCAGCTTCACCCGCCATCTTGTTTAAAAATGGCGGCCATTTAAATTTTTAAGAAAAATTTAAATTTGAAATGTGGTACCAAAAATTGAAAATTGAAAAAATATTTTCTTCTTATGTGTTTGACCTTGATAAAAAGATTCGGGAGCAGTTTTTGTTTCGTCTATATCTTAAGAAATGGCTGAGTTATAGCATTTTGAATTTCTAGCGTGGCTGACATTTTGAAACGTCCTGATTTTTCTCACGTAATAACAGGCGTATTTATGAACCGACTTGGATGTACCTTGGTGTGTACATAGTACATACAAATATCTCGACCGAGTTCGTTGGCCAGCTTCATCCACCATCTTGTTTCAAAATGGCGGCCATTTAAAAAAATAAAAAAATTTAAATGAGATACCAAAAAATTGGAAAATGAAAAAGATTTTTTTTTGTATGTGTTTGACCTTAATACAAAGATTCCGGAACAGTTTTTCTTTCGTCTATATCTAAAAAAAAAAAATGGCTGAGTAATAGCATTTTGAATTTCTCTTGTGGCTGACATTTTAAAACGACCTGATTTTTGTCAAGCGATAACAGGCGTATTTATGAACCTATTTGGATGTAACTTGGTCTGTACACAGTACATACCAATGTCTCGACCGAGTTCGTTGGCCAGCTTCATTCGCCATCTTGTTTCAAAAGGGTTGCCATTAAAAAAAATTAAATTTAAAATTCAAAATGAGGTATTAAAAAATTGGAAAATGAAAAAGATTTTTTTTATGTGTTTGGCCTTGATACAAAGTTTCCGGAGCAGTTTTTGTTTCTGAAAATTTGTTCTTTTGTTGATATCTTAAAAAATGGTTGATTTATAGCACTTTAAATTTCTAGCCTGGCTAACATTTTGAAACGATCTTGTATTTGTCACGCGATAACACACGTATTCGCCTATTTCGATGTAAGAAGGCATGTGGATAGTATACATCAACACCTCGACCAAGTTCGCTGGCCAGATTCATTAGCCATCTTGTTTCAAAATGGAGGCCATTAAATTAAAAAATATATATATATTTAAAGTGAGGTGCAAAAAAATTAGAAATTGAAAAAGATTTCTTTCTTAAGTATTTGATCTTGATATAAGGATTCAGGAGCATTTTTTGTTTGTCTTTACCTTAAAAAATGGCTCAGATATAGCAGTTTCAATTTCTATTGTGGGTGACATTTTGAAAAATCTGATTTTTTGCATGCGACAGCACTCCTATTCCGATGTGAATGAGCATGTGCACAGCAATTACTAAGGTCTCGACCAAGTTCACTGCTTAGCCTCATCCACCATGTTGTCTTAAAATGACAGGCACTTTAAGAAATTGCCGAATTTGGCAGCCAAATATAAGTTACTTTAAAGAAAAGCAGCTTGGATAAAGCTGACTAATTTCGCGAAATTCTCATTCATTATATTGATAAAAATTAGTATTGAATCTCCTATATTCGGTTTCCACTAAATTGAGCTTCGTGTGTTTGCATGATATAAGTTGGCTTTTTTAAAATAAGGATTATGAAAGCTACCTCTTCCTCCCGGCACTGGCCGGAAGGACTTTTTTTCATTACGTACCATGTTCTACGGCAATTGTTTATCCTCTTGATGCCTTCTATCACCCCTCTTAATTTGTCGGTCGAATTTTGGGACACCCTATATATAAAGTTAGTTATTATATATTACAGAATTATTTTACTCGTCTCTAAAATTGAAAGTGAAAAATTTCAATTTGAAGTTCCTTGAGAGACGGCATCCTTAGAGAAATTTTATTTGGTTCGTACCGCTTTTCTTAAGCAGTTCCCCCTTTACTGGTAAAATAACAAAAATTACTATAATTAAAAGAGAAAAATATTACATTTATTTATTAATGATGCCAAAAACAAATTCCACATGCTCTTTTTGACGATGCATATATGCATCACAAGTCCCGTAAGGGTTAAAGCATTACTTTTTCTTTCTCGTGCATAATCATTGAAACAATGTTTACATTATTTAAACAAGAAAGAAAAAGTCATGCGTCAAACATAGATTATGATACAATTTCCAACACATTCAGAATAATGTAACAAAAATATACCGTTTAATAAGTTAACATATGACGTCTAATTCAACGATGTTGAAACGCATAACACATTTGAAAACCCAATTTCAGCTGTGCTCATCATCTACAATTGGAAAATTATCCAAATTCTATGAGCAGCCCTGTATATGATATATAGATTTGTATCTATTAACTACATGCATGCCAAAATTTAGTTCAGTTAAGAAATACATTATACCTGAGTTGAAAAATCCCCTTCAGTAATTTCTGCTAATAAGGAGAATGGTGCGTGAATTCTTTTGCGCAGCCCTGTATATGAGTAGAATTTATATGAAACGAGTAATATGCACAAAGTTATTTAAATTTTAAAGTGCGTACCGAATTTTAAAACGCAATCCCAGCAATTATTACTCAAAGAGAGTACTGTAACCGGTTTCCTTTGTGTGTCCCTGTAAATGAACGACAATTGCTATGAGTGCCCTACTCTATCGTAATCATCTTGCAGTGAAATTCAGTGATTTTTATCAGTTTCAATACATTTCGGATAGCGTAATCTCATTAAAATACTCTGCAAACGATTTTCCCCCATATTCCATAATATAATGGAATCCTTTAGTGCCCCTGTAAATGAACTATTAATCCTGCATATTTCATATACAATACCAAACATGCTTTGGTGACTCTAAATAGTTTATCAATTGCATGAGAATCGGAGTATATAAAACTTTCAAATTAGAATTAAAGAATTACCTATAAAAAGCAGGAACTTATTGAAACTTACGTCATAAAAACTATATTTACACGTGAATTTTAAAAGAGAAAGGATATTGTAAAATAATAAATTCATTAACATGCGTTAGAAGTCTTAAATAGGATAAATTACGTCACATTACACTTATTACGCAAAATGAACAAAAAATAACATTGCAAAACAGTTTAAATTTAAAAATTGGGCGAGACATTTATTTGATATTTTAGATAATCTTTCCAGGACAGCACAAATAATATTTCATTTCTAACAAAAGTATTTTCACGTGAATATTAAAAAGAGAAAGGAAAGTTTGGTGAAAATTACGTCAGATTAAAAACGTATTTAAAAGAACTTTCTTTTCGCTTTGTTAAAAAATACCGGGAGACAAAGACTCTGTTTACTTAATTCAGTTTATATTACCTTATTTTGAAATGTTTAACTGATTTTATTTAATCAAGGACGAAAACAGCAATTGTATCTTTTAACAGCAGCTGATTTTTCCTTAAAATTCCCCCAATCAAAGAGAAATGAATAGAAACCCGTTTATAGGGAGATCGCCACTGTTTTTTAAATTATAATTCAATCTTTCAAAATCTTTTTAAAGCCGATCAAATTAGCGTGCTTTTAGAGACTGCGGTGTCTGAACGGGGGTTGGCGAGCGTAGCTCGTAGGGGACCGAGCCCCCTAGTATTATATATATATATGAAAATCTTGATTTATCAAGTATTTAAAAAGGCTCTTTACCTTCTAAAAACATGTGTTAGATTTTTGGAATGTGGCTTATACACCAGAAAACAATTTAACGCATGAAAATAAAACAAACATTGACGCAAATGGTTATGGGAAGAAATTTTACACAGTTAATGTTAACTATTTATTTCTAAATTTTAAGAACGACAAACAATTTTCTTGACACATAACAAGTTATTTTCTTTGTTTGTATGCTCATCTTATATGTTTCTTTCTTTTCTTTTTTTTTTTTTTTAACATTCTTTTTTGAAATTTCTAACTTTTATTTTTAGAAATAAATTTGTAATTAATACATTTTGCATTTCATTAGTAATCGCTTACAAGTTTTAAAAAAGACATGATCATGCGTGAAGTTAGATTCTGAAACACGTAATTTGCTTAGGGGTCCATATACAAATCAAAACCAAACTTCTTTTTTTTCCAATGGCAACACGCAATTTTGACAATATATTTTTAAATCTTCGGTCCAAACTATGCCTAGAAACGAAATTTCGAGTAATTTGGATGATAAGTTTTTGAATTATAAACATTCAAAATTTAGAGCTTTTAAGTCAAATTGCATTTTCATATTTTTATTAATATGTCCTGAAATTGCAACCCTAATGTGGTAATTTTTTTATTTGGTTATAATTTAAAAACCCAAACATAAATACATTGAATTTGTAATTTTACAAAATGTATAATATGAAATATAAAATTAATATTCGAAAAAAATATTAATTACAACCTACAATTTTTTTGATAGATTTATATTTATTATGTCCTGCCTTATGCGAATTCTCAATTTAAAATTTTTCTTCCAAGTAGTTTTCGAATTATGAGTGAAAAGCGTCAACACGATGGTTTAAGAGGCCGTGTATGATGTGGAGAAAAGCATAATTTGAAAAAAAAATATATTTTACTCATTTTATTGAAACATTTGAGCTGGCAATAGTCGAAACATATTAAGCGATTAAAATGTTCATATCTGCAAGAAATAATACATTAATAGAAGAGACTTAGTCATTCTGTATCATTTCAACAATCAAGTACCAAACTTCAATTTGGATACAGCCCCTAATTATATTATTTTAAAATAATTTCTCGGAAACTAATGATATGAATTTCCTGAAATTTTGGATTTAGACTAATTGAAGGGTGTAGAATCTATTTATGGCGTCAAACTTGGGTATTGCTATTGGAAAAAAAAAAGTTTGGGTTCGTTTTGATATGTAGATGGATCCTAAACAAAAGTTATATACATGATTTAAAAGTAGGCTTTATTTCCAATCGCTTGGTACCGGTAACTTTCTTCTACAATAATTTGTTGCAGAATTAGTAGGGGTGTTTACTTTTTTTTTTCCCCCACGACTGTACATATTCTACATATATGCTACAATTAGTAAACACATAATAGATTGAAAATCCCCCTTTACAATTCTAAACAATAGACGGAAATATACGTGAATTTTTTTGTACAGCCCTATATATTATCTACAGAATTTTATACACGCCACATATTAAGCTAAAATATAATTCAGGCTAAACACGCTTAAAATTACTGAAATCACCCCTCCTGAAATTATCATCCACACGCGGCAAAGTATCCAGTTCTTTGCATGGCCTTGTATACAGGGTTTGCCCAAGTGGGCCCGAGTCCACTTGAAAAAACCCATTATGAGTTTTTTCAAATTTTCTTGTGCTTTCAGAACTGTGTCATTATTTAATCTAAGTAAAACAAAGAACATTATTTTTACAAGAGTTTATTAAAAGTATTTTTTTTAATTAAAGAATTTTTTAATTAATCAACTCTTGATTAAATTTATTAAAGTGTTAGAGAATGCAAAGATAACTGCCAATTTAAATATATTTCAAAAGAACCAAATTTAAAGGAATTTCTAAGCAGAGATAAAATGACCAAAAAAGAAATTAGCTGAAAAGAAGGAGGATTTTCATGGATGTAATCTAAAATGCATCCAAAGGCTTTAAATTTTAAGGCTGTTCTTAACTGCTCTGCTCAACAAGCGCAAAACGTTTTGACACATTTACAAATTCATTTTTTAACGGAAATGTATAAAATTGGGAAGCCTGTCCATGTAAGCGATTTGGAATTGAACTATTTTTTTCCATTTTTTGATCAAACAATTACCTATTGAGTTATACGCGAATTTGACCATGTGACAAAAGCGTATTTCGCCCGCTCTTCAGTGCCTTTTCTCCCTTCGCGCGGAAATTCAGTTCAAAACGCCCACTTTGGCACTATTTTCTGAAAGATCTATTGCGTTTGCAAAAAGATGGAAAAAACAGCTCAATTACATAGTTTCTGAAGAACAACACCAGCTAGTTCCATGCATTTTCGAACAAAAATAAATTAAAACTTATGTCAGAAAGGTGACCTTTTGGATTTGAGAACACCCTTAATTCATGCCTAAATATGGCACTTGAACACCATCCTGATTATTTGCCAGGTGTTATAGCTTTTAAAATAAATGATCCAATTTATTATCCTGCTTCAATGTTCAATGAAAGTATACAGAAGTTTTCAACAAAAAAATGGTGGCAGATTATGGCAAAAAAGAGGGAAGAAGATAAGTTTCCTCCTGGATTTTGTCAGTTTTTCTTTTCTTTACATTCAGCACCAGCTACCTCTGCTTCAATCTAACAATACTTTTCTACATTTGATCTGATTTGGAGCAAATTGCGTAATCATTTAGGAGTTGATAAAGCAGCAAAGTTAGTAAAAGTGTATCGCCATTTGCGATCTAAATTTACAGATACCACTGACACTGACTACTATTTCTATGACAATCTAATTTAACATTTAATGCTATTGCAATATATATGTGGCAAATTTTGCTAAAATTTTCAAAAATATAAATCCCATTTCTTTCAAAAAAGTTTTCAAGTGATTTCTGATTTGAAGTGAGTTAAAGAAACTATATTAATTTAGCATGTTTAACTTAAGGTAAGAATTATATTTAAAAAAATACAGTTGTAGTTGTCTTAATATCGTCTTAATGCAGCAAACTAGTCCCATGAGATACAAATGTACCTTTTAAATTAACTTAATTTTATATATGTATATTTTTTTGTTAATTCATAATTAATGTAAAATTATACCCAGATTTCACTGATAAATGAAGAAGTAGATATTATGTATATGAAAATTAGACTTTTAAAGTGTTCTCCAAAAAAACTGAATAAAGTCCGAAAAAACCCGGGTTTGGGGCACAGTGGGCTGGGTTTTTTCAAAAGAAAAAAAAAAAAAAAAAGAACCCCCCCCTTTTTTTTTTTTCAAACCCCGCTTGTATATGATTTTATTTATATTTCAGAAACATCTTTTAGTATACTAAATATAGTTCAGCTTGAAAATACATAACTCAATTAAAAACCGCCTTTAAGAAATCCACTCTCATACTCAGTACTGTTTACGAAATTCTTTTATGTAGCTCTATATATGATCTATAGCCATATAGTTTATACATACTACGTCGTATGCAAAAATGTAGTTAAACTTAAAATCGCATGCCATAACTGAAAACGCACCACCAATTATCGCTAATAGACAGTACTAATGCAACAATTAGTACTTTGGCGGAATAGCCGAGTACCGAGTACGCGGCACATTTTATTACACTTCAGTAGTGGGAAAGATGCGTAGCAGTGAGTCGATTGTCACCACTAAATTATAATGGTATGTTATTTTAATGACAGAATTTCTGAGACTTAAAAAGGCGGAGAATACTACTGGAGACAATCGGCCCACTGGTGCACATCTTTTCCCATCACTGACTCTTTCATATTGTTTAACTGTACCGAAATGAAATTTTCTTATGTACAGCATACAATGGAGTTATTTTAACAGCGCTTAAGCATTTTTTATGAATTATTGGTTATAATATAACATTTATATTCAAATAACTTTTTACAGATCAGTTATGAATTCATTTTTTTTTCTAAAAAAATTCAATTCTTACAGCTACTGGGTATTGGCAGAATTACATAGTCGAAATCTGGCCGAGTACCGAGTACTCAGTACAGTTCTGATAAACTTTGGATACAGTATTGTATTCGAAATCTTGTATGTGCCTGTGTAAATGAATTATAAATGCTATGCACATGTTATTCTACACTCTATAGCAAATATCTTGTAGTAAATTTCAATAATGCATATGCAATTTCATTATATTTGAAATATCGTAACACGAAATACACTGTAAACAGTTTTCTCCGTAGACAATTATGTAACGGAACTCTTTTATGGGGCCTTGCAAATGAATAATAAATACTTTGCACCCCATATTCTACGGAATGCATGTTTTAGTGGACTTCATAAATGCATACCAATTTCATTAGGTATGAAATGATGTAACATGATTAAAATGCGCTTGAAATGATTTCTTGCCATTGACCATAATGTAATGGAGTACTTGTTCCTGAGTAAACGAGCTACAAATGTTACACACTTCATTTTCAATAGCGATCGTGCTATAGTAAATGTAATATATAACGTACAATATAAATGCAATATATAAGTGTACACTAATACATAACAAGAACGGAAAAACGTGCAGCAGAGATTGATTAATATGGCTGTGTTTAAATCCAAATTGGCTATTTTATGACATAAGCTTTAATTCATTTTTGTTCGGAAACGCATGAAACTGGCAGGTGTTGTAATTCAGAAACTATGTAACTGGAAAACGTTTTCCTTTCTTTTCTTCCTTTCAAACTTAATAGATCTTTCAGAATATACTCTCAAAGTTGGCTTTTGAGCAGAATTTCCGGACGAAAAAAAAAAAGAGTCAATGAAGGGAGAAAAACGTCTTATCACGTGATCAAAATCGCTTATAACTCGATAGGTAATTTTCTTTGTAAAAATAATTGGCAAACTCATTCCGATTCGAAATCGCTTCCATAATCAGGCTTGCCCATTTGAGTTTGATGCCTTTACGTTTAACACTATCTACTGACGGTACTTATAAGTACCATTAAAATAACTTGTTATAAAATTAATTTAATACATCGATTAGTAGTAATACAGTTTAGAATGAGGTATACATGCATTACTTTATCTTGTTCCAAAAGCATTATTAGTTACACAATACAAAAATATTTTTAAAAGAATGATTACTTTTGCCTTTGAATCTTTTTCAGCTTTCAGGGGGGCGGAATTTTCAATTAGGAAATATTTCTATATTTCTATTGTAAGAACATTATATTTGTACATTTCCTAATTCTACGAAATACTAAGAAAAATACTTAAAATAAAAGATTTGAGTGGGGTTATAAATATTGCACAAAATCCCTATAAATTCAAATTTAATTAATCCTTCTGAATCCTTCAATCCTTCTAAAATTTATTAAATGATTATGTAAATCTTCTAATGTAGTGTCAAAAATTCACGAAAAATACTTTAGAAGATAAAATTTTCATGAATTCATAATTCAGCACATAAATGATTAAAAATGAGTCCGTCATTATGTCAGGAAGTGTCGCGTTTGTTCAGCAGAGAACTTGAGAACAGCCTTAAACACTTTCCAACACAAGCAGAATATTAAATAAAAAAGAAAAGTGCCCAGCTAAACTGATGGCATTGAGCTCACAGGCTATTTACACTAATTGTATATTATACACTTATTTTAAAGAATAATGCCCCTCAAAAAAATAAGTGAAGGGGAATTAGCCCCCGTTTCCCCCTTTATACTTAACCAGTGAACCTCCAAATCTCATCAGGGAAGCCCCTTATAATAAACCGGTATACCAAATTTAGAGCAAATCGAATAATCCTGCAAAAAAAAAAACATTTATCTAAATTAAGGGGGTGGACTAGCCCCCCTTTATCTTTAGCCAATGAATCGCCAAAACGAATCAGGGAAGCTCCTTAACATAATAAACCGGTATACCAACTTCGGAGCAAATCGAATCATTCTGCATGAAAAACTCATTTATCTGAATTAAAAGGGGTGGACTAGCCCCCTTTATTCTTAACTAATGAACCCCCAAAACTAATCAGGGAAGTTCCTTAACATAATAAACCGGTATACCAAATTCGGAGCAAATCGAATGATTCTGCATGAAAAACCCAATTATCTGAATTAAGAAGGTGGACTAGCACCCTTTTTCCCCTTTATTCTTAACCAATGAACCCCCAAAACTAATCAGGGAAGTTCCTTAACATAATAAACAAGTATACCAAATTGTGAGCAAATCGAATAATTCTGCATGAAATACCCATTTATCTGAATTAAAAGGGGTGGACTAGCCCCTTTCCCTCCTTTATTCTTAACTAATGAACCCCCAAAACTAACCAGGGAAGTTCCTTAACATAATAAACCGGTATACCAAATTCGGAGCAAATCGAATGATTCTGCATGAAAAACCCATTTATCTGAATTAAGGGGGGTGGACTAACCCCGTTTTTCCCCCTTTATCCTTAACCAATGAGCTCCCAAAACTAATCAGAGAAGTTCCTTAACATAATAAACCGGTATACCAAATTCGGAGCAAATCGAATAATTCTGCATGAAATACCCATTTATCTGAATTAAGGGGGGTGGACTAACCCCGTTTTCCCCCCTTTATCCTTAACCAATGAACTCCCAAAACTAATCAGGGAAGTTCCTTAACATAATAAACCGGTATACCAAATTCGGAGCAAATCGAATAATTCTGCATGAAATACCCATTTATCTGAATTAAGGGGGTGGACTAACCCCCTTTACCCCCTTTATACTTAACAAGTGAACCTCCAAATCTAATCAGGGAAGTTCCTTAACATAATAAACCAGTATACCAAATTCGGAGCAAATCGAATAATTCTGCATGAAATACCCATTTATCTGAATTAAAAGGGGTGGACTAGCCCCCTTTCCCCCCTTTATTCTTAACTAATGAACCCCCAAAACTAATCAGGGAAGTTCCTTAACATAATAAACCGGTATACCAAATTCGGAGCAAATCGAATCATTCTGCATGAAAAACACATTTATCTCAATTAAGAGGAGCGTGCTAACCTCCCTTTTCAGCCCTTTACCCTTAACCAATGAACCCCCAAATCTAATCATAGAAGTTCCTTAACATAATAAACCGGTATACCAAATTCGGAGCAAATCGAATCATTCTGCATGAAAAACACATTTATCTGAATTAAGGGGGGTGGACTAACCCCGTTTTTCCCCCTTTATCCTTAACCAATGAACTCCCAAAACTGATCAGGGAAGTTCCTTAACATAATAAACCGGTATACCAAATTCGGAGCAAATCGAATCATTCTGCATGAAAAACACATTTATCTGAATTAAGGGGGGTGGACTAACCCCGTTTCCCCCCTTTATTCTTATCCAATGATCTCCCAAAACTGATCAGGGAAGTTCCTTAACATAATAAACCGGTATACCAAATTCGGAGCAAATCGAATCATTCTGCATGAAAAACACATTTATCTGAATTAAGGGGGGTGGACTAACCCTGTTTTTCCCCCTTTATCCTTAACCAATGAACTCCCAAAACTGATCAGGGAAGTTCCTTAACATAATAAACCGGTATACCAAATTCGGAGCAAATCGAATCATTCTGCATGAAAAACACATTTATCTGAATTAAGGGGGGTGGACTAACCCCGTTTCCCCCCTTTATTCTTATCCAATGATCTCCCAAAACTGATCAGGGAAGTTCCTTAACATAATAAACCGGTATACCAAATTCGGAGCAAATCGATTCATTCTGCATGAAAAACCCATTTATCTGAATTAAGGGAGGATGGACTAACCCCGTTTTTCCACCTTTATCCTTAACCAATGAACTCCCAAAACTAATCAAGGAAGTTCCTTAACATAATAAACCGGTATACCAAATTCGGAACAAATCGAATGATTCTGCATGAAAAACCCATTTATCCGAATTAAGGGGGTGGACTAACCCCCCTTTTCCCCCTTTATCCTTAACCAAGGAGCCCCCAAAATTAATCAGGGATGTTCCTTAACATAATAAACCGGCATACCAAATTCGGAGCAAATCGAATGATTCTGCATGAAAAACCCATTTTTCTGAATTAAGGGGGGGGGGGACTAACCCCGTTTTTCCCCCTTTATCCTTAACCAATGAACTCCCAAAACTAATCAGGGAAGCGCCTTATCACAATGAACCTAGGAAAAAATTTTGAAGCAAATCGGATGTTTCTATCAAGAGTTATCGCGTTACTTACATACATACATACGTACGTACGTACATACATACATACATACATACAGAACGGGCGGGCACATTAGCTCTCAGGCTTTGATAGCCTGTGAGCTAAAAAGAAAGAAAGAATTCACTCTTCCTAGAATAAAATGCGATATCTATATAAGCAACTTTTAAAATCCCATAACTCAGTACAAATTTATTATCAGGGATTACTGTACATATCAGGTAATGTGTGCGAATTCGTTCGTGTAGCTCTGCATGCGATCTATAGAATTTATACACACAATACATTCAAAATTAGATAAGTTTATAAATACATACCATACCGCACTTCCAGCAATTATCGATCTTAGTCAGCCCTGGAACGAAATTATTTTGTGTGTTTCTACAAATGAACGCTAAAAACTACGTACTCCATAATATATAGAAAGTCTGTTGTAGTGCACTTCAGTGATTGCATTATGTTTGAAGTATCATAACAACCATAATTAAAATACACCGCAAACGATTTTTCTCCGTAGATCATAATATAATGGAATTCTTTTGTTTATCCCTGTAAATGAACTAAAAATGCTACTTATTCATATACTTCTGAGAAAGCATGTTGTAAATCCATATCTCAGTGACGTAATATCAATCTCATTATGTTTGAAATATCGTAAAATCGCACCGCAAAGGATTTTTTTTTCTCCAATTGACAAGAATGCAACGGAATTCTTTTGTATGTCCCTGTAACCTAACTCTAAATGCTACACACTTCATTTTCCATGCCGAACATTCTGTAGTAAACGTCAATAACATATAAAAATCTTATGACAATCCAAGTATATTTACGTGAGTTAGAGTACGAACAGACAGACAGACAAACAGAATTCATAAACAGTTTTTAACTACGGAAAGTGTTAAAAATTACAGGGCGATCTGAGTATATTTATGAGAATTAAAGCACGGATAGACGGACAAACAAACTGAAGTCATAAATACTTTTCAACTATGGTGTAAAGTGTTATACATATGGGGCATTCTTTTGACTCACAATCTTTCGAATTTCGGTAATAAAAATCTGGTGAAATTAAACTTGCTAAAATAACATTTTAATCTGATAGACGAATGCCTTAATGATTCAAAATAAGAAAAAAAATGGTCGGCAGAGTTTTTTTTTTTTTTTTTTTTTTTTTTTTTTTTTTTTTAATGTAACTGACGTTTAAGTTAAACTTGCGAGTTTAATTTTCCTTACCATTTTACCACTACTATAACTTTCTATTTTCTTCTAAATTTTTACTTATAATGAATTTGCATAATACCCACAGGACATTCAAATAAGAAATAATAACAATGCAGTATTTTTAGTACAAAATTTTGGCATAACATTGTCTTAAAGGGGTGTTAAAAAAGGGACGAAAGGAAAATAAGGGGATGGTATAGGAAAAAAGGGACGGTAATGGAAAAAAAAAGAGAGATGGTAAGGATGGGACGGTAAGTAAAATTACCACTATTTTTAGGCAAATCATGTTAAGCCTAAGTGATAGCCACAATTTTCATTGAGTTTTAGAAATAGTTATTTACATTGGATTAAATTAAAAATAATAATAATTTACCTCGAAAAGTGCAGGAATAAACCTTGCGGACGGTAAGACTACCAATAAAGCCACGATGCTTGAAATTGATATTTAAATCCTGATTTAAATTCTGCAGTCAATTTCCTGTCAAAGAATTTTAGACATTATTCCTCTAGCATACTTCTGCATGAGAAAAAACTTGAAAAAAATTCTTTGGCTGCATCTGAAGTGATTTTATGTATAAGTTTAGCAAGAGAGATGGTAAGGAATCTAAAACCCAGGGACAGAGTTCAAAAAATAATATCAACCGTAAAAATGGGTGCAGGTTAATTTTTTGCTTACATATTTATATAAAACAATTGTCCCAGTTTCGGAAAAAAATTACATCGAATTACTTTTATTGAAACAATTTTATACAGACATAACAGCTCCAAACTTAAAAATCAGCATCAAGCAGGGCTGCGGAGTCGGTGGGAAAAATGGACGATTCCGACTCCAGGAATTTTAACAGATCCACTCCGACTCTTTCGCTCGAAAATGGGCCGACTCCGACAATGCAGACCTGCTAGTAAAATGGACGACTCCGACTCTGGAAATTTTAATAGATCCGACTCCGCAGCCGCATCAGGGACACGGGACGGTATTAGGAGTTTTCCTGGTATTTGGACCCCCAAAATCGTCCAAAACTTATTTATCTCATTAATATTTTTATACAATCATGCAATGGGATGTTCCCCAGTATATGAAATAAAAAAACCCCACAAGAATATGTACTAAAATAAAAATTATTATTCAGGGATTTAAAAGTCAAAAGATTGTGAGAATGTCCCATATATATTTTGAGGGGTGGGGGGATATGGGGCACCAACTGCAGATCTGCATACAGGCGCTAGATGCTAATGATGCGACCTTGTTAAATATCAATGCTGTTAAAAAGTTTCCAATGTATAGCTGACAGATAATTGAATACTATAGAAAAGATTTTACGAATGGAAAACTTTTCAGAACGAAACCTCATTAATATTACATCTGAAATATCCACACCTACATTACGAAAAAAGAAATAAAAATAAAGAACGATAGACAGCCCTCCAAGTAAATAGATTACGTCATACGGGATGTGTCCATACTGTTGTGGCACGGCACTCTTTTCATTTAAATTATAGGTAAGATCATCCTGCATCACTTGATTTAAGTAAATAATGTATTTTTTTTTCAGACACATCAAGTAAATGAATCCCCATGGACGCACTCAGATGGAAATCTAGGGAGAGGCAAGATTTTGAACAGATGTGTATGTAATCCGTAGCCTAGGCCACTTCTTTGAAATAGACAATATAAACTCATGTAAATATGCTAAACTAAAAACTTTTTGTCAACCTATGCCGAACATGCAAGACATTAAAAAAAAAAAAAAAAAAAAAAAAACGTATCAACATAAAAACAATATAGAAACGTAAGAATTAAAATTTTTGAAATATTCAAAACTAAATTTCTACCAATATTTTTCAAAGGGATTTTTTTTTTTCTAAAATCATCCGGGAAAAAGCAAATGTAATTAATTTTCAAAATCCAGGGATAGTCAATACCCGCCTCCTTCCCCCGCGCCGCCGAAAGGAAAGTTAATTGATCACAACAAGTACCTTATTTTTTAACGGAAGGAGAAGACGTTAAATTTTACTATTAACGTGTTTAATGATCGATTTTTTTTCTTTTTTTCATTTTAATTTTTCGGAGAACCAACCTCAATGGCATTTTCCCCTTTGTTATGAACATGTTTTCTTTAGTACATTAGTAGGTAATCTCCTCATCATCTGAGTCAACGGACCGCGAAATTCGGCAAATAAAAAGGACGAAGAGGCTTGACCAATAATGCATAGTTTTCGACTGTCTTTGATCAAAACAGAAGATTTGGGTACAGGTTTCAGAACTGGAAGTGGCATAATAATACGAACTGAAGGTCTCGTGTAATCATTTAAATATTAAAAGAAAAATATATAGTATGTAAGAGTGAAGGTTAAAAATTGCTTTGAAGAAATTATTTTCCTGGTTAATTAGACTGTCTTCTTTCTCTTAGGGTTGAGTGCGCAGGTTTTCGATAGCAAACTAGCACCTGATTTTCACAATTAGAGTTTCTAAAAGCACCTGATTTGCGCTTTTTGGATGAAAAATAAGTAAATAAAAACAACAGGAAAAGGGGTTCTGGCAAATAAAATACTTGGAATGAAAATTTCTCTAATAAATTAATAACATTACATAATTATTATTAATTTCTCTCCTTTCCCCTTTTAATTATTGACAATTTTTAAATTACTTTAACTTTATACACTTTTGGACTTTACAATGAATTTGAATTCACTCTTTTTACAATTTTTTTTTAACTAGGATAATTGGTGTTGCGCAAATAACCCATTAAAAATTCTATTACATATATTGAAACAAAATATATAATTCAATTACTAGTATTATCGGCTATAATAACCTTTTTTTAATCAAAATTTAAAATTTAATTCTTGTTGTAAATATTTCCTAAGGTATTCGAGAATAACAATGTGTCCAACAAGAGGACATTAGAAGACTCAGTAACCTTATAAAAATATAATAATAATAATAGCAATAATAAATAAATGAATAAAATTTTATTTTTGGTTGTTATTAAATAAATAACTGAAAATTATATTTAATAGAGCTATTTTTTCCCGAGCCCGTACACGGCCCGGATGAAGAAAAAAATTCCAAAGGGCTGCCCGGCGGATTAAAGACAATTTTTTTAAAGAACCGGGCGATGAAAAAAATAAATGGGCCGGGCCGGCCGAGAGGATAAAAAAAAATTGGCCCGCTATAAAAATTCAACAGGATCAAACTAAGCCAATAAAATGTGAACAGTTTTCAATAGACGTGACTGGGGCGAGGATAAGTATAAATATGTTGCACGAGCTGATGCTAGATAGGCAACAGAAATATAACATGTCCAGAGAAGAGCTGGTAGTTGCATCATGCCTGAACAACGGCTTAATTATTTCAGCAGACCTGGTCCGGGCCAGGACTAGTCTTACATTTTCTTTCAACATACTGGGCCTTACATGACGGGCCGGTACTGATGGAACATAAAGTATCTGGAACATATAGTAATGAGAACATATAGATACATACTAATGAGAACATATAGATGGAATCTAAAACATATAGTAATCTATAATGTTAAATTTCCCATAAATATGTATGCAGCATTCTAGAAAAATTTCTCAATTGTAAGCCTCAATTGTAAATCGTGGAAATTGAATCTGGTCTGATTTCATTGATTTTAGCACGGCCGACTGTGAACCGCGAAAATACAAACGTGCCGGTCCCGGGCCAGGCTAAACTTTTAGTTTTTACAACAGGCCCGGCCGGGCCTGGATCTGTAAATTCCGGCACGTGCAGACCTTTATATCGATGTCTGTATAAAGAATTAAAGTCATCTGGTAAAATTTACTCTCTTATCAATTGCAACATAAGTGAAGAAAAAATATAACTTCATTTCCTTTCTGGCAATTTAGAGAATTTTTAAAAAATCATATGCATATTACAGAAGGTTTCTTTCTAAATTATTTAAAAATATAAAGGAAAAAAAAAAAAGAGTTTCGAATCTCCTTAATCTGCTTACCCGTTACTTTATGGGAATTATTCCCGCGACATCGTTCTAGAGGTAAATTAGAATACAGAAATTATAAGTAAAAAGAGGGGAATTCAACTGTGATCTCCGAAATGTTTGAGTAGATAATATAGTTTCTGTATGAAACTAAATGTTTTATAGAGCCTCAAATTTTTAACGAGAGAGAGCATAAAATGTACTCCCTTTCTCTATTACAGCGAACGAAATTAATCCGGTAATATTAAATATATATATCTAAGATATCACTAATTAAAATTTACTAATTTTACCATATTTTACGTGCTGAAATGATCAGAATTTGAGCATCTCTGAAAGTTGAAAATACCTACACCTGCACATATATATATTTATATATATATACATAACCATTAATTAAACATTACCGACCATCATCAAAAACCGCAATAATATTGTGAATTGACAATAAAAATGGATACCACTAACCTATAATATAGAACTGTATGTATAAAATAAAGTGCCTTATACACAATTACAAGAATTAATATGGAAGAAAAAAAGAAGAATATGAATACCGAAAAAAATTGAAAAACTTATATATTGAATTACGTTTTCAAGAGTACAGAATTCAATGATATAAGCAAATCGGTTGTTTTCTGTGAGAAAAAAGCTAAAAGCTGATTTTTTTTTTTTTTTTTTTTTTTTTTTTTTTTTTTAATCTTGTACCCAAACAACCAATATGATCAAGAGAAATGAAAACAGAACATTATGAAATGGCATGAAATGGAAATTATATATATATATATATATATATATATATATATATATATATTCATAAAAATTATGGTAAATAAAATCGCCTAAATAAATCGCCTATCTTTAAAATGCCAGTAAATTCATTGAAAATTTAGAATACATTTTTAAATTTTCATATAGATATTTCAGATGAAAGGTTTTATTTAAACACTGATAACAGTTTTTCGAATGAAAATTATCCTTGTACATAACATAATAAATAAAAGAATAATGCCAGTTAAAATCATTTAATTGATAATGTTGGATTTAAGTTAAATTATTGAGAATTTTAAAAACTTAGCGATAAATATTTTGCTGGTTAAATATAGTTCAGTTTTAATTAAAAATACTTTTTTTTTTTTTTTAAATGAAAATGAAAAATATTATATATATCAGTATTTTTTATTTTATCTTCACAGAAAAAATGTTCTATTTGAATGCATAAGGGTTTTAATTTTTTTTATTATACATTACACGTATACATATTAATTTCCATCATTCTGTGAAGCGAAAAAAGTGTTTCAATCTTTAAAAAGTCCAACTTACGTTAAAGATACCTTTTCAATGTTTTTTGTTCGTTTCACCTTCAGGCATATGAATTAACCTACATTAAATACAAAAACCTAATTTACTCTAATGTAGTTTATTTGTATAATAATTTTTCCACATTCTCAGCAAATTTCTGCATGACGGCCTTCTTTTGTTATGTTAAAAATTTAAAACCGACCTTCAAACTTTATTGAAATTGTAACTTCCTGTATGATGTAAATGATTTGCTTAAGAAAAACGAAAAGCAATAATACTTTGAGTACTTCAATTTAAACAATAGCGATCGGGAGCTCAATAAGTCATGATTGACAGAGTTCGGGCAGGTATTTACGCTCCTATTGTGTGGAATGTTTTTCTTTTCTACTAAAGTGGACCACCATTATTAACCAAGAGCAGTTTTCCGAACAAATTTCGGATAAGAATCGTTAATCAGGTCGACAACATGCACATCGATTAGGTAATGTAACCATTAACCCTTACCTGATGTTTATAAACTAAATAGGAAAAGAAAGGGTAAATGAAAAGCACAAACATTAATAAAAATATTACGAGCTGTTTCAAGACTTCATAAAGTATGTGTAAAATTAATAAAAAGAGAAAGAAAGAAATAACAGAATCAATCATCAGCAGCAACATACATGCTATGCCTATTGCAGAGGAAAGTGTCCTTGCATATCCCCTCAGAGTAAGACATGGCCGCGGCAAGGGAGGGAAGGGCCATTGCCCCTCTCTGGATTAACAAATTTAATTAATTACATTTCCTCTTTCTCGCGAAATTTTGAATAAAATAAGTTATTATTCTGAACTTGAGAATTTCAAATGACTTAAAATAATTCTACATGAAAAAGAAGAAAAAAAATGAACTAAAAAATTTTCGCCAGAGGAACTCTGTTCCATAATTCTGTTTTCCTCTTTCCTGTTCCGTTCTACCAACGGCTGGGAGTTTCTGCCCTCAAAATTGGTAGGAGGAGGGTGCTGGGTTCGAACTCATGTCGTGCTCGTCGGCCTCACCACTCCGAGCTTCGCGTCGTTTCCTCTGAACATTACTTATCTTGCATAAATACGAGTTAGGTTTCCTTAGGGAGATATCTCAACGGAAGACAACCCCCTCCCCCACCCCTTTCCTCGGCCTATACCACTGGTATAGATAATCGGTCGTGACAAAAACGCCAACACCTTTTGCAGTCCATATATTTAAAAATTATACCTTAAACGAAACGGGATGCCCACCCCTAATAAAAATAGAACAAATTGTTTCAATTTTAAATTTTGAAAAAAGCTAATAGAAACTAGTTTTTTTAATTTCTTTATATCCAGGGATGCCGCGGACGCGCTATAGCGCGTAAATTACGCGAAAAATCGGAGACGGGATGCAAAAAATATCTCTTACGCGTCTCGTGGGACGCGTAATTTCGTCAAAAAATCGCGGAAAGAAGCCGATTTTTGTCAAAGAATCGCGAAAAAAGCGCAAATCTCATCAAAATATCGCGCAAAAACAGCGATTTTCGTAAAAGGGCAGCGAAAAAATAGCGTATTTCGTCAAAGGATCGCGAAAAAGCGAATTTCGTCAAAATATCGCGGAAATAAGCGCAAATTTCATCAAAATATTGTGAAAAAAACGCGATTTTCGTAAAAGGGCCGCCACAAATTAGTGTATTTCGTTAAAAGATCGCGAAAAATAGCTATTTTCGTCAAAAAATCGCGGAAAGAAGCCGATTTTTGTCAAAGAATCGCGAAAAAAGCGCAAATCTCATCAAAATATCGCGCAAAAACAGCGATTTTCGTAAAAGGGCAGCGATAAAATAGCATATTTCGTCAAAGGATCGCGAAAAAGCGAATTTCGTCAAAATATCGCGGAAATAAGCGCAAATTTCATCAAAATATTGCGAAAAAAACGCGATTTTCGTAAAAGGGCCGCCACAAATTAGTGTATTTCGTTAAAAGATCGCGAAAAAATAGCTATTTTCGTCAAAAAAAAAATCGCGGAAAAAGCCGAATTTTGTCAAAGGATCGCAAAAAAGCGCAAATTTCATCAAAATATCGCGGAAAATAGCCGATTTTCGTCAAAGGATCGCGAAAAAAAATAGCGTATTTCGTCAAAGGATCCCCCAAAAATAGCGAATGTCATCAAAAAATAGCGTAAAAAACCTATCTTCGTCAAAGGACAGAGAAAAAATCACAAATTTGATCAAAATATCGCGGAAAAAACGCTATTTTCGTAAAAGGGCTGAGACAAAATAGTGTATTTTGTCAAAAAGTCGCGAAAAAATAGCGAATTTCGTCAAAAAATCGCAGAATAAAGCCGAATTTTGTCAAAGTAACGCGAAAAAAACACGATTTTCGTGACAGGCTTGCGAAAAAATAGCGAATTTCGACAAAAGGATCGCGGAAAAAACGCGAATTTCGTCAAAGTAACGCGGAAAAAACGTGAATTTAGTCAAAGCACCAAAAAAGATGTGCAAACTAAATTTATACGTAGAAAATTCATAAAATAGGATTTAGTTTTTTTTTTTTTTTTTTTTTTTTTTTTTAATGAGATACTTAAAAATACGGCATGATTTCAGTGTGCTTTGATAATGTATTCAGTAGGTGGACCAGTGAAAAATCCCCCCCCCCCCCCCTCTTTACTGCATTGAAATGTCACCCGCCTTCAGAACATTTAGGATTTGATGCTTATTAATGATTTAGATGTAAATTTTCCTTCCAAGGAAAATGTCCGATTCCAACACAAAATAATTCAATGGGAAGTATAATGAAAGCACCCATTCATTCAACAAAAAGTACACCTTTACATAATAACACAAGTATCTTTTTTCAGCAAAAATATATTTTTCAATAAACCCATCTTGCCCCTTTTTAAAAGAAATGCGAACATTAGTGATACTTGTTAGTGGAACTTGGTATCTTCTACTCTCAAATAAACATTATTTTACAATTAAAATTGTATCTTGCATTTTGTAAAGAAAATTTCTCTTAATATTTTAAAAAAATATCTTATTTGAGTGCAAATAATACTGGTTTTAATTCATTATTTAATAATTATTAAAACAATAATTAATGCATTTCATTTATCTTTCCAAATAAACAAGTTTCATTTATTCCTTTAAAATATAAATTATTATTGATGGGGACCCGCTTTTGTAAAAAAAGGGACCCAGATTTTTGGAAATCCTGGGTCCCGGGATTTCCCCGGGATGTCCCCCAGGTTTTTTCAAGTACAGCGGCATCACTGATATCTATATATATAATTTCTTATTGTTTAAATTTCTTTATTTCTTTTTATGTTCATGTTTTGTATGGGGTTGTCTGGCAAAAAAAAAAAAAAATTCTTAGTTTAGCTTATTTCATGTTTATATCCCCTATATTAAAAAAAAAAATGGTTTGGCAGCGAATAACATCACTTCTGTTTCAAAATCTAACCAATCCCTGCACTTCGTTCTGCCAGTGCCCGTGGAGGCAGAGAATACAGGTGAGCGCCTAAACGCCACACCATTCCTTACAAATTTTACTGAACTTGCAGAAAAATTTACAAAAATAAATAAAATAACCCATTCTATCTTTATTATGTTTTAAATTTTGATCATGGTACAGTTTCTGAACTTATTCATGTTTGCCTTTAAAAAGACAGTAATACATAAGGTCTAAACTTGTAATAGCGAATTCGTAAACCTTATTTAAATATTCCATTAGATTAAAAAGTATGAACTTAATTAGTTAAACTAAATTTTAAACAAAAGTGATCTACAAATTATAACGTGTTGCAGAATTGAATATGGTTGCGCAATTTTTTTTATAACAGTAACACGGACAAATTTTAACTAAGAAGTATCTAAAGTTTATAATAATATGATAAAATTTTATTGAGCACAAAAAATACATCATTAAAACGATATTTCATAGAAAATGACCTATTTCAGTAATCTAACACTAATTTTATTTATTTAAAAGAAAAGAAAAATGCTATTTGAATAACGAGTAAAAGTTCAATGAAGATGAAATCCTTTTCATGAATAAATTAACCAGAGAATGGATATACAGAAAATTGAGGTCAGTAACACTATTGAACTACGTTTGAAAAACTACGTCTTTTTATTATTATTATTATTTGTTATAAGGTGTTTTGGATTCTACAGACAAAGTAAGAGAAATTGCTTTGGAATCCGGGATGGCAATCTATTTAGTTAGACAAATACAGGGTTTCTTTCTACAAGGGAACTCAGATTTCTTTTACTAACTTTAATAAGAAATTTTCAAAAGACCTTGCTTTGTATGAAAAGGTAACATCACAGGAAGCGCTGGAAATGGCCGCCATTCGCGAAAAATGTCTTCGATGTTCTCTATAGGCTATTTCCATGAGTACTTGTAGTGTAAGTCACATGCAGTGGCGTATTTATGAAGTGAGGGGCCCCTCTCACTGGAACTTTTCGGAGCCCTCCGTCTTGAAAATTTGGGTACATTTATAATTGAAAAATAATAGACATTCAAAACTTGATTGCAATAATTACTTACAAATTAATTTAAATGATTTAAAATCGTTAAAGATTAATTATGCAAAATTTATTTCCTATTCAAATTACATCAGATTATTTTCTATCAACTTGGATACTGCGACGGAGAAATGCAGTGGCGCCAACTTATATGGGCCCATGGGGCGCGAGCCCACCCAATAATTTGATCTCTCCGTCTAGCCAATTTTAATTGATTTAATTCGTAATTTATTTATTTTTTTTTTATTCGATCGCTGAAATGAAATTTGGTTTTAATAACATTCTCAAAATAGTTTTGTTTGAAAAACTGTAAGGACACCAATTAGACTACTGAAAACCCCTTCAGAGGATGTATAGTTAAATTTCTCACGAAAACAAATTTCCTGCATATTTTGCCATCTGTTTTGATGTGTTGAATTGATGAAGCACTTAGGTGACTAAAATGTTATGCTTTTCTTGACATTTAGTTTTTTTTTTCAATTTCAATAGTCAGCAATTCCAATGTTATTTAAAATAAATATTAATGTATTTATAAGGAAGAACTTATAAGAATATAATTTAATAAAATTATGTATTAAAAATTTGCTTAGAGAAAACATAATGTAATTTTGAATTATCATTTTTAGTCATTCGCATCTCTCCTCTCTCTCCCCACATACATGCACACTAAGGGGAAAAATATATATGTGTTATTTTACTCAAAAAATTTTGAGCCCACCCAATGTTTTTGAAAAGTTGGCGCCACTGGAGAAATGTGCTTAATTTATATATGTTTTTTCCCCCATTTTTTAGAACATAAAATGATAATTCAAGTTGCTCGTCTGTTGGCTGTTTCAAGTCTTTTAGAGCAAGACAAATTTTTGTAAACCTACTGTGCATTTTAAGGCCAATATTTGCAGTAATCTAAAAAGTTAGTAAATAGTTTTTCCCTTATATTAATGTCGCTTTTTTTGGAAACCTTGAAGTTTCGAAGAAGAGTTAAGTGATAATACAGAGAAGGTGTAAAACTCAACTGCTAAATGTCAAACCATTCCAGGAATTTCTTATGAAAAGCTTTCTTTTGAATAAAAGTCAAAATTTTTCATTTAGTGTTCTGATAGAAAAATCAGACATCCCAGATAACAAATATTTCAAAGAAAAAGTTTTGAATGAGGAGTGGGAAACTATATTCATAAAATCGCATCAAATATTTATTTTTTTTATTGACTAGTTGATTCGCCCGGCGTTACACAGGTCCGTCAAAAAATAGCACAAAACGCGAAAAAACTCTAAAAAATACAATAAGAAATCGCCAAAAATTTAAAAATTGCTGCACGAAAACTTCACTGTGAAGAGAAAAAAATTACTGTATTGGGCAAGAAGATTTAAAAAAAAAATTACTTTTACTAATGTGAAAAAATCACAGCGAACTGCTAAAACACACTAAACTATCAAAGGTCGCAGATTACAAAAATTACTATTGGGCTAAAACATTAAAACATGATTTCTTCTACGAATGTCGAAAAATTCTGAAAACCGCATAAAAAATTCACTTAAAATTAAAAAATCGCTATACGAATTCCGAATAAACCTTATTGAAAAGAAAATAAAAGTTACTACATCGGGTTAAGAGAATGAAACCATATTCCTTTCACTAATGTGGAAAAATCGCTTCGAATCGTGAAAAAGCGCTAAAAATTGCATAAAAAAATTAAACTGAAAAAAATTAATCAAAAAATTTAAAATCGGTCTTCGAGGTGCAAAACTACATACGTAGAGGTATCTTCTCAGAAAATTTTGTAGCTCTACGTCTTTTTTTTTTTTTGTAGCAGCCGTCTCTTCAGAACACGGCCGACGAACACACACTCACGTACAAACTTCTTTTTTTATTACTATAGGTCGAAAGGTTCTTGATAAGATTTTCAAAGTTTCAATGTTCTATTTTATTTTTTGTCATAGAGATGCCAGATTTTACCCTTGAGATTCCTACAAAATATCCATACATTTGAAAATCCACTTTCAGTAATTATCATCCATAGACGATAACGTATCGAATTCTTTTGTACAGCCTTGTTGTATAAGATTTTGGTACAGCCTTGTATACAGATTTCTGTACACACCACATAGTATACAAAGTTTAAATTCATTTGGAAAACGGATCCGCTATTTGAAATACCTCAACTCGTCCCTTTGCCCTCCCCCCTTACACCCCCGCCTACATGTTTTTTAATCTGTACAGAGTCCGGTAAAGACGAAGACAGGCCCAGGGTCTGATATTCGTTCGGTGCCTTTACTAAAATGAAAAAAACATATTTTCCATGTCTTAGAATACAGATATGAATATATAAATATATAATTAGATAGACACATATTTTTTTCCTATGCAACACTAGAAAACAAAATTTTGATTTTAATCAGTAAGGAAGTCAAGATACATTTAAAATATCAGCGTTATGAAAACTACAGACCAAGTGCGGGGCCCCCAAAATCACGGGCCCAAGGATGACGGCTCAGTTGGCCCATGATTTAATCAGGCCCTGAATCTTCATAATTAAGTCGTCATAAATAGTCTCTAACAGGGTTCATTTCCGCTCAGATCCAAGTTTCATTTGAATCCCAACCCATCCCTCCTCAACCGATCACAATCCTGATAATTCATATAGGAGAAAGGATACGGGAAAGCTAAACCATTTCTGGAAGTGGCAGATGATAGAAAAAATATTCTATTTATTACATGAAAATGATGTAATACTAATTAAAAAATAAAAATGGCGGCTAAGAAAATGTTTTGATCAAAATGTCACATTTTCTCTTTCTCTCTAAACTCGAAAGAAGAGTTGGGGGCCTTTGGAATGCGGGGCCCCTCGCGATTGCGACAATCGCGACCCCTTAAATCCGCCCCTGGTCACATGCTACGGTTTTTGGCTACCAGTATTTTAGAACGAAAAAATGTGACTTACTTTATGAGAGATATTTCATTACGTAAATAAGGCGAAGCAAACTTTTCGAAAATAACGGTGGCCAACAAGCATAGCGGTTATTAGCTATGTGACTTACACTACAAAAACCCATGGAATTAGCCTATAGAGTTCGACCGAATTCGGTTTCGTTCTCGGCACAAAATCTCAGTTTCAGCGAACATTCTTTTTCGGCGAAAATACTGTCGAATATTCGGCAGGGACCGAAACTCGGTCGAAACTATCTGTATTCCTAAAATCTCCCTTCGAGAATTTTCAACACCACTCATCGATTTGAGCTGTATTGGCCAAAATGAGATTCTGTTTATTTATTGCTATGAGCTTCACTGTTTATAATGAATGCCTCAATACATATAGGACTAAATTTTGAAAATCCTTTTCACGTGCTCATTAAAATCTGCAGACTTAATAGTGATAGAAAATCTTTATTTTGGATACCGCAGAAGCGTTTTGAACGCGCTCTAGGAAGGTGTGGAATAAAAGTAACAGAATAAAACAGCTGAAAATCATTTACAAAAGTCATTATAAAAGGTAAAACGAGGTATTAGAAGTTTTGATCAGAAGCACAAAAGTCATTATAAAAAGTAAAACGAGGTACAGTAAAACCTCTAACTAACGGACACCTCGGGAGCTCACAACTGTCCGCTATTCAGAGGTGTCCGCTATTGGAAAAACCTCAGATATTCAAATATTGCTAAGAAAAGCCTAATGTTTCATTAATTGAGTTTTATATATCCTAAAACCTCTATTATATGATTAATCAGAACTTAAAATTATTTTTTAAACAATAACACTGAAATAAATTTGTGCATACCTTTATCCACTGTTTATTACATTCTTACGAAAAAAATCTGTTAGAAAAGTTTGCTTTTCCTTGCGATTACATGTAATTTTGTTTTTCAATGCGAAGTTTTAAATCTGTCAATAGTTTTAATCCTTCTGAATCATCTTTTTTTATAAAAAAAATTGTGTAACTGCTTATTGTATTTTGCCGCTTCTTGGAAATTCTGGATTTCGTAGGAAGCATATCCAGTTGCAATATCTGTTTCATCATCACTAACAGAGTCAGCTATTGTCAAAAGTTCTGAAGGAATATAATTGCACACATAAATTGATTTTTCTTCAGTAGGTAACTAACTCATCATCAATATTAATGTCAGTTTCTATACTTCTTTCTTTCTCGGACGTGGGCAGTGTTGAATTCAGATATTTTTTTCCGGGAGAGATTTCTGTGGATCCGGGGAAATTGCACCTTTTGACCATTTTGTGACGCATTGCCCTGATAAATTTAAAAGCATTTTTACTTAAAAAAAAATTTTTTTTCGCGTTAAAAAATAGTTTTGCATCCTTTATCGCCAAAATTACTGTCCGCTATTCGGAATGTCCGTTATTCAGAGGTTAAACATACAAAAATTTAGGTTTTGGGCGTGGGGATTGGAAAACTGTCCATTAAATAGAGGTGTCCGCTATTCGGGAGTGTCCGTTATGGAGGTTTTACTGCATTAGAAGTTTTGGTCAGAAGCACAAAAGTCATTATAAAAGGTAAAACGAGGTATTAGAAGTTATGGTCAGAAGCACAAAAGTCAACTTGGAGATAAACTTTCCAAACACCTAAAATTTATTTTTAAAATAGTTTTGTTTTCGTTTCCGGACGAAACTAGGAAGATAACTAAAATTCGGTTTCGGTCTTAGAAACTTGTTTTGGTCGAATACTAGATCAAAATTTCAGAATGTAGAGCTACAATAAGTACGGTGCCATAAACAAAATTACTAATCCTTCCAACTCTTAGCGTCATGTCATCCCATTTCTATTTCATTCAAAGTATATTAGTCCTGCATAGGATTGGGTAATTCGATTTAACCCGGACTCACGGGTCGGATCAGATTAACAACGTTAATTTTTTTCGACCCCATTCCCTATATATTTGAAAATTAATGAGTATATATGTTCATTTTTCACCATAAAAGATAAAATTGAAATTAGAGATATACTTGTAGACTATTTTTAACCTTTTCCAACATAATTGAAAAGTGTTTTATCGCTTCGGTTCATCTGTCTGTCTGCCAGGGTTTGTAAATATCATGATATTTTCGAAAATATCAAGAATATTAACAACAGTTTAATATATACCCCATATTTTTAAAATAGTGAACTTACAGCGGACTATTCAGGCTTAATATAAATTATACACTTAAACATATTGCAGTTAATGGGAAAACTTAATAAAACAATATTCTAAATAACTTTTTCGTTCTTTTTCTTTTCTTTCTCTTTTTTCTTTTCTTTCTCTCTTTCTTTACTTACAACAAAACTGAAGATCGACTAATTGAAAACAGAAAGAAAGTTTTCTGATAAGTTAAACAATTTGCGTTTTACACTCATCAAAAAACAAACTATAGTATTCAGTGTCAAATATCAAGAAAATTTTATATTTTACGCAACAAAATTTTAAATGAAAAATATTTTTTTTATATTGAAAAATTTGATCTTCAATATAAATTTGTCTGCCTTTTGATTCCTTATTGTGCAGCTTAAATTGGGCTAAATAAAGCCGGAAAAAAATTATTTCTAATGAAGCTGTAAATAACTAGTTATTTAATTTTAGACAGTGGAGCTTTCTGTGCCTTAATCTGCTCATTTAAAATGTTTTTGTTACACCAACGAACCTCTTTCGTCGCTTGTGCTGCTTTGACTCTACGGTTGGGTCCTCATTTGCATACCATTACTTGTGGTATCTGCATGCAAATTTATGCATCATCATTATATGTGGCAGAAGCAATATCGGTGGAAATTTGAACAATAGAGAGACTTCCGGGTGCGACTTTTGGACAAATTTTCCAAATTTTAGAATTCAAACTCTCGATAGCGTTCAATAAGGTAGTAGAATTTTAAAAACGGCTCAACACATTCACACAAATATAACGCCCCGCAACGAAAACGTGCATTTGTGAGTTTCTACCTGAACGCTACAGCTGGCATTATGGGTCAATATCTGAAGATTGGACAATTTGTGTCCACTGCCAATAATATTCCATTAATTATACTAAAACCAAAAACTGAAAAATGTAATATATTGTAACATTTGTTATAACAATTACCAATGACAAATGGACATATGATGATGTATAAATAATTAATTTTAAGTTTTAAACAAACGAAATCATCATTTCAGTCCCTGTCCCAGGTACAAATATCCAATATTAAATGTATGCAGTAAAAATTCTATAAATATTTTTAACTTTTGCTATTATAGATTTATACCTATATATATATACAGTATGGGAAAATATAATGCTCCTTTACTCGCATAGATTGTATTGTAAAATACTGTAGTAAATATATTTGTCCCTGAGGTTGACCCTCATCTCAGTGCCTCTAACCACACATTTAGGTTAACAGATACTAGGTAGCGCTGGCAGAATTATTTCCATTGCAACAGCAACTATAGTTGCATCCTATAGTAACTATCCACCATGGATGAAGGTAAGTCTCATTGTTTCATTTTTAGAAATATTTAGTTTTTGTTCTGAAAAGGGATGAGTATTTTTTTATAGCATCATTCATGTCCCCATATTTAATTTTTTATCTATAAAAAAAAGGCTTATTGCAACTTTATTTATGTAACATACAAATGTCACACGGAATATTTAATCATTTACATGTGTTCAAAATGATTCAATAAAATGGCTGTGCAGCTTTTAAGACAAAAACATCACCTCAGTCCCCATCATCTCAGCCAGAATTATTAGACACTGATTCTGGTGCTAACAGACACTTTCTTCCATACAAGTTTATCCTACGCATAAAATATACATCCTTGATCTCAAAACACTACAGCATTCAAATGACAAAACATGTATCACAGTATATAATTGTATTTGGAAGTTGGTACATTAATTCAAAAAAAAAATAAAAATTCTGGAGTGAAATTGTCCAGTTTTCAGATATTGACCCTCATATTGTTCGGGGAGGTATGTTTTTATCGATCGTGCACACGCTCACATTTTTGCTCTTATCTTTCTTAATAATTGAAATATCACTTTAAATCTTTTTGCCCATAATTCTACACACTGTAAGGATTTAATTTCCGCCAAAAAAGAAAAATCGATTTTTTGAAAGTTGAGAACGTATGTAACACCTTAATGAACGTGACAGAAAGTTGCAAATTTGGACTTGCAAACAGGTTTAAGAAGATTTTAATTAGACTCACCAGTTCTTAAATAAAAGAACATATGGTGACATACCGAACACTGTCACATTCATTAGTTTTCTGTTATTTTGCCTTGCTTATTAATAACAATTGCAGTGTTGATATGTAAATTTTTTGTTTAACCGCTTAACTAAAAACTTTTTTTTTTTTAAATTTTTTCTTTGAAAAATATCGCTTTTTTTTATTGTATATTTTTAATAAGTGGAATAAGACATAAAACATACTATGTACCAATATTGTATCGAAAATTTTTGAGTTTTGCTTCTTTTTCTTTTCCTTTGATGCAAAATCAATTATAAATAATTTTGAGTATTATTTCCGCTATTCTTATGATTGATATTATCATTATTTTTAAGACACTATCATAATCGTAAAAAATCAGCAACTTTTTTACTGGCAATGACAACATAACGTTTCAATAGAGTCTACATAAATAAGTTATAAAGGTACATAATTTTAAATAAATAACAATCCTGGTATGGATATGAATCTAAATCCTATCCATATAGTAGTGCAAGTTAACTTGGGATAATTTTTGACACATCAAGTACACCTCAGTTAACTCGTGTGCTATTCTCAAAAGGCTGTTTTTAAATCCAAACAGGCTACTTTGGGACACATTTTTTAACGCATTTTTGTTCGGAAACGTATCAAATTGTAGTACCTCTTATTAAGAAAGAGTCATTCCATGTATCAACACACCTTATCTCCATTGACCCCTCAGATTTTAATGAAACTTCGTTTATCAACTGTCCTTACATAGTTATGAAAGAAAACACTAAAATTATTTTTTAAATGTATTTCATTTTAATTTTATTAACCATTTATTAAAGCACTTTTCATTAAAATTTGCTACATCTTGAATTACTTAATTGCCATTTTCTCAAAAACTAAATGCGATACAAACTTGGTCTACATATCATGTTAAAGATCTTTTTATGACCTTTAATTTAATATAAAACATGATAAAAAATTTAATTTTTAATTAAAAAAAATTCAAATTTAAAATTTTAAATTTCTTAAAAAGTGACATTTTTAAAATTTTTAAAAAATTCTCAAATTGACTTCATATTCCCCTTGAACATTTCCCCAAGTTTTATGATGGGATCTCTATGGGATAAGAAGATACATGAAGTTGAAGTTCACATGTAAAGTGAAAATTTTAACTTGTATTTCAATATCTTCATTTTCAACTGATGACAAGTAATGAAAAAATTACATAAATGCCATAAACTAACATTTTTCACATTTTAAATAAATATTTCCATTTTCTAAATATATTAGAACATAAACAATAAGAAATGAAAAGTTGGATATTATTATTTGATAATTCACAAATGTATATACCTTATAAACACTACAGATCCTTTTATATTACAAGATTGTCTAATTTATTTTATTATATAAATTGAAAATTTATTTTACTTTGTGAAGTATATCTGACACAAACATCTCATATATGAACTGGTTCATTTTTGATTCCAGATGGCCACCTTTATATTATAGATGTCTAATCTTTCTTATATA
The DNA here is from genome assembly GCA_963932465.1 of Maratus speciosus. Classification (NCBI taxonomy): domain Eukaryota; kingdom Metazoa; phylum Arthropoda; class Arachnida; order Araneae; family Salticidae; genus Maratus; species Maratus speciosus. Next base: position 286,410,571 of record OZ010791.1, on the reverse strand, counting down.
TACTTAACACTTTATATATACTTAATAGTTCTACTAATATCACTTTATAAATACTTAATATAGATAACTTTTTAAATGCAGATAAAACATAAATATTACACTTTGTTTGCAATAATTTATGTAATAATTTAATGTAAATAGCACATGAAAATATGATATGAAAAAATTAAGTTACATTGGCAATGTCATTTTTACATACATATGCATATCACATTTTATACAAAATGATTTTCTGATTTATTTGAAAAATATTTGTGTCCACTTCACAATGTAAAATAAATTTTCAATTCATTTATTCGAAAATAAATTAGACTTGATCTTTTCTTGACTGCAAGAAATCTGTAAACATTTTTCCAATCTTGTTTGCTTCATCCGGTAGCAGAGTATATGTACGACCAGTTGGTGTAGTAGGGTTTACTTTGCAAATGACATCAGTTGATGAAATCAACAGAACATCAGGTACGGAAGGGTAAAAGAAAAAATGCACTGGTCAGGGTGGATGAAGAAAGGTAACCTTTATTTCATTTTCATCTGCATTTTTATCTAAAATATAACACAGCCACCATTCATCATTGTAGTAAGAAACAAGGTAGCCAGTTAATTTCTCAAAATCTAATTTTTCTCCAACAGAAATAATTGCATGGGTTTCTGATAATTGTGAAAATGAAAATAACTTTGTTTTCATTTTCGTCCCACATGCTGAAGGGATAAAAACATGAAATTTTCTAGTATTAGGTACTGCCACAGCCTGGCTAAGTCTGTGTTCAAAGTGCTGCTCAGTTTTAATATACTCCTCCTAGGTAATATAAGAAAATTCTATTGTCTTAGATAAGCGAAATTTTAACCACTCATATAACTGAAATGGCGTAGTTTGGTCTTGGTAAGACCTTTGTAGGATTACTCTTGCTGCTTCCCTTTTCACCGTACCTCCTACTCCATCACAAGGTCCTTTGCTGTGTGCTGTAGCAGAAAAGTGCCATTCTGCTTCAATTCCAAAATCAGTTTTCTGATAGCAAAGATTTGTGAATTTTTTTTTATTCTTGTACTCAGCTGCACTGCCATCTGAAAAATAATAAAGTTTCTTCACGTCATTAAATTTAGATTTTAAAAACTGAATAAGTTTTTTCTGAAATGTGTATACAGATATGGTATGTTCAAGACATTCTGAGATTATGACAAAACTACAATGCTTAACCTCATTTTCTTCTTTAAAATATACTACAAATGGATGTATAGTGGCTTGCGATTTGTTACAGTGGTACGATTGTGCTTCGTCCTGTAAGATAAAGCTATAATTTTCTGAAAAGTCACAAACTACAGCCATTTCAGAAGTTAATAAATTTTCCTTAATGTAAGTCATAAAAGCACTTTCTTGCTTACTAATGAAATCATGACGAAGAAGAACCTGGAGTTTTTCACAGAATATGTTAATAAATTCTTGTACAGGCTTCTGAACTGCTTCTAAGTTGCAGCGATCAACCGAAATCCATTGGCGAAAAGTTAGTGTTTCAATCAAATTTTCTTGAAATCCATCTTCTAAGATTTTTCTAATGCCATTAACACCAGGACAACAGACACAATTTGAAAAATAACAATCAATAGATGCTGGATTGCATACCATTTTCGTTAAACAATCTTCATAGCTTTTAATCTGACCTTTTGTGATGGAATTTATCTTGCAGTTTTCTATCATTAGCTTTACGTTCTGGTGGATAGTGCATATACAGACGGCATGTGTTCCACTTTGACCAGCTAGGACACAGTTTTTGGGACGCAGCTCAGCAAATTTTGAAAATCCAACTGTGATGTTTGGAAATTTTTCTTGGAAGAGCTTGTATGCTTCTTTCAAATTGCAGAGCATTAATCTTTTTTAAACTTTAACTTTTTTACCGTCTTTGTCCATCATTGAAACACAAACACAGTCTTTAATACATGGCATTGGTCGACTCACTACATCATTCCAATAAAACTCTATAATTTTATCCCAAGTCTCTTTCGGCAAGTTTTTTCTGGTTTTTGATTTGTTGTAGACAAAATACCTTTCTGCTGCAAGAGTTTTTTGGCTTGCCTAACCTGAAAACCTGGAGCTTTGAATTCTTTCATAATTTTTCTTATGTTCCAATTTTCTGGCAATAAAGTAATATCATAACTTTCTTTTCCCTGCTTTCACAGTTTTGGTACACATTCTTTAAATGATTCAATATTTCATTTTTTGAATCACTGTTTTGATCTTCATCAGATGAAGTGGCATTTCTTAGAAATTTTCTTTTGACTGCTGATGTTATAGTTTTCATTTTTTGATTAGAATACTTCCTATACTTCGCTTTTTTTCTATTAACTGTTGATTCACCTAGTTCCACAAGTGACGAATTAAATACGTTCAAAGATTCATTTAAAGTTTCAGGATCACTGTCTTCAGATATATTACTTTTAGGTTTCAAATCACAGTAGCTGGTGCTGGGAAGATCATTTGCACTGCTATCATTCTTTCTTTCCGACAAGTTCTTTTGCAGTTAGTACATACTTTTGAGTTTGCAGGCATTTCTGGAACTAACGCACACATCCATGGCGTAACAGTTCTTAGTCCTTTTCTTACATAGGAATGATGAGGTTTTTTGAAGGGATTAAAACAATTTAAAGTCCCAACTCCTCTAGAACCCATTGTGAATATTAAATACTATGCTAACAACAAATAAGCTTTGTAATTAACAAACTTCTACTGCATTAAGAAATACAATTTGCAAATTGTTCAGACAAAATTACTATTATGAATATTTAAGTACCAGAACAACAACAAAAATGTGACAATGATGTAGATATGGCCAAGTAATACCTACTAAGATCTGCACCTATACGGATTTTATCCAATCAATTTAAAGGATCCACCTACAAGCATAGTATACACCCACAAACACTCTTTTGAAGTACTTTCTAGAACATTTATTATGCTAATTCTAAAAGAAATAATTTGTTCTGCATTATTAAAACCAAGTAAGGGATCAACATGTTAATTTATATGATAATTTACAATTCCAAAAGGTTTATTTAAAATACATATATATATATATATATATATATATATATATATATATATATGTATGTATAATTGGATACTATATTGTATCTAACAAATTATAGAAAATATTTTCTAAAAAACAAACATAGTATTGAAAAGTAATTTAAAATTAACACTGTACATATATAAACTTAAATTTCCTATATCTTTTAATCCCATAAAGATTCCATTGTGAAACTTGGAGAAATGCAAGAACACAATATGAAGTAAATTTGAGAATTTGAGAATTTTAAAAATGTCACTTTGAGAAATTTAAAATTTAAATTTGAATTTTTTAAAAATTAAATTTTAAATTTTTTTATCATGTTGCATATAAAATTAAAGGTCATAAAAAGAGCTTTAAAATGATACATAAACAAAATTTGTATCACATTTAGTTTTTAAGAAAATGGCAATTAAGTGATTCAAGATGTAGCAAATTTTAATGAAAAATGATGTATTTAATTGTTAATAAAATTAAAACTAAATTTATTAAAAAAATAATTTTAGTGTTTTCTTTCATAACTATGTAAAGACACTTGATAAATCAAGTTTCATCAAAATCCGAGGGGTCAAGGGAGACTTTGGTCTGAAACTGTGTTGATTTGACATGGAATGACTCGAAACTATGTAATCGAACAATTCTTTCCGTTTTTTGGTAAAGGCAGAAGGTTTTATAGAGAATGGGGTCAAAATTAGCGTTTTTAACTGAATTTCCGGACGCGACAAAACAGGATAGGAAAAAAAACTGCTGTTCTGTGTCAATAATCGGTTATAGCTTAAGATGTAATTCATGTATTGAAAAATGGAAAAAAAAAATTGTAAGATTGCAAATCATTTAAATAATCATGCCTGCAAATGCCATGCTTTTATGCATTAAAATGTGTCAGAAAATTTGTCAGAAAAATTCACGTTGCGGAGCGGGGATTTTTTTTTTTTTTTTTTTTAGAACCGTCTTAAGTGGTTCATGAACTTATTATTTACATTTGGAAGGCTGTGTATGTCCCGTCATTTCTTAACCTTATCAAGCAGTAAATTAGCGTTTTATGAGGACGGCAATCATAAAGATAATCAACGATGACATACAAATGGATAAAAATCTTTATGAAGACAAAGATAATATCTGAACATGACGGCGTGGGTGCGCTTTTCCGTTAGAATAGATAGGATTCTGTTTGTTATTTTTCTGTCTTATTAAATCCGAAAGAAAAACAGCAACACAGACAATAAAGTAGTACGATATAAAGTTACAAAATGAATGTGACTAGCGCAAGTTAAAAATCAACATCTTAAGCGCAGAAAAATAAAATAAATTTAGGATGCAACGGTTTTACTATTTGATAAAAGAGCACCTCCTTAGCAAAATAAAAACTGGAAGTGGCAAATTTTACCATATAGTAGTTATCTACAAAGCTATACAAGAAAAGCCATCCATTCTTCAGTCATTATTGATAAATTTTAACTATTAGAACTGTAAAATTGTAATTGGATTATTTGTACTAATCATAAAGTTGAGTTTTAAATTACCTAATATCAAGAAATGTTTTGAATACGTGATAAAATGATTATAACACAAATAGTTAAAGAAATACCCTTTCTTTCCGAACAAAAAAGCCGTGCAAACCTCTTCAAGAAATACCATCGTTACTACAAACGAAAAAATGACAGTCGTTTTCATACTTTTCATGCAGAAAATAAACCAAAACAATGCTAAGAAATATGCATTAAGTACTAGTGGTATACCGGGCACAGCTTTGGCCGGGCTGCCGAGTGCTCGGTCATTTCGTACTCGGCCGAATACCAAACACCAAGTAGTTTTGTGTAAGGAAAAACGCTTGTGTACATATAGAAACGAGCTTAGGGGACTCAGAAGATTAAAAAGAAAGAGATTACAAATGCAATTGCATATACACATACAGGGTGTTCAAATATTCATCCGACAAACTCAGATGATTGTTAGGGATCATCAAGACGAACAAAAGTTGTAATGGGACATGGGGTCGCAAAACGCAAACTACTTATTTAGTCACAAATACAGTAGGATGAATATCTGAATACCCTGTAATGCACACGCAGTCAGATACAAAATTCTGCAATGATTGAAAACATACATTTTGAGTATGCAAGGATATTTGCAAAATTATCTTTAATTTCAAATTAAATAAATCATTCGGATTGTTTTAAAGAAATTTTACATTCATTGAAAACTTTTCAATGTTTTAAACCAGCAGCATTATTTTAAAAGTTATGAAAAAGGAACGATACACAAAAAGTACGACTAATCAATAAAATCTTTAAATTGATTCTTCAATCAAATTTAACAGCACTCTGTAACAATTTTGATGCAGGGCATTTAAAATTTATTGAATATAAAATATTTCTATCTTTAAATTAAAAAAATATATGCAAAAAGTGTACATTGGCAGTTCCTTATTAGTTAACCCTTTCAAGGAGGGTGGTCACACGACGTGACCACCTAATTTTAATTCGAAAATTGACAAACGGCACCACGAACATTTTAATAAAAGTTTGCTTTAATAATGAAAGTGTAAAAGCGCAGGTTTTTACTTTCTAAGAAATTCGTTTGAAAATTCTGGTATGATTCAATTTCATCATTTTACGAACATAGTTTTTCTGGTGAACACCATTTACAATAGTGTTATTTTCAATCTTAATTTTTTTCCTTAATTCTCTATAAAATTATTTTCAGATTGATACATTATTTATAAACTTTACTAAAAAATTTCTCGTTAAAATGAGATTAGATGAACAAAAAAAGTTATGAAAATGAAATTATTTGGAAATCATATTATCGTTTATGAAATGTTGCAGAATTTTGTTGCTGAACGTTGCAGGATCCAGATATAAAACTACATTTTAAAAAAAAATCTTCATTTGCTGAAAAACTAGAATGCTTGGGTAATTTTGCATCAATAAATACAATAAATTTAATAATTTTTTAAAGCATTTATTATAATTTCTATTTTTGTGAAACATTTTTAACCAAAATCTCCAATCTTTTACCTAATAAAAATATCTTAAATCATGAAAAATTCAAGACAACGAATAAATCAAATTTGTTTTCATTCACTGAGGAATTAAAAACAACTTAGAGATATTAAAAATTCGAGTTATAGACTGAAGACGGCCAACACACAGAGTTCAAATGGATTGGCACATGAGACACAGCCAAAAATTTAATTTAAAATATTACTGTTTACTTTCACAAAGGACTTGAAATCGAATTAATCTCAAACCATTTATTTACCCGGTGTAATTTGGCAAAACATGCAACAGTAACTAGAAAGAATAATACACTTCCTGAAACTTTGAAAAGGAATTAAAATCTTGTTCTATAATTCTATACAGATGTGTTCAGAAACAACAATACATAAATCAACTTCATTTGTGATTTGGATTGGATCTCAGATAATTTAGTTCGTATTACACAGTTGTGTATATGATATGTTTAAATTTTGACACTTTTAAGCTTTAAAAATATTGATTATTTTTTTTTATAAAAATAAACTTTTTTGGCTCAGTTCGAAATAATTTTCTCTGAATATGCCAAAGTGACCCCCTGTCATTTTTTTTTTAACTAAAATTTCATAAACTTTTATTGGAAAACTTATTTAATATTAAATATTTTTACAAGTGTATTAAACATTCGCTTATGATTAATAAATAATTTTGAATAGGCGTTATTAAACATAGTCATAAGAGCATACAATAACTATAAATTTTATTTAAAATTCGCATATGTGTTGGAAACAGGTTGTAAAAAAAATCATGATTTAAAAAAAAAAAAAAAGAAAAAAAAAATCTGATTTTTCTTTATATAAATCAGATTTTTTAAAATTTAAATCGGATTTTTATGATTTTTTCCCAGCGTTAAAATACTGAATAGATACCAAGAGTTTTAGGTTTCCAAAATAATTAAACCTCTAAAATAAACCTCTAAACCTCTATGTTTTTACACTTTAATTAATAAAATTTAATTATTAGTTAGTAATTACAGAAATTATAAAAACTGCAAATTAGTAGTTTCATTAGTTAGTAGAATACAATAAAGTTATACAGGGCTTGAATTTCAGGGCGGGATGGCGGGATTCGCGCCCAAAACTTTGAAATCCCGCCCAAAATAATATCGTGGGCGGGAGACTCCCGTCCAGAATATTTCACCATTTTCCTGAAAATTTTGCATTTTGAAATTACGATTAACTCTCGCGAACGCCTTGCAAATTTCCCGATATTTTCGCGCGACTAATTGACACATTTTGCTCTCTTTTTTTTTTTTAAACCGCAAAAGATCGTTGAAACTCGCGAATTTTCGATGTGACCGATAGACAAATTTCATTATTTTTTTCTCGAGATCAGTTGACAAGTGTCCGCGACCAACTGGCGAATTCAGGAGTGATTCTGTTACGAATTTCCCGAAAATTTAAGGCATTAGGTTCCGAAAAGTGTGAAAAATCGGTCATCAGTTCAACAGAAAAATATCGTGAATTTCGACAAATGATCGCCGAAAAAATCAATTTTGTCAATCGTTCGAGGAAAAAATCGCCAATTTCGTCGCAAAGGATTGCAAATAAAACACAAATTTTGTCAAAGGATCGCGGAAAAACGTGAATTTTGTCAGATTGCGGGACAAAAAAACTTGAAATTCATCAAAAGATCGCAAAAAAACGCAAAGAAGAAAAGATAGCAAAAAAAATCATAAATTTCGGCAAAGAAACGCGGAAAAAATGAGAGTTTCGGCAAAGGATCGCGAAAAAAGAGAATTTCGTCAAAGGATCGCGGAAAAAAGCTAATTTCCTGAAAGGGTCGCGGAATAAACACGAAATTAGTGTTTAGTCAAACGGCCGCTGAGAAAAAAACCGCGAATTTCATCAAAGAATCGCGAAAAAAAAACACGAATCTCATCAAAGAATCGCGAAAAAACACGAATTTTGTCAAAGGATCGCGAAAAAACGCGCAATTAGTCAAAAGAGTGCGGGAAAATGTGAATTTCGACAAAGTATCGCGAAAAAAAAACGTGCATTTCGTCAAAGAATCGCGAATTTCGTCCAGGGATCACGAAAAAAAAACCCCGCGAATTTCGTCAAAGAATCCCGCAAAAAACTCGAATTTCGTCAAAGCATCGCGGAAAAACGGCAAATTTCGTCAAAAGATCTCGAAATAATGGCAAATTTCGTCAAAAGATCTCGAAATAACGGAAAATTTCGTCAAAAGATCTCGAAATAACGGAAAATTTCGTCAAAAGATCTCGAAATAACGGAAAATTTCGTCAAAAGATCTCGAAATAACGGAAAATTTCGTCAAAAGATCTCGAAATAACGGAAAATTTCGTCAAAAGATCTCGAAATAACGGAAAATTTCGTCAAAAGATCGCGAAAAACGGAAATTTCGTCAAAACAGCACGAAAAAACACATAGCTAGTGCTGAGAGTGATCCCCCCCCCTTCATCCCCTCTGTTGTAACCTTTCAGAAAATTTGCTGTCAGTTTCAGAATTTTTTTTTTTTTTTACTCAGAATCACCCCTGCTTTCTTACTTTTTTAAATAAAAAAACATTTTGCATCATTATTCTGAGTTGTTGATTTAAATTGCTTCAATGATATTCTGTCATGCCTGTATTAATACAGACATGACAAAATAATTAATGCAAATCTTTAAAAAGCACGTAAAATAACAGTGGGTTTCATATTTTTTTCTCCCTCCCAAATAGCTCAACTCCCCTCCATTTATAAATGTTGGTAGGGAGACTCCCCTCCTATGAAAAATTGAATTTCAAGCCCTGTTATACACATTAATATTTTGTAATAATTATGTAAAACTATATTAAATACTAGTGATATTTACATTTATTAAATTTTCAGTAATTGCATTTAATATTAAATTGTTAACTTAAAACGAATAATTATTAAACAATCTCTAATTATATGTATAATATACATTTTTATACTTTAATTACTAAAAATGATAATTTAGTATTCATTCTAGAAGTAAAAGGGGCAGAATGCTAGTTCCAAAAAAGGGCACTATTTCATATGGAAATATCTTAGTTATGTCTTTAGTAACAATAAGAAAAAAAAGTTATGTCATTTTTTAATATGATAAATAAAAAAACATTAATTTTTAATAATTTTATACATTACAAATTGAAAAATACAATTAAATAACATGTTTTAATAATATCCTGTTTTTTCTCAAGAAAAAAAGTTCTACCATCTTTGTAAGGTCTTGGGCACACATATTTAGAAATACTGCGGTATGGAGAAATTTTTTACAAAAAAACTCTGCACACTACTACCGGTAAATCTGACTATTTTTTAAAAAGGCAGGATGCATTTTGTCAATTTCAAAGGGGGCAAGATGCGGCGCCCTTAAAAAATGGCCTAGAAGAAACAGCAGGTAATTATAATTACAGAATTAACATAACTTACACGATGTATGTGTATGATAACCAAAAAAAATTATGAAAATGAGTTACAATTATTCATACACACCTATACAGAGTAAATATATGAATAGTCAGTTATATTTGAAATCCTAAAAATATTAAACAGCAGCACACCACTATTACCTCTCAATGGGGATCTCTTACTATGCTTAATATTTTAATACCAATTAGTTCTTTTTCTCTTATACATTCTTTTACAACAGCTGAGCAGATGTATTATAGCAGCAGAAATTTATTATACTTGTTAATATAATAAAATGTTTCCATTTACTCATTACTCATTTGCATATGAGCAGAAATTTATTATATACTTGTCATGCTTATTTTATATAAATGAATGAATAATTTGATTATTTAAAGGAAATTATGACATCGCAAATTATATTAGATTTAAATATAATTTTTTTAATGAAATGCTTTTTATGCCTTTATAAGCTTACTGTACTTAATGTTTTACACGACTCAGGAATTAAGCTTAGAAACAATTATTTAAAGCCTTTTTTTTTTTCATTTATTCATAAGGCAAAATACTTGTAGAAACTTTCCAAATTATATTAATCTTAGATTTTAATACTTTTATGTCATTTTAAACATTTAGAAATTTTTTGATTTTAATCAATGGTTTAAAAAAAATCGATTAAAATCATGATTTAATCGCTGATTTAAATCAACTGATTAAAATCGTTGACACCCTAGTTGGAAACTGTAAAATTTATTTTATTCTTCGTTTTTGTCTATTTATTGTAGCACGAATTTGTACTTTCCTAAATAAATTAATAAATATATATTTTATATATATATATAATTTACTGTTTAGCACGATTAACGGTATACAAGCAAATAGTAATGGCATCAGTGTTGGCAAGAAAACGAGTTTAAAAAAAAAATACCCAAAAAGCCGGTTTATTTGGTTTAAACCGGGTTTTTAAAAATTAAATAATTAAATAATTAAAGTAAGTTATGTAAAAAATTGAAATCCTTTATAATTTTAATATTATAAAAATTATAATTATAATTATTTAATATTTGAAGCTATGTCTTATGCTCAAAAAATAAACTGCTCCACACAGTGAAAGATTGATACCTTGAAAATCTCAAGATTACTGATAATACGTAAATATTTGATGTAGTTTCATGTATATAATATACTTTCCCACTGCTATTCAATTAAAAAAAAAAATGAAAAGTAAACAAAAATCACGAGATCACAGGTGTATAATGAAAGCAAGTGCTCTAATAAAAGTATTGGAGTTACCTAGGATTTGGAAAGAGGTGGAAATAAGAAACAATGTGAACATGCAGATCAGATTAAAAGGTGTTTATATACCTTTACTTTTGTCACTTTTAGCATGTTGTAGCTTTAGTTAACAATTTATAGTGTAGCTACTGCCACAGCTATTAAAGTATTGGAATCACTTCAATAGTTCTCGAGAAGAAAAAAAATGTATCAATGTCAGCTGTTTTTACATACAATTTCACAACTATTGTCGCCCCCTTAAAAAAAATAAAGACACTTACATATGTAAGTAAATTAAGAATTAAAAATTTTGTGATTTTTATATTCCTTAACAGTATTTCAATGGCTTATCGCTTTATGATATTCAATTTTTTGAATAAATATGAATTTTTATAACCTTAAATTATTTCTTCCCTAATAACCCCTTTAAAACTTATTACATTATTTGGGGGAAGAAAAAAAAACAGAAAATACGATGCACTAAATAAAAACAAGAAAAACATTAAATGCATTGGTAAAGAATGACATAGGAACACTTTGTTTTGTTTTATTGCTCTGTTGAAAAAAAAGTTTCTATTATATATAAATAATAGTATGACACAAAATGCCCGATGCCACTGTCTATTAATGAAAATGGAATTAAAAGTTCTATATTTTGAATTTACTTTTGCAGCGTTTGTGTTAACAAAATATTTCTACTACATTATAGTTAAAAAAGCCTTCAAAATGTTTTCAATTTAATAGTTGAATTTAAAAATTTGATGACCAATTAAATATTATTGACTGAGAAATCATAAATTAAATGGATTATGTTAAAACCCGAAGCAAAGCTAATGTTGGAAAAACAAATTTATCACTATAGGTATAAGGGAATTATTCAAGAATCAGCAGATCAGTCTCAGTCTTTCGCGCTGCAATCTTTGATATTATTCGCTCATAGATTCGTTTTTCCGTTCATTTAATTAAAAACAATGAAATTTTTAATCAGACAATGTGTTTTAATAAAATTTGAGCCTGTTCAAAGACCTTTCGTATATGATATCATATTAATTGTTGCGCGCCTTGTATGTTCATAAAAAAAGAAACGTCGATATCAGAAATAATACACATGATTATTAGTTAGTATTATTTGTTTACACTGAAGATGACAGTTGGTCTGCGACTAAACGGTACTTTACTGTAAATATTTTCAAAACATTACATTGTGTATTGCGATATCTGTCAGAAAAAATAAAGTAAAATTTTTCTCATTAAATACATTTTTCTCAAAACTGATTTTTGAATAAATTTCCCAATCTCTAATGTCCATTATAATCAAATTTTTTTTAAGAAACTTCATGTATCTAGTTAATGCGTTGTTTCTTAGAGAAATATCCGATAGAGATTTCGAGCTGCTTTTAAACTTCCTTTATAAACGAACTACGTTCTCTAAATAAAAGCAAAAAGGTTGTTATTGTATTATTTTAGTTCAAATAATTTTAATACCTCTTCTTGAAGAATTTTAGAAGACTGACTTTTCATTACATATTTAATAATAATAATAATAATAATAGATATAGATTTATCTATTAAATGGTGACAATTTATCATTAATATAAACCGAAAATCTAAAAAAAAAAATCATAATGATAATAATTTCTATTTGATTTTGAAAAAAAAAAAGAAAATAGTCTCCCTGAACATATTTAAAAATAACTTTAATATTATCGGTCCATTTTTTTGATATCGCAGGCAGGGCCTGATTAACCTATGAAGCTATATGGGAAGCACAGTGTCGGGGTTCTTTTTCATTCGAGAAGAGTTTTCTAAATTCAACATATCTGGCAACCCACCAATGCTACAAATATTATTAAAATTACTACAAATATTATATTATAGGATTTTCTCGATTTATGTTGATTGGACGAGAAAATATTGCTTTATAAATTGACAACTTTGGTTGGTTGGACAAACTAAGGAATTGTGATCATGTGGTTGAAACCGATCTACATGGAAAATTAATTTGTTATGAAAGATATTTTTATGAAACACTTAAGAAATATATATGTAATGAAGCACGTGATCATCGCGCTTATTCGGAAATCAGGGCCTGATCCCAGAAATGAAAGAGAAAAATACGAAAATAAGGTGGATTTTTTTTTTCATTTATAAAATGGTGCAAAACTCTTATAATTTAGACACATTTCAGAAGTTATCTAATTTATACAATAAAATTAAATATAACTGGGCGCATGATTGATATTTTCTTTTCGCAACTTAGAAAGCATTAAAAACAAATTTAAACTAACAATACATGTATAGGTTCACTGAATCAAAATAGAAAATGAAATATTTTTATATCAATGGATAAATTAGAAACTGTACATTTTTTCATGTTTTTTAAAATTTCCAAACGACCTAATAGAAATGTCAAAATTTACAGTTTAATGAGAGGTAGCAATTATTTTGGTCATGCTCCGAGTATTTCACGTAAAATCAAATATTTAAAATAATTTTTTATATAAAATGAAAACTGGGATAAAAAGTGGCAAGTTTTAAGAATTGCATACAGAAAACAAAATTAAAAAATCTCAATTTTTTCATGAGACATCCTTCGAAAAGTGAGGAAAATTATTCAGATAGGTTAACATGGTGAACGGAAAACGAGATTCTAAGTAACCAACACCCTTAAGGACAGTTTTCTAAAGGTATAAATCCAAATATATCTGATGAACTTATGTGAGATACAGTGATTAATTTTTCAAAACAAATATTATTCTGGATGGCTTGGCTGAGTCAGATTTTCTTTCAAAGAACCTCCATGCTAATATACGCATGCCAAATTGATCTTTGTTCCAGAAATGCATCACTACAATTAGCCAAAAGTGTTGCATAAATTGGACAAAACATTCTACTCTAAAAGAGTATCTAGTAATCTTAAAAATAAAAAATCAGACTAGTAAAAGTTAAAGTGTTGTTAAAGTGTTCACTGCTAGAGGTCTGCACGGGCCGGAATTTCTAGGCCCGGCCTGATGTAAAAACTAAAAGTTCGGTTTATATTTTCACAGTTCACGTCCCGGACCGTGAAAAAATCAATTCAATCAAGCATGGACCGACTAAATTTCTACAAAAAATACCGATTTTTCTTAACATACAAATAAGATTCTTTTAAAGAATACTGCATACATATTTATGGGAAAATTCTACTGTAGACTTTAGATTGAAATGTGTTCAGAAGAGAGAAAATATACAATAGCAACATTAATTATTAATTAGACTATGACTTTTCAAGATTTAAATAAAGATTCATTATGGAAACTTCCTTTCTTAAAGAGTCTAAAAAAAAAGAAACTTCACTCTGGAAAGTCACTTTAAACAACTTCATTTACATGACTTTCAGATGCTTAATATAAGCTCACCTTGGAAAGGATGGCAGAAAGGATCTTCAAGGATTTGAGTAGACAAAATATCGGATTATTAAACTTTCCAGACCCCCCCCCCCCAAATGCTTCCAACATTTTATTTGCCTTTTTGCATCAATTCAGAGAATGTCCAAAACTGCTTTAAAAGAGGTGGAATTCCTCCTTTAAGAGGAACTCTTTCACGCCTGTATTCTATATGTGTTTAGTAAATATATATCAGTTTATAGTGTAAAGTTTTGGTATGCCATCCACTTACCGGCATGTCTTCTTCGTTTTGCGTGGAATCATTATTATCCCCGGGTGTAATCCAACCTTTGAGGCAGGCGCATAAACTATACATGATCCATAGCATTCCGTCCCACAACAGAATAATAAATCCCGAATTCCTGAGGACACATTCAACAAATCTTTCACTACATCTGCGGACTCCTTCGGACCGACTACAACCGACATCAAGGCGAATTATTTCTCTGTCACCCTCCACATTGTTTTCCCTTATCAGCGGAAGGATGTAGTTTTTGATTTTTCCATTCTCAGCTTTTTCACTTTTTGTTCTTGTTTTTCTTTTCTTACCTGTGACACGAACTACGGTGGAATGCATAGAAACTACGTTTCGGCGATTATCGCTACTTGGCGACATTTTTTTCCCTGCCAAGATCGCATGTAAAAGAAAAGAGGTGCCGTATTTACTCGTAAATAATGTGCACTCCACCCTAGAGGCAAAGAACTTCAATGCATGTCTAATCTATCTTCTTTGCAAGAGGTCTGCAAGGCCCCGGCTCGGCACAACTAAATTTCTACAAAACATACCGATTTTTCTTAACATACAATTAAGATTCTTTTAAAGAATTCTGCATATACATTTATGGATAAATTCTACTGTAGATTTTAGATTGCTATGTGTTCAGAAGAGAGAAAATGCACAACAACAAAATTAATGATTACTTAGACTCTGACTTTTCAACATTCAAATAAAGATTAATTTAAAAAAATTAATGTAGTTTATAATAAAAGGAAAAAAGAGGGTTAAAAACACCATAACTTTTGAGTTTCATAATAAAAAGTAGATTTTTGAAAGTATTTCTCTGTAATTTATCAAGGAATATTTCCAATGATTCTGTTAACAAGTTCATTATCGTTATTCTTATTTTTACAAAGCATATCGCCTGACCGACACGTCCTGGGAAAAATTGAGCCCGGTTTCGATCCAATTCGACTATGTTGAAAAAAAAAAAAAAAAAGTAAGCCTGATCCCGGCCCGGCCTGAGTCTGCTGAAAAAACTAAGCCGGGGCTCAGGCACGATATAACTATCCGATGCCCATCTCTACGCTGGACATGTTATATTTTTGTATAGATGTTGTCAAACTTGAATCGGTTTGTGCAGCACATTTATAATTATTCTCACGAAAGTCATATCCATTGAAATTGGTTCATATTTTATCGACTTCATTTAAATTTTTATATCAGGCCAGTCGGCCCGCTTAACTTTTTTAACGGCAGGGCTGGAACGTCTACTTTTTTAATCGGACCGACCTGTTTATTTTTTTATTAGCCCGGCGCGTTAAAAAAAAAATTGCCCTTATCCTACCGGCCCGTTTGAAAATTTGCCTTAATTTCGCCTGCCAGGTACGGGTGTCGGGCCCGTGCAGACTTCTACTCCGTTCCCACTCCCATCCCTTCAAAATAGGCCCAAAAAATGGCGGACGCATTATACACGGTTTCATCTGCCACCTGAAATTGCGCACCCTTTCGTCCTAGCTTGTGTATCATGAGCAAATACATATAGGGTAACAATTTTTGGTGTCAATAAATGTTTTAAAAATAAAGTTTCTAATGAGAGAAAGTCTGTGTTGCAAAGTTTGGGGGGCATTTTTTTATTCATAATATCTATCACTTTTTCAGAATAAAATTCTTCGCTTTATTTAATGATAGACATCCCGTTATTAAATAAAGCGAAGATTTCTAGTTCGAAAACATGGTAGGTACTTTAAATAAAATAATTCTACAGCCTGATAACGGTAAGAAAAGTACGCGGAACAAACAGTACACAGTTGCAGAAACTTTAATTATATAATATTTTAAAGTTAATTTAAATTAATATACACATGAAGGAATACAGTAATAAAGTTGCAATTAAAAAAAAAAAAATAGGATTTCTACAGAATTTTTTCCCATGTGCCCGGAATTTTTTTGTCCTTAAAATAACACGATGCGCATTGTAAACGAGATTTTTATTTTCGCTTCTTGCGTTATCAAAAACGAAATGCGCATTATATATGAGTAAATACGGTATATAGTCTAACTAGAACTAACTTTTAGCAGTAATTTTACAAGAAAATATTAAGACTTTGCACTATTTAAAAAAAAATCTAGTAATGTTTTGTACTTAGCCATTTTCCTTTGTTTTATTATATATTTTTTATTCATTGTTAAGAAAAAATGTACCAAAAGCGTAATCGAAATTTTTACAATAATTGTGTCGTCTAGTTGCAAAACCGTCCAACTCCTCAAAATTGGAAAATGTGTTTTTTCAGTTTTTTAAGTTCTAAGTAAACGTTTCTACCATCTGGAAACAATAAACCATGCCAACCAAAACCGATCAAATATGCTGTCCCAATGACTCTAAAACTAATCAGTTTTGGTTCCAATCTTATTTTGGCTAAGTGTGGCAAAAATAAACAGCTTTCCCCAAAAATTTTATTTTTTGGAGATGGCCGGTTTTGCAACTAGACGACACAATTATAATGATAAATATTCAGAAAAAATAATCAAAGAAAAAACGTTCTTCTCAATACAATATTAAATTATTTTAAATTCAATAGGTTTCATTCTCATGATAAGGTACATTTTACTGTGCGAAAGGGATAAATATTAGGAAATGTAGCATATTTTCTAATATTTTTATTCATTATAACCGAGTTTATACATATAAGTTTAAAGTAAGCTATTAAATACATTTGACGAAATAATTTTAATGTTTAACTCTAATATTTTAATAAATAGATGTCAAAAGTGCCTTAAGTGGGCGTCCCTGCAATCTAAAACACAATTTTCATTTTATTGAAGTTTAAACAATAGGAAAAAAAATCAATTTTTTTTTTTAATAATAACTAATTAAAAGTCTTTACTTAAGTTCTAATTTAATATATTTTTTAAATGGTTTTATTTTTACTAAGGAATTAATTTATACACTTTAATCTTGTCACCTTACACATGCATTACACGACCAATACGACAAAGTACCGATGCAGGCTTCGGAGCGGTCTCTTTTTATAGACTAAATCAAAACTTTTACCACCGCTATTTCCTTACGAAATTTTTCGTTTTAGATTTATCTTGGAAATGTCGTAGGAACTCACGTCGTGGTGAGTGTTTTATTTAAATTCTTGTAGTAATGTGCAACAAAAATAATTTTATGAAACTAGTGGTGGCTAAAAAAGTAACCGCTCCGAGGCCTGCCGATGTCACGTGGGAGATGACATACGACCGATAAGGGTTAATTTTTGTCTCCTCCGTGGACTTGGCGTATCCACTTTTAGTGATATTGTCTAGTTTATCAGTCATTTATCAAATATTGTGTTTCAAATAATGGTCCCAAATACACTGACGTTCGAAAGTATTGCATAAGAAAGCGATATGGAAACACTTTAATAATTGTGATTTTTTTTTTAAACAATTAAATTAGTCGTTTCAGAGGAATGAACGACAAAAGCGTCAATTGCAAAGTTAGTTGGATTGTAAGAATAGATGACTCTTAATTTGTTGTTGTTTCTAGTGATGAATTCGATTATTTTTGTTGATGATAAGTTAATTACGTACCAAATGGATGAATTTACGCGTGGTCGTGTTATCATTATGATGGAGTCTGGCCGGTGTCAGGCCGATGTTGCCGAATCTGTTGGTATCGACTAATCTAAGGTTTCGAGCCTGTGGCAACGCTGCATTTCAACGGGAAATGCTAGTAGAAGATCTGTAGGTCTTCCGCTAGAGGTCTGCACGGGCCGGAATTTCCAGGCCCGGGCCGGCCCGACTCAATTTCTACAAAAAATTCCGTTTTTTCTCGACATACAATTAAGATTCTTTTAATGAATACTACATGCATATTTATGGGAACATTTTACAGTATATTTTAAATTACTATGTGTTCGCAAAACAGAAAACACACAATAGTAAACATTAACGATTACTTACAGTGTTTTAGTCAACATCTCTACAGACGTTTCAAAATTTACATAACGTTTCATTAAAAGATTAACGTAGTTTAGAATAAAGGGTTAAAAAACATGATAACTTTTGAAGCTGTATAATAAAAATTAGATTTGTGAAAATATTTCTGTCATTTTTAAGGCTTTTCTCAAATCTAAAGGAGCTACATTTTGACACATTTATGAATTCATTTCCTTTCGGAAACGTATGAGATTGGCAGGTATTCTTATTCAGAAACCATGTAAATGCCGTTTTTTTCTATAAAAGTAATATATCTTTCAGAAAATACTGCCAAAGTTAGCGTTTTGAATCCAATTTCCGGAAGCGATAGCACAGGAAAGGAGAAAAACGTACAGTCGCGGGACAAGAGTCTCTGTTATCTCTGTACGTAATTTATCAAAAATGGAAA
Organism: Maratus speciosus; assembly: GCA_963932465.1. Lineage (NCBI taxonomy): Eukaryota > Metazoa > Arthropoda > Arachnida > Araneae > Salticidae > Maratus > Maratus speciosus. Next base: position 286,391,801 of record OZ010791.1, on the reverse strand, counting down.
CGCTATTCGATTCCAAATGCCTTCAATACTCAGGCCTGTCAATTTTATGCATTTATAGTTAAAAATGAGTCGGAAAATGTGTCTGAAAGTTTCGCATTGTTGAGCAGTAAATATGAGAACCACCTTAAGGTACATTTCCAAAGATACTGTTAACAGAAGTTCATTATCGCTATTAATACTTTTACAAATCATAATGCCTGTGTTACACATCCTGAGAACGATTAAGACCAGTTCCGTCCAGGCACAAGTCTGCCGAAAAAATTAAACCCGGGATCAGGCATCATGTAACTGTACGATGCCGATCTCTACGATGGACATGTTACATTTCTGTATTGATGTTGTTAAACTCGCATCGCCTCGTAACGCACATTTATACTTCTCAAAAAAGTCGTATTCATTGAAAATGGTTCGTATTTTATGTGCTCCTCTCAAATTCTTACATCGGGCCGATAGGCCCGATTAATTTTTTTTATCTGCCCGGCCCGCGGGCCGGGCCGGGTACGGGCCTCGGGCCAAGCCCGGGCCCGTGCAGACCTCTATCTTCCGCGCACAACAACACCCTCGCCGTTGGTGGACCGCTAGTTTCGTGACAAACTGAAATCGTATACAGGCGACATGGTCTTTATGACAGACGTCTGACAATATGTGTCGCACTTACCTCTTGTCACAGGCAATGGTGCACGTAGTTCGGACCGCAAACCAATTGAGCAATGTAATGTTCTCTGACGAATCCAGGTTTAGTTTACAGAGTGACCGTCGACGTGTTATCATATGGAAAGAGCCTGGCTTGCAATATAACCCATTTATACGTGAATTGCACCAACACAAGAGAGTTGGCATACACGTATCGAGCGGCATTATGATAAATGGACGTATGCCTCTGCACCATTGATACCGATCACGCCTGTGACGAGAGGTAAGTGGGACACATATTGTCGGACTTCTGGTATAAAAACAATGTTGATAAAGTCGCCTGTGTACAGTTTGTCGCGAAAGTAGTAGACCAGCAGGGACATTTAACTCTGCTGCTATCGCTCTTGCTGGCATTGTTCGGTTGCGCTGGGTCGTTAATGTAACAAATCCGTCATCTGATGGTGTTGTAATGCGCGGACGATCTTCTACAGGACTTCAATGCAGCGTTGCAACAGGCTGGAAACCTCAGATTAGTCGATACCAACAGATTCAGCAACATCGGCCTGACACCGGCTAGACTACACCGTACCGATAGCACGCCCATGCATAAATTCATCCATTTGGTACAATTAATTTATCAACAAAAACGATCGAAATAACCACTAAAAACAACAAAAAATTAAAAGAGTCATCCATTCTCAAAATCCAACTACTTTGCAATTCACGCTTTTGTCATCCAATCCTCCAAAACGGCTGATTTGATTGGTTTTTAAAAAATCATAATTACCCTAGTTTGATACCGTTTTCTTAGTATGCGTATGAATTTTCAACGTTTTCCAACAATAACTTTTTGAGAAAACAATGATTTATTGAAATATGCAATAATTTTGGATATCAGCGCACAAAGAGAAAACTGAAAAGTAACAAAATCCTGATGTGCATTTTTTTTTTTTTTTCAGAAAAATTACTTTCTCTGAATTCAAAAGTTTAAAACAATTTTTTTCAGCCAATTTTACATTTTTGTGCGAATAACACTTAACAGTTTAATTACAAAAAATAAATATGTACCAAGTGCCAAGTCAATAATTACTCAATTGTGTCTTCATTTAAATTTTTGAAATGCAAATATCCCCTACCATGGCAATGCCAGAATTTTAAAAAATCAAAAACTTGTGAAAAATAAAACAGAAAATTTGACTTCTAATATAAGGTTATTTATCAAGCATAAATGAAAAGATCCATATAATCAATCTTCAAGAAATCTTACATACTTTAAAAAAAAAAAAAAAAAAAAAAAAAAAAAAAAAAGATTCTTTTCTTGCTATTTTGTGATTCGACATAATTTTTTTAATATGAAATATTTTAAAGCAATGATTTATATTGATCGTTAATACGTTGATTGGATTAATTTAACCCTTTATGATGAAGCGCCGCACAGTGGAGTATTTAACCCGAAATCCTGGCCAAAAATATGTTCTATGTAAATATAGTCCGATTGCCTTGAAATTCTTATTTGTTATTGGGTACCACTATATGGCATGTTTGGTATTGCAAATGAAGTCTATAGCATTTACAGTTCATTTACAGAGACACTCAAAAGAATTCCTTTACATTATGGACTATGGGAAAAAATCGTTTGCTCTTATTTTAATGATACACTATTTTAAACGTACTGAAATTTATATACATCACTGAGGTGTACTAAGGTACTTATTGTAGAATATGGTATGCATAGAATATATCGTTCATTTACAAGGACACACAAAAGAATTTGGCTGAAGAATAAATTTCACTATTGAAATCTATGACCAATAATTGTTGGAAGTGCGTTTGTAGTTGTAATATGCGTTTTTAAATTGAACTTTTTTTTAAAAAATATTACTTGGTGTGGATACACTCTAATAGATGATATACAGGGCTGCACAAAAGTTCTCAAGTACATTTCCGTTTATTCACGGAAATGGCTGAATGGAAATTTTTAACTGTGCTATGCGTTATACTGAACTAACTTTTAGCATACTATGTAGTATACACACAAATCCACAGCTTAGTTTAATATTTTATATCTTAAAAGCTGACAAAGTGTAAGTAAGATTTTAACACTTAACATAATAAGTATACATTTTATAAAGATTTTGACAACTATGAAAAAAAGAGACATCATTTAAGAAGAGCAGAAAGAAAAAATAAGTTAAAATATTAATTTACTTAGTAGATATTTTAAAATACGAATACATCACATGCCCACAGAATTAACATTACCGAAGGGAATTTGGAAGTTGAGCTATTAGCAGCCTTAAATGTTTATTGAGTAATAGTTGATAGATTGTTTTATTTACGAGTAATGTTTAATTAAATGTATTTAATTTTACATTATATAAAATTTATTATCTACATTTAATTTACTTTAATAATAATTATTATATTTATATTACATTTAATAAAGATTATTCACATTTGATAAAGTTACATTTAATAATACATATAGTAATGTGGAATCTCTACAGTATATAGATGCTAGTTTTACAGTGTATTTAACAGATTAACAGCTTCAATCTGATTTTTCAGAACTTAGTTTTTCGTCTTTTTCATCACTCTCTTCTTGGCCTTTATCAGGTCTACCATCAGACCAAGCTGGAAGAAGAAGTTGTAGGGTCTCGGTTACTGTATGGCTTGCTTTTTAGGCTTAGTCTTTGTCTAGAGCAGCTTATAAAAGGATCACTGCTTAAAAGAAGCCAATTTGGGACATCTCTATTGCACTTTCTTGAGTACTTTGTATGGTACTGTCTAAAGCAGCCATACTCAACCTGTGGCCCGGCCGTATTTTATGTGCGGCCCAAGACACATAATCATTAATCCATATTTATAAAATTAATTAAGTGGTGCATAAAAAATACTACTTAAGACCTTCACTATTGTTTTACATAGTTTCAAAGACAAAATTCGCCCCTAATATTTTTAATTCGTTTAAAACTATGTTAAAACATCTTAAATGCCGTTTTCTTATTCAAAAGTTATTTTTACATGTACTCCCATTTGTGCTACAATGCTGCATATATTTCTTAATCTTCAACGCTAAACAAACTTTATTCCAAATAAATTAGATTTGCACAGTATATTTCTACAATTGAAATAAAATGAAATTTTTGCATTGGGCAAAATTATTTATTAGAGAAAATCTGATGATTTTTTTTTTTTCTTCAGAACTTTGAAATTCTACCTTGTTATATTATAACGTTTTATGAGTATTATATAAGCTAGTACTGATTTTTCGGGTTGAACGTTTATCGCGAAAAAAATTGCCACCAAAATATTTTTACCCAACTTTTCCAAACAACAGACTTCGTGGCCTATTTTTACAACATTTGCAATAAGATCTCCACCACGAAGCTTATTGTTCGTAAATACTGCTGTTAAATTTTTTGGTAACTTTTTTCCGCGACAAACATTTAATCCATTGACAATATTAACTTCGTTGCATTGCTCTGCGCGGCCCGCCTAACGTCTCAAACATATGTTTGCGGCCCGAGAGGAAAATAGGTTGAGTATGGCTGGTCTAAAGTGTTTGTTTCTGGCATCGGCAGCTTCTTCTGATCTTTACATTGGCCAATGGGTACGACTGCTTTCTTAATTACAGTGGTACCATGAATCAAAACCTTGTGCATTGTTGGAATCAAAGGGTGCTTTTTGTAAAGGTTCACATACAGTCTTGCTGTTTCATCAGCACACGTTTGGAACTCTTTTTCGTCAATGCGATGCCCACTTGTTATGGCTTCCAATATTACTTGCAACCTTTTAATCATTTCTGCGTGCATTCCAGACATCTTTAATTCTCTCCTTTATTCCCTTATTCTCCACCTATGAGTCCCCAAAACTAATTAGGGAACACTTTTTCTATAAATAACACAGTTAATACAATTTGAAAGCGATCGGATATTTCTATCAAGAGATATCGAGTTGCGTGCGTATGTATGTACAGTCGTGGAAAAAAAAAAAGTAAACATCCCCTACTAACTCCTAAAAACAAATTATCGTAGAAGAAAGCTACTGGTACCGAACGAATGGAAATAAAGCCTACTTTTAAATGATGTATATAAAATTTGCTTAGGGGGGCATCTACATATTAAAACAAACCATAACTTTGTTTTTTTCAAAGCAGTACACAATTCTGACAGCATAAATGAACTTTACACCATTCAATTAGTCTAAAAACAAATTTTTATGCAATTCGTATTATAAGTTTCCGAGAAATTAATTATTTTAAAACGAGCGTATTTTAAGGGCTGTATCCAAATTGAAGTTCGGTACTTGATTGTTGACCGAGAGAGCTTCCTTCTTGATCAAGGCACCTTAAGCAGTCAATTAAGCCTGCTAGATTAAAGGATAGCATAAGAAATTTCAAAATATTTAGTCACTTCTACCATAGACGGCCCCTTAAACCATCATTTTGCCGTTTTTTAAGCATAATTTGAAAACTACTTGGAATTCAAATGTGAAATTTTGGATTTCCATAAAGCAGGACTTAATAAATCTGAATCCATCAAAAAAAAATTGTAGGTTGCGATTCATTTTTTGAAAATTAATTTCATAATTTATAATTCATATCAGAAAATTATAAAAATTGCAAATTCAACGTATCTATGTTTGGGTATATTAGTATTATTGCTACACAAAATATTAGGATCATAATTTCAGAAGTTGTAAATAAAAATATGAAAATGTAATTTAACATTAGAAGCACTAAATTTTGAATGTTTATAATTCAAAAATCTATCATTAAAATGACTTGAAACTTGGTGTCTAGGCATAGTTTGAACCAAAGATTTGAAATATCTCGTTAAAATTGGGTATTGTCATTGAAAAAAAAAAATGAAGTTTGGATTCGTTTTAATATGTAGATGGCCCCCTAAGCAAATTTTATATACGTCATTTAAAAGTAGACTTTATTTCCAATCGTTCGGTACCGGTAACTTTCGTCTACGATAATTTGTTGAGGAGTTAGTAGAAGGTGTTTACTTTTTTTCCCCACAACTGTACCTACATACACACAGAATCTAATGCAAAAGCTCTCCGGTAATATCCTGTGAGCTAAAAACCTGCAATACGACAGTAAATATATAGTTCTTATCTCTTCAATTCGGTGGCCGCAAAATGGAACATTTAAATAGTCATCTCGAAGAAAAATTATATATAAAAATGGCAACAATATGCGGAAGATTTTTTTGCAGAAATTGGCGCTCAAGACTATAACTAATACGATTATAATTAAAAAATGGTCTGGCAAAGACCGGCACATATTTAAAAAGCTTTCGATATGTTTAAATTAGAGCCAAACACGCATTAAAAATAACCCTTTTGCAAATTTAATGTTTTCTCTTTACATTAAAAACTAAACAATTTAAATTAACACATAGTTACTACTATGTGAACACTAAGATCTGATCTTTGTTAAACAAGTGTGCCCTGTTTAGTTCCACTTCAACAATTCACTGAACCACAAAAAAAATATATTTAAACATAACAACAATGCCAAAAAACAACAAAAATCCACGTCTTCTCACAAAGACACTTCCTCTTCAACTGAGGCCAGGAGCCACCGGATATAACTCAGGTTCCTAAAATAGACATAGATCGACGCGTCAATTAGTTAGCTATTAAAAAAATATGATTTTTACAATTGTTGACGAAATTTTAATTTTTGGCCAGGTTTTGGGGCCAAATACTCCACTGTGCGCGCGCCGTCCAAACCAACAATTTTCTTATTGGTTTAAAAAATGCCGCCGCGGATGTTACATTATCAGCTTGAACGCATTGCTACTGTCCGTATCGGTATTTTGAAAAAAGTTTTTAAACCAATAAGGAATCCAGACTTTTAACTTAGGTGCTAATGAATTTTTTGAAGACGGATTCAAAACATTTTCCTGAGTTAGTGACCGATGTATTCACTTGGGCCTTTAGGGCACTGTAAACAATTCTTTTATTTATTTATTTTGTGTGTGTGTGGGTGGGGGGGGGGGGGCTCTTGTAAGCTGGAAGTCTTACACCTATGTTACTATCCTATGTTATTCAAATAAACTTCTCCGGGTTATTTAAACCTTTAAGTTCTATTTACATTTCAATAAGTATTCAGCAAAGGTTACATTTGTTATGAGCTGGGAAAATTAATCACATTTCAAAGAATCTTCTCATTAAAAGTAGCAACTTTGAAATATTTTCGAAATAGTCTAGAACAGGGTGAGGTGAGATATAAGCATACATTCCATTTTACAGAGATATGAGCACTATAAGCTTTAAGAAATAATGAGGCTTCAGCTTGTATAGAATGTTCAATATAAAAGGTAAAATGTTTTACAAGGAAATAACGATATTTCATAAGACAAATTGCAGAATATTAATATATTTTTAAAAATATATAACTTAAAAAAAAAAAAGATATAACCACTTAGCAATAAAGCTTTAAATTACCTCTACAATCAAATCCCACAAAATCGACAGATACCATTTCTGCCAATCTTGTTTTAATTATGCAAATAAAAACCCATTGATAAAGGGTTTTTTACCTTCCATGAGATCATTTTGTACGCCTAACATCGTATCCAGACGAAATGATTTTAAAATGAACATGAAAGAAAGTGAAATTATTCCCTGCAATGAATAAGCAGTCTTTTAGCTAAAACAATAGCTAAAAAGCTTGGACATTTTCGTGGAGTTGTTTAATTTTTTTTTTTTTAACTGCGTAGATAATATGATGTGAAAAAATAACCTTGCAATTTCAATTCCCTTCAGGACAGGGAAAAAAGTGTCGCAAAGTAGATGTCCCAACAAAATGCTACAATTTGAGAATTGCCAAGTCCAGCAGATTTCCTTGTTTTGTCTGTAGTCATACGCCCTCAAACAATCAGAAGTTTTGGAATTTCGAAATATTTGAAGAAAAAGTCACGATGAGAATGGCAGAGAGATACGAGGTTTAAACATTGTCATGATCCCAACACCACAGCTCCTGGAAGTCCGAATTCGAACGAGCTATGTTCTCTAATGAAAAGAAATTAAATTTGGACAGGTTTGACAGGTGGAATCATTACTGACTTGACTGACGAAATGAAACAGGATAGTTTCCCAAATGGTAAAGGAGCGATGGTTATTTGATGTTGAGAGCAAGCTTTGAATGTAAAAAAAGAAAATAATAATGTTAATAACGTTCCCAAGAGGCCGGATGGACGTTGTAGTATGTAAGACATTTTGGAAGAGAGCTTATTGCCTTTTACTAAAAATCTAGAAAGGTTATTTTGGATATATACACAAGGTAAGGCTTCAATAAATACAGTACCTAAAGGTGTAAATCCAAATGCGCATATGTGATGAATTTGTGTAGAGTACAGTGAATAATTTTTTAAAACAAATATTATTGAGTATGGTTTGGTTGTTTAAAATTTTTCTTCTTCTTTCGACGGAAAAAAAAAATCTGCAAGCTAAATATGTGCACGTCAAAGTGATCGTTGATGCAGAAATACATCTCACATGAAATTACTCAAAAGTGTTCGTAAATAAGAGAAAATATTCTACTTCAAAAAGAATCTTATGGATTTCCCTTTCAAAAGGTTGTAAAAAATAAGAATAATAATTCACTCTGGATAGACACTTTAAAAAACTATGACGTTCATATTCTCGTAACATAACTTGACTCTTGATTTGATGGCTCTTCTGCACAGCAATTCAGAAACGGAATACAAGGGTTTGAGTAGATAAAATGTCCGATTATTAAAATTTCTAGAATATTTTCTGATTACTAAATTATTTTTTTTTCTTAATAGTAATATTATATTACTACTATAGTAGCAATATATAATATTATATTAGTATAAACTATAAACAGAGCTGCCAGTAAAGCTTCTCAGATTTCTGCTAATCTTAGACGTATATTATTTTTGTTCAGAAATATTCGTCGAAAGAAATAATAAAGTAGTCGCCAGTGGCAAACCTGTATAAGGAATCATTTAATTATTTATTTTAATATCAAACTTCAGTTTTCCAGTACCAATATCACTTTTTAACTTTAAAACAATTTTTTGCACTGTACTTATTAAAAAAGTAATAATAATTGCGGGAAATACAGCAAAAGAAATGTAAAGAAAAACATGATCGATGAGACTATATCCATATAAAAAATTTTAATTGTTATTTATTATTTTCAACATTTTAAGCTGTTAATTTAGGTTTAATCACCAATATAATTTATTTTATTTTATACATTTAAGTGATTATGCACTGCTGTGATAAAAATTTAAATTTATTGTTCTGCTATAATATAATACATTTATTTTTACATTTATTTAAATTGAATCATTTAATGAATCATCCATATCATTTTTATTTATTTAATTTTATGCATATTTTTTATTATCTTTTAAATTAACCTAATAAAATTACTGATTTAAATGTTAATCCACAAGTAGTTATTATTTATTTATTTCATTTATTAATTAATTTTTATTCCCTCCTGTCTTTCCTAAAAATAAAACTTTGGAAGTGATCTTTAAATGTATTATATAATGATAGAGGGCAGCACTATTTCTGATCCATTAGTGAAAATAGAGTATTTAATCTATTTCAATCTTATTACACTATTTATCTCAGCTCCTTGGTTGTACTAATAGTATTTTAATAAAATATTTTGGAAACATGTGCAAATCATTTCTTATAACCTTTTCAACATGCTGTATCATTGATGGCATGGTTGGATCTTCAACTGGTAATATGCTTCAATTTTTAATCCATTTTAGTCCATTTCATTTTTTATCTTATGTTACTTCTGGCTTCTTTTCTGAATTTATTGTGTACGGTAGCCCGAATTTTGCATTTTTTGGTTCAAAGTAATTTGTGCCTGGTTATTCTGACTTGGTTCCACAAATATTTCCATTTTTCCAATGTTTACTTTATTTTCAATTCCTTGTCTCGCTTGTTATGGTGATCTGCTTCAAAGAATTTTATAAATGTTAATACATTATTTTTAATTTGCATAAAAATTCATTTATAATTTCTATAATCACAATTGTTGATGATAATGTGTATTGGTTTAAAATGGAGTAAATATCTATATATATATTTCTCTTACGTAGCGCGAAAAAAAGGCTGTATTTGTAGCTTTCTATTTGGCAACAGCCACAGCGACGATTCGCAGTGGTTAAGTTACGGTCACATGTCCCAACCAACTCAACAAATCAAAATCCAGACAGAATCTCTCTTTTAACAAAAACCGTTTGAGCGATGCATGAATGACAATTGTTATTGGTCCGTTTTACGGTGACGTAAGGAATTCAGCGAATCAGCTTTTTGATCCAAAATTGTATTTAGACACAGGTGAAAACGTTTTGTTTACAATTCGTTAGCGTGATACGTAGCATATTTTATAGCTTCTTATTTTATTTTTAAATGAATTTAAACCGGGATTTTCAATACTACAGGCAAAATGAAAGGAGAAGGACCCCATCTGACACTAACATGCCATTTAAATTTAAACGGCGTCAATTTCCAGTTCGCTTAGCTTTCTCAGTGATGATCAACAAGTCACAGGGCCAAACTTTTGATAAATGCATTTTTATTTACATTTTCAACGAAATTTTCAATTACTTTTTTATGAATTATTTTTCATTTCAAAAATTTGTAAATTTCATAATGTTAAAATGTTTTACACCCATTGGCAGCACCACTTAAATGCATTTTTATTTACATTTTCGACACAGTTTTGCATAACTTCTTATACATTAAAAAGTATTTGTAAATTCCATATGTTGCTTGCTCGGATCGCATAGGGGCCCAACTAAAAATATTTTTTATTGTGTTTTCACATAGGTTTTAAATTATTTCTATTTCCAAGGTTTAATACATTTTTATTTACATTTTCAACAAAGTTTTCCATTACTTTTTTATACATTAAAAATATTTGTAAATTTAATACATTATAATGATTTATGATAGTACTCATTCTGGCTAGAGTTGACACAATCGCTACGAGATCCCAACGTAAATTGCGTAGCAATTCACGGGGGTTGGCGAGCGTAGCGAGCAGGGGGCTGAGCCCCCTAGTATATATAAATTTATTGAATTATTGTAATTGGAAATAGATGATGATTTGTAATTATATTATCGCTATATATATATATATATGTGTGTGTGTGTGTATGTGTGTGTATATATGCATGTAATGCATTGTACATTTACAAAATATACTGAAGTAAGTAATATAATCTTTAAACAATCAGAGACCGATACAAGTTTTTTTTCTTCTGACCCCATTTTGTGAAGAAAAAAAAATAAATAAAAATAAATAAATAAATAAATAAAAGTTATTTTTGTGAAATGTATTATATTTTTTTGCGAAAAATAACAAACAATGAAAGATAAATAATATTTTTACAATAAAAAATGAAATATAATTAACATAATCCAAATTATTTATTGATACTAACTTTTTAAATCATCCTGCTAATTTTTTTTTCGTGGTGACCGTTTTCTTTGCAAATTTCAAATCTTAAAGAAAAGAAGTAGAAGAAAAAAAAAAAAAAAAAGACTCATTTCAAATCGTAATGATGTGAAAAAATTACGAAGAATCCGCTTATATCAAATGTAATTTTGTGAAAATTCGGTCCCTGGTTCCTTTTTATTGAATGGGATTTTGTAAAGAGGCTTCAGAAAGAAAACAATTAACCTTTGTCTGGATTGATAGCGGTGAAAGCTTTAATTCTACTATATGTTCTATGCTAAGTGTTTTCTGTTATAATTTTGTTAATAGATATCAGTATAACACAGGTCTTTTGAAAATTAAAACTATTTATAACAATGAAGTCATTTAAATGATATCATCCATAGGGCCTGATTATCCAAAAGGCACGTGAAGCACCAGCTTTCCCTCTAAAATTTTAGAGGGAACCCCAAAAATACTTTAAAATGGAGTCCTTAATTCCCTTTATTTATTTTTTTTTCATTGTCTTTTTTTTTGTGTGTGTGTAGAAATTTTGCCTTGTGCAAGAGAAAATTCACACTACTTCAGAAAAGTTATCTAACCGGGTAATTTGGATGCAATCATTGGGCTGTTAACCAATCATATGACACCCTACTGTGTTAATTAGAAATCAACAGGGTAACTCAATATACAACAACTATATATACTATCATAATTAGGGATGCACCGAATATTGATTTTGGCCGAATACCGAACATTCGGCTAGCCGAATAGTAACTGTTAGACCGAATAGTAACTATTCGGCCGGATACCAAATATTCAGTTTGTCGAATACTTTTATATTTCAAAGTTTAAAAGGCATTATTACAATGTTAAATTTTAAAACAATTTACATAATATTTCAAACAGAAACTTTCATTTTGATAAACAAGATCTTTTTTCAAGTAAACTTTATGCTGAAAAAAATCTGCTTTGAGTTATGTAAGAAGGGGATAGTTTTTAATTAATAAATTTTTTAATTTCATCGCTTCTTCTGTGAATTAAAACAAATGAATAAAATTTTCTTAAATTCTAAAACAAACATTTTAAAATCAAAGAGAAATTGTGAAAAAAATTGTACAGGATCATATATTATTTGTTTGTCAGAGAGATACTAAAGTAAAAGTAAATAAATAGTACAATCTATTCAAATTTCATATGGTAGCAACTCAGCAAGAATAACTGTTCTACTCCCTTTGATTAAGCAAGGGAGTTTTTAAATGCATCCTAGATCGGTGTCTGGAGTGGGCGATCATTTTCAGATATTGTAAACGTTGTTCTTAAAATCTTAGCAAGAAACAGGTTATTTACTGGACAATGTTCAGGAACTTGCATTTGTACATAATTAATTCCTATGAAAATCCTCGTGATTGGTTATTCTGTTTTATTTAAATATGATTCTGTTTCTAATTATTCTGAATATTTATAAGTTGACTGTTAAACGTAGAAGTGGTATAAGGTTTTTAAAAATAAGTGTTAAAAGTTATTTTTAAGTATTCGGTAGTCCAAAATTTAATATCCGGCAGGCCGAATAGTTTGCTATTTGGCCAAGCGGACTATTCGGCGTACCGAATAGTTTGATATTCGGCCAAGCCGAATATTCGGTGCATCCCTAATCAGAAGTATACTCTATCTGCATTGTATAGAGTATTTTAATTGTATAAAGCATTTTAAAAACCTGTTCCCGGCTAAATCCCCCAAAATGATGCTGTGCTTTACCTAGATTCAGAAGCTAATCGGGCGGGCCCTCATCACAAACATATTTTATAGAAAATCAGTAAATTCTGTAGATAATGAAATCCATTGCTGACATTTTATATTTGAAATAAATAATTAAACATTGCTTGACCTCTAGTGTAAAAAAAAGGCATGCTTGATGAAATATCTACATATTTAAGGACACTATGTGTCCTTCAAATATTTTTACATTTTGGGAAACATGAGTCTAAGATTGAGCGTCAAGTTCCGAGGTCGTAGCGTAATCGTAATAAGATGGAAAGGAAGCCTCAGGTTAAGCTATAGTGTAAATCAGGGGCGGCGAACCTTTTTACGTCGGCGTGCCAAAAATTAAAAAAACAATAGCTATAAACATTATACTGTGCCAAACTTTTGCATACAAAATATTGCAACATTGTAATCAATAAGCCATTATTTTAATATGAAATTTTAATTCGTAAATGTTTATTTAAGTTGAATGTACTATAATATGGAAAAAAAACCTTTTTAATTTAAACTTATCGTTAAATAAACATCGAACTTATAATAATCCAAGTTGTATTAAAATAATATATTAATAATCTATACGACGAAACGAAAAAAAAAAAAAAATGTTTGTACGACTGTCCGTCTGTTGGCGAAAGCTAGGAATATCTTACTGCATGCAGGTTCCCAACTTAGGTTCGTTTGGATGGATTTCCGTTTAAAAATATAACATCATACAAATTCGAGGATGTATCAGCTTAAAAATAGGAAATCATTCAACACTGATTTTAGATATATTTAATGCTGCTATATCAGTCTGGGCAACGACCGGAGGACCAGCTAGCTGTTTGCTGTTGTACGTTTGATAGAGAACTTATATCTGGTTCATATTTTGTTATTTTAGAAGAGATATACATAGCAAAATAGGGCCTCCTTGTCATTTTATTGCAGTGGCTGCGTTACGAAAGTCAATAAATAAATAAATAAAACCTTTTAATTCATCCAGAAAGGCAAAGTAGTAAATGCTACATAGTTACCGAGAAATCCAGAAAGGCAAAGTAGTAAATGCTACATAGTTACCGAGAAATCCAGAAAGGCAAAGTAGTAAATGCTACATAGTTACCGAGAAGATATAGCGTAATTTTGAAACGGAAACTTTCTTAATGGTATTATGTGTGCTAGTCTGTACGTGTTAAACTAATTTTATCTGCTAGGACAAAAGAAAAATTAATTTTATTTCAAATTTAAAATTTTTCGCATTCCAGGGACATTGCCGTACTTACTATGGGTTCGCTATAGTGTACAAAAATAAAATTTGTGTTATAATGAATGTGTGACGATTAGAAACCAACGCATAGAAAAGCACACACACACACACAAAATAAATAAATAAATATGTATATATAGAATAAAAATCTTATCGGTTACTTATTTTTAATTTACACTTTTTTAATGTCATGTTACACAACTAATTAAAATATCCTGTACTGAATCAAAATTAAACTACTTTTGCATGGACTAATTGCTTAATAATAGGTTAAGTCATATCCATAATCTGATTCGAGACCTTTTTCATGTGCACCATTTTAAAATCATTGTTTTCAATGGTATATAGGTATGCAATTTGTTCCATGAAAAAAAGTTTTTTTTTTTTTTTTAATATAAATGGCCAATTAAATATGTCGAAAGAAACTATAGTGTTGCTTTCTCTAACGCAATTTAAAAAACTGCATTGCATCCCATTTCATTAGAAAAATAATATAGATGTATTTTTTTTAAATGCAATAAAGTTTAGCATAGATAACAACTTTAGATAAAGATAATTAATAATTATAATAATTATATATTAATGATTAATAAATAAAGAAATAAAAATCGGGATATCATTAGGATCTTGTGAAATAATGATCCAACAGCTCTGAAAATACCTTAGGATGTAACACTTTTAATATAAATTTTTAATTCTTCAAAATAAATAAAAACCGAATATGTCAATTCCTCCACAAACTCAATATATATTCATGCTATATCGATTGTACGACTTAACAACTGTTTTATCATATCAAATCACAAGAAACGAAAGTCGATAACATATTCCCTTTCAATATTTTTGAAACTTAATATTAGAAAGAGTATAACGGTTAGTTTATTTAAAGGCCGCGGACAAGTAAACAACCGGTCTTTTTAATAGGTATCGAAAAAATGTCGCCAATTCGGCGCGAGTACCAGACATATCCCAGTAACCTATGACGTAAAGAATGCCACCTAGGGTTGGTAGCCAATGGACGACCGGTTCACTGGTAGGATATTCAGGAAGTGACGTCAGAGACAAAGTTGAGGAATGCCGCTATCCAGAAGAAACGCAAGTTTTCTTCAGAAGGCAGACCGGTGGTGGAGAAACCACGTGGCATCGCCAAAATTACATACCAAATGCATGAAGAAAGGTATGTTCGTTCCACCCACGAACAGACTGTGGAACATAATAATGACTGACAGCTACCGAAAGGGTTTAGCAATCTTGAGTTGGCGCGTGCGCCCTTAAAGAACTCATTTGGAGTTTCTCAGCAGGAATTATAGAAAACTCAATTTGCAAAAATTAGCGAATATCGTACAAAAACAGAAGATATTTAAAATTACAGGTATTCGACCTTGGTGTTGGAATTTCTCTATTTCTATTTTTGTCAAGTTCAGAATTTAAAGTGCACGTTTAAGATAAAGTTGATTCTACAAATGATATTTCTCTAAATCGCAAGAAGGATTTTTTAGCGTATATTATTATTATTTTTAAAGTATTTCCATGGTGCACAAATTTGAGCGAAAGAAAGATACGCTCAAACTTCAGGTTACACTGGAATGCAATTTATATAAAATACTAGACGGTCGCTTGGGAGTGTGTGTGTGTGTGTGGAGGGGGTGCCTTCTGAAGCATAAAGCCCGGACTTCGTTTGGGCCCACAAAGTGCATTTTACATGAAAACAGAAAAATATAAATAATATACTTTATTTTAAATTATACGAAAATAACTAATAAAAATATTTAAAAAACATGTAAATAAAGATTTTGCGACATAAATAATAAAATTTATTCATGAGCATGAGCCCCCTGACAAAGATCTGATCGGCCCCTCCCTGTGCTTATCTAGAGAGAAGGGAGAGCTTCCGAATAAAATAAACAACAAGAAAGAAAAATCATGCGTTAAGCATAGATTATGAAACACTTTCCAACACTTCCTGAATGCTTTAACAAAACTTCATTATTTAGGGAAATAAGGTAAAAAAGATAACTAAGAAAACATTTTATAAAACGCATAAAGCATTTGAAAAACTGATTTCAGTAGTTACCGTCCAGTATTTGATCTGTAGGTTGATATATATATATATATATATATACTATATAATGGGAAAATTTAGTATAGCAAGAAAATGCATAACAGGTTGAAATTCATCTTTCAGCAATTTATACTAATAGATGGAAACATACTTGAATAATTTTGTACCCTGTAGTTTACCTAGTACCTTTATTACATGCCACTATTTAGCTAAAATTTAATTCAAACTAAAACACTCTTAAAACTACTGAAATTACATTTCCAGAAATTATCACCCACAGACGGTCAAGTATCCAACTCTTTGCGTGGTCCTGTATATAATTTTATCTATATTCTACAAATATTTCTTAGTAAACTAAATTCAGTTCAGCGTAAAAATGCATAACTCCTTTAAAACCGACCTTTAAGCAATTTATGCTCATACTCAGTAACCTTTACGAATTCATTTCTGTAGCCCTGTATATGAACTATAGCATTTATACGCACTTTATAGTATGCATAAATATAGTGAAAAAAGCGCAAATCATAATTAAGAATGCATTTCGAGCAATCATTACTAATATACAGTAATTCGGATACAATATAGCATCTGAAATTTTTTCAAATACACCGCAAACAATTCCCCTATACCATTATGAACGGAATTCTTTTGTGTGGCCCTGTAAATGAGCAATAACAATTCTTTGCACCGCATATTCAACAGAATGCGTATTTTAGAGGACGTCATAAATGAATATCAATTTTACAATGTTTGAAAGATTGTAACACCATTAAAATCATTTGAAACGATTTTTTCTCATTGGCCGTAATGTAACGGAAAACTTTTGACTGTCCCTGTAAATGAACAAAACATGCTACAAACTTAATTTGAAATAGGGAACGTGCTATGGTAGAGGTCACTAACATAAAAATTTTTCAGAACGATCCGAGCATAGTTACGAGAGTTAGAGCGTGGACAGACGGCCAGACAAACCGAAGTCATAAACACTTTTCAACTTTGTTGGAAAGTGTTAAAAATGGTTTAGCGTAAAATATATGGCGATGATTGTAAGTGGGCCCTGTGGGTTTCGCGCCCATAAATTGTTAATACAGTGCTCAAAATAACGAACCCCTGTGCGCTTCTCGGCTATATATAGTTAATACAGTGATCACTATACAGGGGTCCTATGAATTTTGCGTGTATAAATCATTAAAATGACAATCATTTTAAGAGGTCCCTGAGATTCATGCCTATAAACTGTTCATTTTAACCGAGTCTGTGGGTTTCAGACCTATAAACTGATTTTACAATAATCACTATAACAAAGCCTTGTGCAGACCTGACCCCATAAACATTGCAATGAGTATTTTAATAGTAAATCTTTACTTCCAAAAACTGTTTTTTGAGAAGTGGAGGAAATGTACAATATTTCGTATAAAAATTGAAATCCGACCGCTAAAAGGCAAAAAGCGCAAAAACAATTTATAAAATATTAAAAAAAAAAAAAAAAAAAAAAAAAAAAAAAAAAAATTCTTGGAAAAATGTCTAAATCAAAAACCAACGATAAGTTGTCTTTATCGTCTATTTTTCAGCATCGAGTTCATAGCCGATGTTGGCGACCTAAAGTAGACCTAAAATCTCTGAAATACATGTTTAACTATTTTTTAGTAGTTTTGTTATGTTGAATTTCACTGTCCTAACTCTAACTGCTGCAGTGCAAAATTACCTAAACTTTCGATCTCCCATTGGTGGTTGAATTTCTAAAATCGCTGAAATATGTGTTTAACTCTTTTTAAGTAGATTTGTTGTCCTGAATTTCACGCTGCTACCTAAAACTGCTGCTGAGATATAGCGAAATAATCTATAATTTTCGATCTCCCTTAGAGGGTAGATTTTCCAAAATATTTTCTAAGTGGTTACCTATACTGTGTAAGGAACATGTCTTCCAAATTCCGCTGTCCTAGGAGTAATGGTTGAGCCTCGGCAATGATAGATGAGTCAGTCAGTCAGGACATATTCTTATTAAGTATACATTTTGTTATGTATTAGAAACATTTTTTTTATTAATCCCTGTTTAAGGCTTGACAAAAAGGAGAGGGGAGAGAGGCACCTTGCACCTGATTTGTGGCCCTGCAAAGAAACCTTTTCTTTATACCCTTTGAAAAAATAATTAGTGTTTTAATTAAGTTTGCACCCGGATCAGCACATGGTCTCAGTATACATAGTCAGTCCGTATGGAGAACGAGACAAAGACTCAAAGCGACAAAGACCCTTTTCGCCTTTAAATAAAATACGGTAAGACTCTAAAAATATTTCTTGCACTCAAGCTCTTTAGGGAGAAGACCGGCCTACTAATATAATATGCAGTGAAAGCAACTATTCGGTGTCATTCATAACCTGTATATTAACCCGTTTGCATCATTAGCACATACATATAAGGAATTTTTGTATCATAAAAAACGCATGTATGCGCACGTTTTTTTTTTTTTTTTTTTTTGCTTGATTCTAACAAGAAATCATGTATAGTCAGTAGGGTCACCCGGGGTAATTCCTGGTCAAAAAGCATCAACATCTAATTATTATAAAAACTATTAAAGGTATTGTTCCCAATTTTTTTGTGGAATAAGCCCCCTCTGATGGTTATATTATAAAATGCTTACTTAAAGATATATGCACTAATAATTAAAATAATTATAATTTTTAAAATGACCAAGAATTACCCCGGAAATGGTGTAATTCTTGATCACTTCTGGGGTAATTATTGGTCAGCATCCTTTTTCATGTAAATAAAGTAGTACAGTTAATTTTTTTATGACTGAGTAATAAAATAAGTAGAATCAATCTTCTAAAAGTTTTGTTCATCTCATAATTGTGGAATAATAAAGCATAGACTTTGTTTTGGGCATAAATACAAAGTTATTTGACGTGCAAAAGACTCTTGTACATTTTACAAATCATTAATTAGCCAAAGAATTTTTATGCAGTTTTACAACATTATAAGCAGTATTTATTACTTCATTAGTATCCACTGTGAATGGATTTATTAATAACTTGCAAATTTATTGGTCCATAAAAAATATAACTGAATGTTTGTTACCAATTTTATTTTGCTTCAGGCCAACTGAAGTTTTCGGCTACCTTTTCAAAAAATTTTCGATACAGACCTTTAATATAATACACAGCATAATAATTAGGTTCCTTTATTGCATTAAGTATATTTTTATGTACCAGTTTGGCATTTTGCAATGAGATAGCATTTCTACTTAAATTGTTCAGTCAGAGTGGGTCTTATTCTCTGAGCACTTGCTGTTTTCTTCTTTTAAAAGTGTTTAATATAGTAGAGGAAAATTTTATAATCTTTTTTAAAGACTGTGATATGTCATTAGTTGAAATAAAATAATTAAAACCTCAAAAATGACTGATCCGTTGTGAAATGTGTAAAAATCAAGATCGATGTTTTGCAGAAATTTGAGTAGCAGTTTTGAATCTAATTTTTTTTTAAATATTTAATTTCAACTAAATGAATAATTAAAGCATATATTTCAAAGCAAAGGATTCAAAGTATCTTTGAGAATTTTTACAGTTTCATAAATTGTTTTAACAAAAGCGAAAATGATCAAGAATTACCTCAGAAACTCAGTGACCAGGAATTACCACGGGTGACTACTTTATTCAGAACTACAATTAACTAAAATGTGGTGAACAGTGTGGTTGCAGTTAATTCTCAATGGTTTTGCGACAATTAAAATCACTAAATATGACAATAAAAGGGAATTAAATGATGATGAAAACATTGACCAGGAATTACCTCAGTGACCAAGATTTACCCCGGATACATGGAGCAATATTTGACCAACTTCTGTAAATTATTTAAAATAGTACAAAAAGTTTCAAGACTGTTTTTTAATAGCTAAAGTAGTTGGTAATTGAACCAAAAAGAAAAGAAAAATATTTAAAATTTGAGTTGTGACAAACATCTTTGTAAAAATGTATCATAATGTTATTTTACAGAAATTTAACAAGCCATTTCAAAAAGTTTTTTTTTTTCAAAATAAATAAATAATAAACTCATAATTAAGTAATAAATTCTAATGAGGATAGTTTAGAGCACCTCTATGATTTTTTTCATTTTGGTAAAGTGTTTTTAAAACATAAAAAAGACCGTGACCAGTAATTACCCCAGAAACTTGCTGACCAGGAATTACCCCGGGGGACCTTAAAGCCCAAAATCCACGGGTTCGTGTCTGACACTTTTACACATAAATCAGCTTTGTATTTAAATTATTTAAAACCCACACCTTTAAACTCATTATTTTATGTTTACCCAACATTTATTTATCTAATATAGCAGCATCGATTTTCTGAGCTTCTTGTCTAAAAAAAAGGGAATTTTCATATGTCGTAGCAGAAAAGTAATATTTTTTTAAAGTAATGAAAATGATGATTTAGAAAATCGATACGGCTATAGTATTACGATAGATAAAAGATCGCGGAAAAGTAACATGTCTGTTAAACAAAACTCAAGTTTGTATGATTTTACATCTTTTGAAATTCTTTTAAATGAACCTAATTTCGGAGGCACCCATTGACTTCCGCATCGTCTAGTGTGTTCCCAACACACTTCTTTCCGAACGAACCTGTAACCTGGGTCCACGCTACATAAGGCAGCATGTACCGGAAATGCGCCGCACGTACCGGAGACAATCGAAAACGAAGTTGAGTAAGCCAAACCTCGTAGTAATCAAGCGCATAGAATCGAAAAAAAGAATGCATCATGAATGTTAGAAAATGTTGGTAACTGAAGTCTAGGATAAAATTTCATAATACAGAAAGTAGTTGTAATTGTAATCTAAGTTGAATGAACCAAATCTCGTTGAAATTAGGTTCTTAGAATTGGAGGAAAGAATGCGCCCCCAAGCGGTAGAAGATGACCTCTCCCCTTGTAAATTTCATGAATTACTTTTAACATTAACACGATATTTATTAAACTGATGAAATCCAATTTCTAAAGTTACCTCTAAATTAACTCGATTTTTAATGTACGACTGTAGTGAGTAAACGTTAGTTGATGCTAAAAAAGGAGATTAATGTTCTAAAAAAATGGTAACTGAGGTATAAAGAAAGACCGGGCCCTGGGGGCCAGAGTGGTGCAAAAACTTCAAGGAGGGCCAGGGACATAACTGGCATGTAGTTGGGCATAAAGATATTGTTAGTAGCTTTTAAAGTAATCGGAAGACGCTACAACTATGTTAAAGAAAATTGCAAGCAATTCGGAAAATTTTTAAAGAAGCTGCACCAAGGGCCCCAAGAAGGCGATTAATATTCAAAATTGGTGGTAGCTGAAGCCTGAGAAATTTTTTTTTTTTTTTTTTGTCTCTCATATAGTGTCTGGAGGACCTAAGAAGTTGTTAGAAAAAAAAAGCTTCTGAATTGGACCATTTTACAGGGTTCGTACACATTTCTTTAAATAAAAATCAAGTACTTTTAAGGACTTTCAAGGACCAAAACCAAAAAAAATTAAGGACCTTCAAATTAAATAAACTAATAAATTATAACATGCATTTTTTAATAAAGGGTTTCTTTCATTTTTGTAAAAGTTTTAAATATTCAAATGGACAGGAAGGGGGGGGGGGGGTTCACCATGTGGCAGTAGAAATTAAAAAAAATTTTTAAATAACATACAGCAGAAGAAAAAACTAGTCAGATGTGCCAATCCCAAAACTTTCTTCTATCTCATACATGTTAATACTACAAAATTCATTATCAGAGTGCCAAAATTAAATGGTCTATGCCCCTCATGAGGATTCTAAAGATATGAAATTCCGTGCATTAGTTCTTGAGATACGACTATTGTCAAAACCGTGCAAATCCTGCAAAATATAGCATAGCAGCACCACCTGTAGGGTGATTTATACCAAAACCTAATCAGCAACAACTTATGTAAACATCTAACTGAATCTGAAATTTGATGAAAATCCGTGCATTAGTACACCACCCACAAATTTTGTGTCACATACAGACAAACAGAGTCACAGACCCATTTTGTAAAAACATGTTTTTCCAGGATATCTGACCCCTAAAACCTGTAAATCGGTCGAAAAATTTCCCGAATCCAATACTTTCTTATTGTAAAGATAAATAAAGAGGTGAAACATAATTTTTTCTTATTATTGAGGGGGGGGGGGGGGTAGTTTAACAGACTTTTAATTAACTTACAGTTTAAAGACTATAAATTTTGTATGCTTGGTAAGGAAGGTGGAGGGCGGGGAAACGTCAATTTCGGTGGAGGCGGGGAGTAAAACTGTATGATCGATTATTTATTGTTACAATAAATTAACTAATGGAGCAGAAAAAGTTTTAAAAAAAGCAATGATTTTTAAGATTTTAAACTTTATAAGTTGAGGGGGCAAAGGGACAAGCATATTTTTAAAATTTTTTTAGGGAGGGAGGGAGTTTATTAGATGACTTATTTATTTATCTTACTAAAAATTTACAAGAAAAAAAACTAAGAGGAGTTTTAAAGAGTTAAAATTCCATGTGTTATTTAAGTGTGTGTGTTTTTCCCAATCTTTTGACCCCATTTTGTTCGTTTTTAGAAGTAATTGGTTATTCTTTGACAAAATTAACAGGGTGTTTTTTTCGCTATGAGAAAATTCGCATGTTTTTCGCGATCTTTTGACGAAATTTGCTTATTTTTGGCAATCTTGACGAAATTTGCGTGCTTTTGGCAATCTTTTGACAAAATTCGCGTATTTTTCGCGATCTTTTAACGAAATTCGCGTTTTTTCACAATCTTTTGACCCCGTTTTGTTCGTTTTTTGACGAAGTCAGCTATCCTTTGACAAAATGCACGTTTTTTTCGCGATATTTTGACGCAATTCGTGTGTTTTTGCGAATTTTTGATGAATTTCGCGGGGTTTTTTTGCCATCTTTTAATAAAAATAGCGTTTTTACGATCTTTTGATCGTTTTTTGACGAAATTAACGATCCTTTGGAAAAATTCGCGATCTTTCGACAAAATTTGCGCCTTTTTCGCGATCTTTTGACGAAATCGTAGGTTTTCCGAGATCTTTAGACAAAATTTGCGTGTTTTTCGCGATCTTTTGACGAAATTTGCATGTTTTTCGCGATCTTTTGACGAAATTTATGGTTTTTTGCGACCTTTTGATGAAATTTGCGGGGCTTTTTCGCCATCTGTTAACAAAATTATCGTTTTTACGATCTTTTCACCGCGTTTTGTTCGTTTTTGACGAAATTAGCGATCCTTTGACAAAATTCACATTTTTTCGTGATCATTTGACAAACATCGCGTGTTTTTCGAGATCTTTTGACCGCGGTTTTTTGCTTTTTTTGACGCAATTAGCGGTCTACAAAAAGGTGAAAAATGGATTTTTTTTGTTTCTCGAATCGACGAAATCGTGCTAAATTTCATCTTGCACTAAGTACGTTTTGGCGCAGGTTTGGCGTAAAATGAAAAAAAAAATAGCGGTTTCGTAGAAGCTTGGCGCAGTAAAGCGATTTTGGCTTAGTCTGGCGCAATTGGCGCAGGTCTTACATCCCTGAGAGTAGAAAAAGGTTAAGAAAAAATGAAGTTTTTAACTTTGATGTTACGAAGGGGGAAGTGAAATTTCAGAAGAAGGGGAGGCAAGGCGGGATTAAGATTTTTTTTAAAATCAGAAATTAAAAGAAATGCAGAAGAGTTTCACCTTTGATTAAGAATTAATATGAGAGTAAAATTAAGCACTTTTAAGGACTTTTTTCAGATTTTGCATGAAAATAAGTACTTTTAAGCACCAAAAATTTCCTTTGAAAAATGTAAGCACTTTTAAGGACTTTCAAGGACCGTACGAACCCTGTTTTAAAGGAGCTGTAAAAGGGGCTCTAATGGGGCCAATTGATAATTAAAAACAGGGCCCTAACATGAAGCATGTTAAAATGTCTTAGTACTTAGCGCTTTAGATCTTCAATTAGTTAAAATTAAGCATAGGGAATAATATGAATTATTCGTTAAAATAATATTTTAAAGAAATGCACAAAAAGGCGGTAAATGTTTGAAAAAGGGCCCTGGGGCCTCAATAAAAATATGAGGGTATTGGTCTGGGAAGAAGACTCTAAGACTCAACTTTAAAATTATGCACTGAGAAGCCCATAATAATATTCTTAAATAAACCGGAAATTTGTATCGCAGGTCAGTACAGAATGGGCAGCGAAGGAGGTAGAGACTTTGCAAATTACCAGGGCCCGATTCATGTTCAGTTGGAAAGTTGTGTAAAGTCAGTGGTTAAGGTTTTGAATTTTTATTTATCTCACATTTTAAACTCTTTTATTCAAAATTAATTGGTGAACTCAATTAAAATTTATTTATGTTTTTAATATTTTAAATTCTTATTTCAAATCTTTAGATGAAAAAGTAATTACAAATGCATTCGAAACTGTAATACTGAAAAAGAAATAATAAAACTGCAAGCAAATATGCTATATAAATTTTTTAAAAAGATACTATCCAGCAAATTTATTTTCTAATAGAGTAAAGTCTGTTTAAAACGGAATCGTCGGAACATTTTTTCACTTTAGATACCCTTCAAAGAAAAATAAAATCCTCAAAATAGAAAAATTGTACTAATTCAAATTTGCCCTATCTAGTTTCGAACCTGAGTCTGTTCGTACAGAAAACCAACGGGTTAAGCCACTACGCCAACAGCTACGAACAGTTTAGTAAATTAACGTCCCATATCGGAGCGTAAATAGTTTCTGCCTTTATTTTTTTTTCCGCGTCGCGTCGGTTTCATTAGCATAATAAAATAAATGATTATTGTTGTCCGAATTCTCTGAAATTTTAATGGATCGTAAATATTATTAAAACCAAGCCCTTTTTAAAATTTCATAAAAAAATATGCATATTTTAGAGGATAAACATTTAACCGAAATGTAAATCATCTTTATGAGGCGGAAAGTGATCTGCATTTGGCGGCGTATTTGAAAGGGTTAAAATTCAAATTTTTAAAAACCAATTACACCATCGTTTTGAAGAAGGATTCAGCTTTAGAATCATATATTTGACTTGTCAGTACCTTTAAAATTGCATCCTGGGGAGGTGTTGTAATAAGGGAGAAAAACGTTTTTCAGAAAAACGATCCTTTTTTAACTTTTTTTTTTTTTTCCCAAGGGGTTAATTGCGATATATTTTTTAATTGATCCCAGCATTTGAGACGTAAGAGTACAATCTTTCAGAATATGTCTTCCGTTTTAAACTTTACTAAGCTGTTTGGACGATGTTAGTTAATAAATAATGACAAAATATCCCCGAAATATTTTTTTCCGTTCTTCATTTGCGTATCAGCGCCTTCAGCGCATGCGTCAGAGATTTTCCCTTCCGAAATGGATTTTTAATCAAAGTGAATGACGGTTGATAATTAATAACTCAGCTGTTAATTAGAATTTTGAAATTCTGAGAGCCAGGTATATCAGGAGAGACTTTGGGCTATTCTTAGAAAAATTTTGAACCTCATACGTGCAGTAGATTTTCCTAGCCATCGCACACAGACAAACACACACAGAGAGCGATTTGTTCTTTTATTAGTATAGATATTTATACAGTGGTAAAAAGTTATCCTTGATTAAAAGAAAATTAATGAGTTCAATGAAAATATCCTGAGAAAAAATATTATACAGATACAATATTTTTATAGTTACAATAACTTTAACTGTTTATACTGAACATTTTCATTTGATGGAGTTAATCGATTTGTACAATGAACGGCTCATGTTGGCTAAACATAAAAATATTCAATCTAAAAGTTTGGTCTTTAAACAGTTTACATAAAAAACTGATTTATGTGTAAAAGTGCCCCCATGGACACGCCCTTATGGAATTTGCATGTATGTATCATATTGAGCTAGCTAGATTATATATATATATATTTATTTATTTATTTATTTTTTTTTTTTTTTTTTTTTTGCGTCATTGAGTTATTAGTTCTTTAAAAGTTTTGAACTACATTTCCATTTTTATACTTTTTTTTTGTATGTGTGTGATCAGGATTATTTTTCTAAATGATGCAAATGGTTTAAACGAAATTTTTGAATTATCAGTACAAAGAAGAGGTCTGCACGGGCCGAAATTTCAGGCCCGAGCCCGGATCGACCCATAGAAGAAAAAGTTAGGTCCGAGCCCGGCCGGCACATACAAAATAATAATAATAATAATGGTCCGGCCCGAAGTTAAAAGTTCAACCCGGCCCGGTGTAAAAGCTAACAGTTCGAAAGCGACCAGCCCGGAAAAAATTGAATCTTGGTCAGAGCTCGGCCCGACTGAATTTCTATAAAACATTTATTTTTACGTCGATATGGTTAAAAATTGTTTCTTACGAGGAGTTCTGACCAAAAATACTTATTTTAGCTATTTTAGGTAGATTTTGTATGAAATACTACCTATTGGGGTCTCCCCTATATTGGAATTTCGGAAATTTTTTTGCAGATCTACACCAATCATGACCCTAGACATATCTTCGAAATCTACCTGGGCCTGTAGGCCGAGCTGTCAGGGATTTTTTCCCCCTATTTATAAAGAAGGCTGCGAAATTATTTTTTTTTAAATGAATCTCTATTCGTATGCAAATGTTTCAGTTATCATTAATATCGTTAATCCATATTCTGTGTACTGGAAATTTAAAAATCTGAAAAATGCTATACAATAAAATCTTCTAAGATGGAATCGCATAGGGGAAAAAAAATGCGTTATAGACAAATTCCCTTCTTTGCAAGTGTAAATGTATTACATTCTTTTCTAGCGTATTATTATATTAATTTTGCATGGATCAACACATTTTCCATTTAAGACAATATCCCGTCATAGGCAGGTTCTTTATAACAGATTTTACTTTACTTTAATTTCATTGCCTAAAAATCTATTCTTAAAAAAAAATAATAATAATAAAAAAAATAAATAAAAAGTTTAATTGTAGAATAATGATAATTTAAAAACATGGGCATTTTTTGCACAAATTTTTGGGGCGGACCAAATTGTACAGGCTTTTGCACGAACCAGGCCAAATCGAGACGATGATTTTCATACGGGCTGGGTCAAGACCGAGACAGACCTAGGAAGAATGAAGCCAGTCTAGGCTCGGTACGGAAAAAATACACTAGGCTCGGCCCAATCCATCAGAAAAAAGTAAGGCCCAAGCTTAGGCCGGCTCGGAGAGTGTAATGACTAGGACCGGCACCAGAATTGTAAATGAAAATAGACCCGAGCCCGCGCAGACCTCTAGAATAAAGTAAAACAGACAAAGAAAAATAACATAGAAATACTGACAAAACGCAAGTCCCAGCCTCTGAATTTAGCTAGTGCAAAATTTCTTTAACGTTGTATAGGTTAAAAAATAATTCCAAAATTTACAAATGAAAAATTTTGAATTCTTTAACGTTGCACTGAAAATATAATGTTAGGATTTGTAATGTTTTGATATTAGCAAACGCCAAACGAAAGACATATTTCAAATCATATTACTTCTAAACGCAATACACAATCGCAAAAAAATTACCTTACATAAAGGGCCCGTGTAAGATATTTGTATGATTAGAGAACTGTCCATTTTTCATACATCGAAATTGGCTGATTTATAGTTTTTGGAATGTGCTACCATTTTTTCCATTACAAAAGACTGAAAATGTGCGCCTTTTGGCTACTACGAAGTGCCGTATGTCCGAAGAGCCTAATAATGTTATAGTAGTTACCCATGAAAAGGCAAGATATTTGTGATAAAGGTCAGAAGATGATAAATCTACATATGAATAATAGATTTCTACAATTTGACATTTAAAAATGGTGGTTATAAGACGAAAACTTGGGAGGGTTGAATCAAACTTTATTGTGTGATGTTAAGCTCATTTGAAATTTCTAAATGTGTCTGAAATTCTAGATGTCTGGGCGTGAAACATAGCCTGGTAATTTCGGCTCCTGGGCATAGGCACATGTTCTGTACAAAAAAAGTTTGCTTTGTATTTCTACTATTGGATGGTGGTCAATATGCACAAATTTAACAATATATTTTTAACATATACATCACTTATTTAAATTTCTTTTCTTCGTACCGTGAATTGAATGTTATGTTAAAAGAAACAACGAAGCGTTAGCATCGCATGCGTGAGAAACCTTGATTTCTGTCGTGTTAGCCTGTTCATTGTTTTTTAGTGTATTCACATTGGCGATGGCCGGTGTTCTGACCTTCACGATCCACTGACATACCGAGCTCTTCACGGAAATGTGTGCGTGTGTGACAAGCAGCGATCCGTGACAACAATCCACTTTTACTTTTATCCCCTAGCCCTTTTGTCTCAACATATTCGAGTATTACACGCCATTATACTTGTATATTGTAGAATGAAAGTTCACTTTCACGCTAAATTAGTGAATAGTTTATGAGATAAGGTTTCCCAACACATGCACATACGGATTGTGGGTCGCAACACACTGAGTGACCATAAATTAATGATGCCGTAGATAAGCTATAGCATAGCATTTGGGAGAAAGGATGCACCAAGGAAAAAAAGTGATGGTTCTTTCAGGGTGCATAATTGTTCTCATGCAAGGAATAAAGTAGTTTGTGCATAATATCAAAAGAGGTATTTTGTATTAAATGCATTGAATATGTCTTATTTCTAAAAGAAGGATCCACTTTTGTTAAAAAGTTCCAATTTTCTGGAAGTTTCTGGGTCCGCAGTGACGCAAGATTTCAAAAGTCTAGCGACATCACTTAAGTTGAAATAAGTCGTGTCGCCTAAATCTAAATATTTAATAATTGAGTGGACTCAGCTCCACAAGAATTTCGAATGTCACGAAAATATCATGCTAAAACAAATAATACACAAACGTAAAGTGCTTCATCAAAATTTCAGATCCTATCCTTTATTAGAACGTGACTAACGGATACTTTTACAAAAAAACTGCGCGCGCTTTTAACCCTTTGCTCTCCTTTGTCGCGTCTGATACGACATCATCTTTTTTTTTTTTTTTTTTTTTTTGCAAAATTTGTTTTTAGCACCAGTAATAAAGAAAAATAAAATTTGCCTTATTTAAATCAGAGCATTTTTGAAATTATCTCTCAATTCTAAAAAAAAGTAACTACCGCTGTCACCGCCGCCGCCGCCGGTTTTGATTTTTTTGTGACCGGAGGCCTTTCTTCGTTAATATTAACAAAAATAATGCATACAAAAATATGAAAATCGGTGGTTTTATACAGAAATGTTTGATAAACACGCTGATGCAGACAGTTTTCAAATCGAAGAATTATTTTAAGAGTTATTTAATGCTAAAGTTGGACAAAATCGTTCCATTAAAAAAGTTTTATAGCAGCAAAAACTATACATGGCAGTGTAATAATTTTTAGATCATTTCATGCGTTAGAATTTGTCGGAGTGCAGATTGCATTAATTTTTTTATTTTGACTCATTTTTTCAGGTTTTATTTCTATTTTAAATTCAAATTTTCAGCATTTCTAGAGATATTTTTTACAGATTTCAGAAAATTGTACTAATTTAAACTGTTGCCAACTGTATAAAAAGCGCAAGCAATAATGTTTGCTTCAAATTAAAAAAATATTTACACGTGGCTATTATAAACAGGAAAAAAACTTTCAAATTAGAATTAAATAATTACGTATAAAAAGCAGGAACTTATTAAAAATTACGTCATAAAAATTATACACGTGAATTTTAAGAGAGAAAGGATATTGTAAAATAATAAATTCATTAACATGCGTTAGAAGTCTTAGGAGAAATTACGTCATATTTACGTCACATTATACTTATTACATAAAATGAACACAAAATAATATTGCAAAAAAGTTTAAATTTAGAAATTGCGCTAGACATTTATTTGATATTTTGAGAATTTAAAATGTCTCATTTAAAAGAACTTTCTTTTCGCTTTATTAAAAAATACCAGGAGACAAAGACTCTCTTTACTTTAATTCCTTTTATATTAGCTTATTTTGAAATGATGTTACACGTATATACGTCATCAAGTTATTTTTATTTCGACGTTTTATTTGTGTTTTTATTAATGTTGTACGAATTTATTTGTTCTTTCGTTATTTAAAATAAAAATTATATCAATTTGTATAATTTGGCGAGTGGTTTGGCGATTTATATAATTTGGCGAAATTGGTCGACAGGATATAATCAAGTAGTACAGCAGCGGATTTGGCGTTAAAATTCCCCAATCAAAGAGAAATGAATAGAAATTCGTTTATAGGGCCACTTCGCCACTGTTTTTTAAATTATAATTCAATCTTTCTAAATCTTTTTAAAGCCGATCAAATTAGCGTGATTTAGAGTCTGCGGTGTCTGGACGGGGGTTGGCGAGCGTAGCTCGTAGGGGGCCGAGCCCCCTAGTGTACTTGAAAGAAACTTCTTTTAAAAAAGTGGTGCCGACCGAATAAAATTTGAGTAAGAGACGCCGGAGTCGAAAGGGTTAAAAATACTTTTAATCAAGCCTTTATGTAGTCGAAGGCTAATTTTTAAATCCGGCTCTAAGAAAAAAGCCAGTGTAATCAGAAAATCGCCTGTCCTTTTCTAATCAGCTTGATATTTTTATAGGCATATTGCAAAGAGCCCATACAGCGTTAGGCTAATTGAAAAATGCCACTTGTTTCTCAATCAGCCTGATTTTTTCAGGTTTGCAATGAACCTACGCATTTTTAGACTAATTGGGAAATGACCAGCTGTTTGTACAAACATCTAGTTTGGAGTATTGTCGTACTCGGCCTCTCAGCAAAGGTAGTGCAGATAATACCCCGCACCAGGCGCCAACAGCTTCATAGCGCTGACAGGCGCTTCTTCGGCGCCTTTAGTTACCCTAGTGTACTCTAATGACAGAGTGTTTATATGAAATTCAAAATATTTTACATCAAACTCCCAGATATTCAGAAGATTTTTAAAAAAAATACATTTAAAAACAATTTTTAGAATTACAATACAGGAAAGAAAACACAAACGATCTTGAAGCATTGTTTGGGTTTCGAATGTCCAATTGATAGATAGTATAAAGTCATTTCATGTGAAGTGGCCTAAATTTGGATACGGTTCTAGCTCAACTCCCTTCAATTTTAATTCAATCGCAAAAGAACATACATATAGGTCTAAGATGGTCATCAGCAAACTGCCAGAGTCAGAAACAGATAGTCGGGACACCAGGGGTCTTTCTGCAAAGTTCACTGTGTCACAATAGCATAGAAACGATCAAATCGCCCAATTTTCCATCTTATTGCTCATGATAGAAGACAAATTATTTAATGAAAATTACAGATGACCTAATGCAAATTTTTGTGCTAAAAAACATAATTGCAATATTAAAGATCACAAATCTATGCCTTCGTCATTTCTTGGCTTCAAAGTAGGCCGTACGGTCTGTCGCGATGAATCTTACCCTTACTTTAACAAGCAGTAATTACTGAAAATATTACTCTAAAAGTATGTCGTTTTACCAATTAATTCCTTATGAATATGTCATAGAGCTGCTGAAGTTGTTTCTATCCTGTTTAAATATTCATCAATTTATTCATCTTTGAAATCCCTTCAAAAAATGTTTTCATAAATTAAACCCCATTTTTAGAAGCCCATAGCTCAAAAAGGACAGTTAATTATTTGTAACACTGAAAATAAAAACCTTAATTAAAAAGATTATATTTCATTTTGGGCCTCTTCCGTGTAAGGTAAATAAAGCAAGGTTCGAAATATCTACTTTTGTGTGAGATTCGCAACTATTATGCGCCGCAGAAATTGACTCTAAAAATGTCTCAGAAAAACTGAGAACATTGCAATAGATAAATAATAACAGAAAAGTATATGAGATAAGTGGATCATTTTATGTCAGCTGACCTAGGGTAGGTTAGTGCTATTAGATATACTAGATTCTAGAGGTTATAGGGGAGGCCGGTTGCAAAGTAATGTCCGAGTACACTCAAATATCTCTTAGTGGACAAGTGCCTACCTATAGTAAAATGACTATGAGCTATGATATGAGAGTGGTTTCAGCGCTACCTGGTGGCTAAATGTGTAAAATGTCGACCCTATCTCGAAAACAATGAGAGACAGCGTAAAAATGTCAATTACAAAAGTTTAGAGTATCCTCAATTTAGTATAAATGATGCGTTACATGAAAACATAATTGTATTAGGAGCTCTGAAGCTAATTTTTCAATAACCAATCATCGGCTTAAATTAGCAACTAATCGTTTCGATATTTTCAGAGCTCTAATGAGAGTTTTAATGATTTGCTATTTTAGCTGAAAGGTATACGAATTGAATGTATATACAGATAAAATTATTCCATTAGTAAGTTAGATTTACTAAAATTTAAGTTTTATTGTATGTGCTAAAAAAAAACGTTGGGATTCGGCAAAATCACTCACTATTCGTTATATACCAAGTACTAATTATAATTGATACTTCCTACTTTTACAGTATAGGACGAGGTTAAAGGCAAAAGATATTTTATCTAAATAAAGAACGTGTTCATGTATTTATTCCAAGGCATCGAAAATGTTTAAATTCTTGCTGTAGTATTGAAGGAGGGTCCCAAATGAAATCATATCCTGGATCTTACTTTGGCTTGATAGGACCTTAGAAATAGTGTCCTTTTCTAAGGCCGAAAACCTGACGATTTGCAAATCTATTTTTTAGTATTGTTATTGAAAATTTAGTCAACCAAACGATCTGATTTCTCTTTTTACATTATTACAGAATAAGCTTTTGCGATACTACCAGATACCATTTTTCATTGTCGCCCTCGGCAATTACTTTTCTTGCTAATTGGATCCGGTATTGAGACCAAAGTGTACCTGGATACATACTTCTATACGTCACGACCAGAAACCTGAAGAACCACTCTCCACATACTGTCCATTCACTAAATGTAAACGATTATAAATGTTTCATGTCGACTTTGCTGAGATGTTGAAGTGTTTGAACTCGTGTTTCATTGTTCTTTGATTCACAACTCCCACCTCCTCTCGTGAAAGTTTAATAAACATTAAGTGGCCGATTTAAATACATTAGTTTTTTACATTCATTCAGACTGTTATTCAGTTTGTTCAACAATATAATAAATTAATATATTTTTTTCAGTTGATGCAAACAATCATAATTGAAATTAGAAGGAATAAAAATTCTACATATTTCATAAGAGTTTGCAAGAATCCTATTCTGTATATGGTAGAAATGCAACTGTGGAAGGGTTTGTGGCAAAGATTATGTCACCGAAAATTAAAAATTATTTCCCTTATGTTATTTCTCTCCATTTCTTTTCTACAAACTAAAACGGGAACTATGGAACAATATTATTTATTCCTTATACCAGGGGTTCCCAAACTTTTAGACCGGCGTACTACTAAATAGAAGTTCATACTTCCCGCGTACCATCAGGTTACAAATTCGAAACTAATATAGGAAAACCTGCGTAAACGGAATGTCTAAAACGAAATATTTTTCCAGTATTTTCTGCTTCCGTCTGAGCCGGATATGTACCTGAATACTGTAATTAACTGCATGATTACATTATTAAATTGGTACTTAGACTGACTACTTTATATTAACATTCAAATAAAATGTAGTACCATCGTTACATTTTAATAATATGTATATTATCAAAATACAGAGTTTTGATATTAAAAAAAAGCAACAATACTTAATGACATATTGGCGTAAATTGATACATATACAGTAGGGTGACTCTATTAATTCTCTTATATTGCTAATGATAAGAGTGTGCTTGCTATATCAAATACAGCTTCCTTATGTCTGATTCAATCTCAGTTTTAGGCGTATACTGTAAAAAAAATACTGCCAGTTTTCCGGTAGGAATCGGAAAAATAGTTGCCTTTATCATGCCGGAATAATTTCCGACCCAGTTCGGAATAAAATGCGTAAAAATAAGG
Source organism: Maratus speciosus (assembly GCA_963932465.1). Taxonomy (NCBI): domain Eukaryota; kingdom Metazoa; phylum Arthropoda; class Arachnida; order Araneae; family Salticidae; genus Maratus; species Maratus speciosus. Next base: position 286,357,726 of record OZ010791.1, on the reverse strand, counting down.
AAATAGTCAGTAAAACGGTATTTTACAGATTTTATTCCGAGCTGGGTTGGAAATTATTCCAGCACGATAATGGCAACTATTTTTCCGATTCCTACCGGAAAACTGGCACTATTTTTTTTACAGTGTAAGTCGGATTCGATGTTTAGTTTATTCCTGTATTTGTTTTCCATATAAAGAATAGAAGAGTAAGCACATAAAACAAAGATATGTTTGCGAAAATCAAGCATGAATTTTAGAGCTTTTACGGATATCAGAAGGTATTCTTCTCTTCTCACCAACCAAAATTCTGTTACATTCATCGTTTTAATCGTGGATCCCAGCAACTCATTATTATAGCTGTATTTTTTATTTTATGTCACGCACCAGTTTAGGACTTTCTCGTACCAGTAAACAGAGCTTCACGTACCAGTACTGGTACACGTACCATAGTTTGAAATCGCTGACTTAGGCAATTATATACCGTATATTTCGACGTATAGCGCTGTCAAGGGTGCATAACACGCACGCTCGATTTGAGTCTGAATTTTTCTATTTTAGTCGCCGTATTACGCGCCACTTGCACCACCTTCTTTAAAAAGTAGCCTATACGAGTCATTTAGCATGAAAATGTAATAACGGTCATTAAAAAGTACAATAACTAGTACCGGTATAAAAAAAATTTGAAGAAATTCAAACCGAAACTCAAAATATATATTTCATCTGCCTACCTGAATTCCCACAAAGTATTTGATATCAATCATTGGAAATTGAGTTGAATGGGGTGGCGGGATCTGAAAGAAGGGCCAACGTTATAAATTAAAAATTTTACAGAAATAGGAAAAAACTGTTAATGTTATTGATTAGCGATGTCCTGAACACCTAGTGCAACATAGGCCCTACTTCCGATCTTATATACCCTCCGCTTTTGTCTTTATGCTGAGCATTGGTTGAGTAATAAGAGACTAATTAGGTGGGTTGGGGAAGTAAAAATATTATTTTTACTTTGTTTACTTTAAATAAAAAGTTAATACAATAAATTTGTATAAAAATGCAAATTTCAACACTGGGTAATCTTCAATTCAATCATTTCGTATAGACCCTTTTCCAACAAAAAAACCAGCCGCTCATTCAATTGATCATATCTCCCTTTCTTTTTAATTTGTGTCCAATTCTAAATTCTTTTCTTACCTGTTATTTTATTTTTATATATTTGGCGTATAACGCGCCCCTGTAAATTTTAATCCATTTCCCTGTTTAAAAAGGGCACGTTATATACCAGATGCACGTATATTTTGAAAATTCGTTAACCCCTTGAAGGGCGGATATATTATATCCCACCTAATTTTAATCTAGATTTTCCCAGAAACTTTTAACTAAATTTTACTTCTATAACTTTGAAGGAAAAAAGTTGTATAGTCGCTTTTCTTTATTTTAAAATAAAATTTTTCGAAAGTTCCGATGTGAATTCAACATTACAGGAACACAATTACTTGCTCCTGAAAGGGTTAAATCAATTAATGTTGTTTAACTCGTGACTACAATTAGCGATCTCACAGACAGCTGTCCCCCCCCCCCCCCCCCAGTTTAACTATAGATACTAGTGAAATTTTGTTTCGTTTCCCTAGTACTTACTCACTGTCAGAAAAACTCGTCAATATAAACTAAATTATTCCTCATTTTTTAACAAATAATCTTCGTACTCCTAGAAAACATGCTTTATCCGTGAATTCTCCCCGAACGTCTAAAAAAGAGGGAGAAATTCCGTTCATTCCTAGCACGCATGCGTATTAGGTCTATTAATAATAAATCTGAATTCATTTTACAAATGAAAACCAAAAATTCTATAAATTAAGATTTGTAATTTAATTTAAAACAACAAATGTTTTCGAATTTAAAAATAAATAACAATTACTTTTCTCATCCATTCAAAAGTACTCACAATTTATTTTTTAAAGTTGAATAAAGTTAATTGAATTTATAAAATTGTTTATAAATAAATATTCGCATTTAAAATACACTTTAAATGAACACATTTAAAAAGATATTTTAATTAAAAAAATTAAATGGAAAAAATCGATATTACTAAAAAAAAAAAATCTTATCGAATAAAAATATAATATTCATATTTTACCGCTAGCAATCTACATAAAAATATTTGAAATTCTCATTTTTATCCTATATTAATAGTAAAGTATAAAAACACCAGCGATAATCTCATTAAAGACGAAATCTTCCCGAAATTAACTTCAAAATTAAAAGCTTTTTAAAGAAATTGATCAAGCCATACTCATCTAAAGCAAACATATTTACTTCAAAGCGTTTCGCTTGGAGGTCTGCATGGGCCGAAATTTCCAGGCCCGGGCGCGGCCCGATTCATAGGAAAAAAATTCGACCCGGCCCGATACAAAAATTAAAAGCTCGACCCGAGCCCGGCCCGAACCGGAAAAAAAGTTAAAATCTTGGCCCGGGTGAATTTGTACAAAACATTGATTTTTACGTCGATTTGGTTAAAAATGTGTCTCGTACGAGGAGTTGTGACAAAAAATATTTATTTTAACTTTTTTTTTTCATGTTCATAATCTTCATTGTTATAGAAGTGCCGCAGGCTGCGATATTTTTTTTTTTTTTTTTTTTTTTTAATGAATCTATATTTCTTGTATGTAAATGTTTCAGTTATCATTAATATTGTTAATTCATATTCTATGCGTTGAAGTGTTAAAAATATGAAAAACGCTATACAATAAAATCTTCTAAGACGGAATTGCATAGAAAAGGGGGGGGGGGATGCGTTATAGACAAGTTTCTTCTTAGCAAGTGTAAATGTATTGTATATTCTTTTCTTACGCATTAGTACATTAATTTTGCATGGATCAACACGTTTTTCAGTTTACAACAGGGTTCCGTCCTAGGCAGGTTCTTTTTCACATGTTTTACTAGATTTTAATTTAGCTATATTTTAATAAGCGTAGAAATCTACTATATCCTTTAAAAATAATAAATTTTAATGTTTAAGTGTAGAATAATGGCGATTTAAAAATGCATGCATTTTTTGCAAAAATTTTTGGGCCAGGCCTAATTTTACTGACCTTTGAATGGCCACCAGGCCACGCTGAGACAATGATTTTCATACAGGCTGGGTCAAAACTAGGACTGAAAATTTTGGGCCTTGAAGACTAGGAATGAAACCAGTCCCGGCTCTGTACAGGAAAAATAAGTTAGGCCCGGCTCTGCCCGAGCCTTCAGAAAAAAGTATGGCCCAGGTGCTGTGAATGAAAATCGGCCCGAGCCCGGCCCGTGCAGATCTCTAGTTTCGCTGATGTACAACTGTGGCTCCGTGCTAGCGTGCTCGTCTCGTAAGACTAAGATGGCTGGTTGGAATCCAACGTCTTCCGCTTTTACTTTTTCCCAACTTTCTTCAATTGACGTATTTTACCTCCTGTAACGGAGAAAAAAAAACAAATATTCGTCAGTTCACCGAAATATGCCGTCAGCACTGCTGCCAGTATAATTTCCGTGAATTAAAGAAAGTTTTTTTGAGAGTTTATCGCCAGAGACTTCTGAAAAAACAGAATCAATTGAATCAAACTACGTTTATAAACCATCGTTGAAGTTTTTTTTTAACTATTTTAAATGTAAAATAATATATTAATAACAAAGCATTATGCTATTTATTAAAGAAAAAAATGCCAGCCCAAGACAGAATGAAGTGCAACCTGGTCGTGCACTGCAGAAACAAGTCGGAAATTGCACATCAAACGTGACAAATGAGGTGCGTTCGTACTATAACTAGTTTTATAAATATTCAGATCTTGGTGTAAGAGCTGTGGCACTCTTATGCGTGAATACAAAATTTATTACGATTATATACTCAATTCAATAACACGGAAATAATAGGACTATCTTAAACAGGACGTAATCACCACGACAACCTAGAATCATTACCTATCATGGGGTATCACTGAATTAATTACGTATGATAGGATTTAATAGAATGAAGAAAACTTTTATTAATATCTTTTGAGTTTTGATTAGATTTTCATAAAATTTGAAATGACTCGACAAAATTCTACAACGATTATATATATATTAAATTTCAAACCACTCGACTGGGTAGTTTTTGCAGTGTTATATGCCGACAGACGGTTGGACCAGACGACGATTATAAGGTGTTGCGCATTTATATAATTACGAACGCACCTAATAAGTAAACCAAGAGTCGAATCTAATGAACGAAAATCGGAGTCTGTTCCATGCAGACTTTTATGCTACAATCAGTGTTATCAGACTGATTAGTTCTGCAAGGAATTATGAATGATGCACAAGAAATTGTATCTTGTTGCATTGATATAACTTCCTTCCGTCGAATTCAAAATTTCGGTGTCATTATCAAAAGTGTAGATTTAAAACTAGATTTGTTATGGTTCACCGAATAAGATGAAGTAATATGCCTTTCCTTGTGATCCTTCATAATAATCCAACCGATGGGACAGAATTTCAAACACGAAGAAAAAAAAAAAAAAAAAAAAAAGACTATCCTGAATATTCAAAGATTTTCGTTATCGAACCCGAATATCCTTTTCTTTTCATTGTTCCAGCAAATAATATAAATCGGCAGAGTTATTTTTCATATATTTGATAGTTGTTTCAGAGTTTCTGGAAATAGATTTACTGATGCGAATGTTGGTTTCAATAGAACTCGATGATATTTCAATCCGACATCTTCTGTAATTCATGCTGTAGTTATAGAACTAGCTCGAAGAAAATGGAAATAATAAATAGACAAGAACGAAAAATCAAGCGTAAGGCATAGATTATGAAACCCTTATCAACATGATCAGAATATTATTAAGAAATATTTCTTTGGTGAAAAAAATTCTTCGTAATTTGATTATGTGTTTTCTTTACGTTCATTTGTGATTAAGATTAGAGTGAGGTACCTATTATCACGTAAGTATTCCTTAGACATCTGCATTGATATGACTTAATTAGTGTAATTTATGAACTAATGAGGGAACTCTAATAAGGGAATTTTAACCCTAGATATCACAAAGTACTCGGAGAGAGAAACGAGTGACTTTGCAAGCTTAATTCGTTACTTTCTTTTGATTACGACTTGGAACATGTACGTCGTAATGGCCTATTTTTTATTCCATTCGTACTACTTTTTGAAAAATACTCTGTCATACACTTATACTAGGATATTTTCAAGAGACATGTACCAGGATTTATTTGTAAATTGTGGTACGATAAAATATAAATGTAGTTGCCAGTCCTGGATCGTAACCAAGAGGTTAATTTCTTTAACTTGCAAAGGTAAAAATTGGTTTACCAAGTAAAAATCACAGGGTTTGAAATAAAAAATGAATATTAGTGGGAATTTCCCTCTTTAGCCATAGATGCCAACATCTCTTGATTATTCCGGAGCCTGATTTAAGACCAAAATGTTTTCAACCGGAAATATTAAATATTTAAACAAAAATTTTAAAACGAAATCTAAAATATACCTTATAGAAAGAAGACAATTCCTTATATATATTTTCCGGTTTAAAATATTCTTCTTATGGATTAGACTCCTGAATAATTAAGAGATGTTGGAATCTATTTTTTAGCCCATATTTTAGGCGGATGATTTAAAAAATTTTTAAATCATTACAGTGTTATTTCATTATTTACTGCAATCATTACAATGTTATCAAATCATTTGCTTGATTAAATCATATTATTATATACAGTTTCACTCTCAAAAACTGCACGCAACTTCGACCAAGGGCTTTGCGGATTTCTGAATTCTATGGATTTTAGATCATTAGTGAAGAGAAAGGCAAAAATCATTAATGGAATTTTTCTTATCACTATGGAGCGAAAAAGGGATTCGTGGCCAATTGCCTCATGGCAGACTGAATTTCGCAATCTTTTTCAGTTTGCCGAATGTTCAGTTTGCCGTTTGCCGAAATTCGTGATTTTTCTTTTCTTTCTTTCTTTTTTTTTCGCGCCCGCGATCCAAAATTTTACCATTTTTTCCCGTAACCAATTGACGAAATTCTCTATTTGTTTCCGCGATCTTTTGGCAAAATTCGAAATGGTTTTCCTGCAATCGTTTGACGAAACTCGAGATTTTTTTTCTGCGACCGACTGACGAAATTCTATTTATTATTATTATTACCTCAACCGATCAGAGAATTAATTTTGCAAATACAAAAGAAAATGAAAGAAAAAAAAACATTTGCAGAAGAACCTCATACATGGGAAGGTATTTAACGGAAAAATAGCGCGTAGCACTTTTCATTCTGCGGGATTTTCATATTTTGTCGATTCACGCAATCCCGCATGCTATTTCAAACCCCGAATCCTCACTTCAATATACCTTGATCAATTGATCTATTATACTCCTACATTTGCATACATATAACAATTGGTTCTACTCTACAGAACAACCCCTATTTGTATTGGGTTTGGGAAGTTAGTATAGAAGTAGAAGTTTCACTGTTCTCTACAGGGTGGCGATGAAATAACTGACCCTATTCAAAATTATCACATCACGGGCCATTTCTAATTAAGAGAGCGTAGTGAACTTGATATCTGAATGAAACGCATCATGGAAGATGCTCTTGGTGGAATAAAAAAAGAAAAAAAAACACAGTTCAAATATCGACCACTAGGGCGAAATTCGGCACTCTCTACTCTAAACAGTAGATTTAGAATAATACAAATTTCGATAACAGTAATTTATTAACTATTCACCGGTTTTGTCCAAAATGTGTCTAGATGTGGGTAACTTTTCACGTTGTATTTCCTCACAATCTTGCCTCGACTTTCGAAATGGTAACTGAGCATATGCCTAAGCCAGGGTCCGATTAACCTCTGAATCTAGGGGAAGCGTGGTATCATTTTGGGGCCCCCCATTCATTTGGAAAAACTTTTCTAAATTCTTCATACATGAAAACTCATCAGTGCTGCTAATAATATTTACTGGGAGCGGCTTAGCTGAGTTTGCGCAGATTTTTTATGTACCCTACCCTGCATCCACAGATCTATATATTTAGCAGATATAGCTGTATGTTCAATTACTCGAGTTGTTTCTAACCAGTGCACCAGAATTTTATATGATTAATTAACATCCAATTGATCACATTCATAATTCCCAGTTAAATAAGTTTCCTGAAGTAGTGTATGAATTTTCTCTTGCATTAGGCAAATTTTCCCTCCCAAAAAAATTAAAAATGAAGTGTAAAAAATTAAAATGGGAAATAGAGGACCCATTTCACAGTCATTTTGGGACTCTTGTTAAATTTTAAACGGAAAGCACGTGCTCCCCGTGCCCTTTGAATAATCAAACCCTGGCCTTAGCCAAAAGGAAACCGATTCCTGAAGTTTCAAACGTGTGTGTCTCATTTTTTACGCTTATAAAAAGAAGATCTGTACTTTTATAAATAAAGCATTTCTAAGAAAATGTGTTTAAAATCAAATTATTTTCAACATTTGAACACGACACAGGAGCAAAGGTAAATAAATTTGTTTAAATATGGACTCGAGCTGAATTCAATCTTATATTATTAATTACATATGAATTTTTTCATTCTTTAATATGGATACACATCTTTGAACTTTTAAGAGTAGATTACGAATGACCGATTTAAGCTTCTTTTCTGTAATAATTTTTTTCTTATTTCCCAGTTAAATAAGTTTCCTGAAGTAGTGTATGGATTTTCTCTTGCATTAGGCAAATTTTCCCTCCCAAAAAAAATTTAAAATGAAATGTAAAAAATTAAAATGGGAAATAGAGGACCCATTTCACAGTCATTTTGGGACTCTTCGTAAATTTTAGAGGGAAGCACATGCTCTCCGTGCGTTTGAAATAATCAAACCCTGGCCTTAGCCAGAAGAAAACAGATTCCTGAACTTCCAAACGTGTGACTAAAGCATTTCTAAGAAAATGTATTTAAAATCAAATCATTTTCAACATTTGAACACAACAGAGGAACTAAGGTAAATAAATATGTTTAAATATGAACTCGAGCTGAATTCAATCTCATATATGGCTGTTTTAATATGGACACGCATCTTTGCACTTTTAAGAGTAGATTACGACTGAGGCACCGTCTATCCGATTTAAGCTTCTTTTCTGTAATCAACGAGGCATGAGAAAAGCATGTAGGAAGTAAGGACACAAATCCATCCCCCCCCCCCCCCCCATAAAAAGTGCAATTGTTAGGATAAATCGATGATGCGCTGACTTTATTTTTCAGCAAACAAGTATCAAAAAGTTATATGAGAAAAGTTCACATGAAGAACTTGTCAATGGCAATGCATTGCAAATGTTCGTTGTTTAGATTCATAATTTAGTTTTGCTGTGTCATAATTTAGTTTTGCTGTGAAGTATGAAAAATACTTTATGATAACCACAATAAAAGATCAGTTCAAGGGAGATAACCTGGGAGTGGTAAATAAATACACTTAAATTTTCCAATGATGGGGATAATTTCGCATAGTTCATATATTTTTGTACACAAAATGAAAAGCGAAAAAATAAATAAATAAATAAATAAAACTTTAAAAATATGAGAGGCAGTTGGTCCCCTTTACCATCAACGTCATTAATAGCATTTAATAAAAAACAAATGTTCGGGGAAAATTATGTGGTTAGGACAACATATTTCTTGAAAAAGAAGTTCTAGTTATAATCACAATTTTATTAAGCTGTGTCTCTATTTATTCTTAAAGCTTTTAATAAGCTTCCAACTGCCTACTTTCTGACACATTTCTGAATTAATTTTTATTTGTAAACGCATTAAAACGGCAGATATTCTTATTTAGAAATTATGAAATCGAATATAGTTTTCCATTTTTCGATAAAGGCTAAGGAGTTTTTCAAAAAATTGATTTCGGTTCAAAAAAATTTAAACCGTATTTTCAGATGACAACAATGTAAACAAACAATGACCTATAATTCGCACGACCTCTGGTCCCAAACTTTTCAGATTAGAGGGAGCTATGGCTGTATATCAAAAAATGAAAGAAGCTATTCGATTTGAGATCACCTCAACAGCCACGCCTTTTAGTTGCATTATTATACAAATGAATCTGTGACTATGTCAGGAAGTTACGCGCTGTTAAACGAGGATTCCCCCCTCCCCTACAGAACCACGTTAAGCAGAGTTCGTAGGAAACTTTTTAAACCGATTTTGATTTGACATACCACAAAAAAATATGTACTAAATGGATATTTAGTAAAACTTCTGAATACAGAACCTGTCTATAACGAAGTCCTGAAACTGAATACATGAAAATCTTTCATGTCCCGAGGAAAAGAACAGACTAAAAATATAATAGATGGTGTATCATCTACAAAGACAGAAACCCAGCTAAAACGGAATTTCCAACCTGTTATTTATAATTCTGCCAGCTAGTTTTACGGTATTTTTTTCTGACTAGAAATAAAATTTTTAGTTTTAAAAGTCTTTAATAACTGTGCATAAAAGGTATTAATGGCTTAAAAAATAAAATTAAAATTTTAGTCACATTTTTTATTTTTGAAATGTGTGGGCGAACAATAATGCCTCAACTTTTAACGGTAAGTTTAGGGCTCGTTATCAATCCGATCTCATTTTTTCCTCTCCAATGTGTTAAACTAATGATCATGGAATATATTATTTGTATTTTTCAAATTTCTCGTACTAAAATTAATTTTTTTTTTTTCGGTATCCTCTTCTTAGATGGCGTTTATGATTTCTTGATGTTCTAATTAACAAATATTTAAAACAGATTGTCCGTAATAAAGTCCCCCCCCCCCCCCACACACACACACACAACTTCTCAGCTTCTCTAAAATTTTTTAGTAATAAATAAATAAATAAGTATTAATTTCAGAAATATTTTGTCAATCAGACAGGAAAAAAAATCATAATTTAAAAAGAGTATATTGTAGAAAAAATGAAAAAACATTTCTTAAAACCTACAAAGTAAAAAAAAAAAAAAAAAAAAAATCCTGGTGAGAAATTTGAAATATATGAACACATTCCCTGATCATAAGTTTAATTTTACATAGGGGAATATGAGCTTTAACTCATAAACGCGACTCAGTAGATAAAACACTATAAAAAACTAAAATAAGTAAAAAAATAAAAAAGAGAAAAAAAACTATATATAAAGTTAAAGTAAATACATAGAGTTACACATATACATATTTTACAAATATTTATATACGTTTTACAGCAATATTTTTTCACTCGTGTTTCGTTTATTATTTATTTCGGTACTCAAAAAATTCGTCTCAGAAGATTTTTTTTTTCCATAAAAAAACTTTAGTGAAAAAAAAAAGGAAGAATGTTAACAACAACAACACCATAACATCAAGATATTTCATCGTTTTACGATTTTCATAAGTAACTCTTGCCCTTCCAGGTAATAATTGTGGTAACACTGATAGATAGTATGACAGTTATCTACTATGTACCATTGTAGCACATTTTCTCATAGCTAGACACTCGTTTTGCTTTAATTCAGTAAGTAGCCAGACGAAATGACACAAGTAAAGCTTCAGTTCCATTAGTTTATATGACTAAAAGATAATCTTATCTGCTTTGAGTCTGCCAGGTATATCATATCGTCTGGGGTAACGTGACGGGCGGTGAGACAGAGCATGGCTATATGCGTTCACGGCTGCTCTAATCCAACTATGATCAGAAACAACCCTTTGTATACTTTCCAGGAATCCTTGCCTTCCTACCGTAAAATAAGGTCTCGGACATTATCAGCTGTTTCTGTATTCATTGCAAACAAACCCTCAACAAAAATGGTCAGCGACGCCTAATTTTGTCACCAAGATTGACGGGTCAATTAGTGCATTTTTTTTTATATTTACATATGCCTGATATTCAAAAATTGTAATACAGTCGAACCTCTATTTAACGGCCTACTTCAGTCATGCGAAAAGACCCGTTCGCTAATGATATTCCTATGGAAGAAATTTATAAAGATATCTCGGTCGCATTTCAATATTTTTAGATGATTTTTTTTTTGCAGTGGCTAGCTGAGGTCAATCTGTAAAAAGGCCGTTTTTTACTTTTTCGATTTTCATTGCGGATATTTTTCAAGAGGACCTTTCATTTTAGGAACCGGTTCTGAAAATGAAAGTGTCCTGATTAAAAATACTTGTAAAGGAAATTGAAAAAGTAGAAAACGTCCTGCATACAGATCGACCTCAGCTAGCCACTGCAAAAAAAAATCATCTAAAAATAGTGAAATGCGACCGAGATATCTTTATAAATTTCTTCCATATCTTTATAAATTTCTTCCATAGGAATAGCATTAGCGAACGGGTCTTTTCGCGTGACTGAAGTAGGGCCTTAACGAAGTCGCTAAATCCCGGGAAAAAGTTCGTTATATGGAAAATTCGTTAAATAGAGATTCACCGTTTAAAATATTTTAATCTACATAAAACAGATTTTAAATTCATAAACACTAAATATTTTTAATAAAAGTAATTAATCACACTTTTTTTTATATAAATTATATCTATTTGTTTTATTTATTTTACCCACCAATACCTATCATCAATTCATTTTTTGTATGTGTTTAAATCTTTAAAATCTGCGAGGAAAACAAAACATTGTCCGGGAATACATTGTATTTTCAGTTTAATAGAAATAGTTTTACATTAAAATTAACGAATTTTAATGACATTATCGTATTCAATATTATTATAACAAATAATTTTAGCCATACATTACCACATGCGTCCTTAAATTTAATTTCTGAAAAACTCTGTTAATTTTACCTGAGTTTTTCAATTTAAAAAGTGCTTTCTCTCATAATACGTTTCGCATCTTTGCAATTCACCATAAACCCTTTCATGCGTATTTTCTTTAACTGTAATCCGCGTCGGATTGTTTCAAATGATTTTAGCATTTCATCATACGAAGTTTTGTTAATTCCTCCATCATGATCATTTCCATCTTCATCATATTCGTCTTCATCGCAATTCATTGCTGTATTGTTTTTATTTTTCACACTGTCGAAAACATCCAATTGGGTTAGAGTTTCCGAGGTCTCAATTTCAGAACTAAATAAAATACAACCATTAATCAGCACATCAAAGTTAATTTCTTCATTTTTTCTCAGCTGTATCCACATTTTTTAAAGTTACTCTAAGGGACTATCGTCTTCGTCGTCCGTACTTAACGAATTCTCACTGCTAACAAAGAAGGCGCCTGGTAAAACCAGTTCAAGGCCATTGAACATCATAAAATGTGTTAAAAGAAAGAATAAGTTTGAAATGTCCAGAAATATTTTGAGAAATAGGGAGAAAAAAAATTTAGATCGCAAGAAAAAGTTCGTTAAGTAGAGAATGCACCTCGCTATTCGGAGGTTATTTTACGAAGAAATTCGCAAAATGTTCTTGGTTCCAAGGAAAAGTTCGCAAAATGGAGAAATTCGCAAAATAGAGGTTCGTTAAATAGAGGTCCGACTGTAATAGACTTAGTGAGTGTTGGCTCTAGGCCAATTTGGGAGGGCGCAGCGCCCGCCGTCCCTTTTTAATACGTCCAGCGATCCGTTTTAATTATTTTACGCGCTAGGTGGTTCTTATTGCCGATTTTTATGCGCCCTTTCGATATATTATGGTCGCGGGGTGGGGGGGTGGGGGGGGGATATTCACATAAAAATACTTTACAAAAAATTTAGTACGGAACAGTTTTCTATGAGTTAAGGGGATTCTCCACTCACGTGAAAACACCCACTCCGTAATGTTATAAACCAATGGGCAGTGCTTTCCAATTTCTCGTTTAAATTTGAATATTTCTAACGATTTTTTTTTTTTTTTTTGCATAGGATAGCTGAGCTTGATCTTTAATATGGCTTTTCTTTTTTACTTTTTCGATTTCGATTGCAGATTTTTTTTTTTTTTTTTTTTTTTTTTTTTTTTTTTTTTTTTTTTAAAGGTACTTTCAGTTTCGAAACCGGTTCCGAAAGTGAAAGTGCCTTTATAAAAAAAAAATCTGTTTAATTAAAATGTTCTCTGTTATCTGTAAAAGTACTTTTACAGCAACTGTACAGCTTGTTAAGGGAAACAACTTTTAGCATTTTGTAACTTTTTCTTCAGTTAAAAAATTATACCGGCAGTTGCTCATTTTTTAACGGCATATGTATTTAGTTTTTTCTGTTAGTGGACTATTATTACAGTAATTAATTTTCTTCCTTTTCTTTGATGTGGTTTAACAGTTCGAAAGTAATAAATAGGTCAAATATTTTTCAATTATCAAAATTTTAATATCTATTTTAAACGTTAGTGATAGAAATCTTTGACGTAAAAAAAATTACATACAGGGCAACATGTAAAAAGCACTTAACATGTGCCTTTAGTTATAAATAAAATTATGCATTTTCAAATAAAACATACAGTTAGGCAGGGCTTAAAATGTACCGGAACGATATTCCGTTTCGTGAAATTATGGCAAACATTGTTCTGGTTCGTGAAATTATGGTAACTATAGTTCCGGTTCATGCAGTTTTTTAAATATATTGTTACAGTTCCTGAAAAGCATTAATATTTCCGTTCCGGTTCAGATCCATCCCAAAAATTGGCTAGGACATGGTAGGGCCGAAACTAGCTTTTTTTGCACCCGGGGCAAACATGGATTTTGGCGCCCCCTCCCCACCCCCCTCTCATTCGCAAAGTATATTTACAAAGAGAATTTTACTAATTGCCGATTTATCTTAAAATTTAAAATATGTAATTATAAAATATGTAATACTGAACTACGTAATCTACAATGGCGGGTCCAAGAGGGAGTTTATGGGGTCATGATTCCCCTCTGAACACACACACACACACAAAAAAAAAAAAAAAAAAAATTCTAAAGATCATTTTAAAAATGAATCATACAGTAGAGTCCCGATTATCCGAGTCCCACTTAACCGAGTTTCCGCTTTAACCGAGTTATTTTCTTCTGATGGATTGATGGCTTCCATCATTATGAAACAGCCATTATAAATGAAGTGTTAGGTGAAGATGAAAGAGCAGTCGTAAAAAGTTAGAACTCTGATTTTCTGGTCAGAATGGAAAAAAAAAAAAAAAAAAAAAAAAAAAAAAAAAAAAAGTTATGTAAAAATATTAAAAATCACTTTTTTTTTTTTTTTTTTTGGAAGTTATCAGTCTATCAGAAGAAAATAACTCGCTTAAAGCGGAAACTCGGTTAAGCGGGACTACTGTATATTTCATTTAAAAAATGATCTTTAGACTATTTTTGTTGGTGTTCAGAGGGGGGGGGGGGTCATGACCACTGTGACCTCCCCCTTGGATCCACCATTGTAGATTACGTAGCTCAGTATTACATATTTTGAAATAAGTTTTGAAATAAGTCGGCTATTAGAAAATTAGTAAAATTCTCTTTGTAAATATACTTTGCGGAAGAGGGGGGTGGGGGTGGGGGGCAAAATCCATGTTTGCCCCGGGTGCAAAAATGTCTAGTTTCGGCACTGGTTTTGACACATTTACAAATTCATTTTTTAACGGAAAGATATAAATCTTGAAGGTCTTACTATGGAAGCGATTTGGAATCGAACTGTGTTTTCCATTTTTTGATATATATATTACCTATTGAGTTATAAGCGATTTTGATCACGTGACAAAGACGTTATTCACCCTTTCTTGAGTGGTTATTCTTCTTTCGCGCGGAAATTTGGTTCAAAACGCCCACTTTGACAATATTTTCTGAAAGATCTATTGCATTTGCAAAAAAACGGAAGAAACAGTTCGATTACATAGTTTCTAAACAACAACACCTGCTAGTTTAATGCATTTCCTAACAAAAATGAATTAAAACTTATGTCATAAAGTTGCCTTTTTAAATTTGAGAACAGCCTTAACAAGCGAATATTTTTTATTTAGAAGCGAGAGAAGATATTTTCTGTGCATTTAGTATGACACGGTTTGATGTTTACATTACGGAAAAAATCAATTTCGCTTATTTAAAACTTCATTGCTAAGAAATATAAAATATTCTTTTGAATTCGTAGACGTACACAGTCAAAAATACATAATATATAATTAAATATATTTTCACATGAATTCAGTAGATTTCCGATTAAACGACAATCAAGCGACTAGGATTATGCCAGATAATCGATCATCAGGGGTGGGGAATTTTCAAAAAGTTTTGCCAGCCAAGGAATTTTTTTTTCACCTTACAACCCAGCAATGTGCAAACGTACATCTAAATATTGTTATGACAAAATTTACGTGACTTGAAAAATAATTCATTACTACAATGCATTTTTATAAAAGTTTTAGGAAATGTAGGTATATAACAGTAGTAAGTTAAGAGCAGGATCGAATTTAGTGAGTGTTTATGTGGTGGCAACCGAGAGAAACACGAAATATGGCCAATGAATAAAAATATACAAAAAATTGCGGTACATTTTCTATAGCCTGCATTTTAAAAATATGCTTAAAAATTCACTTGACCCATTAGAAAATTCACTCGCCAGTGGCGAGTAGTAGTTCAATATCCCCAAAATTGTTTATCTATTTATTTTTATTTCAAATCAATCTTTAAAAAAATTTAACATGTCAAAAATGAAAGAGGTGATGTAACATTAAAAAACGGAATTGGCTGTCTTAATATTACAAATTTATCAAACTATTATTTACATATAAAATAGTTTAGTTATATATGCAAATTCAAATATCCCACCTGTTCAAGCAACTGGAGCACAGAATCCCAAATTTCTTCTTCCATATTTCCAGTAATGTAAATAAAATTTAAAGTGTAATCCAAACAGTCATCTCAGAATAGCACAGTTATCGACACAAAGCACAGAAGTATGAGATCACATAGCATACATGTGACTTGGCTACTGGATTTGGACTGGACACCTGGGCTGAAAGGTGGAAATATTTTCCTAATCCAGAGGTAGTTCTTCCAAGTGCTACGCGAAAGGGGAGAAGGAGGGTTAGATTTAATTGTTTTGTATGACTATTGTCAGACTTCGTCTTTATTTATTTCTTTTTTCAATCTTCCCCCCGACGGAAAAATGGCGTCCGTTATCGTTGTTGTTTGCCTTCCGGGATTGGTAATGTCTGTTATTGGATAGGGCAATGCCAATTTCAGCTTATTAGATGTAAACGGAAGCAGTGGCGAAATTGACTGTGTTTTCCAATGAAGCAATAGTAGTCATCACATACATGCAGTATGTTTTCTATAGTAAAAATCCGTTTACGACAAAAATATTTTTTACTTATGAGTTTGAGAAGGAAAGCTTTCAATCTAAAAACCATTTTTTTTTTTTTTTTTTTTTTAACTAATCTTTTAAATAAAACTAGCTAAATAAAAAAAGCTCTCATATAAACTTAAAATCATAAGCTAAGAGCATAATGTATTAAATATTCATTGACATCACCCAGGGTGAATCAATCAACGACTTAAGAGGCTACTTCAGCCAGGCGAAAAGACCCGTTCGCTAATGCTAATCCTATGGAAGAAATTTATAAAGATATCTGGGTGTCATTTCAATATTTTTAAATGATTTTTTTGCATTAGACAGCTGAGATCGATCTGTACAAAGGTTGTTTTTTACTTTTTCGATTTTGTTTACAGATATTTTGTATGGGGACACATTCATTTTCGGAACCGGTTTCGAAAGTGAAAACATCCTCATAAAAAAAATCTGTAATGAAAATCGAAAAAGTAAAAAATGGCCTGAATACAGATCGATCTCAGCTATTCAATGCAAAAGAAATCATTTAAAAATATTGAAATGCAACCGAGATATTTTTATAAATTTATTCCATAGGATTAGCATTAGCCAACGGGTCTTTTCGCCTGACTGAAGTAGCCTCTTAATGCTAGTTGCAATGTTGAATTCAGACACTTTTCTCCGGGGGGGGGGGATTATAGAGTTGGGGGTTAATTGCACTTTTTGACCATTGAAAACAAAATCTTAAATCTTCTGGGGGGGGGGGGTGGAGGCATCTCATTGCTCCGGGGAGATATCCCCCCAGGCCACATCCTGAATTCAACACTGTGCTAGCGTGTCTTTCTAGAGAAAAAAAGAAAGAAATATTTTACATACTTCACCGTGATAATTTTAAAGGGCTTGTCTCCCTTTTCATGCTGTCATTACATATGTATTTTTTACAATGTCTTTACTTTTTTTTTTTAAACAATATCATTATTTAAAAATAAATATTTAAATTGTATTGCAGCATGGTATAATGAAATTTGAAATATGTTTGTCAGATGTCTTATTTATGCATGTAACTGTTCTCGACTAACTATTAATATTCCAGCAGACCCATATTATTTCAGATCATGATCTATCAGTAGATTGTGACCTGCAACTTAAAAGATCCTGTAATAAATCACGCACAGTCAACATTTATTATCAAACCTTCATCATACAGAAGGGACGTAACTTATAGCTTAAATGGGCGGAGAACAACAAAATTAGCAAATATTAACCAAAAGTACGAATTTTTTTTTTATGTGCTAAGATTTTTAGCCAAAATTTAAAAAACGTCAATATATAGCCATATACAAGGTGCAAAATGTGTTTGCATACTTCTTAAAAATAAGTAATCAAAATAACATGCCATAATGTATTTCAAATACAATTTTTTTTCTTTTCAGTATATAAATCTTAAAACTGCTCCATGCGTTTTAATTTTTGTTCAAAATTTCCAATATCTATAAGAGACAATCTGGATGCGTACTATTAGAAATCTGTGTATCCGTTTTTTGAGAATTTTAGTTATCGCAAATTAACCTTTAACCGTTAGCGGTCTCTCAGATCGCTGCTTTTTAGGCGAGTTCGTAATTATATAAATACTTAGCACCGATAGTCATCGTTCAGTCGTCCGTCTGTCTGTCCGTCCGTACGTCCGCATAAAACAGAGCAAAAACTACCAAACCGAATGGTCCTACATTTTGTTGCAATATTTTGTCGAGTCATTTCAAGTTATGGTGGGTTGATTTTTGACGGCCAGTTATCTGCACGAGGGATACAGGCCCGGGGGGGGGGGGGGGAGGAGTGCCCTTCGTGGGTGGTCTTTCTAAGGGAACCTAACCCATATTTACGCATGGAAATCCATGGCTCGAAGAAAACTCCGAACGATTAGGCCGACAGGCGCGATTGGGCTCGAACCCAGCACCTCCCGTCTACCAGCTTCGAGAGCAGAACCTCTCAGCCACTGGTGGGGCCGAGTCATTTCAAATTTTACGAAAATCGGTTGCATAGTTTAATTACAGGGACAGTCAAAAGTTTTCCGTTACATTACGGCCAATGGCAAAAAAATTATTTCAGGTGCATTTTAATGATGTTACAGCCTACCGAACAGAATGAAACTGATAGGCACTTATTGAAGTGTGCTAAAATATACATTCAGTACAATATGCGGTGCAAAAAAATATTTATAAAACTAGCTACAGTACGAACGCACCTCATTTGCCACGTTTGAAGTGCATTTTCCAACTTGTTACAATTTTCATAGTTTAACTACAGACATTAAAGAACACTTGTTTCGCGTGGAGCCCAGTTCAGGGTGACCGTAAAAGAGCGTCCCAGTTTAAATTTTAATAGTATCAACTGTAAGCATTGTATAGAGCAGGGTCGGCGAACCTATGGCACGCGTGCCACTTTCGGCACGCCAAAGAATAATTTTGGCACGGCGCGACGTTGATTATGTTTCTAAATGAGGACACAGCGATTTTACACAAAATACACGAACTTGGATGATCTGATTAGATTCTAAATTCGATTAATTGCAAATTGAATTTTAATCTTATTCAATATGGTTTCGAAAATTTATCAAACAAAGAAAATATTTGAAAACTATCAAAAAGGAAAGATTATTACCGATGGTAAATTATGGCAACTTGGAAATTAATTTCAGAACTTTTTAAATAAGCTGCCTTCTTTTCGATTTTAATATTTTTTTCTACTATTTACATCTGTCATTTTCGCAAATTCGTCATTTTTGCAAATTTAGAATATAAAAAATCAAATAGAGAATTGTTGCCATATAAATTCATTTAGTTTGCAATCTGTTGAAATTAACTGAACATGAACATGATATTAATTATTTTTCATCCAAGATACAACAATTAATCACATTATGTTTTTAATTAATTTCTAAAATATAATTGTTTCTATAATTATTGCAGTGTAATACTTACATGTATGTTACTCATTTTGGAAAATATCCTAATGAGTAATTTTCGAGTAGTTTTGATTCATTACATTTCAATCCACTAAATTTGTTTTTTTATTTGGCACGTCAAGGTCAAGTAAAATATGTATATTTTTTAAATTGGCACGCGGCTATAAAAAGGTTCGCCAATCCTGGTATAGAGTGTTGGTTCAAGGTCACAAATAAAGAGTAACTCAAATAGTTTTAGATAAGCGCATCCGCGAATACTGCTTTGTTATTGACTCGCTTGCAGTGCCACATACGCAAAATGGCGACTCCTGAGCGTAAAGCGTTATTGCTGGGCTGAAGATTTAAAAGCCGTTAGAGCCACGCGATTTTTTCCTTTGGGGCTTTATAAAAAGATCGTGTCTAAGTTCCACCGCTACCTAATGATTTGCCAGAGTTAAGACATAGAATTGAAGAGGCCATTACTTCCATGACTCCGTAGTTGTTAACCGAAGTGTAAGAAGAATCGGACTTTAGGTTGAATGTGTGCCGTATATCTAAAGGTGAATATATTGAACATTTGTAAGAAAAACTAGGTTAGTTTATCTTCAGTTTAATGTGTGATTTGATGTCAATAGTCTAAATTAAATTGTTATAATATACCATTGAAACTGGGACATTCTATATCAGGCATGTCAAACTCGTCTGTCTACCGCCACGGGTCAAATTAAGCATTGCATACAAAGACCAGGGCCACATCAAATAATGTAGATATTAGAATTGCACACAGCAATATTTGTACGTACAAAATATAGCCATATTAAACAAATATTCAAGTAAAGTTCCAAAGTTATTATTATAATTCATGGTTTATTTGATCTTATTTTTCGAAAAAATACTTGACATTACTTTTTATCAACCAAATCTAGAAAGTTTAATTGGATTTTCTAGATTGTATTACCTTAAAAAAATTATTTTACACAAGCTCTGTTCATCTAGCAAAAATATAACTTTTAATCTTTCAGATTTTTTTCAAGTAAAAAAAAAACATATTTTGAAAAAAAAACTTATTTAATAAATTGTGTCTTGTATATATGCGCTACGTATTTCATTTCATTTATGAAACACACTTTCTCGTTCAAATTATGTTGCTTTTACCAGAAAAAATTTGCTACAGAACATAGTTAATATATGCCTGATTGCTCATTTTGCCTCATTGCCAAATTTTTCACTCAGTTAAAAAATTGCAACTCGTAATTGAATTAAACTAAGGTAAAAGGCTAAACGATTGACGGGCCACAGAGACGTTATCGGCGGGCCAGTTGTGGCCCGCGGGCCGCGTGTTTCACATGTCTGCCCTATATTATCGGTAGCGAAATTCTAAATAGCTGAACTTTGCTGACAAAAATCCTGCATTTAAATATTAGTACAGAAACAGGACTTAACTTCTGTTACCGTGGTTTCATGGGCCGATTTTGTTTCGTTGGGAGCCTTAGTACTATCGCTAGAGTCTTCTGAATAGGTAAATTTTATTTACAATAGTTCTGTGCATAAAGTTTAGTACTGAAACAGTTTCTATGAGTTAATTGGGCCTTTTATTCTTCTTTCAATCAAGCGGTCTCGGAGACTGCTCACAGTAGTAATGCGACAATTCCGGTCACAGAATTTAAGAGCCCACTACATTCACGGGAAGAAAGGAAAATGCTAAGTCTATGGGAGCGTTATTTTCAAATATCTCGCTCAAATTTTAATATTTTTGAATGATTTTTTTTGCATACGATAGCTGAGAACGATCTACAACCGGGCTAGTTTTTACTTTTTCGATTTCAGATTCTTTTTAAAAAATTACTAGAAATTAAAACTATCCTATTATTAAAAAAACCTATAACCAAAGACTATAATAATTTTTTTTTTCAAAAAAGAAAAAAAATACATATATATATATATATATATGGCCCTGTTTTTTTTTTCCCATTCTGACCAGAAAATCAGAGTTATAACTTTTTACGATCGCGTTTTCATCTTCACCTAACACTTCATTTATAATGGCAGTTTCATAATAATGGAAGCAATCGGTCCATCAGAAGGAAATAACTCGGTTAAAGCGGAGACTCGGTTAAGCGGGACTCGGATAATCGAGACTCTACTGTATATTTCATTTAAAAAAAGATCTTTAGAATATTTTTGTTGGTGTTCAGAGGGGCGTCATGACCTCCGTGACCTCCCTTTTGGATCCGCCATTGGTTAGATACTATGTTAAGACTGTTCTTAACTGCTCTGCACAACAAGTGCAAAACGTTTTTACACATTTACAAATTAATTTTTTAACGGAAAGATATCAAATTGAAAAGCCTGACCATGGAAGCGATTTGGAATCTGTTTTTTTTTTTTTTTCTTTTCTTTTTTTTTTTTTTTTTTTTATCAATAAATTACCTATTAAGTTATAAGCGATTTTGATCACGTGGCACGCCATTTTTCTTCTGTTACTGACTGGATTTTCTTCTTTCGTTCGGAAGTTCTGTTCAAAATGTCAACTTTGACAGTATTTTCTGAAAGATCTATTGTGTTTACAAGAAAACCGAAAAAACAGTTCAATGACATAGTTTCTGAATAACAACTTCTAATTTCATGCGTTTCCTAACAAAAATGAATTAAAACTTATGTCAGAAAATTGACCCTTTGGATTTGAAAAGAGCCTTAAAACATCTTATTTTCCACGACTAAAAAGGTTAAATAAATAAATAAAGGAAATACTCATCAACCGAACGAATGTTAATAATAAAAATAGACTACACTCTCGATTTGTTATGAAGAGCTTGTGCCTGTCATTTAAATAGGTCCTCAGGGGCTAGTGTCCACATATGAGTCGTGGGAAACTCTGTGGTACTGGCAGAAGATGGTCGCCTTCGGGGTTTTAGGTCCAGTCCAGTCTGTCCGGAATATTTAATCTATTCTAATCACGAACGCGGACTGCCTTCAGATTAACGGATGCCGCAGATATGTAGCTGATTGGCGCCGTTATCAGCGAAGTTGCATGCACTTAATAGGCAAGTGATGTCAAATTGCAACTTAGTAAATCAGATAACCCGGTAGATGCACCTTTCCAAGCTAAGCTTGAATTAGAAGTGATTAAATTTACAAGCTAAGAGCAAAAGTGAAGAATACAGATTGAACTGAACAGGGTGAAGACGTAATTCCAATTTGACGAAGCAATCGCTTTTTGACTAATTAATCAAGAATAGATATATTGGGTGTAGTCCTGCATCCGATCAGGTTGACTCTACATTTTTTGTTGCAGCTCGGTTTCAGGTATACCCGATTTGTTGAAACAGGGTTCAGGATATTGTTTCATATCAAAATAATAGTGTTTGAATATGAATGAGCAGATATATATTCAATGTACTTCATTTAAAAAAAAACTGGTATTACAGATAATGATTATACATTATTTTTTCCAGAATTGCATTTACCTATGGTACAGAATATACAAACTCCAATTTTCTTTTCCTTTTTTAAAGCCATTTTGATTTATTTTTTAAACGTTTGAATGCATAAAAGCGGCTGATTCTATTAATCAATGACTTATAAAAGTAGTACGTGTTGTAATTTTTTTTTTATATAAAAGCCCGATACGTTAAAAGACGACAAATATTTGTAAATACGTGTACGTAAAAAGCTTAGCTATCATTTCCTATTCTACAAGTGTTCAGCATTGTAATAATTTGATTTTCGAACAAATATATCTTAAAACCTGAAAATTGGAATTATAAAATACAATATTATAGATAAACTTAGAAGAAAAAAAAAAAGAAAGAAAAAGAAGAAAAAAAGAAAAGAGAACATAACGGCATAAATACTCCGCATCTTGACATTATTCATACACATATAATTGGTAATACTAAAATGGCAGTGGTAATTATATGTAATATTCTCCTGTCCCATTAGTCGCTTAAAAGTTGTAATTGAGAATGTAGCCAAAATTATGCAAAGCACATCGGAATTTCCTACAAATTCTTCTCAGAGGGGAAGAATATTTCTGAGATTTGTCTCATGACGTCTTGTTTGATATACTAGCAGGATCTCAAATTCCTTTTCCGCAACAATGATTTTTTTTTTTAATTCGGCAAGCTGTTACACGAAAAGAAAAAAAAAATCACGAAAAAGCTAACGGCAATGACTAATTCCTTATCATGAAGTTTTACTAGAAAAACTATGGGTTATTGCGGATCTCAGTAAGGAAGGAAACAATATGTCGATATATCGGAAATAGCTACAGATGAAACCCCATGAAAATATAAACATTTCTTGTCGATATCTATGGCTACATCGATATTGCTGATTTGATGAATAACTATTTCTTGAAATTAGTCTTTCAGCAAAAAAATTAATTTAAGCACGTCTCAATATGCATATTTCTATTACAAAAATATATACAATAATAGTTACTTGGAAGAAATATATATATTTTTTACAATGCCTTTATAATCTTTTTTACTCTGCAATGGCGTACTGAAAAATAGCGGCTCCAAACTAGACTTTCCTTAGTTTTGCAACACATAAATTTATTATTTTTCTGTAATCAATTAGCTTTTTTTCTTAGCAATTTAAAGGAAGTGCTTTTATTCATTTTGGTAAATAAATAAATAAAAAGTAAGAATAAATGGTCGAAATACAATAAAATGTTGCATTCATAAAAATTCCATAAAATTTGAAGGTTTTTTTTTTTTTTTTTTTTTTTTTTTTGGATAAATCTAGAAGGTTGCCAGGTATTTATTTCATTAGGTCATGCACTGTCAATAAGTGTTTGCAACTCTAATGAAGTTGCAGGTTAAGTAATAGATCCCCCCCCCCCCTATTTTAGCTTATACGTTTCCCAGCGGATTTTTTTAATCTAAAACTAACACAAGACCATACTAACGACGAAATTACAACATGTTTCTTGTAAAAATACCTTTAATTAAAAGAAGTAATAATTGTTAAGTATCCTGACTCCCATCGGACTATTAATTTCATCCTGAATTTTGAAATTTATTTACCGTAGACACTTTTGTCTAGCAAAAAAACGTAGTGTCGCCTTGAAATAGTGTTTTTTTTTTTTTTTTTTAAGTATCTGGGAAACTTCGAATACAATGGGTAGGCATGCTCTAGTACAATGTATAAATATTTTTGGGTGTTTGATGACCCTTTCAGGTTTAATATTTGAGCAGCTCCATGATACATAATGCAACGCTATGCATAACAGGGAGAATTTGCATGACTGTTTCAAAAGAGCAATTTTCATTTTCATAATATATTTTACTCTTTTTAAATCTTACAGATTTCCAGAAGGGCAGAAACGATTACATTTTTATTCATTTGAAAATATTACTTGAGACCAATCGTTAATAGTGCAATTGAAAATAACTTCTTAACAATTTCTTGCCAATTTCAGCTTTTTTTTTTTATTAATTTCCTCTGTTTGTATTCTTTTTCACGTTTTTTATTTATTTATTTTTTCTTTTTTTATACGTTTGAATGTCGCCTGCGACTTTTCCTTTGGGACTCTATAAAAATTAAAATACAGTTTATACTTAGGCTACCGAAGATAATTCATTCGTCCAACTGGCAAATATAGAAGTTCTATGTCTTGGTACAGTCAACGTCTAATTAAAATACTATCTAATTTGCTGCTGCATATGCAGTAGGAAGTTCTGTATCAAATGTAAAATTATATTGCAACCAACAAAACCATAGTCACTTCCAGCACACACTTTTAAAAACATACGTCATGTGATGTGTACCCTTGAGCTTCGATTTCACTTTCAAGGTTCTATATATTAATAGCGTTTCGTTTTTTACAAATGTTTCCCTGTCTTTATACTTGTGCATTCTGTAATATTCTATACGCTAACCAAAAGCCCGTTTCAGGAATAGTTATCATTATAGGCAATGGAATGATATAAGTTACAAAGGTCAAGATCGATTACGATCGCCAGTTATATTATTTGAATTATACAGATACTCTTAATCGCTATTAATTAATACATATAGAGTAGGGGTCTTTAACTTTTTGCCTAAATGCCGTTTGCCACCACAAATTCCGAAAAGTAATCCTCGCGTCATTTGATCGCAAAGTTTCTTTCAACGCATTTTTTTTCTATTCTAAAATGGTGAAAGCTTGATGGCTCGCGGGCCATAGGTTGAAAGCTACTAATATGGGGAACTATTTCCTACAAAATCAATGGAATTCTATATTTATTTAAATTTATACATTTTGCACATCTTTAATAGAAAAAAAAAATGTTACAAAATTTACAGAAAAAGGGAGCTTGTTGGGGTTTCACCGGGTATTGATGGCTTTTTTACAGTAAGTATAGATATCGCGATTTGATAATTGTAGATTATAGCAACTTTATTTAAAAATTATACGTGTTCATAGCTCATACGCAGTACACATCCGAATGACAAATGTTATGAATTTAATTGTAACGTAGTTCGGTAAAATATCTGAAACAATCCCCTTATTTATTTTTCTAACAGAAAACTATAGAAATATATTTCCTATAGAAAGAATCGATTCAACAGTATTGATATGCATTATAGATAGAATATTATCAATATTCAGTCAATTATCAATATTATAGAAAGACCTTTAGTATAACTCATCTAATCGAGAATAGTGAATATAATCAAGTTCTATTTAACGTAAAATTTTCGCCTTAGGAAGAATACAATGTAATAAGGAAAAATTACCTGAATTTAAAAGAAATTTCTAAAAATGCAATTCACTGAACTTACCTAAAAAAGAGAGAAAAAGAAAACATTAAATATCTAAAAAATTAAATTCATAAATACAAAACAAATGTATTGTGCTAAAAGTCTAATAAAAAGAAACAAAAAGTTAACAAAATGAAATCTAGTATTAACAACAAGTAACAAAATAATAATAGTAATGAAATGGATTTGTATTTGATAGATTGATTTCTATACCCGGGTTACCATTCCAAGCTTCTTTTAATTCTGGTGAATTAGTAGCGAATTTTCTTAATGTCATATTAGCATCCTTAAATATGGAAGCTGCAGTTATCGTTAGTTTCATGGCTTCTGCTACCGTGGGTGGATGCTCCATAAATTAAATCATCCACATATAAATCATTTGATAAGCGACGGGTTTTGTTTCCTTATAATTGCCAACATGTTTTTTAATTGTAGAGAAAACATAAGGGGAGCTGGTACACCAAAACAGTTACGATTAAAGTGGTATAAAAGGCTGCGTTTATCTATGTCGCAATCATCGAAATACAAAAAACATAAATAATTTCTATCATTTTCTGACTCACAATTATGAAACGATTAGAAATAGAAGGTTGGTTGGTTGATTTTTGACGGCCGATTATCTGCACTAGGGATATAGGCCCGAGGGGGGAGTGCCCTTCATGGGGGTCTTTCTAAGGGAACCTAACCCGTATTTACGCATAGAAATCCATGGCTCGAAGAAAACCACGAAAACTCCGAACGATTAGGCCGACGGGCACGATTGGGTTCGAACCCCGCACCTCCCGTCTACCAGCTTCGAGAGCAGAACCTCTCAGCCACTGGTGGGGCGATTAGAAATAGAAATTGAATTATCATGAACACACACAAACTAATAATAAATATCAGCGATTTTACACATATTAAAAATAAATTAAATAAAAATATATTACAGGAACTAGGGGGCTCAGCCCCCTGCGAGCTACGCCCGCCAACACACTTTCAGACTTCGCAGCCTCTGAAAATACAATAATGTGCCGCCCTGTTTAAAAAATATTATCAGGTTATAGGAAAAAATAGAGACCCAGGTTCTCTCAAATGAAAATCGTTTTAAATGTATCATTTTAAAATATGACGTAATTTTCACTATTAAATGCATTTCTCATGCAATAATTTATTTATTTTAAAACTTTTTTTTTTCTCTTTTAAGATGCACGGGTACATAAATTATTTAATTTAAAAGTGTGTAGCCTCCATGAAATTGTACAAACTCGTTATTTTTTTTTCATTGAAATTTAATTCATCTTGTTGTTATACAAAAGGACAAACAAACAATATTTTTGGAATTAAAGTCTTGTACAGTTATAGTTTTAACTGTTCGTCAATATTATCATTTGTCAATTTTAAATACGACGTAATTACTCCCATTTACTGCTTTTAACGCATATCAATGAATTTATCATTTTACAGTTTTCTTTCTCTTTTTAATATTAACATGAAAATAGTTTTGTTGTGAGAAAGGAAGTATTATTATTTGCGCTACTTTAGAATTGACGACAAACGTTGAAAAATGCATCTCGAAATACTAAATAAAAGTCGCGTAAATATATTTTTAAACTGTTTAGCAGAATTATTACTTGGCCATTTTGAATATAACGTAATTTCCCGCATTTACTACCTTTAATACATATTAATGAATTTATTATTTTAAAGTTTTTTTCCCTTTTAATAGTCATACTAAATACAATTTTTAGAACGCAATTTTCAATATTTGTCTGCTCTTAACATGTAATCATTTAATTCTGGAGTTTTTTCTGTTTTAAATAGTCACGTGTAAATTAATTTTTAATAGTAAGGAAATATTATTCTTCGCACTGCTTCTACGATTGGCATATTGCAAAGGCAATGAGGGATAGAGGTCTGAAAGAGGAATGGACCCTTGACCAGAAAAAATGGGAAAAGACTATTGTAGATCCTTCGGATGGCGGCATCTGACGCCATAAACCGAGTTTATATGCATATATTTAAGGAATTATTTTTTCTTTCTTGAAAAACATAATTTAAATCAGAATATTGTCTTCACTATTGATTGAAATAAAAGATGATTTCAAATTCAATTTCAAAATAACAGAAGAAAAAGAAATCTAATAATCCCTATAGTTTCCCCCTTTCTTCCCTTTTTCCCACAAAAATGGGGATCATTTTGTTGCCATCATTAGAAAAATGTAATTAAAATAAGAAAAAAATTAATAACTCGAAAACTAATTAAAAATTTAAAATTCTAATACCAGTTTTGAGATCTGCAGATCAATACGGATTTTTGGTGTTAATTTCATCGCACATATTACATATTTTAGGAGAAATCGCCGTGAAACATAATCAGTCGTTTCATAAAATCGTTTCATAAATTCGTTTCATTAGGATTTTATATATATAGGGTAGATATTATTATTAGATTTTTTTTCTTTTTTAAGATTATTTGTAGTTTACAAGAATTATACGTACATTGTGTCGCGTGTGTGAAAAATATTTATGTTAGTTTAACAGTTTTCTTTCCATTTCCTAATGCACGACATTATTCTATAACTTGTATTTAGAAAAATATTACCTTGCGTCTGAGAAAGAAAAACAATTCTCATGTCTCAGAGTGAAATTTTCGCTGAGATGTTTAAAGTTGAAAATAATGAATATAAGTTGAACGTTTATTTGAAAATGATATTTAAATTCATTGTAAAATGCAAAAGAAACATATTTCGAAGCTTTAGAATTATGCACAATATGAAAAAATAAACAAGAAGGAAAAATTATGCGTCCAGAATAGATTATGAAACACTTTGCAACATATTCAGAATACTGTAACTAAACTTCACAGTTTATTAAAAATCAGATAAACGTAATAGTACAGTTGAAAATTTCCCTTCAGCAATTTCCGCCAATAAACGGAAATGTACTTGAGATCTTTTATGCAGTCCTGTATATGATCTATAGAATTTATACACACCAAGTAATAAGCAAAAATTAGTTTCGTTTAAAAACGTGCACCACAACTGAAAACGCACTTTCAGCAATTATTGTTCATTACGCAGTACTGTAGCCAAATTCTTTTGTGTGTCCCTGTAAATGAACAATAAATTCTATGCGCACCATATTACACATGCGCTTTGTAGTACACCTCTGTGATATATATAAATTTTAATATGTTTAAAATAGTCTAATATCATTAAAATACACCACAAATGATTTTTCTCCATAGACCGTAATGTAACGAAATTATTTTGAGTGGCCTTGTAAATGAACTGTAAACGGCACACACTTCATTTTCAATACTGAACATGTCATAGTAAAACTCCAATAACATATATCTATTTCATGGCAGTCAGACTATATGTACCCGAGTTAGAGCACGGACAGAGAGACAGACAGACAAACCGAATTAATAAACACTTTTCAACTATGTTGAAAAGTGTTAAAAACTGCTTTATTGGCAGATTTTTAATTAAAACTTTAATTTACATTTTCAACATTCTAACCCTTTATGCCCCAAATTATGAATTCATGAACATTTCATCAGAAGATTTACAAAATCATTTAATAAATTTTAGAACGATTTTGCCAATTAAAATTAATTAATTAAATTTGGGTTTATAGGAATTTTGTGAAATATTTATAACTTCACTGAAATATTTTATTTCAAATATTGTTTTTAGTATTTTATAGAATTAGGAAATGTATGAATATAATGCTCTTACAATAGCAATATAGAAATATTTCTGAACTGAAACTTTACCTAACACCCCCCCCCCCCCCCTGCTTGCTTTTGGAACAAGATAAAGTAAAGTATCAATATCTCATTCTAAACTGTATTACTGCTAATCGATGTATTAAATGAATTTTATAACAAGTTATTTTAATGGTACTTTAAAGTACCGTCGAGGTATAAAGGGTTAAAATAGGTACGAAATGTATTTGGATTTATTTAAAATTCTTTTTATCATAGTTGAAAAACCATTCTATTATCATCTATGTCTATGTATTTTGTATAGCGTACACCAGTGGTTGATGGATGGTTGGTGTTTTTTACGGCCGATTATCTGCACGAGGGATGTAGGCCAAGGGGGGATTGTTCAGCGTTAAGGGGGGGGGGGGGGAGGGAGGTGTCTTTATAAGGGAACCCAATACGTATTTACGCAAATTTCGAAGTAAATTAAGGAAAACTCCGAATAATTAAGGCTCCCGTACAGAAAGAAAAAGCATTCTCATAAAAAAAAAAAAAAAAAAAAAAAAAAAAAAAAAAAAGAACCTGGAGGCAAAATCGAGAACGTAAAAAACGGACTTTATACAGATTGACGCCAACTATGCAATGCAATGCAATGCAAAAAAAAAAAATAATAATAATAATAATAAAAAAATAAAATAAAAATATTGAAATGCAAACGAGATATCTTAAAAAATTCTTCCCATACGGTTAGCATTAGCGAGCGGGCACTTAACAATAAGCCGAAAGTATAATTATCATGCATTTTTTCTTTACACACAAACTATGGTACGTAAAAGCGCTCAATTATTTTTTCGCTTATATTTTTTATACTTTTATATTCGTTCAGTTTTATCGTGGAAATACATGTTGTATCGTGACTGAATAAAAGCTCGCGTGATCTCATGTATAGCGATAGAAAGTATTCCATGTATGGGCTCTATACTTTTTAGGTGTTGGTGTTGTTTATGACGGCCGATTATCAGCACTAGGGATATGGGCCCGAAATGGCCACCCAGGAAACACGGCAAATGCTTTAGAGTTTTAGTGCCGTCCCGGGGGGATGTCTTCCGTGGGGGTATTTTTAAGGGATCCCAACCTATATTTATGCAAGGTTCGAAGAAAACCACGAATGATTAGGCCGACGGGCGCGATTGGGTTCGAACCCAGCAACTCCTGGGTACCAACTTCGAGAGCAGAACCTCTCAGTCACTGGTGGGGCCTGTACTTTTTAGGAGTAAAATTTTTGAAAAAATATGTGTGTAAATGCGGTAAGGTTTTCTTCTATTAATTAATAAATTAGTTAAGGGACCAAAAAATTAAATAATTGAAAGCCTTGTAAGCAAAAGCTTTTTTACAAACTTACAATGTATTTATATAAATATTTTTCTTTATATAAATGTTTAATGTTTTTCACAAACTCATAATGTTTTTCATATTTTTTTTACCTTTCTTCACCCATTCGTTGAGAGATGGTGAAAAAAATAGATACAATTATCTAAAAATAAAACAAGCCAAGCAGTCTCGGTCAATACAAAGGTCTCGCTTTGACAAGGACACGCCTCCAGCTGAAGAAATTTCCTCTGCACTTTCAAGACAGGTTAGTCACTGACATTCCCTGGTCACAGAATCGACAACACTCTGGAACAGGTATAGATGGCCGCAGGGTCGCCTTGGTGCATCAGGAGTAAACTTAAAATTAATTAACTTCACCGGTTTTCATTAAAACTTCATACATTTTTATCAAAATAATGCCAGTGATTTCAGATACTTAAAAATAAATAAATAAAAGTAAATGCATGGTGTGTGAGGTAAAAATTGGGATTTTTATATTAAATTCTCAAGTTAAGTAGCAATTGTTATTGTTCCAGTAAACGTAAGTATTCAAGTACATATAAGGAGTAAAATAGCTTTATATTACGTTTAATTAAAATATCAACATTTAAATGTGAAAAACAGTTAAAAGAAATCATCACTTTTAAACCGAAAGGGAAAAAAAACCATGTAAATGTATATACCGGGTGTCCCAAAAATGACTGATGGATTTTAAAATTCCATAACTTGCAAACGATGACAGATATTAAAAAAATTCTTGCAGGAGTGTTATGTAAGATGTCAGGAGTTTTTATGCTGCGATTCTCAGTTTTAGTTACAAATAAAATCGATAGATGGCGCTGTAAGCAATAACAGCTAAATCCAGGCTCAATTTTTCGGCCTCTCTCTTTTTTCATGCGAAAAAAAAATCGCGTCTGGGCTGAGCGCCTATTGCACTCAGCGTCATCTATTGTTTTAAATTCGATCTAAAATCAAGAATCGCAGTACAAAAACTCCTGACATCATACATACTGCAAGAATTTTTTTTAAATATCTGTGACCGTTTGGAAGTTATTGAATTTTAAAATTGGGACACCCGGTATATATACAGGGTGTTTCAGTTAAACGTTTCAGAACTTCTAAGAGGGGTAGGGTACATCCTGACAACTCGAAATCATATAGCAATGTGGGGTCGGAAATGCTTTCCTGAAGCGGTGTTGTCCACAGAAGCACCATAAAGAAAAGAGACCGTAAGTGAGAAATCGTTTTAATAATACATGAAAAGAAGCAAAAGGTAGATGGATTAAAGTAAGTGTTCGAAGTTGCTTCCACGGGCTACAATGCACGCCTCACATCTCCGACGCATGGACATCCGAACATTCTGGAATACTCCAGTCGAATTTCTCCGGCAGCTACTGCGATTCTTGCAACCAGCTCCTCAGCACTGTCAACAGGGGTGTCATAAACTAGCGATTTCATATGACCCCAGAAATAAAAATCAAGACATGATAGGTCGGGTGACCGAGCAGGCCAATGCACGGGACCACCACGTCCGATCCACTGTTGACTAAATGTGACATCCAGGTAATTACGAACAGCTCCGCTATAATGGGCAGGGGCTTCATCGTGTTGGAACCACATTGTCTGTTGCGTCGATGCAGAAATCTGTTCATCTCTCAAAAGTTGTGGCAATACTTGCTGCAGAAAGAGCAAGTAGTTATCTCCGGTTAGACGACACGGTAACAGGTAAGGTCCGATGAGGTCATCTCCCATAATACCGGTCCATACATTGACCGAAAATCGAATCTGTGCTGCACGACGTCGTATTGCATGCGGGTTCTCAACCGCCCAGATATGGTCGTTATGCGAGGTGAAAATTCCTTCCCTTGTGAAGGATGCCTCATCGGAAAACAACACTTCAGCAGGAAAAGTGGGATTTGTAGCACATTTTCCAAGGTACCACTGTGCGAAAGCATGACGAGGTGCATAATCCTCCGGTTGCTGTGCCTGGACACGCTGCACGTGAAACGGGTGCAATGTCTTGTTCTCGGAGAATCCTCCAGACGCTGCAAGGGGAAACCCCGACTACGTTTGCTAGACTTCGTGTACTCGTTCTTGGATTCCTCTATATATGCTGCAGCACATTCTGTTCGACGGCTGGAGTCCGTGCTGTTCTTACCCTGACCCTGTCAGCTCTTTCAAATGAACCTGTCTCAGCTAACCTCTGGTGCAGTCTTGCAAATAAATTGATTGACACCTCGTCGGATATCGTTCCGCGTACAAACGCTGTGCGGCTGGCCCACTACAATTTGCAGCCCCGTACACCAAATGCATATCAGCTAATTCTGCGTTCGTGTAATCACCCATCCAACTAACTTGGCGTTCTTGTGCGAAATGAAGATTCCCTGCACGAAAGTTCGGAACTTTCGCACAACGCCATCTACCGCGTCAGGAAAGCATTTCTGACTGCCCATTGGTATATGATTTTGGTTCGTCAGGATGTACATTACCGCTCTTAGAAGTTCTGAAAACGTTTAACTGAAACACCCTGTATATATATTACGGTTCCGTACTTAAAAGGTAAAAGCGGAACCAAACCATTAAAAGATCACTCCTGTGTCTGTCTGTCAAAGCCGTTTTACTCGTAAGCTATGGATCATGTGAATTTCAAATTGGCCTGAAGTAATAAAGACTACTGACCCACATACACTGGTGTCCAAAATTAAGGACCAATCACAAAATGCTAATTTTTAAGTAAGCGAATAATCAAAAGAAAATAACATAATTCAAATAATTACTATCCCTACAGCACAGCTAGTCCATATGGCATCTCATTCATGTCACACATGGTCACAAGTGTCACAGTCACTGCGGTGAAACAAAAAATAGGAAATTCCACACGTCTGATTATGAGTCTCAAATGATCACTATATGTGACTCCACTGAGACGTCAATATGACTGCTGCTTTGTGACGTGTCACTAGGTGACTTTACACTGTAGTTACATTGTGACTCTTGTGAAAGTCGCCTATACTCCGTGGTCGAAAGACTTTAGGAAACTCGGAATGGCAACAGCCAGAGTCAGAGAGAGACGATGGAGTTCTTTGGATGTGTTCGAAAAGACGCTCGTGAGATATGTAATCGGGAAGCGTATTATCTAATAATATATATATTGTGTGTGTGTGTGCTGTAATTGTGTTCGTCTAATGTAAATATTAAATGTATTTAATTGGAGCATTTAATCTCTTCAATGTGTTCTTTCTTCATCAATATCGTGGAATACCGAACGGGGCCATCATAATGTCGCAGACGACTAGGATGGTGATCCTACTTCTACTGGTGATCCTACAGCTTTTAAAAATCAACAGCGGTGTTACTGCAGCATAAAATGTTATCGCATAATAAATATTGTGGTTAAAGAAAGAAAGAAAGATGTGCCTCTAATCTAAGTGAATAATATTGCGTCGATAGTATTTGATTGACAGCAACGAGAGTTTGATGGCTGGCCTAGCTATCATACAGGTATTTTTTTTTTCTTTCCTATCGAGAGCATATTTTAAATATATGTTAGTAAAATATAGTTATTTAATGTGTATATGTTTTATATTATGTTTAGAAACAACGGGTTAATATTTATTCAATTAATGGAATAAACATGGTATTTTATCAGTAATTAAGTTTGAAAAGTATACTTAAGAATTATATTTTTATGGTATATTTCATAATATGAATGCAGAATTATGTATCATGATTGTTAAATTGATCGAATGTTCAGATAGAATGGTGTTTAAAAATAACTATGTTTAGCATGAAAGTTTAAATTCTGTTATTTAAATAAATATTTTCTAGTTATTGTGTTAAAAAAAAAAAAAGAAAAGAAAAGAAAAAGAAACATAAAAATGAGTTAAAATTGCCATTTTAAAAGTTCATAACACGTCTGTCTATGAAGCTATTTATTCTCTAAGAATAAACTTTGCACTAGAATAACTAAAAGTGTTACCTAAGTAAATTATCGTTTGCAGAAAAAAAAAAAAAAAAGGAAAAACAGATTTATTTCAAATGTTTTTTTATTTATTCTTTTATCTTTGTGATTAAGATAAAAAGGTGCTATTTCAAAGTATGTAGAGGAAGTGTTTTTTTTTTGTTTGTTTTGTTACGTATTATTCTGGAATTCTTTGAAATGACTCATTCAGATTAAATATGAAATAAAAGTTGTGTAATCTTTGTTCAGTGAAACTGAGATGTATAAATTTGATTATTACGGATTGGGTTGTTTATTTATTTTTTTTAATTGTGGCAGAATATTAAGCATTTGTTTGTTTTGTTTTTGTTGTTGATTATTTTCGATTGACTAATTGAAAGGAAATATAGAGATTTAATTTGAGTTTTAAATCAAAATAAAAGAAAAATTTTCATATCTTGGATAGAATTTAATTTAATTAAAAGGTGTTAATTTAATATTGAGATTTATAAATATTTGGTTCGTTTTGAAATATAATTTAGTAAGAGATTGAAGTGTTAAAAGGAAAATTGTTAATGTATTATGTATTTTTGAAGGATGTATTTAAAAATTAATACGCAAGGCATTGACAAATTCTTATTTTGTGAGAACGCAAATATTTTATTTTTTTTTAACTTGACATATTGGTAAAAGTATATTTTAATTATTGCAAAAATTGTTTTCTATATATATATATTTTTGTTATTATTGCGCAAATGTGTTTTAATTTAGTCAGTAATACTAATATAAGTATTTAAATAAAATAAATTTCATTCAATTTGAGGGGTTATTTACAAAAGAATGTTCAGGTTTAAATTAAATTTGGTTTAAGGCGTTCTTAGGGAAAGTTCCAATTAGGGTAGAAACACTGTTTGAATATTGCTGATTGCTTCCAATTTATTTTTCAAATATGGCGTTTTTAAGCAAAGGTAGTAGAAAAGAAGATTTACAAAAAGTAGCGATTGAACTTGGAGTTCAGGATGCCGAAAATTTAAAAATTATAGATCTGAAAAAAGCTATACTAGAAGTGCCGGACTATGAAGAGGAGTTTGTTAAGGGATTTTTGAATTCTGTAATCGAGGACAGGAAAAAGAAAGAGGAAAGGGAGGAGCGAAATGCCAGGGAAGCGAAAGAAGAAAGAATACGGCAAGAAGAAAGAGAGGAGCGAATTGCCAGGGAAGCGAAAGAACATGAACTAGAAATGAAAAAACTGGAACAATTACAGAAATTTCCGGAACAAAGAAATGAATCAAAAGTTGAGATAGCTCCAAAAATTCAATTAGCACAGATTGTCCCGAAGTTTGATGAAAAACGTGATGAGATGGGATTATTTTTGATAAATTTTGAAAGAAGAGCGGAAATGGCACAAGTACCAAAGAAAGACTGGGTAGCTTACCTATTGGCAGTGTTACCGGTGGAAATTGCAAATATGCTAGCTAGAGAACCCCCGGAAGATGCAATTAATTACGATTTTGTAAAAACTCTTATCTTAAAGCGATACAAGTTAAACAGTGAAAAATTAAAACAATGTTTTTACAAACATCACAAAACACATGAAAAATCATGGAGAAATTATACACAAGAGCTTTTGAGTTATTTTACCGAATGGATCACAGAATTAAATATTAACACTTTCCAGCAATTAAAAGACTTAATAGTAACCGAACAATTAAAATTCCGTGTGCCTGTAGAAATAAGAGAGCATTTCTTAGAAAATTGGCTCACATTTACCACGCCGTTAGAATTGGCAGAAAAACTTGATGATTACGAGAGCATTACCGACAGTTTTAGAAGAAAAGAATTTCCAAAGAAAAATTTATCTAACTCTCGAAATCAAAGTTGGAATAATTACAGTTCGGAATCAAAAAAAGATATGAGAGATGGTAAACCGAAATTTGAACCCAAGACTGAAGCATCTTTCGGAGTGCAACGAGAAAAGAGAGAATTTCGCGCAAAATATACCTGTTTCGCATGTGGTAAGGAAGGGCATGTAAAGAAGTATTGTTCCAAATTGAATACAGCAAAACAAGATGGAGGAAAAACTTCCAAAAGCGATCTTGAGAAAAAGGGTCTAAATGCAATTTGTTTGAATGTGAATATTCCGGTGGAAGAAACAGATGGGAGACTCCTTAAGGTAGATCTAGGAATCGGTAACCAGAAGTTTCAGGGAATCATCGATAGTGGTGCGGAGATTACAGTGCTGCGGAAGTCGGTGGTGCCGGAAGAGTATTTACAGTCATGTGGAAAAGTATTCTTGAGACCCGCAATAGGGAGTCCTGTAGAAGCAAAGCTTGTTTCCGTTCCGCTCACTCTTCGGACAGAAGATGAGGTTATTCCGTATGTACGAGTACAGGTTGCGGTAGTGGAAGGATTACACGAAGAAGCTTTGATCACTCCCAAGGTTTTCGCTCTGTTAAAAGAACAGCAGAAGTTGTATTTAGGGGATGAGGTAGATATCACCCCGGTTGAAGAAAATAAAGAAAAATCTGTATTCAATGTGGAGGGAAGGTGTCCAGAAGGAAACCTGGAAACAAATCTAAATAATGAAGATGAAGACAAAGAAGCTTCAGATTTGGAACTGATTCCTACTCCGGTCGAGGCAACTGTTTTGCCCGAAAATGTTGGTAACGAGGACCAAAAGGAAAGTTGTTCCGTTTCACAAGCGCAATTGTTGAAAAAGGAGCAATTGGCTTGTTCTACATTAGAAAAATGCTTTGAAGATGCAAAACGGCAGAAAAATAATTATTGGGTAGAATCCGATTTGTTGTATCATAGAGGCAAAGTTGGAGGACAAAATTATGTTCAACTTGTAGTACCTGCCTGTAGAAGACAAGAAATTTTGAAATTAGCACATGAAACACCAACTGGTGGGCATTTAGCTGCTAAGAAAACAAGAGATAGAATTGCTATGTCGTTTTGGTGGGAAGGAATGCCAAAAGAAGTAAAACAGCTATGCGCAGCTTGCCATGATTGTCAAATGCGCAGAAAAACAAAAGTAACAGACAGAACACCTATTGAAGCGGTCGGAAGACCAGAACTCCCATTTAAAGTAGTAAATGCAGATATTTTAGGACCAATTGAGCCGAAGTCTTCTCGAGGTCATCGGTATGTTCTGGCTATTATGGATCAACATAGTCGTTGGCCTGAAGCAGTCCCTATTAAATCGTTGACAGCAAAAGCAGCTTGCGAAGCGTTTATTGAAGTTTTTGTTAGAACTGGAATTCCTAGAATGATTGCCATGGACAATGGAGGAAATTTTGCTTCAAAACTGACAAAAGAACTTTTGAAACGATTGGGGTGTGTCCCTAAGTTTTCTACTCCAGGTTACCCACAATCAAATGGATTGGTTGAACGATGGGTAGGAACAATGAAATCAATGCTACATCATGCCATAAACTCTCATGGTAGAGGTTGGGACAAACAACTACCATTCCTGTTATGGGCATACCGAGAAGTCCCCAATGCCACCACTGGTGTTGCACCATTCTTGTTGGTGTACGGTCGTCCACCTGTAGGACCATTAGCCATATTGAAATCAAGTTGGGAAGATGAAGTGGTACTTCCCCAAGGAATTGGAGAGTCTGTAGCAGATTATATGCAGAAACTCCGGGAACGTTTAAAAGACGCGGCAGAATATTCAAAGACCGTGGCTGAAACCCAACAGCAGCGATACGTTCATCATCACAATTTAAGGTCGAAAGATACAACATTCTCCGTCGGAGATGAAGTAGTAATACTAATCCCTGATTCCACTAATAAACTGTGTTCAAAATGGAAGGGACCAGGAGAGATAGTTCAACAAAAATCGGTGCATTCCTATGCAGTCAAACTACCTGACGGAAGTATTCGACATCTACATCAGAACAAATTACGAAAATATATTCAACCGATTAGAGCTATTGGTGTTATTTACGAAGTGGATGAAGAGTTTGGAGAAGTACAGCATGCTCCGATAGAACAATACAGTGTCGTTGACGAAGAACTGCAGAAAAATATTAATTCAGGCAATTTATCACCAGAACAACAAAAGGAACTAATAGCACTTATCCAAGAATATAGAGTGGTTTTTGATGGAGAACTGAAGAGAGCCAAAGTTGGTTCACATAGCATAAATTTAAAACCTGGTGTTGTAAGAAAACAACCACATCTTTATAAAGTACCAGAAACTTTGAAAGCTAATGTAGAAAACCAAATACAGGAATTACTAAGGAAAGATCTTATAGAACCTTCTTCTGCGGAAATAGTGTATCCACTGGTGTGCGTAGCTAAAAAGGACGGAACAATCAGACTGTGTGTAGATTATAGAGAGTTAAACGCCGCCACCAAGATCTCCCCTTTTCCTATGCAGAATTCAGACAACCTAAAATTTAAAGCTGGTTCGGCGAAATATTTGACCTCGCTAGATATTTTAAAGGGATATTGGGAAATCCCACTCGAAGAGAGTAGTCGAGAATTGACCAGTTTTGTGTCACCAAAAGGCCAGTACCAATGGAAAGTAATGCCTTTCGGATTGTCTGGAGCTCCGGCTACTTTTCAAAGAACAATGAATCAGACCTTGAGACCGCATAGTGATTATGCAGAAAGTTTTCTTGATGATATTATAATTTTCTCTTCTAACTGGGAAGAACATTTGCAACATATAAGAAAAATTTTGGAAACTTTAAAATCTCTCAATTTTTCAGCTAACTTGACAAAATGCGCCTTTGCAGCATCTGAAGTCAGATATTTAGGACATATCGTGGGTTCAGGCAAACATGGACCTATTCCCGAGAAGCTAGAAGTAATAAAACATCTCAAAGCTCCCAAAACGAAGAAAGGACTGAGATCCATATTAGGTCTATTTAACTATTACAGAGAATATGTCCCGCATTATGCTAACCTTGCAAAGCCTTTGACAGATCTGACCAGAAAAACTGTTCCAAATGATATTCCATGGTCGGAAGATGCTGAAAAGTCGTTCAATAAGTTAAAGGAAAGCTTATGTGTAGTTACAAACCTTTATACCCCAGACATGTCCAAACCGTTCGAAATAAACACCGATGCTTCCATATCGGGTATTGGTGCCTGTTTAATGCAAAGGGACAAAGACGGCATGTTAAAGCCCATAACCTTTGCCAGTCAAAAGCTTACTCTAACTCAATCAAAGTGGAGCACAATTGAAAGAGAAGCATATGCTGTAATCTGGGCACTTGGGAGATTCGAAATGTGGACTTATGGAACCACCATAATATTGCATACGGATCATAATCCTCTAAAATACTTAACAGAGGGAACTCCTAAGAACGCTCGATTACAGAGATGGTCGTTGGCACTGTCTCGCTATCAGGTTTCTATTGCTCATAAACCAGGAAGTTCTAATGTCGTGGCAGATGCTTTATCTCGCATTTATGAGTAGGAAAAAAAAATCTGTATATATATATTTTGTATTATTTCATTATTATATATTGTATAATGTGTATTTGTAATATGTGTATTTTTAGTATATAGTGTATAAGAATTCATATATCTTAAGTAGTTTAAGTAAATGCTCTCGATGGGACAGGTGAAGGACTTTTTAAATAGAACTTTTTAATTAGGACTTTTGATAGGACTTTTTAAGTAAGACTTGTGTTAAGACTTTAAAGAGTAGTTTCACAGTGTGGGACATCGTCCAACATGTAGAAACTGGAGGGAAGGTGTGAAAGTCGCCTATACTCCGTGGTCGAAAGACTTTAGGAAACTCGGAATGGCAACAGCCAGAGTCAGAGAGAGACGATAGAGTTCTTTGGATGTGTTCGAAAAGACGCTCGTGAGATATGTAATCGGGAAGCGTATTATCTAATAATATATATATTGTGTGTGTGTGTGCTGTAATTGTGTTCGTCTAATGTAAATATTAAATGTATTTAATTGGAGCATTTAATCTCTTCAATGTGTTCTTTCTTCATCAATATCGTGGAATACCGAACGGGGCCATCATAACTCTCATGTGATTGTCATTTTTAGACTCAATTTCAAAGTCATCATGAACGTTGCATTATGATAAGTCACTAAATAATATCACATTATAGTCACATGGTGAGTTTTCACAAAAGAGCACAATGGTGACTTCACAGTAGTCTCTCTGTCACCTGAAAGTCATCATGTGCTTTAATGTGACATTATTTGGTAACTCACCACAATGCAGCGCTCACAATGACTTTGAAATTGAGTCTGCAGATGACAGTCATACGAGAGTCACAATTTAACTACATTGTAAAGTCACATGGTGACTCGTCACAAAGCAGCAGTCACAGTGACATCTCAGTGGAGTCACATGTATTGATCATTTGAGACTCATAATAAGATGTATGGAATTTCCTATTTTTTTGCTTCACCGTAGTGACTGTGACACTTGTGACATGAATGAGATGTTATATGGACTAGCTATGCTGTAAAGATAGTAATTATTCGAATTATATTATTTCCTTTTGAGTATTCGTGTACTTGAAAATTAGCATTTTGTGACTGGTCCTTAATTTTGGACACCACTGTATTTACAGTATATTAATCATTCACAAATGTATTTAAGAAAAATTTAGAGGGACGGGCGGTTTGGACATGCATAAAAACACGGGTGGCGTACTCTATGCGCCACCGGCTTTTAAAGCTTAGAGAACAAATTTTAATGATACATTTGTGCAATGCAATGCCCAGTAGTAGTATAAAAGCAATAAACGTCAAACTGTCAAAAACAGACTAATTTGATTAAAATAATCATTTGATTACTATTGGATTCGTGAGTAGTTTGCATTCAGTGGCTCTCTCAATACGCCACCCGTGTCTTTAAAGGTTAATTAAAAACCTATCTGGAAAAATGCGGCACGGACCAAGGTGGTGTTGCAACTTTGTAACCTTCTTTCGAAGCGCGCTTAGCACAATGCCAAGTTTAAACTCTGAATAAGGGTTTAGTTTTAGGTACACTGTAAAAAGAAAAGATTATTACTACGCTGAATTTGGGTTTATGGAAGGCCAAATGAGGTTTA
Organism: Maratus speciosus; assembly: GCA_963932465.1. Classification (NCBI taxonomy): domain Eukaryota; kingdom Metazoa; phylum Arthropoda; class Arachnida; order Araneae; family Salticidae; genus Maratus; species Maratus speciosus. The sequence goes on along the minus strand of OZ010791.1, from coordinate 286,315,811 downwards.
AATATGCACTACTTTTATTGTCAGCACCCAATTAAGTTCATCATAAACAGATTAAAAAAGAGTTATACAGAATAGCAATATTTGATACCATTTAGGTTTCATATCTCTCAGAACTTTCCTGGTATATCCATTAATACTTTTCTAGTATATACAGCTACACCCAAACCTACGTTGTATAGTTTTTTTTTTTTTTTTTATAAAGTCTTATTATTCTTTTAGCAACGATTTTTTTTTTGTAATAACACAGCTACTAATTAATATATTTATTGTACGGAACCCTCTGTACGCGAGTAATACTCGCACTTGACCGTTTATTAATTACATAATCCTGATCCAAACAAAACAAACCACATAAAAATATTCAAATTAAAACCGAGTCAATTTTAAATTGATAAAGTGTACTTCAATACCGACTTTAATTGATGTGTGACTTTTAGCGGCCATCCATTAATTATGCCACACTTCAAGAAGGGAAAGGGAGTGGACTGACACAGGAACAATTAGGTAGGCATTATTTGCATAATAAAGTTCATTATTATTATCATCAGGGGTGTGTCCAGACTTTTTTTCCTATCGTCCTGTTTTTGTGAAATTATGAAAAGCTTAAAAATAGCAAATAAAGCCTTTTGTGCAAGAATATTAAGAAGCAGAAAACCAACGTTTAAAAATGCACAAATAATACATAAAAAACGTCGGTTTTCTGCTTCTTAATATGAAAAGCTTTTTACATTTGTGAAAAGTCTATTTATAATTTTGTGAATCTAAAATGATTGTTATATTCAGGTTCTTGTTTATACATTTTTATGAAGATACATGTATGTAAAATACAGTGAAACTTCTTTTAAAGGCCACCCCTATTCAAGGGCCACCTCTATTAAGGGCCAATATTTTTAGGAACGAAATTTTTTTCCAAAGAGAATGTTAAATTCACTCCTATTAGGGGCCGCACCTACTCCTCATAAAGGCCATTTTTTTTCACATGTGCCTTAAATCCTAAATAGTTGTATTGAATTCCTGAACCAAAAGATAAGAGTTCAGCAAACAACTGCACTTGCAACAAAGAAGGCGGGGGTAGATGGGGGGTGGGATTTAGTAACACAATGGAGGACCTCAAATTTTTCCACAAGTGAGACAAACAGGTGTTCCCCACACTTTGTTTGACCTTTCAACCTGTAAGGATTGGTTTGGAAGCGAAACTTGACTCTTTGTTGTGGGCACACAAAGGATAACAGGTTATCTAGGAAAACTGATTCCACATTTACTAAAACTGTAAATGCATATTGAAGTACGATTTTTACACTAGAATTTTTATGTTCAGACTTATGTAAAATTAAAATTATGGCACCTAAATCAAGCCAAAGAGTACATTTTGATTTGAATGACAAAATCAAAGTTCTTAATTGTCATGATCAAGGAACATCTGCAAGAAAATTGGCTTCACAGTTTAATTGCAGCAAGAATCAAATAAACAATATTGTTAAAAACAGAGATAACTTACTGAAAGAATATGCAGATTTTAAAAATCGCGGGATAAAAAGATAGAGAAATGAAAAATTTGGTCACCTTATTCAAGGGCCTCTCTAAAATTGGTCCCTCAAAAGGGCCAATTTTCAATGGAACGGCAGGTGTCCCTTACAGAGAGGTTTCACTGTACATATATTTTCTTTATATATGTAAAAGTGACAGATCAGATTTTACTTTTTAGAGAATGAATTTGTGAAAGGTTCAGCTTAGAGATAGAAAAAAATTGTGAAAGGCCTATTTTTAAGACAGACAATTTTGTGATGAGTCCTGTTTTAAGGTGAAAAGTGTTGTGAAAGGTCCTGTTTTGAGAGTAAACATTTTGTGAAGGGTCTTGTTTTGAAACGAAAAATTTTGCGAAGTGTCCTTTAAAGAACCCAATTTCTTCCAAACACATCCCTGATTATTATTTATTTATTTGTATTTATTTACTTATTTTTGGAGGGGGGGGGGGATAATACAGTAAAACCTACTAAGTTGATCAACACTGTATGTTTCCCACCTGTGTATGGTGACTTCTTTATGACGGCTCGGAAGTGCACTGCTCAACAAACGCGAAACTTTCTGACACACTTACTATCTTATTTTTAAACATAAAAGCACAAAAGTGGCAGGGCTGACTATTGATTTGGAATCGAAATGAATTTTCTATTTTGTGATAAATAAATTACTTATCGAGTTATGAGCAATTCTGATTACGTAACAACCGGTTATTTTCCTCTTTCTGGCTGGTTTTTCTCCTTTCGTTCGGCAATTCGGTTCAAAACGCCAACTTTGATGCTATTTTCTGAAAGATCTTTTAAGTTTACCAAAAAATTGAAAACGTCTTTCGATTACATAGTTTCTGAATAACAAAACCTGCCAATTTCAAGCGTTTCCGAACAAAAATAAATTAAAACTTGTGCATAAAGTTGCCCCTTTGGATTTGAGAATAGCATTAAGAGTGCACCAAATGTGAGCTTTATAGATCTGGTACCTGTATGTTGTCCAACTATTTAAGTTGATCAGAAAAGGGATGCACTACTGATGGTCAACTTAAACAGTTTACACTATATTATGTATAACGTTTGCTCTTTCTTTGGATGCAATTGCTTGAAGTAAAAGCACATAAGATTTTTACGGCTTTATAGTATTTATATGAGTAGGTAATCAATGGTATGTAACATTTTTACACAAAAATAGCTCTAAATTAAAAGTTGCAAAATATGTGACGTTACAGCAGTGTCGGAGTTTCCTCTTAGTCCGCACAACTTGGAAGAAAATCCTTATTATTTATATGCTGCCACCACCGATATGATTACGTGATATCGGTCACGCACTGAGAGGATTGTTTAAATGAAAACCAACGCTTTCAATTAACTAAATTAACAGTTTATTTACACCCTATTTACACAACAACAAACACTATTTACACTTACAAACTCGGATATAGATGATCCGGTTCAACATTAAATTGAATACAGTAAATACTGGCTGTGTACTGTTAACCTACGTTAAATCACTCTCACTCTACACACGTTAAATTAGCTTTCCGTAGATCAATTTCGATCTCTCAACACATGGGCTCTAAGCGCCTACGCTATCCAAGCGCACTCTCCCAGAGCGATCCAAGGAACTCCCGTCCCACCTTGCGCACTACGCTCAAAAAACTGACTATCTCAGCAGACGAGATTGCCTTTTTAGGAACCCCTTGCTCCTTCTCAACGTAACCCCCTCCGGAGTTTTCTACCTGGCTCCCATTTCAAACGCTTTTCTTCGTTCGTGGAATTCTTTTGTCTTCCCATCTTCCACAGACATCTCAAAAGGTTGGGCACGCCCCTCTCCAACTATCTCTTTTCCCCTTCATACCATCTATACATTTTCACCGGCTTAGATCCAGTTTTAGATAAGGAAAGGCTTATTTTGAAATTCCAGTACACAGCCCATACAATATATAATATATTAAGACAAAAATAATATAGAACATCAGTTCTAATAGCAGAAGTTTCTCGGAACCTGACAAGCAGGAAATAGGAGAGGGAATCAATTGAATGTGACAACCCGTGAAGTCGGGAGAGGAAGGGGTAAACAAAACCACGAAATCTCCCTAACGTAATTAATGAATGATCCCTTGCATACGTTTTTCTCAAAATTTTGTTTTTGTTACTCATGTGCACTTTAAATAAAATTAATCATTTGCAGGCAGATAATAAATTCTAAATAATTGTGTATAAATTAACATACCAACAATTTATATATATATATATATATATATATATATATATATATATTGTCATTTAAACGATTTAAATTTTGCGTGACATTTATTATGGTTTAACTCTTTGATTATTAACGGGACATATATATATCCCTCTAATTGCCTGCAATTTTTAAATGAAAAAAAATTGTTGATTTGACTCCAGAATTAAGTGACAGCGAATAAAATGAACAAAAAACGGCAACAAGATTACCTAAATTAGATCATGCATGTTAGACCATGTATTAGATCATGCGAGCAATTTAAAGAACGAACACCAAGATACATAGACATGCACCCTCAAAATAAAAAAGCCAACCAATTTAGAGGAATACAAAACCCGACAGTACTTTGGGCTAAGATGATTATATTTCAGGGAACAGAAAACGACACGCAAAGTATGAATATTTTCCCCCACCCCACCCCTTCCCGCGCAGATTTTTTTTCTTTTTTTCTTTTTTTCTTTTTTTTTTTTTTTTTTTTTTTTTTTTTTACAGTTTTCAAATGTTGAAACAAATTTTTAATTTACAACCATGATTTCCGAAACACACCTTCTTTAACTTTGCTATTTATTCATTCTTAAGATTATAAACAGTCGGAGATTCACTTTAAATTTTACACTTTCATTTATTTGTATTTTTTACACAGAGTTCAGTTTTTCAATATTTGTCCGTAGATAACAATGATTTTTTTTCCCCCTATGATTCTTTCAAAAGAATCGTGGCTTATTCAATTGTTTATTTTGACGCTAAGTCTGAATCTGGAAATGTCCTGGGAAAATCAAAACGTCTAATCACCCCGGGCACAAAAACCTGCAAAAAACTAGTCAGTCTCTGGATATAATTCAAAGTAAGTGAAGAATTAAAGCATTTCAAATGCCGACATTGAAAAATACGCGCATAGCTAAGAAACACTCATAGATGAGCGATCACTGTTTTTAATTCAAAGCAAATATATAAATACATTAATCTGGCTAAATTTTTCCAAGCAGTCTGAAGTTCACACAGAAATCATTTTTCATCCAGAGTTAAACGAAGTGAAGCGAAAAACTCTCCGACTCTTTTCTCGTTTTCGTTTTTAAGTCTGTTACAAATATTTCTCTTATACGATTGAATGGATTTTTACTCTCACATGGCACAGGAATATTTAGTTTTCAGTTTTGAATATGGAAATGAAGCCGGAGGATACATATGTATTCTTCGTGATGTTATCACGAAAACGAATTTTTCACATTAACACAAACAGAGAAGATATTCTTGTTTTGGTTGACGGAAGTATGCCAACGGTAGCCCGAGGAACATCTACAGCTGTAGCACATTCCTTAGCCTGTTCTTAGATAAACAGCTCCGGGAAATTTTCATTTTACGGCGATTTCAATATATCTAACACAGTTTGAAGACGTTCGTTTATAATGACCCCATTCGTTTACTGAAAATGGTCGTCACAAGGTCGATCGCTATAATAAAAACTTTTTTAAAGTTTGCGTTTTTATGCATTCCGTCAAAATAAAAAATAAAAGAATTGAAATTGAAGCATTTTAAAAGATCTTGATATAAAAAAATATTTCGAAAATAATTTGTACAATCACATAAAAAACCTGTAAGTGACAATGACGTCATGTTCAAGAGAAAACATTTTATAAAATTGTTACATTTCAAAACAGTTGTTTCGATAAAATTTACAATTTTTCATCCTTCTGATACTGAGTTTGAGGCCTTAGGTCCTTAAACCTATACTGACAAAATTAAAATTCAGTAAAAAATTGTCATTTTGTCCCGATTATAGCAATATATTTTTTAGTTTTATGAAAACGAAAATGCATGTTTATGAGGTCATTTTTCATTGGTGAAATCGGCCTCTGTGCATTTAAGATCCTCGATTTAAGAAAAGAGCAAAATGCTTCAGTTGTGTAATAATAATACCAAATTTAACGAGCAATGGGAGTTTTCATTAATAAAAGGAAAATATTTTACTTTGAATAATGCCTCAATGAAGTAAATTTCTGGACTTTTATTTTGCCATCATTGAGATTACTACAAGATGACCCATGGAGTGAGAAAATCGTTCGTATGCAAAACTCTCGCTGGTAAACATGACGCCTATATTTGCTAGTGTGAGACTTCCCATTAAGCCTACACAAGCTAGTACAGGACTTCTCCATGTACAAGTGTTTTCAGTTAAAATAATTTCTAACTCCTAATTCCTACGCCGGAGAGCCAAAGCAACCAATACATCATCCATTTGACACTACAAGGAGAGAAGAGTACAAAACATTTTCACCACGGCAAAACCATGATGCACGGAGGAAATTTCGGGATGTCTCCGATAAAACGAGAAAGTAATACCGCATCAGATGAACAGTTAATGAAACAACTGATCGAAGTATGAAATGCACTGCAACCGATAAAGAAAAAGGATGACATCATCCTTTCGAGTAAAGAGTGGTCACGAAATTGACGCTTTGTCCCCCCCCCCCCAAAAAAAAAAACCAAAAAAAAACCAGTTGTTAAAAAGCGAAGACGGGGATTTTAGATTTGTTGATCTCACAAGGAGAGGGCCAACCTTGTTAATCACAGATTTTGATTATTTTAATATATGTTGTAGGGTAGAGACCCCTTAGTGTCAGGTTCAACGGATTTTATCCAACGCTCCTTAGTTCTCGAGAAACCAGGGGTCTAACAGTCGTACACAACTTAAATACTTACTTTGGTGCCAAAATGATAGGTTGGTCGTAGCTCAGTTGGTATGGCGTTGGCCGGCTGATCCGTGGGTTCCGGGTTCGATACCTGAGTGCGTTGCGTTTTTTTCTCATTTTTTGTTTTATAAATATATTTGTAATTATAATTTAATAATTTTAATTACAAATTTTATTATCATACATTAATTATAATGTTAACAAACTTAAATTTATCTTTTTTTTTTTTAACTATTATTTTTCATCCTTTAAAGAGGTTAAAAAAGAAATTGGATCTATTATTGAATGATAAAAATTCGAAAATCGTGACAAAATCTGTAGTGGCGTCATCTAGGTGTGATAAAATAAAAGAATATTCAAATAAAATAAAAATAAAAGCCGGAAGAAGATAAAGGAGAAAGCAAAATAATTGAAAGCGCAAGCATACGTATTACAAATTTAAAAATCTTTAATATGCAGAAAATTGGTTGTAATTTAACTCTAATGCTAATTTTTAATATAATGCTTGTTACTTTAAAAACTGAATAATAGTATTGTCGCATTGACTTCCTTTGTTAAAGCAATGCGTAAATGATGTTTCTTTAAACTCACGAATTGACACAATTGCTCAATATCATTGCATCGATAAAAGATACATGAAATACATTTTAAATGTGATTTAAAAAAAATTAACAGTTTTATGATGTTTTATTACAACTAATTAGTTAAAAGAAAAAAAATAAATAGGTTAAAATTATAATTGATGTGTAATATTATAAATTTTAATTGACAATCATATTATTAAGTTATACTTACAAGTATATTTATAAAACAAAAAATGAGAGAAAAAAAAAAACGCAGCGCATTCAGGTATCGAACCCGGAACCTACGTATCAACCGGCAAACACCATACCAACTGAGCTACGACCAACCGATCATTTGGACACCAAAGTAAGTATTTAAGTTGTGTACGATTATTAGACCCCCTAGTTTCTCAAGAACTAAGGAGCGTTGTATAAAATCCGTTGAACCTGACACTAAGGGGTCTCTACCCTACAACATATATTAAAATAATCAAAATTTGTGATTAACAAGGTTGGCCCTCTCCTTGTCAGTGTCAGTGATTCTGAGAGCAGAGAGAGTTTGATCTGGAGTGGTCGCGTCTCGCGAAACTTCAGTAATCAATTTATGGACCTAATACCGCCGACAGAGACTGGTCCGCGTTCGGCTCTGTATGACTCATCCCGGGTAATATTGTGAAACATAGCGTATAGCGCTGAGAACGTACGGAACACTCCTGTTATTATTTAACCTTTTCGAGCGCAGTGGTCCCACGGCGGGACCACCTAATTTTAATTGCAAACTTACAAACGGCACCAAAAATATTTTAATAAAATTTTGCTTATACAATATAAGTTTAGAAGAGCAAGTTTTTACTTTCTAAGAAGTTCGTTTGTAAATTCTGGTGTCAGTCAATCATTTCATCATTTTACGAACAAAATTTGTACAAAACAGAATTTGAAAGGGTTAAACGATTATAGCACATCTGCATGATTGAGAGACTATTGTGAAGAGACAACCATGTTTTGTCTGTTCTCCTACCCAAGTACAATTTGAACAATAATAGATCTAAGGATCAAGCAGTGGCGTGGCGTCCGGTCATCGCTGGATGCGGCGATGACCAAGCAATATTTTAAAACTCTTAATAAGCTTTTAAAACTCTACGATCCAGTTTTAGCAGAACATTTGGAGTTCATGTATAAGTGAAGGTAAGATTTAAAGTTTCTTTTTTGAACATTCAACCATTGAATTTTAGAGTTAATAATTTTTCACCACAAACTTAAATAATTGCGATGACCACCGAAAATTTTCACGCCACGCCACTGGTATCAAGCCTAGATTATCTCTTGGATAGCCATTTTTTCGTATTGATTGATTGCAAATTTCATTGTGCCTAACGTTATTCTATTTCTGACGTTATCAGTTGAACGAATCTATTTATTTATTAATATTTTCATCAAGAATTTCACTTTTTTTCATATTTCATGTAAATAAAGTTCATTGTTGATCTAAATATATATATTTAAATATACAACCATTATATAATTACAAATCATCATCGATTTCTAATCACTAAAATTAAATTAATAAATTTAGCTACAATTCATAACGCTGACTTTATACAAAATAAAGATGGAACCAGTGGCGTAGCCAGGATTTCGTTTCGGGGGGGGGGGGGGGGGGGTCCAAAAATTTCCCTTCAGGTTATACGTAGTAAAACTTGTCAAGGTAAAATCGCAAGTATTGGTGAAAATAGGTTTTCGTGTTTGGAGGTGTAATTGCATAGTATTCTTTTCGATAGTATCGTGGAACATACCCGTTTAAGGCAGAATTCCGTTATAGGCAGGTTCCATTCTTATAAGTTTTGTGTATTTATATAAATATACTTATTTATATTATATGAATAGTAAAACCTGTCAAAATAGCAATTATCTCTAACAGAATCCTGCCTAAAACGGAAGCGGTACATGGTCTTAATATGTATTGCCATACAATTAAATTTACTAAAATCCTATGTCTGAAAGGAGATTTTCACCGCTCTTTAGTGCAACAAAGTAAAACCTCTGAAAGCAGAATCTTTCTATACCGGAATCCTGTCTCAAACGGAAGAGCTTCTGCAGGCTCCCAACGAAACGAGCAATAGGTCTTATTGCGGTAGTGTATCTTAGAAGTATAATTAATTACACTTCTTTAAACGGAAGCCTGTCTAAAATGGAACTTTTTTCCAGTCCCTTCCGATCACGTCTTGACAGGATTGACAGTATAATAGAAGTATTTTGAGTAACTTTAAGAATTTAGGTATATCCTTATTTAATATCTTAATTTAAAAAAAAAAGCATGGATAAAAAAAAGTAAGATCAATCTCTGTAACTGCAGCTAATAATACATTGGAGTTACATTAATATTTATGAGTGAAAAAGATTTTATAAACATTTTGATGTAAAAAACTGAGCGCATATGAAGAATATTAATTTATTTAGCAATTATTAGTAATTTATTTAAGTTAAGTTTCATAATACATAACATTTGCCTACAATAAAGTTAGGATCAAGTGGTTAAGTTTAAAACTGCAATTTCCATGTTTAATTTCTTGCCATTGAATTAAGAACTTGCGCTGTAATAAACATTGGATAATGATTTCACATAAGTGCCAGTGAGTCGGTAGTTGCGAGTTTTTGAGATAAGGTTTTAATCTTTAAGAAAAAGATCTTGCAATTTCAACTTACACAAACTAATAATGTAAGAAGCACGCTAATCAAATATAGTTCATGCCAGGGTTACCAGTTTAGCCTCCACTTTTAATTCGAAATTTCAAATTCACACCGGAAATTTTGAAAGAAGAATCTTTACCTTTTGTAATCACAAAATTTCTGTCATAAAGCAAAAAATACTATTTTCATTTTCTGGTGCGAATTTGGATTTTCTTAATGAAAATGGGGGCCAAACTGGCAACCCTGGTTCATGCTGAAAAAAATAGTTCTGCTACAATTGTCTAAAACAGCCATTATACTTTTTGGTTTCTATTTTTTGCCATTTTTGATACCATATTCGATATAATAGTTGCTTCCGATATCTAGTCGTCTTTGGAAGTTAAATTTTTGTAACAAATTTACTTGTGATGGATTAGCACGCTTTTGGAAGTATCAGGATGTGTAAAAAATAATGGTAGTTTTTGTTATCGTACTTCACAACCAATTTATTTTGGATATTTCGAAACAGTTTCAGAGCATTCTTCAAGTTCAGCAGTAAGCTCCAAACTTTGATACGTGGATTAGCTTCAATTCGATTTCTTATTGTTAAAGACCAAGTGTCACCTAAGACATACACAAAATATACACAAACACACCTTCCATACACAAAATTGTTATTGTCACCATGACTGGGGTCAAAGGAAATGTTGAATCCAGACTTTTTTTTGTGTGGGATTTCTGAAGCTCTGGAAGGGACACTTCGGAGTTCCGTGGAGGGGGCAGCACTTCTAGACCATTAATAAGCATAAAATCTCAAATCTTTCGTTTGCACCCTTCACCCGTTCGGGACTACCATCTTTTATATGAATTTTATTCCTTTGACACCACTTTTTGTCAAATAATTAAATTTAGTTTATCAATCGAAAAAATGTCTTAATAAAATAAGAAAAATTTTACTTTTAATTTTTAGTGGTATTAAAAACAAGTTCTGTAAGCACCTTTTGAAGATGCATATAGGCACCCATATGGTCCCGGAGGGGTTACACTACTTGACATGAGGATCAAAAACCTTATCTCTATATGCACTGCTGGCCGTTAAAATTGCAACACCATGAAAGATTGAAAATACAAAAAAGATATTTATTGTACGTAAACTGTATGACATGAAAACAAAATGATTAAATTTGTAAACAGTTTGGGGGTTTACAAGGATACGAAATTGATAGAAACAGCTGCTCCCCCTGGCAGCTAAAACGGTCCTTACCCGGCTAAACATGGAGTCGAACTGGGCTTGGAGGGCAGAGACGGGATACTCATTCCATGCTGCTTCAAGTCTATGCCACACTTCATCAAACGTATTAGCTGGAGAAGGGTAGCGGGCTAGTCTCTAAGCAATTCATAATCAGATGTTTTCAATGGGTGACAGATCTGGAGACCGTGCAGGCCAGGGCAGCAATCGAATATCCTGTATATCGAGGAAGGTCAGAACACGACGTGCAATATGTGGTATTGCGTTATCTTGCTGGAAGGTGGCGTTTGGCAGGCCTCGAAGACAAGGCACAACCACTGGACGTACGATGTCAAAAATGTACCTATCTGCGTTCAAATTACCGTCGATTCGAACTAGACATGTGCATGTCGTGTACCCAATGTCTGCCCAAACCATCACAAAAGGTGCAGGTCCCTTATGCCAATATCGAATGCAAGCAGGCGACAGGCGTTTTCCTCGAAGCCTCCAGACAAGTCTCCATACGGCCATCAGAATACTGCACGTAGAACCGGGACTCGTCTGAAAATACGACATTGTGCCAGTCATGCATCCAGCTTTGACGTTCGGCGCACCAGAGTCGCCGACTCTCTCTATGCTGCATTGTCAAAAGAAGCCGCAGTACTGGTCACCGTGCTGACAGTCCACACTGCTGCAAACGTCGTCACACCGTACGAGCGGATACTATGGGTGCACTTCAAACATGCCCATTTCCTGACTAATGGTTCGTGGTGTGGTTGTACGGTTTTGCAGGGCCGACCTCACAATATGTCTGTCGTCTCCGGTGTTAGTCATGGGAGGGCGGCGAGATCCTGCATGACGTTCAGTATGACCCTCAGAAATCCATTGATTCCATATTTGCATGACAGTGGTTGGATTTCGACCAGTGGAACGGGCGATATCACGGAAAGACAATCCACACTCTCGATAGGCAACAATACTGCCTCTATCGAATACCGACACTTGGTGGTAAGCATTTCTTCTTATTATTCGAGGTATAACACGATATTCTGAGCAAAGACCGACCTTACCAAGCTCGTTCCAAATGAGAAATCCACTACGCAACTTTTCTTTTATTCAGTGCTTCAGATGTCGTTTCTCCCGCCTGCCTCGTCTAAATGCGCTGAAATGCTAATCATTTACATATTCCAGCCTCTTCTTCCCTTCATGAGATTTTGACGTTCGTCAGATCATTCCTTCCTGGTGTTGCAAATTTAATGGCCAGTAGTGTATTTCAGAATTCACAGTTGCACTGGTAAAAATGTGTAGGTATCTGTGTGGCCATTCAAACTGATGCTCACCCATACCATGATTCTACGACCTTTGTATCTATACCTTTCACGGATGTTTGCAGCTTTATTGCATGTGTTTTTCCTTCCATATGATAACACGTCTGCAATAATTCTCCAAACAAAATCAGGATTCATCGGTAAAGAGAACTCGATCCAGCCCGTGGTACTCCAATGACGATGATCTCTGTACCACTTTACCGGGCGCATTTCGATGCCGGAGTTAGCGGAACACAAATAATGGGTTTCCTTGTACGCATCCCTTTTTTATACAATCTGTTACTCTCAGTAAATCTGTATAGTCGAGTTCCTGTTGCTGCAGCGAACTCTCTTGCAATCTGAACTGACGTCAGTTGCCTGTTTATTTTAGCAATCGTTGCCCCATAACGGTCCTGAGAATCTATTGTGGCACGTTTTTTACCTTGACCTGGTTGTCTGTGCACATTACCAGTGTCTGTTAACCGTTTCCATATTCTTGACATGACGCTTTTAGCTATTTTTAAGTATTTCCAGCTTCCATTCTACCTATCACACGCCATTTCTCGCAATCGGTCAGATGTCTTCTGGACAACATATTCCACCTACTACAAGCGAAAATTTTACCCAACTACACGTACAATCCTTGAAATTAGAATTTAAATCACCCACATGCAACCTTTGAAGTTAGACTTCAAATCACCTACGTGCAATCTTTTTCACACATGAACCGAAGGAACGGGCTGAAAAATTTACATATTTTTCTGTAACGGAGGCTAATCCCATTGGATTACGTGATAACGTTGACATTGTGTTACCAATCAATCACCTTTCATTGAAGTTCCCTTAATAGAATTAACACAAAGCACCTTTTTATGCTTATTCCTATAACTTTTCTTGACAGTGTATTTTGAAAGTGGTAACAAATAACCAGTCCAAAAATAAAGTTACTTTTATTAATTGCTTGCAGCAGATTTAAAATAATTGATAATATTGACAGTTATAAAGTAAATAAAGATAAGGGTCGCGAAACTCAACCAATGTGCCATTATTGTGTTCGTGTAAACTCATCTTTCCCATAAGTGTCGGCAACAGTTGGTCCCATCGAAGTCCAAGATAAAGAAGTTTTACGTTTAATCTAGTTACACAAAATTTGTGTAAAAGGAATAGCAGGTATACTTGCATAGTTGTCCTTCCGTCTCGGGACATTAAAATGTTCCCGTTTACGAGAGGATTCCGTGTTCATAGAAAATCTGCCAAGAAGGAATCACAATTGGAACAAGTTTCATTTCATATGGGTTTCAAACGTAAGCAAGTATAAATATATAGTGTTGTTTTCGTCGAATCTTGAATTGTTTTCCTTTGAGATAGGTCATCTTCACAGATTTTACTGTAATGCATTTATGCTCTTCAGAGGTGTACTATAGAGTGAGTACGTTTTAGCAGTCTTAATGGATAAAGTGAAAACGGACAGTGTTTATAACGAAAACCTGTCTAAAACGGAAATGTTCGTAGTCCCGTCGGATGACATACCTTTGAAAATTGTACCTTCTAAGACGAACACCTGTTTAAAGCGGAATTTTTCATAGGTTCTTTGTGATTCCGTCTTAGCCGTTTTTTACTGTTGTATCCACGATTTAGTAAACTAATTCTTCGTTTGGGTTCGGGGGGGGGGGGGGTCCGGACCCGCTGGACCCCCCCCCTTGGCTACGCCACTGGATGGAACCTGTAACTAGTAATACAGAATCATGCTAAATTCCACTAATTCACCAGCACATTGCGGGCGATAAATCCATATAAAACATATGAAAAAACCTCCATATTTTGATAAAATATCCTATTAAAGATAAAAGATACAATTATCCAGCTAAATAATGTTGAACAAGAAAAAGCCGTATCATAAACATACAATAGATCAAATGGATGAATGAAGCCGGAAGCTTATATAGTATTTCATTTTTTCAAGGGTACATAAAATACATATATAAGCAAAAAACATAGTCGATTTCTGTAATGGAATCCAGCAATAAGCAAAAATTGAATTCCATTATGTACCCAATCGACCCAACCAGTAATTATAAATCCACCATGTAAAATAAATTGAATTAAAAAATATATATATTAAAAAATGTAATATCCGCAACAATGAACAACATTAAAAAATGAAACAGATTAAATCAAAGACATACCCAGCGAGAGAACAGCCATGACATATTGACCATGACACAAACATTTAACGGATTTTGGGATAGCGAAAATCCCGCCCTAATAACTTGCACAGTTAATATCTATATATAAATAGTTCTTTTCTGAGACAGAACCTATCTTCCCTGATACAAGAGAAAACGGTACACTCGGAATGGGAATAAATAATATATATATATATAATATATATTAATAAATCTTATTATGCATTAAAATATACATCGATCGAAAAAAAAAAAAGTACACATGAAAAGTTTGAGCCGATTGAAAATGTCATTTTTCATTATGCTGTTTTTTCATTATTTTTAGTTTCAAATGTATTTTTTTATTTATAAAACTAAAACAAATTAATATAATTGTGTCAAAATGACATTTTACGCTGATTTTTCATTTCGCAATTAAAAATATTAAAATATTAGAACCTTAATTGATTACTTTATCTTATCTTTTTTTAAAATCTTGATTACGTGTCGCTGATAACTTCATTTTGAAATAAACTTAGATGATGATTAGATGAATTAGATTAGATGTGAATGAAATTTAATTTTTCAATAATGTGAAAAGTTAAAATAAATAAAAAAAAGCATTATGATAGTTATAGTTTTAAATAATAATTGTTTTTGTAGTTAAATTTGCTAAAATGTAAGACTAATTTTTTTCAATGGAATTATTTTTGTATATATTTTAAAAGTTCATTTAACAGTTTATTATTAAATTTTTTTATTCCTTCGAATTTTGACGGGTGCCACCTCGTTGTTATTATTAATAAATACTGAAACATAATTGAAGTCATAATAATAAATGTATATGGGCGATTCTCCAATAAGTGGGTAATTTCGTTCGGTGATTTAGTGAAAAATAAAATTTAAATTTTAAGCAATTTTTTTCTTTTTTTTTAAGAAATAGATACAGTAGAGTCTCGATTATCCGAGTCCTGCTTAACCGAGTTATTTTCTTCTGGCGGACTGATGGCTTCCATGATTATGAGACAGTCATTATAAATGGAGTGTTAGGTGCAGATGAAAGAGCAGTCATAAAAAGTTAGAACTCTGATTTTCTGGTCAAAATGGGGGGGGGGGGATGATTTTTTTTTTATTATTAAAAAAATTTATTGAAAAAAATTATGGCCATTTTTTCCCCATTCTGACCAGAAAATCAGAGTCCTAACTTTTTACGGTTGCTCTTTCATCTTCACCTAACACTCCATTTATAATGGCTGTTTCATAATAATAGAATCCATCAGTTCATCAGAAGAAAATGATCCATTCCAAAGGTATAAGCTCGATTGAGAAAAACTATTTAATACTTTGCGCAGAAAGAAGAGGCTACACCTGCAATTTTCATGACACTAATAGAATCACATAGCTGTCAATTTGTACGGTTGTTTGCTACCTCTAAAATTTAACACAAATTTTTGCCATATTTAATCGTTGACAATTGTTAGATTTCGGCCATTGAATTAGGCAAAATTTACTGGTAACTGTCAGTGGTAAAGAAAAATCTTAGAAATTAATAGCTATGTAGTAGCGTAATACTGCAGCAAGAAAAAAAACTCAGCAAAATTGACATTCAACAAACAAAAAACTATTAAGGGCTTTTTCAAATTAACAATTTCATTCCCCGTTTTTCTTATAAAAGTAACGGAAATGTGCATCAAAGAAATGTTACTAGTACTAGTACCAAATGAATGAAAATGAATGAATGTAAAAATGAATGAATTAAGTGAAAATTTATATTTCATCTCCTTAATTGGTGACGATTTGTGTAAATCCGGTTTATCCGAGTTTTTTGCTTATCCGAGGTGAGCTCAGTCCATATTAACTCGTACAATCGGGACTCTACTGTAATACATGAAGAAGTGAGTAATTTACAATATTTCGGCATAAACTTTAAACAGTACTTTCTTTAATCTACCTACCTCTAATCGACCCGTTTCTATAATTTATTGCATTCGATTCGAACCAGAAATTTCTTCATGCAGAAATTTAAATAAAAGCGACCCAGTAAATATATTGAATAGTTTTAAATAAAAATTCTGGTGTATATGTTTTTAACCAAGGTTGAGTAAAATTTCAACAGGGTAGTGACCTGATGCAATTTCACTGAAAGAGGACAGGGCTGACAGGGACAGTAGTGACTAAATTAAGAAAATTGCTTCTGTGCTCATAGTATGTTCATCTGAGTAAGATTGCAATATGATATTTTGAACAAAGCAAAAGTATCTTACATCATGACAAAATCATAAATAAATAAAAATAATAATATGGAAATTTTAAATACAGGACAGTAGTGACAGGTAATAAACATATTGTTATCTTTCTATCTATTTCGCAGCTTGTCACTGCTTTTGAAGTCCAGATAATTAAACCTTATGACTTTCTCAGCAATTAAGATTGATGCATCTTCTAAATGTAACTGTCCTCTAAATTTTATCGGACCTCTGGATGATTATATGAGCAGTGTTATACAAAAGGACAGTAGTGACATAAAAACTAGGGGACAACCTTTCTCTGGTCAGAATAAATATAAAACTATAATTAAAAAAAATATATATTTTATATTTCAGAATGTACACTTTTATTTTTTATAGTAAAATTTCTAAAAATAGTTTGTCATTACACTTAAATTTGTTCCAGAAAATCAGTGCCATGAAGTGGGAGACATGGGACAGAAGTGGGAACCTGAATATTTAAACTATTATTGGAGTAAAATTTTACAGCTATTTTCTTAAAAATTTTTTTCGAAATTGTAGATAGGTATCACACAATACATTTTATGCCAACGAAAATTATATAAATGATAAAGAGTAGCATATAATCCCAAGGGATACAAATTACCCACTCAGGGCTTGAAATTAAATTTTTCCTAGGAGGGGAGTCTCCCTACCAACATTTATAAATGGAGGGGAGTTGAGCTGTTCGGGAGGGAGAAAAAAATCTTTAAAACCCCTGTTATTTTACGTGCTATTTAAAGAATTATATTAATACAGACATGACAAAATACAATTGAAGCAATTTAAATCAACAACTCTCAATAATTATGCAAAATGTTTTTTATTTAAAAAAGGAAGAAAGTCAAGATTTTATACAGTCTATTTTTCAACTTTCAACCAAATGTCAGGGGTCCTTAACAATGGGGTTGTTAAATGGAATTGTAAATTTAGATTTTATGCAGTTTTGGGCCTCAATGCTCTTTCACAAAGTAAATTTGTGATAGGCAGTAGAAGCACAACATTTATAACTTTGGAAATTATTGTTAACGTATGGTTATGCTCTCTAACAACATTTTCAGAAAACTTTGCAATATCTGACGTGCCTTCATTTTAAACTTCTTGCGTGAACAATGTATATTCGGTGATGGAATCATCAATATCCATTTCTGAACGAAATTGTTTTATTATATATTATCCTTGATGGACCTCACTCCCTGGTATTTTCTTTGATTGAACAAGCTTCTATGCATCCAAATTTTAAACAAAGTTTGAAATGAAAACTGTTGATTCATTTCTTCTATTGCATGAGAAATGTAGGTTAACTTTAAACTGCCGTCCTAATTTCTATGAATTGTCAAGATCAACTATAGTTTGGTGTTTCTAAATATGTTTAATTGACGCTCGCAATTTTTCTTTCATGTACACCAAAGATCTTTCCAATCCTTCTAATCTTATTTTTGTTTAGTTCTGAATCTAGACCAATTTGGCAGAGCGCAGCACTCGGCGACACTTACTGTCCTTTTTTGGCGCATGGATATTTTCCTTTTTCTGTGACGGGAAAAAATATCGTGAAATATGTCAATCAGGCGTAGGAAAAAATATCGCTAATTTCCTCGGTCGGTCGAGGGAAGAATATTGTGAAATTTGTCGATTGGTTGTGGGATAAAATCGCGAAATTCGTCCTGTGAATTTCGTCAGTCTGTCGCAAAAGTAACCGTGAAATTCGCGGCTGATTCTGAGTAAAAAAAAAATAAATCTGAAATTCACAACAAATTTTCTGAAAGTTTACAGCAGGGGATGAGAAGGGATTGAGAAATCCTCTCCCAGCGGTAATTATTTTTGCTGCAAGTCAAGTAAACTCTGTTTTTGGTTCTGGTTGATTTCAGGCTGATTGTAGACTCCTGCAAGTTGGGTTCGGGTTAAGCCCAATTTTTCAAAAGTTCGTTCAGTATATTATCTCAGATTAAAAACTAAACCTATAATAATAATAAATATAGATATTTGTGTGCTGTTTTTCTTTAAGAGACTGTTGCGTTTTTTCCGTAACCCTTTGACGAAATTCTCGTATTTTCTGCAACCCTTTGACGAAATTCGCGTTTTTTCCGAGATCCTTTGACGGAATTCGCGCTTTTTCACAATTTTTTGATGAAATTCGCGGTTTTTCCGCGATCTTTTGATGAAATTCGCGTTTTTTTGCGATCCTTTGGTGAAATTCCCCTATTTTCTGCATCCCTTTGACGAAATTCGCGTTTTTTTTTGCAATCTTTTGACGGAATTCGCGTTTTTTTCGCAATTTTTTGATTAAATTCGCGCCTTTTCTCGATTCATTGATGAATTTCGCGATCGTTTGACGAAATTTGCAATTTTTCCACGATCGTTTAATTAAATGCACGTTTTTTCCGCGATCTTTGACGAAATTTGCGTTTTAGATGCGATCCTTTACCAAAATTCACGTTTTTCCGCGATCCTTTGTGACAAAATTAGCGATTTTTTTCTGCGAACAATTGACGAAATTGATTTTTTTCGGCGATCATTTGTCGAAATTCGCGAAATTTTTCTGTTATATTTTTTTATGTCCGAATTGATGACCAATTTTTCATTATTTTCGGAACCAAATGCCTTAAATTTTCGGAAAATTCGCCAATCGGAAAATAGCGCGAAACTTGTCAACCGCGTTTTTGGGGGGCAATTTTTTGATGAAATTGTGCTTTTTCGTGATTCTTTGATGAATTTCGCGACCGTTTGACGAAATTTCCATTTTTCCCAAATCGTTTAACGGAATGCACGGTTTTTCCGCGATCCTTTGCGAAATTCGCGTTTTTCCTCGATCCTTTGCGCCGAAATTAGCTATCTTTTCTACGAATTTTTTTGAATTTAATTGAACGAAATTTAATTGACGAAATTTATTCTTTCGGCAGTCACTTGTCGAAATTTTTGTGTGATTTTTTTTTTTATGTCCGAATGGATGACCGATTTTTTCATAATTTTCTGAACTAAATGCCTTAAATTTTCGGAAAATTCGCGCGTCGGTCGCGGAAAATAACGCGAAACTTGTCAACCGATCTCGGAAAAAAAAATTGTGAAATATGCCTATTGGACGCCGGAAAAATCGTGAATTTCAACGATCTTTCGCGGTAAAAAAAAACTCGCAAAAAATATCAATCGCTCGCACGAAAATATCACGAAATTCGCTAGGCGTTCACGGGAGTTGATCGTAGTTTCAAAACTCAGAATTTTCCGTAAAAGGGTGAATTTTTTTGGACGGGATTCTCCCGCCCACGGTATTCTTTTGGGCGGGATTTCAAAATTTTGGGCGCGAATCCCGCCCTGAAATTCAATCCCTGCCACTTATTGGACAATCGCCCATATACATATACTCTCATTACTAAAAGCAGACAATAACAAAATAATTGCTAACCCTCTAGTGCATACTTTTGCCAATTGGCAACAAATTAAATTTTCTTTCCTTATCGCTTATTTACCGCTGCCTCTTGATAACTTTATGCTTTACGTATTCATTTTGACCCTATACTTAGGTTTAGTTCATTAAAAATGCCATAGGTGATAATAGTTGTTTATCAGTTTCAAAAACAAAGCAACTTTTGAGGCCTTCCATTTTCCTAGCCATAGATTAAATATTTTTTTTATTTGTGTTAGACATCAAAGTGCAAAATTTCATTTGAAAAAAATATTTTTCAAAAGAATATACTTTTAAAAGTTATTTTAAATATTTTTCAATATACGTTTATACGTATATACGTTTGTTGCCATTTGGCAACGCCATGAATTGAGTTCCGCTTTTGTTCACATATTTAGTATTCTCTTCAATCAATTTTCTGATTGTTTCATCTTGCTTTTTGTCTATTTTTTCATCAAAAACTTTGTTCTGATAAAGCCTCGTCATCTTCAACACATATTTTAAAGCAAAGACACTAAAAAAAAATTATTAACCGAAGAAATATGGATTGTCAAGTGAAAGTGGCATTTCTTACAATGACAGCGATGATGATCCACCTTTTGATCCAAACCTTCTGTTCAAAAACGATTCAAACACTTACGGTGAGACTGATTGTGATTTACAAGCAGATAAATCAGCTAATGAAATTGACTAGAATGTTGATGCAAACTGTGGGATAGTGAATATTCCACCTAGTGATGGGCGATTCTCGAGAATTCGACAATCGAGAAAAATCACCATCGTAAAAAATCACAATCGATACAGCCATCGATTAATTCCTAGGATCTACAATCGAGATGTTTTACAATCGATTATGACGAGAAAAGCTAAAAACAGTTATTGGAAAACTTAGCTATTATTCTGGCCGACAATTTCATAGTAGTGATAGGGCTCAGTGATGGGCGATTCTCGAAAATTTACCAATCGAAAAAAATCGTTATCGTAAAATACACAATCGATACAGTCATCGATTACTTTCGAGAATCTACAAAGGAGATGTTCTGGAATCGATTATTGAAATCATTGTTTTTACATATATATAAGGCAGATTTTATTAAATATAGGGTAACTGAAAACAGATGGAATAAAAAAACAACAAACCAAAGGGAGACTATAAAGGAGCCATAAGACTGGAAAAGTCTTGTAAGGTTGCCCCCTGGTTGAAAAAAGCTGAAAAAACGCGAGTAGCTATGAAGCGGTAAGGGGAGTTTAAGTATAAAAAATTAGAATTTTTCGGCAATTAGCACCAAAATGGCCAAAAAAATAAGAATAAAAAGCACCCCCTAGTGGCAAAAACATGAACTGAAGGATGATAAAAGGGATCAAAATTTTTTATTGATTTTTCTACGTCATTTGAGATTGGATCTTTAATTTCCCCATTTTTAGAAAGTCTTCGACTGGAATACATTAAACGAACCCCCGCGGGGAGCAAAGTAGGGGGTGAGGGGCAAGGAAAGTGCATAATATGAATAAGTGGTCACAGGACTTTCCAACGATATGTCACATGAGGGGTGTCGGCTAAATTTAGAAAAGTGCCCCCGCGCGGGGCCAAAGTATGGGGAGGGGCGCGGGCGATATATAAAATGAAATAGTAGTCACAGAGCTTTCCAATGATATATCACATGAGGGGTGTCAGCAAATGATAGAAAAGAGCCCCAACTCCCAGGATTCCAATTATCGTGCCCCCCCGAAATATACCCTGCCCATCCTTCTCTCTGAAATTTTCATATATTAGAAATTATTTATCGGAGAGCTCCGTAAAAAAATCCTATCTAAAATGTTTAAAAACGCTACGATTTCAAAAAAGTTCGAAAAGTGCCTCTCTCGAAACTAGGGAGGGAAGAAGAAAGGTTCATAATATGAAAGAGTAACTTTCCGATGATAACCGAAAACTTTCCGATGATATACCAAATGACTGGTCCAAAAAAAGTTTGAAATCTACCAATCCCACGTGGGTTCCCTCTTTTATCTCAGAATATACCCGGAAATCACGCAGCCCCACTTTTAGAATTTTATATTTAATAAATAATATTTATCGGAGAGCTCCATTAAAAAACCTCATTTAATGATATTTATTGTAGAAATCTCTACAATTAAAAAAAAAAAAAAACATTCACCACCGCACCGCTCCCTCCCCCCCGCCCCCTTCCGTAATTCAACTTTGGGAGGAGAAAGGTTCATAATATAAAAGAATGGTGAAAGGACTTTCCAATGATATGTCAAGGAGAGGTTTGGTAAAAGTTTGAAAATTACCCCCCCCCCCCTCTGTTCACTCTCGCGCCCACCAGAATTCACTCACCTTCCTCTTTGAACTTTTTGTATTTAATAAATAGTATTTATCTCAGTCTCCAGGTATGGGGCAGCTTGGCAGAGCTAAAATAACAGAAACATTGAAAATTCGGGGCAAAATGACCCTAAATTTAACAGTAAAGTTTGAAACTAGGACTATACAGAACTGAATACATAAACCACTATGCTTCATAACCCACATCGGTTAATAGCAATAAAAAGATAAGTGCCAGTTAAACTGATGGCATTGAGCTTACAGGTTATTCACACTAATTGCATATTATATTCTTATTTCAAAGAATAATGTCCCTCAAAAAATAAATGAAGGGAAATATCCCCCGTTTGCCCCTTTTATACTTAACCAATGAACCTCCAAATCTAATCAGGGAAACTCCTTAACTATATCAAATCAACCTTCAGTATATCAAATTTGAAGCAAATCAGATAATTCTGCATGAAAAAAAGAAACATATCGCTAAATTAAGGGTGGTCTAACCAATTTAACCCTTTTATACTTAACTAATGAACCTCCAAATCTAATCAGGAAAGCTCCTTATCAGAACGAACATAGAAAAAAAAATATATAAAGTAAATTGAATAATTCTCCATGAAAATCCATTTATCTAAATTAAGGGGAGGGGACTTGCCCCCTTTTCGCCCTTGTATACTTAACCAATGAACCTTCAAATCTAATGAAGGAAGCGCCATATCGGAATAAATCGGTATATTAAATTTGAAGCAAATCGAATAATTCTGCATGAAAAACACTTTTATCTAAATTAAGGGGGAGACTAGCCCTTCCCCTTTATACTTAACCCATAAACCTCCAAATCTAATCAAGGCAGCTTCTTAACATAATAAACCGATATCCCAAATTTGGAGCAAATCGAATAATTCTGCATGAAAAACCCATTTATCTAAATTAAGGAGGGGGTCTACCCCCCTTTCCCCCCTTTATACTTAACTAATGAACTTCCAAGGTTAATCGGGGAAGCTCCTTAACATAATAAACCGGTATACCAAATTTGGAACAAATCGAATAATTCTGCATGAAAAACCCATTTATCTAAATTAAGGTGGGGGGGGGGGCGGACCAGCCCCCTTCTCCCCCTTTATCCTTAACCAATGAACTTCCAAGGTTAATCGGGGAAGCTCCTTAACATAATAAACCGGTATACCAAATTTGGAGCAAATCGAATAATTCTGCATGAAAAGCCCATTTATCTAAATTAAGGGGGGGGGGGTCCAGCCCCCTTCTCCCCCTTTATACTTAACCCGTAAACCTCCAAATCTAATCAAGGCAACTTCTTAACATAATGAACCGGTATACCAAATTTGGAGCAAATCGAATAACTCTGCATGAAAAACCCATTTATCTAAATTAAGGAGGGGGTCTACCCCCCTTTCCCCCTTCATACTTAATTAATGAACCTCCAAGTTTAATCAGGGAAGCTCCTTAACATAATAAACTGGTATACGAAATTTGGAGCAAATCGAATAATTCTGCATGAAAAACCTATTTATCTAAATTAAGGAGGGGGGGCAGCCCCCCTTCTCTCCCTTTATCCTTAACCAATGAACCGTCAAAACTAATCAGCGGAACGCCTTATCAGAATGAACATAAAAAAAATTGAAGCAAATCGTACATTTTAATCAAGAGTTATCGCGTTACGTACGTACGTACGTACATACAAACACACAGAACCGACGGGTACATTAGCTCTCAGGCTTAGATAGCCTGTGAGTTAAAGAGAGATTGGATAAGCAGATGGACTCCTTTGAGAAATTATGACTTAAACCAGAAATGCGGTAAGTTTGACTCTGAAAGCTTCATTTCCATCTCGCATTTCGGCAAATCTCGATGATTTTTCCAGCGTTTCGACGCTTCCAGATGGGAAGCTGCTCGATGCTTGGTTCTCTCGCGGTTTTAAACCTTTCGGGATGGGAAGTCTCTCGAGAGTTTATCTCGCCGTTTTCAACCTTTCCCGATGGGGAGCCTCTCGCTGGTTTCTCTCGTCCTTTTCGAAATCTCCCAATGAAAAGCCTTTCGAGGATTTCTTTCGCGCTTTTCAACATTTCGCTATGAGAAGCTTTTCGAGGATTTCTCTCGTCCTCGGCAGAGAAGAAAAGTAAGAAAATTTATCGAGAGTACCAAGGGACGAGATAGAGAAAGAGGCATGACAATGAGCTGTGAAATGAAGCCCTAATTTTCAAAGTTTCTCTTATTTTAGCCCTACCAAGATGTCACATATCTGGAGACCTCCAATAAAAATTATTTATTAAATATAAAAATTTCAAAGAGGAAGGTGTGTCGGGTGATTTCGAGGGAGGAGGACGAGAGAGTGGAGTCATGCGGGGTGCAATTTTAAAAATTTTACCGATCCCTTCCTGTGGCATATAATCGAAAAGCCCTTTGACCACTCTTTCATACTATGAACCTTTCTTCGCCCAAAGGGGGATGGGGAAGGGGCGATCAAATTTTTAAAACCGTAGCCGATTTCTATAATAAATTTAAATATCACTTTAGATGTGGGTTTTTTATGCAGTCTTCCGGTAAATATTATTTATTGAACATAAAAATTTTAAAGTGGCGGCTGTGTGAATTCCAGAGCGAAAGAGTGGGCCCACGGCACGGGGGGAGGGAGGGGGAGCAATTTTCAAACTTTTTTTGGACCAGTCATGTGATACGTCATCGATAAGCTCTCGGATGACTCTTTCATATTATGAGACTTTCTTCCTCCCCTCCCCAATTTGGCCCCCACTGCGAGGGTAGTTTTTTCCGCTTTTATCATTTTAGATCGGATTTTTTTATGGAGCCCTCCGCTAAATATTATTTATAATATATGAAATTTCAGGACAGTTTTCCAAATTTAGCCAAAACCCCTCATGTGACATATCGTTGGAAAGGTTTGTGACTACTTATTGATGTCATGCACTTCCGGTGGCCACCCCCCCACTTTGCCCCCCCGGGGGACACTTTTCCAAATTTAGTCAATACCCCTCTTGTGAGATATCGTTGAAAAGGTCTGTGACTACTTATTGATGTTATGCACTTCCGGTGACAGTCCCCCCCACTCTTTGCCCCCCCCCGGGGGGATACTTTTTCAAATTTAGTCAATACTCCTCGTGCGAGATATCGTTGGAAAGGTCTGTGACTACTTATTGATGTTATGTACCTACGGTGTCCCCATCACCACTTTGCCCCCCCCCCCCCGGGGACACTTTTTCAAATTTAGCCAAGACCCCTCATGTGAGATATCGTTGGAAAGGTCTGTGACTACTTATTGATGTTATGCTCTTCCGGTGTCCATCCCCCCATTTTGCCCCCCCCCCCGTTGAGACTTTTCCTAATTTAGCCAAGACCCCACATGTGAAATATCGTTGGGAAGGTCTGTGACTACTTATTGATGTAATGCACCTCCGGTGACCGCCCCCCCCACTTTTCCCCCACGGGGTGTTTTTCTAAATTTAGCCGAGACCCCTCATGTGACATATTGTTGGAAAGGCTTATGACCACTTATTCATGTTGTCCACCTCCCGCACCCCTCTCCCCCTTTGCTCCCACGGGGAGGGCATTTTTATAAATTCAGATCCAGTCTTCTCATGTGACATATGGTTGGAAAGGCCTAAAGACCTGTGACGACTTAATTATATTATGCAGCTGCTGTGCTCCTCCGCTCGCTTTGACCCCGCCCCCAAGAGATCTGGTCCGAGGTTCATTCGTTTCGATATTATATTTTTTACAAGATTTTGTAGTGCGTGCACACCACACCCGCCTGCTATCATATATCAGTGCCGTATATAGCGGGTAACCTGTTCGTGATTTCATATTACAAGATTACGTATAAATTAGGGGCCCCGATTAAAGGAGGGGCCCGCTAGCGGTCGAAGTCACCTAGTCTTTATTAACATCGACTCATTCCAGTTCACCCGCAGACGATTCTTGATAAATGTATGACGTATATAATACATAATATATGATTTATAAAAGAAATTTGCAAACTGTAGTCATCGAGAAAAAATTTACACAATCGAAAAATATCGAGATGTCCATACAATCGAGAAAATCGAGAAAAACATCTCGTTATCGCCCATCACTAATTCCATCTACATCAATACAAAAACAGTCAGGTAAACGTAGTGAAAGCTTCAAACCCTTCAGCCAGATCCTTCTTGGATAAAGATTAGTGGACATGTTTCTCTGCCTGAAAGTGTTTTATCATTAAAAACACCATATGCTTATTTTTTTTTCACCCAGTACTTTTCGAGCATATCTCTGAACAAACAAGCATGTATAGTGTTAAAACATATTCAAAAGCCACTCAATATATGCTCAACAGATATCAAAAAGTATCTAAGAATTTGTATCTTTAGTAAAAGTATCTAAGAATTTGTATCTTTAGTAGCGTGGCAAACTTTAAAATCATAAGATTGTTTGCGAAACCTGTCATTGGTGTACCACCAGGTAGTCGCACTACGATCTTGAATACATTTGAAAGTATACGTCAATTTTCCCATCTGAACGATAATGCATTGTCTAATGGGGAAGATAAGTTATTCGAGACCAATAGTCGGTACCCTGGATGGAAATTCTTATCCATTCCCATAAAAGAATATATATGTTTCTGAGCAAATAAGTGAGACAAAGGTCCACATGAAGCAGTATATCCTCCCCCCCCCCCCCGCCTCCAACAAAAAACCCTCGCATAAATATGATTTTAAATTGTTATTTTTCGCAGGAGTATCAATATTTGCGTACAATTTTGATATTTATTGCGAAAAAAATACAACCAGTTTGCCAAGTGAGCATGACTTGGAGATTAACGTTTGAGTCAATTCTAGACTAACTCATCCAGTTGCTGAACTTGTAAAATCATGAACTGTATTTTGATACTATTAAACATCAGTGAACCTAATGGCACTTAAAATCAAAAGTAATTTTGTGCCTTGGAATAATAACAAAAGACAGAATCCCGTGCTGCAAAATGCCACTCGACAATTAACAGAAAAAAGACGAGAGAAGTCCGCAGAACGTGCTTAATGCACGGTGTTGGCAATTGGCAAACATTTAAAAATATCCAAAATATGGAAAAATATAAGAGTGATATTTTTTTCAGTATTTTTCCTTTAATGTATGCCCATTAAGGAATCAAATATATTTTTTTAAGGAAAAATAAAAAATCATGCACCAGACGGTTGAAGACAAATCAATACTCAATGAAAAGACATGACCTAATAATAGGACGACAGAAAACACAAAAGAGTAAAATGCATTCTGAAATTTTTAAAGCTACTTAATCTTCTCAAAGTATCCGACGCGGGTAAAATTTTTAGAATATTCAATAGACATTAAACGCATTTCGATATAATTATTTATTTTTCAATAATTCTGAACACAGAAGCTCTGTTGTCCCCAGTCTGTACAGATGTCGTGATATGGCTTTGCAATACTTTTTACCCATGAATAGGGAAAGAGAATATGTAATTTTAAGAAAGAAATGGATTTTTATTTATTTATTTATTTATTTTTGAAAGATAAGAGAAGCTCTGTAGTCCCCAGTAGGTACAGACGTCTTGATATTTGGCTTTGAAATACTTTAATATTAAGAAGGAAATTTATTTTTATTTTTCTCTTTTTTTGAAAGATATGAGAAGCTCGGTAGTCCCCAGTAGGTACAGACATCGTGATATACCTTTGCAATACTTTTTACCTATGAATAGAGAAAGAGAATAGATAATTTTAAGGAAAAAAATGGATCTTTATTTTTATTTTGAAAGATATGAAAAATTTCACCTTTCTTACATCCAAACAATCTCAAAAAAATATTGAAAGAAATAGGGCAACAGACATAATTTGGAACCCTCGGTAGTAATTCGAATGAAAGCCCTTATAGCAATATGAAATAAACTTTTTGACTATTTTTTTTAAAGTAATACTAATTTGAAGTAATTTGCCTAAAAGATCTTCTAACTTATTGTGGTCTTCTCACTTTCTTACTCCTGGCGTGTCGCTATATTCTAGCCACTCGATGCTTGAACCACAGTCGATAATTTATCAACAGGTGATTTTTTTTAAGATTACTTTTTATCAATGCTGTTTTTATTTATTTTTTTTTTTTCCTTTCGAGTTCTGACATTTTTACTTGTTAGTTATTTTAAATAAAATATGTTTGCACCAATTTTTTGTTATTTTATTTAAAACACAGGACCTGTATGGGCGCTTTAAAAGAGTCGGTACACAGCAATTTGTAACGGCTTCAACACCACTCTGAGGATTGGGTATGGGTAATATCGTTATATTGGGAAGTTTGATATAATCGGTCGCTGTATTGGATAAAAAAAATAACACTTCGTTCAGATATAAATATTTAGGACTTTTTGAATTAATCGTTATAGTGTGAAGGTTGCAATAACGGGTAATCTTTATTTATTTCTAATACGGTGAGCGCTCTATATAAGTTGAAACTTATTTGTAAGATTTGACCGGTATAGAGAAACTAAATAAAAACATTTATTAATAATTGCAATAAAAAGAAGAAAAGAAAAGATAATGGAGTTTCCCCGATTCATATGGGTCAATCTGTGCTTGTTAACCCTTTTACAAACAGCGCATTTCCCCCTCTGGTCGCTTTATAAACGACATTAAGTTTCTTAACATGCTTGCAGTCATCCCGTTTTTTAAAGGTCGGTTTATTGAACTCGCAAAAATAACCCGAGGTCAAAAGTTCTTTTATTTTCTCTTCCACAACTGTGTTATCACAACTGTCTCGTTCAAAACTAAAGCCTTAAAAAGGAAAAAGAAAAAAAGAAACATGTCATTATGAGTTGGAAATTATGTTCTAAGTTTCGCATTTACTATCTCTGTGTTCATTCTCAATATTTTTTTCAATAATTGAAAATTACTTACTACATTAAGCCTATGATTCGTCCCTTTTTTCTTTCTTCCCCTTTTTAAGATTTCACAAAATCTTTAAAGTGGGTAAGAATGGGCACATAAAGGAGGGAATTATCGCGATTACCAGGGAATTTTGAAAAATTCTACTTATCCAATTCTTCGATTGAACCCGACATGTATTACTCGGGTTCTATTGTAGTAATAATAATGAAAAAAAAAATGACTTAATGAGTCAAGGGAACTCCGAAAAATATAGTAGAAAATGCAAGTTATAATACTGCGTATTTTATGAGGTGCCACATATAAAAATAAATAACGAGTGGAAATATTTTCAGCAAAACAATATGTGCATGGAATTTGTAATAAAACCCACCATCCTCTCTTTTACTGGCATGTATAGCCATTCATTAAAAAGATCAAACGACTTATGTAGTAAAATTTAAAGTTAATGTTGAAGGTACACATAAAACAGCAAGTAACAACAAGTTTAACAATTGAATGCAGGCATTATTTATGTGTGTAAGAAAGTTAATGTTACTCAAACTATTAATTAATATTATAAAGAGGCAAAGTTTGTTTGTTTGAGGTAATCTCTGGAACTACCAAACCGATTTCAAAAGTAATGGTATCAAAATGATGGTATTAGTCCCTATTCCAACATAGGCTCTTATGTTTATGCCATTAACCCAAAGGGAGTGCCGAAGCAAAAAACGTTCTAAAAATGCGATTTTTCTGTTACTGAAGGACCTAGAAAGATTAAATTCGGCATGGTAGTTACTTGATAAGAACATTTCTTTTTTAAAAAAAATCGAAATTTAAAAAGAGTGAAAATGCGCGAAAAGCGTTCGAAAAAATGTTCTAAATGACACGATTTCTACGCAATCTCAGGAAGTATCAAACCGACTTCAAAAGTAATGGTTGGAAATTGACGATGGCAGCTCTTGCTCTAAAATAGGCTCTATTTTATGTCGCTGTCACTACCACCTGGGGATTACAGGAGCAAAAAACGTTCTAAATTGCGATTTTTGTGATACTGCCGGGGCTAGCAACTTGAAATTAGGCATGTTAGTTATTTATAAGATATAAATTACCTCTAAGAACATTTCCTAAAAAGTTCAAAATTTAAAAAGGGGTGAAAATGGACGAAAAGCATTCTAAAAACGTTCTAAATTCCGATTTCTACACAATCTCAGGAAGTACCAAATCAATTTCACAAGTTATGGTTGGAAATTGATGGTGACAGTCCTTGCTCCAACATAGGCTCTATTTCAAGTCTGTGTCACTACCGCCTGGGGGTTGCAGGAGCAAAAAACGTTCTCAATTGCGATTTTTGTGATACTGCAGAGGTTAGCAGCTTGAAATTTGGCATGGTAATTACTTATAAGATGTAAATGCTCTCTAAGAACAGTTTCTAAAAATATCGAAATTTAAAAGGGGTGAAAATGCGCAAAAAGCGTTCTAAATTGCAATTTCTACGAAATCTCAAAAAAGATCAAACCGATTTCAAAAGTAAGTGATGGTGACAGTCCCTGCTCCAACATAGGCTATATTTTATGTTGTTGTCACTACCACCTGCGGGTTGCAGAAGCAAAAAATGTTATAAATTGCGTTTTTTTTTTTTTTTTTTTTTTTTTTTTTTTTGTGATACTGAGGAGTCTCACATTTTGAAATTTGGCATGGTATTTACTTAAAGGATGCAAATGCTTTCTAAGAACCCGTCGAAAGACAATTCCAAATTTAAAAGGATGAAGTAAGCTAAAAGCATTCTAAATTACCATTTTTATGCTATCTTATGACATACCAAACCGATTTTAAAAATACAGGTTGCAAATTGGTGGTTATAGAACCTGCTCAAACATAAGCTATATTCCATGTTGGTGCCACTACCACCAGAGGGTTGCAGGTGCAAAGAACGTTTTAAATTGAGATTTCTGTGATACGGAAGAGGCTAAAAACTTTAAATATGGCATGATAATTACTTATAAAATATAAATGCCCTCTAAGAACAGTCGAAAATAAATTCTACATATAAAAGGGGTGAAGTGAAGGGAAGGAGCGAAAAGCGTTCTAAAAAAGTCCTAAATTACGATTTCTATGCAATCTCAGGAAATAATAAACCGATTACAAAAGTAATGGTTGCGAATCAAAGCTGACAACCTCTGATCCTACACAGGCTATATTTTATGCTAGTACCACTACCACCTCAGGTTGGCAGGAGGAACAACAAATGTTCTGAAAAAAAAAGCCTTTAAAAAAGCCTTGAATAAGTTTAGACACTTTTGATAATCCTTCTTACAACGTTCCCGATATCACATATATATATCGGCGGCGGCAGCATATCAAAATAAAAGAAAATTTTTTCGAAGTCTGTGCGAGTGGTGATCGCGAGTCTAGGAAAAGTCATGAGCGCGTGGACTAAGAAAGAGTGCAGCACATGGTAAAGCATTTTATTTAGGTTAATTAAAGGAGGCTAATTAATATATTTTTTTGGACAAATTCTGGAGTTAGTATTGCAAAACAAATATTTGTGTTAATTTTATAAAATTGAGATGGTCCCTTAATTTTTTTTTTTAATATTTCAAATCAGGGGTCGAACCAGGCAAAATTTGGGGCCTATTTAGGGCCCCTTCACAAAATTCCTCTTAATAAAACAGGCCCCTTCACAAAATTATTTTTAATAAAACAGGCCCCTTCACAAAATTCTATTCCATAAAAACGTAATTTTCATTAATTATTTTTATATTGTTAGGTTTTAAAACGTGTATAATTTGCAAAAAAAAAAAAAAAACAAGTTCACCAGAAATTAAAGATTTAGCAGAAAAATTTAAGGAAGTTATTATTAATAAACGCCTTTGGATTTCGTTACTTTTTACAAAAATATAACAAATTTCACAAAAATAACTTTTACCTTTCACAAAATGGGCCTCAAGAAAAAAATCTCTGCACAATATACCCCAACAAGGTTTTACAGATAATTTGAAGTAGTTATGATCAATGTGTAGCTAATGAGAAATTTTCTGTAATCCCGATTCAACTAAAATTCAGGTACACATTTCAAATTCATAAATTTTCCAAAATCTGAGTGTTCCATAATTTTTTTTACAATATATACAGGGTGTTACAAAATGTGCTAGAAGTACGAAGTCATTTGCTTGGTTCACCAAATGTAATATCGACTACAATCCGAAAGATGCATCGACTAATTTAGTGCTGATTGGATGTGAAATGCGAATGGTAGCCACTTACTCCACCTTAAATGATACAGTATCAATACATGTGATGGAAGTAATCATAGTCCGCATCCAGTTAGCACTAATAGTCTAAGAGATAGCAACGTTTTCGTCACCTGATTTTATCAAGGCTCATTTTTTTTTTATATGTTCTTCCGTTTTATGGTGTAAGTACGTTTACGGACGGTCTGGCTGTCGGGAGATGTTCTGTTTACCTGCTGAAAAAGGGGTTATGTAGGTCAAAAAATTTCAAAATTACATCATTTTATCAAGACTCATTTTTCTATATGTTCTTCCGTTTTATGGTGTAGTACGTATGCGGACGGTCTGCCTGTCGGGAGACGTTATTACGTTTACCTGCGGGAGAAGGGGTTATGCAGGTGAAAAAACATCAAAATTACGTCATTTTAACATGATTTTTGTTTATAACATCTGTTTCTACTGACTATTGGTGATATTAATCCATTATTGCCAGACGTTGCCAATGTTGCTAAGACCCTGCCAGATCCGCATTTATAGGTAATATATTACTCTTTGGCTATCAGACAACCTATAATTAATTTGCAAGACACAATTTCGGTTGCAAAGTTAATGCCAGACGGCTTTAAATATGGCAACGAAAGTGCAAGTTTCAAAAGTGGTTTATAGTTTAAAAATTATAAGTCATCTTTACGTCATTTTATTAAGCTTAAAAATAACAAGATATTACTCTTTGGCTAGCAAGACAATCTATAATTAATTTGCCAGACACAAATTCGGTTGCAAAGTTAATGCCTGACGGCTTTAAATATGGCAACGACAGTGCCTATTTTAAGAGTGGTTTATAGTTTAAAAATTATAAGTCATCTTTACGACATTTTATCAAGCTTAAAAATAACAAGATATTACTATTTGGCTATAAGTCAACCTCTAATTAATTTGCCAGGTAATTTTTGAATAATAAACAACTCTTGAAACAGGCACTTTCGTAGCCATATTTAAAGCCGTCTGACATTACCTTTGCAACCGAATTTGTTTCTGGAAAATTAATTATAGGTTGCCTGCTAGCCAAAGAGTAATCTCGTCTCAAAGAGATATCTTGTTATTTTTAAGCTTGATAAAATGACGCAAAGATGACTTATAATTTTTAAACTGTAAAACACTCTTGAAACAGGCACTTTCGTTACCATATTTAAAGCCGTCTGGCATTACCTTTGCAACCGAATTTGCGTCCGGCAAATTAATTATAGGTTGTCTGCTAGCCAAAGAGTAATATCTTGTTATTTTTAAACTTGATAAAATGACGTAAAAATGACATAATTTTTAAACTGTAAACCATTCTTGAAACAGGCACTTTCGTTGCCATATTTAAAGCCATCTGGCATTAACTTTGCAACCGAATTTGTGTCTGGCAAATTAATTATAAGTTGTCTGTTAACCAAAGAGTAATATATTACCAGGGATCTGTTTAGGAAAAATTTGGGTCCGTTAGCGGAGCCTTCACAATTTTTATTACGGTAAAAACGGACCCTTCACAATTTATATTACGGTAAAAACGGACCCTTCACAATTTTTATTAAGTTAAAAACGGACCCTTCACAATTTTTATTAGGTTAAAAACGGATCTTTCACAAAATTCTTTGTTTAAGAAACGGATTCTTCATAAAATATTTTATCTTAAAAATGGACCCTTCATAAAATTTTTCCCCGTAAAAGTAAAACCTTTCATAAATCGCCTTCGCCTTCAGTCAAATTGAAACGCAACGGCGGAAATCGGGTTCTTCTCTTTCACAAAACAGCCAACTAGCACCTGCGCCAAAAAGAGCTTTCGGTGACGTATTGAGCGAGCGCCGATCACAGCCAATGAGAGATACAATCTGAAATTGACCGGTACAGTGCAGAGACGAAAAGTGATTCAGCATTTTTTGGGAGTAAAAATTCTTTCTCTTGTTTGGCAACACATCTCCTTATTCATTTCCTAAAGCTATTGTGTACTCGTCTCGTGGTTGCGTATAGTTTTTTGATAAATTAATGTGTTGAGCTACCATGAAGAGTATGAAGCGTCCAAATCAGAATTTGGGTGGTACGAGAAATGCTGATTACTACGTTTAAAAGGTTAAGAAGTCAGATGCTAGGGGATGCCCCAAAATTCAGTCTTTTTAAAAAAAAAAAGATTCAAATGATGCCGAAAAAGAATCTGTTGATGATGTGTCATGTGCTGCAAAAAATGACGCCGAAAAAGAACCTGTTGATGACTAATTTAACTAACAACTAAACAAACTAATTTAATAGCATTAACAAAATTCTGGGCTAAGAAAAGAAAAAAAAAATGCTAAAATTTATTGTATTTTCTTTATAAATACAAATTTTGCTTATATTATGAGTTACTATAGTTTCTTACGATAGTAAGCTAGGTCCAGCATTTTTGGGTTGCAGATAAATTTTGGTTTGCTGCAGATTGATACAAAAAATTCTGCTACTAAGATTGTTTCTTGTTATCTAGTTAAGAATTTGAAAACCAAAAATTATCATTAAAGTAAAAATCTTTTTATGTACATTTTAAAGAACTTAATTAAAAGTTGAAAGGAATTATATAATGTTTTTACACACACACATACAGGGTGTCCCAAAGGATACGCAGCGCCTGATTTGTACAGATTCGGATACAGCACGTTAATATGAGTATTTTGAATGGTAACATGTGGGGACCCTGAATATAGCGTGATTTCTTGTTTTTTTTTTCTCTTGTGTTTTTCATATGACAAGCTTCACACTTTACTTACACTATCACGCTATATTCGGGGACTCCACATGTTACCATTCAAAATACTCATATTGATGGGCTCTATTCGAATCTGTACATATCAGACGCTACGTACCTTGTGGGACACCCTGTATATACATATATATATATATATATATATTATGTGTGGTTCATCCAAACGGGAACATTAATACTAGTTTTGCAAAATTTTGTTTTTCACAATTTTACAAAAACAGGACTCTGTCACTGAAGTCCGAAGGTACCTGAATTTAACGTTAATTTTAAATTCACAAAATTAATAATACATTTTTCACAATTTCACAAAAACAGGACCCTGTCTGAAAAGTCTGGACAGACCCCTGATTACCTATAAATGTGGATCTGGCAGGGTTTTAGCGCCATTGGTCACACCTGGCAATAATGGATTAATATCACAAATTATTAGTAGAAACAGATGTTATAACCAAAAATCATGCTAAAATGACGTAATTTTGAAGTAATATTTTTATCTTCAGATATTAAAAATGATAATTATTGAGGTGAAGTAATTTCTTGGTAAATAATTCCGTAAATAAAGGGTTAATTCATCGTTCACTTACTGAACAATATTCTCGTGACGTCACAGAAGATAAAATTATAATTCCCATTCGCAACCCGATCCTTTGTTTACGCTTTGCATTCTGAAGAGATTGGAAGTTTTCTCGCTTTTTTCTTTTAATCAGGTTATTTTACTGTCACTCGTACGAGCTTAAAAACCGAATTAATGGAAACTAAAGCATCTTCTCTCAATATTTAATTTATTAAAAAATGAAAAAATTTGAAAGGAGCACGATTTGCACAATTGAAATGAAATATTTTCTAAATATTAAAATTTATCATTGAAAAAGTAAAGTGAAAACCCATTTAAATAAAGTAAGTTTAATTTATACAATTTATAAACCAAACTCAGTTTAAAATACACTTGAAAAAATTCCTCTCATTTCTATAGCTATCAGCAATAATGTAATTTTTTTATGTTGTTTTTCTAATAAGTTCTATAATTAACACAAAATTTAGGAAATTAAATGAATTACCTTTGGTAATTCAAATCTATTAAATACATTTCGGTCATTTCAGCATCCGAATTTCCGAATATTTCTCAATGCAACCCCCGCCCCCCAACAACCTTTACCAAACATTCCTGCACCTTGGTAGAAAAAGAGCCAATGATTAAAATCACTATTTTTGACCCATGTCCACCAATAACTTCACAGTAGTCATAGTATAACAAAGGTTAAAAAAAAATAAAAAAGGCCAAGCTAACCTCTCTAACGCCTTCCGTAACGTCGCCCCACCAGTGGCCGAGAGGTTCTGCTCTCGAAGCTGGTAGACGGGAGGTGCTGGGTTCGATCCCAATCGCGCCCGTCGGCCTAGTCGTTCGGAGTTTTCGTGGTTTTCTTCGAGCCGTGGATCTTCCATGCGTTAATACGGACTAGGTTCCCTTAGAAAGACCCCCACGGAGGGCACTCCCCCCGGGCCTATATCCCTCGTGTAGATAATTGGCCGTCAAAAATCAACCCAACCCAACCCTTCCGTAACAATCAGCATTATTATTATTTTTTTTTAATCCACCAAGCACTTCACAGTAATCATAGGTATAACAGAAATAAATGCCAATGCCCTCTGTTAAATTTATTTTGCACGGAAATTATTAATATTATTAAAGACCAATAATAACTCAATGAAATTAAAAAAAAAAAAAAAAAAAAAAAAAAAAAAAAAAAAGATTAATAGGAAGAAAAAAAGCATTATTATTATTATTATTATTATTATTTTTTCAAAATGCCAAAATCAAATATTAGACTCTGCCGAGGTACAGATTTTAATTAACCGATATGTAGATCTAAAGTTTCGCATATTTGTTTGAAAAGAGCTGTTTCTCATGGCGGTCACAGTTTCCCTTTGAAAATTACAGGTCTGGATGATAGAGGAAATTCAACTTAAAATAAGCTAATAAACCTACAAGAAGGAAGGAATTTCTTTATCCAATTATTTGCTAAATCTTGCATCTTGGGAACACGCTACCTCAGAAATTTCTTGTAAGAAAAGAAAGGGGGGAGGGGTGTCGTGTATAAAAGGAAAATTCCGATGAGCCACTGTTGGACAGGGCTGATGATAAAAACAACCCTTTATGTAATGGCACTGAAGCAGAGAGAGCAAAATAGAGAGAGGGTGGTAACGTTGAAAAGGTAAAAAGAATTCAGAATGGATCAGAAATCCTAAACTATTGTGACCCGAGAGATTTATTTTCAACTTGGTGATACTGACTATGCTTCAAAAGGAAAAAAATATCAATAATAGCAAATTCTTTATAACTTGCAATGTATGTATGTGGAACAGGCAAAAGGGGCTGCTTTTAAAATATCGAAAATAAAAGTTGTCACCCATGACTTAGTTCATACGAGATTCAAAGAAGAACCAGTGTTATTAATTAAGTAATAAACTCAAATTTTTATTAAACAAAGAAATAAAAGGCATATTGGTTATTTAAAAAAAACAAAAACAGTAAAAAATTATTTCGGCAGCGTCAGAGAATACCGACACCTCTCTTTAAACAAAAAATTCTGCATTTGCAGAAAATTTTACAGAACTAAATATCAAGTACAATACCACTAATTCACTAGCATATTCAGGACGATTAATTTATTTAAAACATATGAAAAACCATCAAATTTGATGCAAAAACCAATTAAAGACAAAAGATACAAATAACCAGCGAAATAATGTTGAACCATTAAAAGACGTATAATAAACAAATAAAAGATCAATTGGATGGATGTATGAGGAAGCTCATATTGAATTTCACTTCATCAGGGATACATGAAATACAAACATAAGCAATGCATAGTCGATTTCTGTAAAAGAATCCAGCTATTATATAATTAAAATAAACAAATTAACAAATTGGTAAAATTCTAAAGATGAACAAGATATGAACATAGGAAACCAGTATGTAAAATAAGAAACTATGAAAAACACACAGAATCATCAGAGGAGCAGGCAGGTTTAATTCATAGTGAAGATGCGTTTATATATGTATGTATTATACTCGATTTTGTGTTACAAGTCATTTGTTCCATCTATATTATAGGTTTGTGGTATCCATTTTTATTGTCATTTCATTCACAATATTGCGGTTTTTGATGATGGTCGGTAATGTTTAATTAATGGTTATATATATATATATATATATATATATATATATATAAATTTGATTTCTACTCTGTAGTTATCCGATACCTCGTCATAGGAAATTCCATTAAATTTTGCATTGTTATCATCGCAAAGATTCAACAAATGAATTCAACCAATCTGGTTATATATGTTATACGTATTTTCTTGTTGTTATTGCATGATATTGTCCTATATCTATTCAATAGTTTTAATTGACTATTCGGCTATTGCTTTAATAATTTTTTCTGTAAAGTTATTCTTTATTTATATATCTATATTGGGAAGCAAAAAATAATTTATAAAAATAGTTTAAATGTTCATAATGCTTTAGTAATATGTATAATTTATATTAACACGTACTTGTATTAACACATGTATTAACACAGTCATAAAGTGTACATGTATTAACACAGTCCATTGGGATAATGTTATGGCAGTCTTTGCAAGGTTGTCATTCAGTATTGTTAGTATTGTCATTCGTGGTTCTGAATTATTGACATGGTAATTTATGACTTTTTTGTACTAAAAAGTCCATTGGTTTCTTGCTATGGTAGTTTTTGCACTGCGGGTTATCATTATTATGGTTATGGATTTATTAATCGAAGTTTCTCAGCACTGCTTATCTGATTTGTACATATTGTATATGCTTTCAGTTATATTTCATACTCAAGACATTTTAATATTAAATTAAATTAATCGAGATTACTAAATTTCTTTTATTATTGATTTTCATTTTATTTTACTTATATAATTTTTGAAATTATTGCATTTTCTATGTATCAAAACAATTTATAAAAAAAAATGGCAGTTCTTGGTAAAAATCTCGATCCTGGCAAGATACACTCTGCATCTATACAGTGTAGTGCCCGGTACAGGAACAATAGGGTTGTTCGTGGATCGTCATCCAGTGACCATTTATATTCTCCTCCTCGTCCATTATTTTTTCGCAAGTGTTTAGATGCTAGATGCAAGATTTGTCCATACGCTTCTCAGTCACAAATTGTCTCAGATCTTAATTTTTCAAATTTTTGTAAAGCCTCTAATGTAATTTATTGTATAAAGTGCAACTTATGTAACTTGAAATATATAGGTGAAACATCAGGTCCAATACATAAACGAATCAATCAACATCGTTCAGCCTCTAACAAAAAAGCAAAAAATATACAGTCTACACCAGAAATTCAGCATTTTCATAAACATCAATTTAAAAATACGACAATTGAAATCCTACAAATTCTAAAAAATAAATCAGAACGTCTTTATATGGAGTCATCATATATGAAATATTACAACACCATTTATCCATATGGACTTAATA
The DNA here is from genome assembly GCA_963932465.1 of Maratus speciosus. Lineage (NCBI taxonomy): Eukaryota > Metazoa > Arthropoda > Arachnida > Araneae > Salticidae > Maratus > Maratus speciosus. Next base: position 286,276,035 of record OZ010791.1, on the reverse strand, counting down.
GTGAAATATTTAATAGAACTGTTAAAGTGTTTACATCTATAAATAATACTATTGATTATTCTCAAATTTATCCTACTCTAAATCATAATTTAAATCGTAAAACAACACGAAAAAAGCGAGGAAAGTGTTCTTTAGCAGTTGTAGTTTCCAAAAAATATATCACCAAACAAATAAATAATCTTCAAAGTAACTATTTAAAGAATTATAACTGGTTATTAATTCGAAAATACATATTTGCAATTAAAAAAACAGATTGTACAACATTTAAATGTATTTCTCAGTAAATCTTTATCTAAACATTTCTCTCATATTAGTATATATATATACAGGGTGATTCATAAAAGATGGGCAGAACTTTAAGGGGTTATAGTACACTTAAAGACAAATAATATTAAATAGGAGACTAAGGGTCCCAGACGTATTCCCAAGGAGATAGGGGGCATTAAAGTTTAGGGTCCGAAATTTCAAATGATTATAAAACATGGAAAAATTGGTCGATTCGTTTGCGGTTTTTGCAAAAAATTTTCTTTATGCCAGTATTTTCTTGAAATAAAATTTTAAAGTTCAATTTCAAAAAATGCCGATAGGGGGCGCTTTAGACTTTGGAGTAACAAACAACTATTTTTTAACGTTATTTTTTGTATTTCTTTAAATGATTTCGAAAGCTTAGACTTAAACTTAAATTTTGATCTAAAAATCTGAGTCCTAACGAGTAGTTAAGTAGCATAAACTGAAATTTGAAACCCTTCTCCCCCCAGAACAAAAATCAGTTATTCCCGATCTTTGTGTCGTAGATTAGGCTCTAACTACTGCCGCGTTTTGCTAAAATTATTCTTTATGTCAGTATTTTCTTGAAAATAAATTTTAAAGAAAATTTTCAAAAAATTCCGATAGAGGGCGCTTTAGACTTTGGAGTAACGAACAACTATTTTATACCGTTATTTTTTGTGTCTCATTAAATGCTTTCTAAAGCTTAGACTTAAATTTTCAGCCCAAAATCTGAATCGTTAGACGTGGTTAAGTTTCTGGGGAGAGGGGTTTGAAATTTCTACTCCTGAGCACAGTTCAGTTTACCATGTCCACACATTGTGTGCTGTGATACGAGGTAAAAAGACACAAATTAGGATTATGTTACCAAAGCATATTTATTAACATGTAATTACAATAAATGTTCAAAATTGTGGCACGCAGAACAACGGCGAAGAATGGAACGGCGAACATTCGCGAAAACATCAGGCTTTTCGAGCACTTCCCCTACAGCGGCGGAAAGTCTGGCGACCAGTTCCTCGGGGGAATCAATGGGTGTCTCATACATAAGAGCCTTCAATCGTCCCCAAAAAAAGAAATCGAGGGGTGAAAGATCTGGCGAGCGAGCAGGCCAAGCAACAGGACCACCTCGACCAATCCATCTGTTCGGAAATGTGATGTCCAGATAGTTGCGGACGTCTCGTACGTAATGGGCCGGCGCTCCATCGTGCTGGGACCACATGACCCGCCGGATGCGTGGAGGAACAACGTTTAACAGGTCTGGCAGCACATGTTGCAGAAATGTGAGGTATGTTTTACCGTTGAGGCGTTCAGGAAGAAGGTACGGTCCGATTAGGTGGTCTCCGAGGATTCCTGCCCAAACATTGATGGAAAAGCGTCTCTGATGAGCATGTGGATACGTAGCATGTGGATTGACATCCGCCCATACATGTGCATTGTGTGTGTTAAATGTACCTTCACGTGTGAAGGGACATTCATCGGTGAAAAGCACAGTTCGTCCAAAATGTGGATTTAGCGCGTTCTGCTGCAGAAACCAGCGGGCGAATTCAATACGATTTGGATAATCCCCTGGAGACAGTTTCTGGACTCGTTGCACATGAAACGGGAGCAAATGTTCATCCTTCAGTACCCTCCAAGTCATGGACTGTGAGGTATCCACCTGCCTAGCCACTGTTCGTGTACTTGTACTTGGCTGCGCCGCTACTACATCCAGAATGGCTTCTGCAACAACTACTGATTCGTCCTTTTTTGCACGACCTGCATTCGACCGGGAAGCGAGAAATGATCCCGTCTCACACAACTGTCTGTGCAAGCGCTCGAAAGTTTTGCGGTTAGGCAACCGCCTGTTGGGAAATCGCTCTCCGTACATTCGTTGTGCCTCTGCACCATTTCCATCTGCCGCTCCGTAAATTAAATGCATCTCAGCCTTTTCCTTATTCGTGAAGGGCACCATCTTCCGATTCATTACTACAGCGACTTACACTTGACTCACCGTTCAGTGGTTTTTATGCCTGAATCGTGTCGAAATTTTGCATACGTGTTCTTCTTCTTCCCCATTTGACATTTGCATACTTTCTGTTTCCTTCTTCACCCGGTGACTAGCGTCAGGAATGGAGCTTTAACGTTTGCATGAGCGACGTTTCCAACTATGCCAGTGCCTTTATGAGTGAATTCCGACTATGCAGTCCTTGACGAAAGTTGTATTTTTGCCTCGTATCACAGCACAGAATCGTTGGGCATGGTTAAGTAGTGCAAACTGAACTATGTTCAGAAGTTGAAATTTGAACCCCCTCCCCTCGCTACTGAACCACGCTCAGCGATTCGGATTTTGAGCTGAAAATTTAAGTTTAAGTCTAAGCTTTAGAAAGCATTTAATGAGACACAAAAAATAACGGTATAAAATAGTTGTTCGTTACTCCAAAGTCTAAAGCGCCCTCTATCGGAATTTTTTGAAAATTTTCTTTAAAATTTATTTTCAAGAAAATACTGACAAAGAATAATTTTAGCAAAACGCGGCAGTAGTTAGAGCCTAATCTACGACACAAAGATCGGGAATAACTGATTTTTGTTCTGGGGGGAGAAGGGTTTCAAATTTCAAATTTCAGTTTATGCTACTTAACTACTCGTTAGGACTCAGATTTTTAGATCAAAATTTAAGTTTAAGTCTAAGCTTTCGAAATCATTTAAAGAAATACAAAAAATAACGTTAAAAAATAGTTGTTTGTTACTCCAAAGTCTAAAGCGCCCCCTATCGGCATTTTTTGAAATTGAACTTTAAAATTTTATTTCAAGAAAATACTGGCATAAAGAAAATTTTTTGCAAAAACCGCAAACGAATCGACCAATTTTTCCATGTTTTATAATCATTTGAAATTTCGGACCCTAAACTTTAATGCCCCCTATCTCCTTGGGAATACGTCTGGGACCCTTAGTCTCCTATTTAATATTATTTGTCTTTAAGTGTACTATAACCCCTTAAAGTTCTGCCCATCTTTTATGAATCACCCTGTATATATATATTCTACTTGTAGTTATCTGATACCTCCCTTAGGAAATTCCATTAATTTTTTCATTCTAATCATCGCAAAGTTTCATTTTATGATTTTTACCTTTCTAGTTATGTAATTCATGTGTATTTTCTTGTTGTTATTGTATGATATTGTCCTATATATTTTCAATTTATTAGATTATTATTATTATTTTTTTTTTTTGCTATTGCTTTTCTTAAATTTATTCAGTATGTACTATTCTATTTATTTATATACAACAATATGGTAACAATATATATTTCTAATAATCGTTTTATGTTAATAAGCTTTAGTCATTTATATTTATATTACTTTGATCTGAGAAGTCAATTGGGATAGCGTTTTTGGTCGTCTTTCATGGTTATTGTTCTAGGTTTTGGATTTTAGATGCGGTTATTTTATTTGTTCTAAAAAGTCCAGTGGTTTCATGCATTTGTAGTTTATGCATTTAGGGTTATCATTATTTGGTTTTGGAAATATTATAGATGGTTTTTGAGTACTGCTTCTCTGATTTGTACATATTGTATATATATTTATATTTCATACTCAAGATATTTAATATTAAATTTAATCAAGACTAATTTAATTTCATTTATTATTGATTTTTATATTATTATATTTTCTTATTTTTTGCAAATATTGCATTTTCCAAAAAAAATTGTATATGGCAGTTCTTGGTAAACATCTCGGTTCTGGCAAGATACACATAGCATCTATGCAGTGTAGTGCCCGGTACAGGAATCACAATGGGGTTGTTCCTGGATCGTCATCCAGTGACCATTTATACTCTCCCCCTCGACCTTTATTTTTTCGTAAGTGTTTAGATGCTTATCAGACACAAATTGTCTCAGATCCTAATTATTCAAATTTTTGTAAAGCATTTAATGTTATTTACTGCATAAAGTGCAACTTATGTAACATGAAATATATAGGTGAAACATCAGGTCCAATTCATAAACGTATCAATCATCATTGTTCAGACTCTAATAAAAACAAAGCTAAAAATCTACAGTCTACAGCTGAAATTGCACATTTTCATAAACATCAATTTAAAAATACGACAATTGAAATCCTTCAAATTCTAAAAAATAAATCAGAACGGCTTTATATGGAGTCATCATACATGAAATATTACAACACAATATATCCTTATGGACTTAATACTGAAATATTTAATCGACCTGTCAAAGTCTTCACATCTATAAATAATACTATTGATTATTCTCCAATTTATCTTACTCTTAATCATAATTTAAATTGTAAAACAACACGAAACAAACGTGGAAAGGGTTCATCTTCAGGTGTAGTTTCTAAAAAATATATCACTAAACAAATTAATGATCTTCAAAGTAAATATTTAAAGCATTATAATTGGTTATTCATTCGAAAATACATATTTGCTATTAAAAAGAAACAGATTATACAACATTTAAATGTATTTCTAAGTAAAACTTTCTCTAAACATTTTTCTGATATTTATTTTGATCACATTATGACTAGGGTTAATCTTTTAAATATTAATTTACAAAAAAAAAAAACCCATAAAATTCAAAATACGAATACTCAAATAATACTAACTTTTTCAAATCATATATTTAATAAAATTAATGTCAATTCTATAATTAACTATAAAAACTGTTATTTTCCTATTAATAATCTTCATATATCAAAAACCTTTAAATATCCGAATACTATTGGTAGAAAGATTTTTAACTACATTTTCAAAAAATACATCTGCTGCAAGTAATTTTCTGTGTAATTGCAATGACCCCAATCTAAAAAAATATATAAACAATGATCATGGACATATAATCACTGGAAATCTTAATATTGTTAATGATTTTAAATTGAAAAAACTAGTGGGTTTTGGTACTAAATATAGACTTCCATCTAAATTTACTGTTAAATCTATTATCAAACAGTTTACATATGATATAGATATTTTTATATGTAAAATTTCAATCTATTACAATAAACCTCTTGCATATTTTGATCAATGGAAAATATTAGTAATTGAAAAATTAACTATGGCTTTAAAAAAAAAAAAATAATATTTCTGATTTGGTTTCTATTAACACAAAGCATTTTTTCCAACAAATAGCTAAATTACAAAAAAAACTACGTTATTACATATGTAGACAAATCTCCTAATAATTTTGCAATCATATGTAAATCTTATTATCACAAACTTCTTACAACTTGTATTTCTTCTAATAAATCTTTTCAAAAAACTAATGAAAATGTAATTGTAAATAATCGTAAAATTCAAAGTTATTATAAACTATTAAATATTCTATCTACTAACTTTAATTATCCTTATTTAGTTCTTATTCCCAAATTTCATAAAAATCCAATTAAATTTAGGACTGTAACTATTGGTTACAATACATATAATAATAAAGCCAATAAACTTCTATTAAAAATTCTTAATCAATTATATATACTTACTATAAACAATGATAATGCACACTGTATAAAAAATAGCTATCAACTGGTCAATATTTAAAAAAGTCTTAACTGTGTATATAATATAACGACATACGACTTCAAAGATCTTTTTAATAATATAGACTTATTAGATTTACATAATATTATAAATGCATTATTTAAAAAGTATTATAAAAAACTGGAATTACCATCTAATATTGATATCGCTTATTTTAAATCATTAACAAACTTCATTATCTATAATAATTATATATTGCAAGATAACACATTATATTTACAGCACGTCGGTATACCACAAGGTGGTTGTACATCCAGTTTATTATCAGACCTATACTTATATCACTATGAACGTACTTTTACTAATAATAATCTCCATTTCTGTCGTTATATTGATGACATAATTTTAATTGCCACTGATCAATCTAAAATTTCTCAATTTCCAGTTGATTATCCCACTAATTTGGAATTAACGGAAAACCTCTTATCTAACAATACAATTAACTTCTTAGATCTTAAAATTACAATAAAAGACAACAAAACAATAACTAATTTATATGATAAACGTAAAGAATTTAAATTCAAAGTTAATACATTTACAAATTTTAAATCCTGTCTTCATCATTCTGTCTATCGAAATACTACTTAATCATTTATGTAGAATAAAATGTTTATGTTCTTCTCATCTAATTAACAATAATATTAAAAAACTAATTTATGATGCATTAAATCATGGTTTTCCAAAAAAATTCATATATTCATTAATATACAATTAGTACTTACATGATCTATAAAAAAACAAATTAACACATGCGTAAACAAAATTACCAAAAAAATTTATAAAATGAAAAAATATTTATAAAAAATTAAAAATTGTAAAATAATAATAAACAATTACTATAGGATGGTTGGGTGGGCAGATGTTAGAGTACGGAGGAGGTTATATTGTCTGGATAATACGCAATGGTTAATTTATAAAAAAAAATGGGGCATTTGTATACTACATTTCTATTACGTATTTTATATGGTTGTTGATTTGATGTTTTATATGTAATTGAGACTTTCCCTCTTTTTTTTTATTTCATATTAAATTTAACTTATTTAATCAAATTCAATATTAACTTATTTTTAATTTAGTGGACTCAGGACAATATCATATTAATTAATAATAGTATACCATCTTTTTAGTGATTACTATGCATATAAGTTTATTTGATATAACTAATGTTATACTGTATGCATTAAAATTGGGTAAATAGTTCATATTATTATTCCTCTATACTATTTAATATTGTTTTATTTTCAACTTTGTATTCCATGATTAATTATCGGTTTATATGGTTGATTGTCACAATCATATTTTTTTAGCTTTTTTATGGCTAATATAAGGATAATTCACACACTATATTTGTGATCTTTAGGCTATTGGGAATTTTAGAATCTGACAATCTTATATAAACATCCATTTTTTATTTATTTATTTTATAATTTATTTTTTTTTTCTCTTTCCTGTTCATTTTTTATATGTAAATGGTAAATATTAAGACTTTTATATATTTTTATAATACATAATTTATTATATTTTATAGCATATAGCTATATTCTATATATTATCAAGTTTAAAAATTATTTTTTATTTTTAATTTGTCAGTGTAGATTTAATGGTATGGTAATAGAATATATTGTAAGCATTTTATTAACATTTAATTTATTTAAAATTTTTCTGAATAATGACATACAGTATGGTATTGTTTATATTAGGATGTGTGTAGGCATGAAGTTGATATATTTTAATTTCATTAGCATGTATTGGGTTCTTATTTTTGTGACATTTGTATAATAATAATTATTTTTAAAATAAAATAATAGATGGCAGCACCATAATTTTTTTTATTTTTAAAGCTTCTAATAATGTAATAATTTAAATTTTTTACACCAGATGGTAATTAACGCTGAATACTGGCAATACTGTAAAATTGTTATTAAACTAAAATTGTTTTTAGGTATTATAAATAATGTAATTATTTTTTATTTATATTATATTAATTATATTTATCGCGGTGTTTCAACATGGATTAATTCTGACTCCATGGGTTTTAATTTCTGTGATAACTTTAACTGTTTTATTCACCTTAATCTTATCATGCATTTTGGATTCCATGTGCGGGAATATATTTTGAAAATCTACATGGAATTATTCGGTATGTTTTGTAAGATTTCTATTGCTATAGATTGAATATTTAATGGGTTGTAGTTTTTTTTCCATTTCATGTCATTTGATTATGTTCTTTCATCTTGGGGTTTCTTTTGGTTATATTGGTTGTTTGAGTACAGGGGGAAAAAATTTCAGCTTATAGCTCTTTTCTCACAGAAAACAACCGATTTGCTTATATCATTGAATTCTGTACTCTTGAAAATGCAATTCAATATATAAGTTTTTCATTTTTTTTTCGGAATCCATATTCTTCTTTTTTTTCTTCCATGTTAATTCTTGTAATTAGGTATAAGTTACTTTATTTTATACATACAGTTCTATATTGTTGGTTTGTGTCGCATTTTGTTGTCAATCATTCACAATATTGCGGTTTTTGATGATGGTCGGTAATGTTTAATTAATGGTTATATATATATATATATATATATTTATCTCATTATGACTAGAGTTAATCTTTTCAACATTAATTTAAAAAACATAAAATTTCAAAACACGAATACTCAAATAATATTTTTTTCAAATCAAATATTTAATAAAAATTAATTCTATAATTAATGATAAAAACTGTTATTTTCCCATTAATAATCTTCAAATATCAAAAACTTTTAAATATCCGAATACAATCGGCAGAAAGATTTTTAACTATAATACATTTCCAAAAAATACATCTGTAGCAAGTACTTTTCCGTGTAAATGCAATGAGCCCATTCTAAAAAAATACATAAATAATGATCATGGACATATAATCACTGGAAATCTTAATATTGTTAATGATTTTAAATTGAAAAAACTAATGGGTTGTGGTACTAAATTCAGACTTCCATCTAAATTTAACGTAAAATCTATTATAAAACAGTTCACATATGATATAGATATTTTTATATATAAAATTTCAATCTTATACAATAAACCTATTGAATACTTTAATCAATGGAAAATACTAGTTATTGAAAAATTAACTAAAGCTTTAAAACATAATATTTCCGATTTGGTTACTATTAACACAAAGTATTTTTTCAAGTAAATTACTAAATTACAAAAAAAACTAGATTATTACATATGTAGACAAATCTCCTAATAATTATGCAATCATACGTAAATCTTATTATCACCAACTTCTTACATCCTGTATTTCTTCTAATAAATCTTTTCAAAACACTAATGAAAATGTAATAGTAAACAATCGTAAAATTCAAAGTTATTATAAACTATTAAATAATTTCTCTACTAACTTTAATTATCCTTATTTAGTTCTTATACCCAAATTTCATAAGAAACCAATTAAATTCAAAACTGTAATTATTGGATGTAATACATATAATAATATAGCCAATAAACTTCTATTAAAAATTCTCAATCAAATATATATACTGACAAAAACCACTGATAATACACATTGTATCAAAAATAGCTATCAAATGCACATTATTATGAAAAATCTTAAATGTGTAAACAATATAACGACACATGATTTCAAAGATCTTTTTAATAATATAGATTTATTAGATCTACATAATATTATAAATGCATTATTTAAAAAGTATCATCATAAACTGGATTTACCATTTACTATAGATACAGCTTATTAAATCTTTAACAAATTTCATCATCTATAAAAATTATATTTTGCAAGATAACACATCATATTTATAGAACGTCGATATAACACAAGGTAGATAGATGTACAGTCGTGGAAAAAAAAGAAAAAAAAAAAAGTAAACACCCCCTACTAACTCCTCAACAAATTATCGCAGAAGAAAGTTACCGGTACCGAACGCTTGGAAATAAAGTCTATTTTTAAATGATGTATATAAAATTTGCTTAGGGGGTCATCTACATATTAAAACGAACCATAACTTTAAAAATAGTAAATAAAGCCTTTGTGCAACAATATTAAAAAGCAGAAAAACCAACGTTTAAAATGCACAAATAATATATGAAAAGCAGCAAACAGCTGTTTCGAATCTACTAGCGAGATTCTTCTTCAGTGCAAAAGGAACAGCGTGCTAGAAAAAGCAAGGCTGAGCAAAATCATAGACAGAGACGCGCTGGCTTTTATACCCTATACGGGTGGCGAAGGCGCCGAAACAACCAATGAGAGAGAAGCAGTGGAAACGACTGGGTGGACAAGTAGCGACATCTACCGGAGAAGTAGAGAAAAGAAACCAAAAAAGGGGAATTAAATTAACGCTTTCCAAATACTTGGAAAATCTGGATAAGTCATTGACTAAAGAGTGAGAATTTTTAATGATATGGTAAGCTTCCCAAAAATCAAGATCAAGGTTAGAAGAACATTTTTGGATAATGATGGCTGAGGAAAAATCGAACCTATGTTGAGAAGACCAAGAATGTTGAGCAATAGAAGAACGTTTGAGCTCCTGATTTTTAACATAACCTTCATGCTCTTTTAAACGAAATCTAAGAGCACGTTTAGTCTGACCAATATAAGAAAGACCACACTGACAAGAGATCTGGTAAATGCCCCAATTATCTAGGCGATCAACGGGGTGTTTGAGATTTGAAAAAGGGATTTTATTAACAGGAGAAAAAATAACTTTAAAATCAAACCTTCTTAGGATTTTAGCAACTTGCTGACTGATTTTAGGAAAAAATGGTAATACAACTGAAGTATTAAAGTTGGAATTAGAATGCTTTTCAGAATGGTCGGATTTCGTCTCGGATTTACCTCTGAAATTGAGACCAATAACTGTCTTTCTTTTCTGGATGTCCTTGTTATTCGTTGTGAAAATGGCTTTCAGACTACCGTCTTTCGTAAACCTTTTGCTGTCAGTCTCCCACCTGACAGGTATTCTTCTCATCCCCCTAACCAGAAATTCGCTGCTTTCAATACTTTTGTTTTTCGGGCTACTAATATTTGTTCCACTCCTCAGTTACTTAGTGCTGAATTTAATTACCTCAAAGCTACTGCTGTCGATCGTGGTTATTCCTCTAATATTATCGATTCTATTTATAAGAATTTGACGAAATCCGACCATTCTGAAAAGCATTCTAATTCCAACTTTAATACTTCAGTTGTATTACCATTTTTTCCTAAAATCAGTCAGCAAGTTGCTAAAATCCTAAGAAGGTTTGATTTTAAAGTTATTTTTTCTCCTGTTAATAAAATCCCCTTTTCAAATCTCAAACACCCCGTTGATCGCCTAGATAATTGGGGCATTTACCAGATCTCTTGTCAGTGTGGTCTTTCTTATATTGGTCAGACTAAACGTGCTCTTAGATTTCGTTTAAAAGAGCATGAAGGTTATGTTAAAAATCAGGAGCTCAAACGTTCTTCTATTGCTCAACATTCTTGGTCTTCTCAACATAGGTTCGATTTTTCCTCAGCCATCATTATCCAAAAATGTTCTTCTAACCTTGATCTTGATTTTTGGGAAGCTTACCATATCATTAAAAATTCTCACTCTTTAGTCAATGACTTATCTAGTACTCCAGATTTTCCAAGTATTTGGAAAGCGTTAATTTAATTCCCCTTTTTTTGGTTTCTTTTCTCTACTTCTCCGGTAGATGTCGCTACTTGTCCACCCAGTCGTTTCCACTGCTTCTCTCTCATTGGTTGTTTCGGCGCCTTCGCCACCCGTATAGGGTATAAAAGCCAGCGCGTCTCTGTCTATGATTTTGCTCAGCCTTGCTTTTTCTAGCACGCTGTTCCTTTTGCACTGAAGAAGAATCTCGCTAGTAGATTCGAAACAGCTGTTTGCTGCTTTTCATATATTATTTGGGAATTTTAAACGTTGGTTTTTCTGCTTTTTAAGAACCATAACTTTGTTTTTTCAATAGCAGTATACAATTCTGACAGCATAAATGAACTCTACACCCTTCAACTAGCCTAAAAACAAATTTTTATGCAATTCGTACGATAAGTTTCCGAGAAATTAATTATTTTAAAACGAGCGTATTTTAAGGGCTGTATCCAAATTGAAGTTCAGTACTCGATTCTCAACAGAGAGAGCCCTCTTCTTGATCAAGGCACCTTCAGCGCCACTCGCGCAGTCAATGAAGCCTGCTAGATTACAGGATAGCATAAGAAATTTCAAAATATCTAGTCACTTTCTATCATAGACGGCCCCTTAAACCATCATTTTGTCGTTTTTTAAACATAATTTGAAAACTACTTGGAAGAAAAATGTGAACTTTTAGATTTTCATAAAGCAGGACTTAATAAATCTAAATCTATAAAAAAATTTGTAGGTTGCAATTCATAATTTTTTCTAATATTAATTTCATAATTCATAATTTATATCATATCATAAATTATAAAAATTGCAAATTCAGCGTATTTATGTTTGGGTATATTAGTATTATTGCTACACAAAAAATTAGCACATTAGGAGCATAATTTCAGGAGGTATAAATAAAAATATGAAAATGTAATTTAACATTAGAAGCACAAAATTTTTAATTTTTATAATTCAAAAACTTATCATTGAAATGACTTGAAATTTGGTGTCTAGGCATAGTTTGAACCAAAGATTTGAAATATCTCGTTAAAATTGGGTATTGCCATTGAAAAAAAAAAATGAAATTTGGATTCGTTTTAATATATAGATGGTCCCCTAAGCAAATTTTATATACACCATTTAAAAGTAGCCTTTATTTCCACTCATTCGGTACTAATAACTTTTGTCTACGATAATTTGTTGAGGAGTTAGTAGGGGGTGTTTACTTTTTTTTTCCCACGACTGTTCATCCAGTTTATTATCAGACTTATATCACTATGAACGTACTTTTACTAATAGTAAATAATACTACATTTATATCGTTATATTGATGACATAATTTTAATTGCCACTGATCAAATTAATATTTCTCAATTTCCAGTAGATTATCCTACTAATTTAGAATTAACGGAAAACCTCCTATCTAACAATACAAATAACTTTTTATATCTTAAAATTACAATAAAAGAAAACAAAACAATAACTGATCTATATGATAAACGTAAAGAATTTAAATTCAAAGTTAATACATTTACTAATTTTAAATCTTGTCATCATAATTCTGTATATCGTAATATAATCCTTAATCATTTATATAGAATAAAGTGTTTATGTTCTCCTCATCTAATTAACAATAATATTAAAAAACTAATTTATGATGCATTAAATCATGGTTTTCCAAAAAAAATTCATATAGGGAGAGGGGGTCACATGTGAACAGTACATATTTCACTCGGTTAATTTGAAATAAAAAATTTAAAAAATATTACCAATTGATGGTAGTACTGGTACCATTTTTTGGCTGAATTTTCAGAAGAATAGGCCATTTTGATTTCTGGTAGTTGTAATTTGTTTGTTTTAGAAGGTGTGAAGTAAAAAAGTCTTCTAAGTTATTGAAGTAAAAATTCATTCAAGACATTTTTTAAAGAAGAATATCAGCATTGCGTTCTATCGTGGCATTAATTAGGAAACAAAACTTTTTGTAGACTTACCTTAGTTCAATTAAAAATATCTTTTTATTATAAGTTAGGCTGAAGTTGGTAGATGGGGCACTTGTGAACAGAACATACGGGGGCAGATATGAACAGTTCACAAGTGTAATTTTTAAGTATGTGAATGCATTTTGGTGGATGCAATGGAGGGTGGCGTTGTCTGGATAATACGCAATGGTTAATTAAAAAAATTGGGCATTTGATTTATAACTACGTTGCTAATACACATTTAATAATGGATGTTGATTCGATACTTTTATATGCATAATGGTGTAGTTATATTGATATATTTATCAACTCATATTAAATTTATTCATATTCATTAATATTTAATAAAGTCAACGATTAACTTGTATTTAAATGTTAGCCTACTCAGGGCAATATCATATTAATTTCTAATTGTATACTATCTTAAATGAGAATGAAATGCATAATGAGTGCATTTGTTATACCTAATGCTATGACAGTATGGATTTTAATTTGGTAATTTTTTCCCCCTCTATCCTTTATAATCTTGTTTCATTTTGGACTTAATTGGTGTTCAATGGTTTATTTCTCGGTTTTCTGTGTGTGGTAGTCCCAAATTTATATTCTCTAGCTATTTTTAGCTTATATTCTAGCTAATATGAAAGTGAAACCACACATTTCATTTGATGAACTTAAGACATTTGGGACCCGATGATTTTAAGTTCTACAAATCTCCATCATTCCATTTCTGTTATTCAATTTCTGCTGTTTTTTACTATGTTTTTGGAATCTGCGTTAAGATTGTTGGGGGGAACTGTATTTGGTAATCATTTTATTCATAATTTCACAGTTTTTGTTGGTGGTCGGTAATTTTATTTAATGGTTATATCTATCTATCTATCTATCTATCTATCTATCTATCTATATATATATATATATATATATATATATAGAGAGAGAGAGAGAGAGAGATAAAGAGAGATAATAGATATAGATATATAGAAATAAGGAATATATACCATTTGCAATACCATACTTGTCATTAAACTTCTGTTTTATATACAGATATAAAACATTGAACTATCAAATTTATTTAGTTAAATGTGTCTTGGTTGTACGTGTTCATTTAAAATCCATTTCATTTCACTCATTAAATAAAATTTTTGCAGTAAATATGTTTATTTGAATAGGAATCTAACATTAACAAATGGGAAAGTGTGATCATAGATCGCACAAAGGGTTTCGTTTAATATTCCTTTCAAAATGTCCAGTACATTTATCGCCATGGAACACCTTCTAAATTTTGGCAAACCCTTCCTAAACTATCGTAAAGCTTCAAACAGATTCGCTTTGTTATATTTCCTAATTTTGTTCGTGCCCCCTCCCGAAATGCTACGATATATCACATGACGGGTATCTGCCAAATTTAGAAAAGTGTCCCCCTTGGGGGATGCGAAGTGGGGTAATGGTCACCATGATTTTTGACGTGGCCTGATGTTTAAAATTTTTGTTATGTTTTATAAGCTATATTAAAGTTTCAAACAGATCGTCCAACTATATTTCCTAATTTTGTTCGCGCTCCTCCCTCATCACCCCCACTCGAAATGCGACACGCCATTCTTCTTTATACTTTTTTATCATGTGTTATAAAGTATCTTAAAGTTTAAAACAGATCGCATTGTTAGATTTCCTACTTTAAATAGAAATCGCGGTCTGTTAGTTCCACATTCCATCACCAGGGAGCGCACTTTATTCTTAACAAAAGCGTATCTGAACGAAACTGCTTTACACAACCTATCAGTAGATATGTTACTCGAGGGGGTGGCGGTCTTCAGCAAGAATTTAAGATGTTTGTTGAAATTACTATTCGGAAATAGTGGTAATTTAACTTTTGACATATTTATATTTAATAAGCAGCATGTATCTGAGGACTCCGTCAAAAAAAACGCACCTGAAACGGTATGAAACAAAAAGGTAAAAAAAGGGAAATATTTTGCCCCTCCCCCTCTCCCCACCTGCCGAAATTTCATGCGCCATTTTTTATAAACTTTTTCTTATGCGTTATAAACTATCTTAAAGTTTCAAATAGATCGCCTTGTTACATGTGCTATTTTAAATGAAATCGCGGTCTGTTAGTTCCACATTCCACCACGAGGGAGCGCACTCTATTCTTAACAAAACTGTATCTGAACGTAACTCCGTTAAACAACGTATCAGGAGATATGCTAGTCGAGAGGGTGGCGGTCTTAACCAAGAATTTAAGATATTTGCTTAAATTACTATTCGAAAATAGTGGTATGAACACTTATAAAATTGATATTGAATAAGTAATAGTTTTCTCATAACGCCATCCAAAAAAAAAAAAAAAAAAACCGCACGCAAAACAGTACAAACGCCCTATTATACTGCCTAATTTTGTTCGCGCCCCTTCCCCTCGCCCCCCCCCCCCTCAAACCGGAATGTGACGCGCCATTCTTTTTTATAATCTTTTACTATTTGTTATAAATTATCTTAAAGTTTCAAACAGATCGCTTTGTTGGAATTCCTACTTTAAATGTAATCGCGGTCTGTTAGTCCCAGATTCCACGACCAGGGAGTACACTCCATTCTTAACAAAAGTGTATCTGAACGAAACTCCTTTACACAACCTAGCGGTAGATACATGGGTCGGGGGGTGGCGGTCTTAACCAAGAATTTTTTATATTTGCTGCAATTACTATTCGAAAATAGTGGTATCAATACTTCTGCCATTTTTATCTGGCATAACTAACATTTATGCTGTATTTTTAAAAATCGGACACCGTTCAGAAGAATACTGCAATGAAACATCACGTGACTGCCTTTTAAAATAAGTATATAACATAAATAAATTAATTAGTGAAATTAGCGCCCCTCCCCCCCCCCCTACCCGAAATTTCACGCGCCATTTTTTATAAACTTTTTCGTATGTGTTATAAACTATCTTAAAGTTTCAAACAGATCGCCTTGTTATATTTCCTAATTTTAACAAAATCGCGTTATGTTAGTTCCACATTCCACCACCTGGGAGCGCACTCTATTCTTAACAAAACTGTATCGGAAGGAAACTCCGTTAAACAACCTATCAGCAGATATGTTACTCGAGGTGGTGGCGGTCTTATTAAAAAAATAAGATGTTTGCTGAAATTATTATTCGGAAATAATGGTAACTAAACTTTAGACAATTTTATATTAAATTAGTAGCATATATCTCAGGACTCCCTCAAAAAGTCACACTTTATCTTATGTGTTATAAAATATCTTAAAATTTCAAACAGATCGACTTGTTAGATTTCCTAATTTTAACAAATTGCGTTACGTTAGTTCCACATTCCACCACCAGGGAGCGCGCTCTATTCTTAACAAAAGCATATCTCAACGAAACTCCTTCACGCAATCTTTCCGTAGATACATGGGTCGAGATGGTGGCGGTCTTAACCAAGAATTTAAAACATTTGCTGCGGTAACAAACGCTAAGATTTTAAAAATAAATCTAGCTCCCCTCCTCAAAATATCACACTCCATTTTTTTTTTTACATTTTTTCTTATGTGTTATAAACTACCTTAAAGTTTCAAACAGATCGAGTGGCGGTTTCTTAATCAATAATTTTAGATATTTCCTGAAATTACTATTCGAAAATAGTGGTATGAATACTTGTAAACTTTCTGATGATGAATGAATTATACTTACCTCATAGCGCTGTTCAAAAACCCCACGCAAATTGTTAGATTTTCTAATTTAAATTATTTCGTGGTTAAAAAAGCACGTGTCTCCATTTTAATCGACGCATTTGATAGCAATAATCCGATTAATTAAATAATAATATCTCAGCCTCTAATTAAGCTACCGCTTTGGACTGGGTATGTATGAAATATGCGAGAGATTTCCCGTCCGGATGTCAGAAAAATTTTATAAAAAAATTTTAATATTTAAAAAGTTAAAATTTCGTATTAAAATATCCCACAAAAACCGCAGTCGTCGCCATGTCTGACACCTGCTTCTCGGGAAAATGAAATCTCATTTCATTGTCTTTCCAAATAAAGAAATTAAATTTTTATCGATCGATTTTTAGCGGATATCTTCACTTTTACACATCGCACAAACATGAACTTTATACCAAATGAAAGTAAATTTTTTTTCCGCGTCTGTCTATACCTTTTACAAATTTCTTGGACCAATACTTTGTGAGATACGATTTCGCTTTAAAATGCCACTTCATTTACTGCTTAATTTGCGCTCTGGTAAACCTCATTTTCTGGTAACCCTAAGGAGAATTGGAAATAAAACTCCGATGATTTGGAGAAAGTGCGTTTGTACCTCCGTTAAAAAGGTTGAATGGTTAATTTTATAAGTTAATTAGCCCGTAATTCGGTTAATTACCGACTTTTTCAAAATTTTAGGTTTTGTCGTTTGATGTGAGGTGTTCAGCTATAAGTATGCAAAATTTCAAATCTCCAACATATATAGTTTCTGAGAACGGGCTCTGTGATGGACAGACAGAGGAGCGAGACGAATAGGGTTTCGTCAGATGATCGAAACCCTAAACAAGTGGGTAAGTGTGATCATAGATCGCACAAAGGGTTTCGTTTAATATTCCTTTCAATCGTGGTTAGAAAAGCACGTGCCTCCATTTTAATCTATGCATTATATAGAAATGAAACAGATTAATTAAATAATAATTATTATCTCAGCTTCTAATTAAGCTAGCTCTTTGAACTGGGTATGTATGAAATCTGCGAGAGATTTCCCGTCCGGATGTCAAAAAATTTTATCAAAAAATTTAATATTTAAAAAGTTTAAATTTCGTATTAAAATAAAAACCGCAAGTGCGTCGTCATGTCTGAGATAAAAAAACCCGTTGAAAGGAAAGTTTTAAAGCAATGATCCAATTAATGAAATAATAATTAATATCTCAGCTTGTAATTAAGCTAAGAGTTTGAACTGGGTATGTATGAAATCAGCGAAAATTTTTACGTAGGGATGTAAAAAAAAATAATCTAAAAATTTAATATTTTAAAAGTTTAAATTTCGTATTAAAATATCTTCTGCTTAAATTTCTCCAGCGCCGATATGTCTGAAAGATGACAACTCCTGCTTTTCCTGCTTATCGATCGACTTTTAGTGGATTTTTTGCGTTATACCCAACGCAGATATTTGAACTTTATACCAAAATAAAGTAGAATTTTTCCGCGTCTTTCTATACCTTTTACGAATTTGTAGGACCAATACTTTGGGAGATGCGATTTCGCTTTTTAAATGTCCACTTCATTTATTGCTTAATTTCCTCCGTGGTAACCATGCATCCGCTGATTTTACTGGCAACCCTTAGGAGAAACTCCGCTGATTTGGAGAAGGTGAGTTCGTAGCTGCGTTCAAAAGGTTGACTGGTTAATTTTAGAAGTTAATTAGCCCGTAATTCGGTTAATTACCTACTCTTTCAAAATTTTATGATTTGTTGTTTAATATGAGGTGTTCAGCTATAAGCACCCAAAATTTCAAGTCTCTAACATGTATAGTTTCTGAGAACGGGCTCTGTGACGGACAGACAGACAAAGGAGTGAGACGAATAGGGTTTCGTCAGATGAACGAAACCCTAAAAACGGGAGTTGTCAAGTATACGAACGAAACTATGAACATACTGAATATTCATAAGTGTTTGAAGACTGAAATATTATACCCTCGACAAAATAAAACAGGAGCGTCATTTAAGACAATAACAGACTATGTGACAAATGGTTTCTGGTTAAATATTGTGTTGGCGGGGATGTCGTCCAGATAGCTCGATTGGAAGAGCATTGACAATTAAAGTCAAAGGCTCTGGGTTCGAGTCCAGGGCTGGACACATTTTTCACTCATTCGAAAAATTATTACTCGAAAGATTAAAATAATTTCTTCGATTTTCAATCGTCACAATTTCCTTCCAGTACTTACAAATCAAAGATTTTTAAGGCTGTTGTCAGATACAAAAGGGCAACTTTCTGACATAAGTTTTAATTTATTTTTGTTCGGAAATGCATGAAACTAGTAGTAGGAGTTGTTCAGAAACTATATCATCGAGTTGTTTTCCCGTATTTTTGCAAACGCAATAGATCTTTCAGAAAATAGTGTCAAAGTGGGCATTTTGAAACGAATTTCAGAGCGAAAGGAGAAAACCCACTCAAGAAAGGCTGAAAAACTTGTTTGTCACTCACATGAACAAAATCGCTTATAACTCAATAGGTAATTTATTGATCCAAAAATGGAAAATGCAGTTCGATTCCAAATCGCTTCCATGGTCAGGTTTTCCAATTTTATATCTTTCCGTTAAAAAATGAATTTGTAAATATGTCAAAACATTTTGCGCTTGTTGAGCTGAACAGTTAAGAACAGACTTAAGAAACTAAAATTTTATTTTAGAGGAATTCAAATTTCGCGAGTGTTAATACAAGTTTAAAACTAAACTAAAATGAACATTAATCCGTCGTTGGTCGCGCTGTGGATAGTTCTCTCACATTAGGCTCAAGTGGCTACTTCACTAACGCGAAAACACCCGCTCGCAAATGTTAATCCTATGGTAGAATTTTTTAAAGATGTCTTCGCTTGCATTTCAATATTCTTACATGGTTTTTCTTTTTCTTTTTGCATTGGATAACTGAGATCGATCTCTACAAAGACTGTTTTTTACTTTTTTATGGGGGGGGGGGGGGGGGCACCAGTGGCCGAGAGGTTCTGCTCTCGAAGCTGGTAAACGGGAGGTGCTGGGTTCGATCCCAATCGCGCCCGTCGGCCTAATCGTTCGGAGTTTTCGTGGTTCTCTTCGAGCCGTGGATCTTCCATGCGTTAATACGGATTAGGTTCCCTTAGAAAGACCCCCACGGAGGGCACTCCCCCCCGGGCCTATATCCCTCGTGTAGATAATTGGCCGTCAAAAATCAACTCAACTCAACTCAACTTTACTTTTTTGATTTTCTTTCTTTCTTTGAACCGGTTTCGAAAGCAAAAGTATCCTCATAAAAAAAAAAAAAAAACCCTGCAAACTAAATAAAAAACAGCCTTTGTATTTGTAGATATCGATCTCAGCTATCCAATGAAAACAAAAAAAAAATGTTAAGTAGCCTATTACAATGCGTGTACTTAATTCCGAAATGATTTTTAAATTACCTTGAATTCAAATTAACATGTTTTTCTTTTAAATATAAATTATACTGTATTTCACCTAAAGAAAGATTTCACAACTGTATTCATTACGTGCGCTGCTTATACAATGGGAGAGTGACAGAAACGCTCATACACGATCAATGTCTTCGTTCAAACAGATGAGACCAACGGACAAGCTGAAATAATTCATTCAATTTACATCCAATGGACACTATTTTCAGTTCTAACAATACACTATATACCCATTAATCACAGGACACTTTCAATTTTAGACCTTTTGTCGAATATTTAAAGATATACTTGTCGGATTTTTCAGGAACTTCAGGATTATGTAGAATAAGTCTGACTTCATATTTATCAGCGGTGATTTGAACAAAAGGACAATTAGGGGGCCAAGAAAAAATCAAAGTAAAATAATATTTTGGATCACCCTGTAAAATAAAATGCACGAAATCATCTATGGCTATAGCTTACGAATATGTGGATATTGTACAATATGTGCATTCATTTGTGTAAGAATAATACGCATATTTATGGGAGATATGTCGATATTTTTTTTAAGTTAAAACAATTCTTGCATGTTTTTACTTTCTTCTATATTTACAAGAAGAAAGTATTGAATTCGTGAAAATTTTCGACTTCCGGTTTTCGACGGATTTATACGTTTTAGAATGTCCTGAACACGATTTGATGATTTTTAGAAAATGCCTGTCTGTCATTCTGTCACTTTGTATGTGGCAAAAATTTTGTGGGCGTTCTATCTCAAGAACTAATTGTACGGAATTTCACAAAACCTTAGGTTTAGTTAGACCTTGATATAAACTGGTCCTGATTAGTTTTTGGTGAAAATCGCCCAACAGGTGGCGTTGCTATGCGGCATTTTTCACGATTTCTGCAATAGCTATATCTTAGGAACTACTGCACGGATTTTCATAAAACTTCAGGTTCTAGTGCATGATATAGTTAGGTGCTGATACCAATTTGATGAAAAAAGTCCAACAGGTGGCGCTGCTATGCTGCATTATTCATGATTATCGCAATAGCTCTAATTCAAGAAAAAATGCACGAATTTTCATCAAACTCCAGATTCATTTAGTCCCTGATATAAATTAGTGCTGTTTAATTTTCAATATAAATCGCCCAACAGGTGGCGCTGCTGTGCTGCATTTTTCACGAATTCAGCATTAGTTATATCAAGAACTAATGTATGAATTTTCACCAAGCTTCAGATTCAGTTACTTCCTGGTATAAATTGGTCCTAACAAGTTTTAGGTGTAAATCACCCAACAGGTGGCGCTGCTGTGCTGCATTTTTCAAGAATTCAGCAATAGCTATATCTAAAAAACTAATGCACGGATTTTCTTCAAACTTCAGATTCAGTTAGAAGTTGTCAAAGTTGTTGATAATTAGATTTTGGTGTAAGTCATCCAACAGGTGGTGCTGGTATACTGCATTTTTCAGGAAGTATTAACATGCATCAGATAGAAGAAAGTTTTGAGATTGCCACATCTGACTAGTTTGCTTATATCGTGCAGGGTTTTCTGCCAAAGTTAACGCCAGTTTCAGAAAATTTGACAAAATGTAGTAGAAATAATATAGTGCAATTGGAACGACATTATTCGCCCCCGGTAATGCTATTTCTTTCTCCCACCTATTAATGTGTCGTCTCAAAAAAAAAAAAAATAAATAAATAAATAAATAAATAAATAAATAAAAAATAATAATAATAACGTTACGCTGTATAAGCCAGCCGTAAAACAAAGTAGATGTATCATTGTACGGAATAATCTCCATGGAAATTTTTTTAACTTCTAAGCATCGCACATTTTCAATTTTTATACCGTCGTAGAGGTCTGCACGGGCCCGGGCTTGGCCCGAGGCCCGTACCCGGCCCGGCGGAATGCAGGAGAATTTTCAAACGGGCCGGGCCGATATAAAAAAAAATTAATCGGGCCTATCGGCCCGATATACGAATTTGAGAGTAGCAGATAAAATACGAGGCCATTTCCAATGAATATGACTTTTTCGAGAAGTATAAATGTGCGTTACCAGCCGATGCGAGTTTAACAACATCAATACAGAAATGTAACATGTCCATCGTAGAGATCGGCATCGTACAGTTACATGATGCCTGATCCCGGGTTTAATTTTTTCGGCAGACTTGTGCCGGGACGGAACTGGTCTTAATCGTTCTCAGGATGTGTAACACAGGCATTATGATTTGTAAAAGTATTAATAGCGATAATGAACTTCTGTTAACAGTATCTTTGGAAATGTATCTTAAGGTAGTTCTCATATTTACTGCTCAACAATGCGAAACTTTCAAACACATTTTCTGACTCATTTTTAACCATAAAGGCATAAAATTGACAGGCCTGAGTATTGAAGGCATTTGGGATCGAATAGCGTTTCCATTTTTCATAAATTACGTACAGAGATAACAGAGACTCTTGTCACGTGACTGTACGTTTTTCTCCTTTCATGTGCTATCGCTTCCGGAAATTCGATTCAAAACGCTAACTTTGGCAGTATTTTCTGAAAGATATATTACTTTTATCTAAGAAAAAAATGGCATTTACATGGTTTCTGAATAAGAATACCTGCCAGTCTCATGCGTTTCCGAAAAGAAATGAATTCATAAATGTATCAAAATGTAGCTCCTTTGGATTTGAGAAAAGCCTTAAAAATGACAGAAATATTTTCACAAATCTACTTTTTATTATAAGCTTCAAAAGTTATCATGTTTTTTAACCCTTTATTCTAAACTACAATAATCTTTTAATAAACCCTTATTTAAATTTTGAAACGTCTATAGAGACGTTGACTAAAACACTGTAAGTAATCGTTAATGTTTACTATTGGGTGTTTTCTATTTTGCGAACACATAGTAATTTAAAATATACTGTAAAATGTTCCCATAAATATGCATGTAGTATTCATTAAAAGAATCTTAATTGTATGTCGAGAAAAAACGGAATTTTTTGTGGAAATTTAGTCAGGCCAGGCCGGGCCGGGCCGGGCCGGGTTCGGCCCGAACTTTCAATTTTTACACCGGGCCGGGCCAAAATAGCTTTCTTTCGGGCCGGGCCTGGGCCTGGAAATTCCGGCCCGTGCAGACCTCTATACCGTCGTATGGAAAAAAAAAGTACTTTTAAATGCAATTTGTTTGAAAACTGCACCTTCATTTATTTTTGAGATATTAATTTTTTTGTAGTTTTTAGCACCATTTGTTTAATTTTGGCAACTCAAGTACTCCATTTCTCTAGAAAGTAAAGGGAAAATAGTTGAAAAATAGCAATTATATCTTTTTGTTGCCATTTTCTCTTAAAAACTGAAAAATAAAAATTTAATTAAAATACGTGCTATTTTGAAAAAAATATAAATGAACGATTTCTGATAAAACATGGAGCTATTATAAACTAAATTTAATTTTAAGTATCTATATTAATATTACAAACAAATGAAGGCATATGAATCAGGAGATAACAGATTTTTTTTGTGCAGCTTCTTGAATGACGAAATCTCTTTTTTTTTGGATTTGTGTATTATACAGCGATAGTCATGTCTTATGTATATTTTACTGTAGATGTTAAGACTGGATCGTAAATGAGGAATTCTTTAGCCGATGCGGATGACGTCATTTTATATAAAATAAAAGTTCATGTTTGGAGTCTTAAAACCGAACGATTTATATTTATATACATATATTTTTTTTTCATCGGGGGCAACACCAAGTTCTAAAAAAGCAGAATTCCTGTTTTCTAGATATATTAAACGTTTGATGAAATATGAGCAGTTGTATGAAGGCGCACGATAAATATATTTTTTTTTCCTGATTTAATAGCCAACTGTATGGAGCAACTCATAAAAAAAAGTCAATCAAATGTCGTGAAAATCCAAAAAGATATCGGCGATAGAGTGAGCCAATTTTTAGTTCTCTAAAAAAAGCTAAGTGATAAGGGGGTTTTCCATAAATTGTAGTTATAAATTATTGTTATTTTTTTTTATTGATGCTTTTTAGTTCTTGGAAAACCACCAGAACGAGCCTACTCCAAGAGAAAGAAAAAAGAAGCATCAAAATTCCAACATTTCTTCTAAATCTACTCGTTGACATTATGAAAGCCAGGTAATAAAAAACGACAATTTGGGGGGGAAATCCCTTATCATTCAGCAACTTTTAGAGAGCAACTAAAAATCAGCTCACTCTACTGCGATATCTTTCTGAATTTTCACGATATTTGACTGGCTTTTTTTTTTTTATGAGTTGCTCCATAGAGTTGACTAATTAAATCATGAAAAAGAATATTTTTTTATCGTGCGCGCATGCGCAGGTAAATATTTCATACAACTACTCATATTTCATAAAATGTTTAGTATATTTACATTTTAATTGCACTTATTATTTCTACTACATTTCGTCAAATTTTCTGAAACTGGCGTTAAATTTGGTAAAAAATGATGCATGATTTAAACAAAAAACATGCAAGAACTTTTAAAAAAAATCGATTTATCTCCATGAATATACGTGCTATTCTTACACAAATGAACATACATATTGTACAATATCCACATATTCGTAAGCTATAACGATAGATTATTTCGTGCATTTTATTTTGCAGGATGTTCCCAAATATTATTTCCCCCCACCCCCTCACCCCCCTCTAATTGTCCTTCTAATCAAATTGCGTTGATAAATGTGAAGTCAACATATTCTTTATAATCATGAAGTTTCAGAAGAATCCGACAGGTGTATCTTTCACTTTTAGACGAAATACCTAAAACAAAGTGTCCGGTGATTAATGGCTATATAGTGTAACTCTGGGAATCTAAAATTGTATCATGAAAAAACTCATTCAAACCTAGTATAGCACAGGAAAACTATCACATAATAGTAAAGCAATTACTAAACACGGCCATTCAGGTTTCATTGCATATGGTTTTGAATGAATTAATGTTTGTACAGCTAAGAAAATTCTATTTAAAACATTGCAACATGGATTAAATGATAGCCTGAACCAACAACCAGATGTTTTATGATCGGACTTGTGTTCATTCACACCTCACTGTCATGATGTACTACAAATGTATAATTCTTTGAAAAATGAAAGATTATATTTGTAAATGTTTAATAAAAAAAAAAACAAAATCATAAAATATTAAAAATTTCACTAAGCGTTAGATGCATTTTGATTTTTAACAATTTGGTTTTTAAAAAGTATTACCCAATCCCCGGATTTGCAGAATCTAGATTATCATGCACTTTATTTTATTTTTTAACTTTAAAATTAACAAATAATTTTAAAAATAAACCCGACTTCAAGAGATCATTTCTTAACCCAAGAAGTTGTGCAAAAACATTCATGTAAAAAATTGTCATTTTTCAAAAATTTAACTATTGCACAGCAGTTGGCAAAAAATGTATTTTATCTTGTTGCGCACACCTGAGAAACAACTGATATAGTTTTATTTTCACATAGGGTGAAATCCCCAGTTATTGACACGTAACCAGTAACAGACATTTCAGCAAAAATCTAACTGAAATAAGCATTTCTGTTAAAATTCTGCAAAATAATGCCACTAGGTGTAACTTATCCTCTTGATTCTAGAGGTACCCAAATGGGCACTTCTATTCTTTTCCTCATAAAAACTAAAGTGTTTGAATTTTTTACTTTACTTCTGTATGGGTGAATGTTTTATACTTTGAAACAAAGCCATTATATGTCAGCACTGATGAATTTTCCGTTGTAAAATAAATGCTTTTTTCATCCGAATTTCCAAACTGCTTTCAAGACAGTGTGGCCAAGAACGCAAGAAATGGTCACGATTATTTAACTTAAATGCTTCACAATAACAATTTTTGGGAATTGGCTGATCATTTACTTGTTTAATGACCTTATTTTTCTTATTGCGTAAATTTTGGTTACTGATAGTTAAACTGATGTTTTAAGCGGGTTAGTACTTTTATATCCATATTTGTAAACCTAAATTACTAATCTTCTAAAGCATAAATTTCAGAAACATTACTCTTTCTATTACCCATTCTGTCATTTCGTTTGTATGAAATCAATGATAATATTTGTAGTGTTATTTTCCGCTGAGGTCTGAAGAGGTTATTTTTGTCTTAACTATTATAACTTATGTGTCAGTTATTATAGTTTTTCAAAATAGAAATGTGTCAATTACTGGAGTTATTGACTATATTTATGAAAAAAAATTTTTTTTTGAAATAAAAAGTATAATTCTTCAAAATTTTGTCAACAATAATTTTTTTTAATATATCTCTACCAGAGATGCACCGAATATTTGGTATTTATTCAGTATTCGGCCGACTACCGAATATCAAACTATTCTGTTAGCCGAATATCAAACTATTCTGTTAGCCGAATATCAAACTATTCGGCCAAACCGAATACTTACAAAACCTCTTAAAAATATTTTTTAAAATCCTACAAAACTTCTACTTTTAACTGACAATTGATAAAGATATTCAGAATAATTACACAGAATCATCTTTAAATAAAAGAGAATGCTTTTATATTATTCATTTGCTGTTTTAAAAGTGTTACTTAAGAAAATTAACCTTTAATGACGATCTTCATAGGAATTAATGATATACAAATGCAAGTTCCCGAGCATTGCCTGGTAAAATAATCAGTTTCTTGCTTTTTCACAAACAGAGTGTTTCTAAACAAAATGGGGAAAAAATTCAGAGGTAATAATAGGCATCAAAACAGAATGTTTTGTCCAGAAAACCAGGATAGCAATTCACTTATTCAGTCATAAATACAGCGTATCTCATCCCAGGTCAAACTTTAATTTTCTTTTGTGTTCTGATAGTACTTTAACAGTAATGAAGGTATTGTAACTGCATTGCCAACAGAGCTACTTTAATTTTTGTAAAATATGATAACATCACAAGAAGTGCTGGAAATCGAAACCATTCATATCTAAACAGCACTGAGCTAGACATTCCTTTATTAAGAATGCAGCTGACAGTATTTATACTGTATAACTGGCAAAAATTCAGTCACTCCCATTGGTATCATCACATTTTATACAAACAAATTAATATGATGCAAATCTCGCTAAAATTGCTGAAGTTGTGAACGAAAATGCAGCTACGGCTTATAGTGACATACTTTTTATTTTTGATATAATAAGTGGAATTATATGTTGTTTCTTGTTCAGTGTAAGAAAATTCTATTCATTTGTTTGAAATCTCAGAAGGCCGCATGGAATTTAAATTTTGTTAATTAAAAGTTTTAGATAATCCTCTTAAATAACAACAAGTTTATTTATCAAAAAAAGTCTTGTTTATCAGAATAGAAGTACCTGTCTTAAATGTTAGTACCTGTCCTAAATGTTATTAAAATTGTTTAAAATTTAACTCTTTAATACCGTTAAACGCTGAGATATAAAAGTATTTGGCCAGCCGAATATTCGGTATACGGCCTAACAGTTACTATTCGGCTGACCGAATATGCGGTATTCGGTTTTATGCGGTATTGCTTTCGAAAATTCGGTTATTCGGTCAAAATCACTATTCGGTGCTTCCCCAATCTCTACTATCCTTTCAAAATCAAAGATAAGTATAAAAAAGATTTAAAACTTTGTAATAGTGATTTGAACAAGGAAGAATCCTTACTGGGAAGATACTGGGGGTTTCACCCTATATTTTTACTTTCTTCTACCTTTACAAGCAGAAAGTATTGGATTCGTGAAAATTTTCGACTTTCGGTTTTCGACGGATTTACATGTTTTAGGGGTCAGAGATTCCGAAAAACATGTTTTTTACAAAATGTCTATCTGTGAGTCTGTGACTCTGTATGCATGTATGTGACACAAATTTTGTGGGCGCTTTATCTCAAGAACTAATGCATGGAATTTAATAAAAAATTACATTTAGTTAGTCCCTGATATAAATTGGTGCTGATTAGTTTTTGGTGTAAATCGCTCAATAGGTGGCGCTGCTATACAGAATTTTTCACGATTTCCACAATAGCTCAATCTCCAGAACTAATGCACAGATTTTCATCAAACTTCAGATTCAGTTAGTCCTTGACATGAATTGACGTTTTATACATTTTGGTGTAAATCGCTCAACAGGTGAAGCTACTATGCTACATTTTTTTGCGATTTCCGCAATAGCTCTACCTCAAGAACTAATGATGCTTGGATTTTGGACAAACTTCAGATTAAGGTATATCTTGATATGAATTAGTGCTGTTTATGCGTTGGCGCAACAGGTGGCGCTGCTATGCTGCATTTTTCAGAATTTCCACTATAGCTCTATCTCAACAACTAACGCACGAATTTTCATCAAACTTCAGATTCAGGTATACCTTGATATGAATTGGTGCTAAATTGATGTAATTTCTTGTACTATTTAAATGATTTAATTGGCGTCATTTATATAGTGTTGTTTATGTTTTGGTGTAAATCGCTCAACAGGTGGCGCTGATATGCTGCATGTTTCACAATTTCCGCTATAGCTCTGTCTCAAGAACTAATGCACGAATTTTGATCAAACTTCAAATTCAGATATACTTTGATATGAATTGGTGCTGAATTGAATTAATTTCTTGTACTATTTAAATGATTTAATTGGCGTCATTTATATACAAGAAAGTTTTGTGATGGCCACAACATACTAGTTAAAATTAGCCAAAGTGTTCATAAATCATAAAAGTGTCTCACTTTAGGAATGTTGCGATTGCAAGGCTTCAGCAAATATTACTGATAATTATTAATTTCTGTGCTCAAAGTGTTGTATGAAGTGCTGTAGATTTAATGATGTTTCTATTTTAGTCGAATCTGAAAAAAATAGTTTAGCTTTTGTGCTATTTCTAAATTTTTTTCGCTTAGAGTCTTACCTGTGATGACCGATACATTCCGAAATCCTTGAGGAGGGTGGAGACTCCACAATTAAAAAAAAAAAAAAAAGTAAATTTTTAAATATTTGGAAATATCCCGAAAGGAAATAAGTCCGAATGCCCACGGAAATAGTATATAAGAAATAATATATTTGAAATATGTTAATTATCCGCAGAAATAGAATTTCACATTCTGCGGTACGATACGATAACTAAAACCACCTTTCATGCTCGAATGCAATAAACCACACAATTTTCATGTCTGAGTGGGGTGGAGATAATTTTACGTTTACGAATTCTTGAGAGTACTTTTGCAGTAACAAAAAAAGGTGTTTCCTTTTGAATCGTCGAAACTTGAAGCAACTATACTTGGTGATTCAAAATCGATTTGTCTCGCAATTATCTGTAAAATCGCTGACGATAAAAAAAACTCTTTCCAATTAGAAAAACTATACAAATCAAATACATCTTTTAAGTAGAGCATTTGTTTTACAAGAGGGTGTATACACATTAAAATACGAAATTTAATTTCTTACGTGGCTCTCTTTTCCTATAACTTGTATTTCGAAAAATGTTACCTTGCGTATAAAACACTTAATTCTTTTATTACCAAAATTTACCGAGTTATAAGAATTTGAATTTTATGAATAATTTAAGATTAATTATTTTTTAAGCCTGTTTAGTGCCGGAAAACAATTAAGTTTAATCAAATTCAAAGTATCATAACTCGGTAAGTTTTTATCATAATAGTGTGGGATTATTTTTTATGACCTTCATAGACACAGAGCAACATTTTTCTAAATTTAAGTTACAGGGGAAAAAAAAAAACCATATAAAAGTAAAATTTGATATTTTTCTGTATATACAGTCCTTTTTAGAACAAATACTATATCTAAGAGCTATACTTGATGCGTATACTTTCTTTAATTGGAAGAAAGTTTCTTTCATAAGCGGTTTAAGAGATAATCCTCAAGACAATTTATTTTGAAACATCCGGTATACTGTACTCATATATGATCGTCTAACAATCACAGATAGAAGGTACGATTATAGTAATTAAAAAATGTAAATATTAAATACCTATGCTAATCAAATAAAGCAAAAAAATAAAAGAAATCAAATTAAGCGCTACTTATAATGTGTCAACAGGTTAATCGAAGGTGGAAAACCAATTAAAATCCTTATCAAACTAACTTTAGCATGTCAAGCGTGTTTGCGGATCATTAAAATGCCGCAGGCTGAGGCAGCGTATAATTGACAGACATGATGAATGAAAATAACGGACAAAAAAAAAAAATCCTTTTTTACGGAAATTAATTTAATTACACATAATTTTGCTTCCTCGCTAGATGCTCGATATAGCGATCGTCCAATTAATCAATCCTTTTCCTTATATGATGGCTGATAAAAGTCTCAAATATTTATCCATTCATTCAGTGTTTCATTCACATTTAATATA
This sequence comes from Maratus speciosus, assembly GCA_963932465.1. NCBI lineage: Eukaryota > Metazoa > Arthropoda > Arachnida > Araneae > Salticidae > Maratus > Maratus speciosus. Next base: position 286,245,175 of record OZ010791.1, on the reverse strand, counting down.
ACATCCCTTTTCAACTTTTTTGCCAAAATTTGTTTGAGATTGCTAGAATGCAAGAAAAGTGAGCAGCGTAATTGATAGATAGGATGAAAAAAAATAACGGGAAAAAAGCAAGTGATATTTTACAGAAATTAATTTAATTACACCAGAATTTTCTTTTTTTTAGTAGACGCTCGATATAACAATCGTCCAATTAATCGATCTTTTCATTTTATAATATGACTGACCAAAAAGATCTCGGATATTTATCCATTCACTGAATGTTTCATTTGCATTTATAAGGACCCTTTTCAACTTGTTTTCCAAATTTGTTTCAGATTGCTAGAATGTAAGAAAAGTCAACAGCGTAATTGATAGACATGCGATGAATGAAAATAATGAACAAAAAAACAACAAATCCCATATAATGATTTTTCAATTAATTTTCAGCAGTGAAATTATGCTGGAAATTATTGAATACTTAATACGTGATTTATCACATGGCTAACTAAGCGTAGAGCAAACAGAGTGAAAAATGTCCGAAACGGGAATGGAACCGGGACGCAATTTGTTTTCTAACAATAGTAATAGTTAAAGATTTTAAGTTAACGGAATCTTTTGTAAAATTAATAAAGCGGAAAATCTAATTGCTTTCCTTGTTTCTTTCGAAGCCCGTAAGAACAGAATTAATGCTGAGATAGTTAAATTGTAGTTTTTTTTTTTTTTTTGGCGTTCCCTCATAATTTTAACCAACAGGCAACATTGCACCAACAGGTAGCCCGGAGTCGGAGTCGACCATTTTTTTCACCGACTCCGCAGCCCTGATTTATATCATTCAAAGAGTCTTTTTTTTTTTTTAACCATTTGGAAAAATGGTTATTGTCCTCGTCAGGGTAGGAAATCAAAAGCATATCTGAAGCTTTTTATTGGTTTAATCCGCATTTTATTCGTTTTCTGACTGGTCTATACAGTAACCTGTATTTTCCTTTACTTTCAACAGAGATGGATACTTCTGTTGCCACTCTGACAGAAAAGTAATAAAAACTACAAAAAAGAAATTAATAACTCAGAAACAAATTGAGATACAGCTTTCAAACAAATTGCATTTAAAAGTACATTTTTTTCTCTATATGACGGTGTAAAAATTAATATTGTGGGATGCTTAGAAGTTTAAGAATGAAATTTCATTTAAAATGGGTCGTCAGATTTCTTGGAATGGAAAAGCCTTTTCCCGAACAGCCAATGAAATGCTTGGATACTACGTAAGTTTCAGGTGATATGTACGAGTCGCAGGCGATTTTTGTCGCTTGCAATTTTTGCGTGTAATAACACTATTAATGTTTAATTCATGGCGTACGTAATATATGACCAGCTCTGTAGAAGTTTAAAAATTTACAGTACCGAAAATTGTAAAAGTGAAATTTCTTTTAAAATTTGTTCATGATGGGTCCAGGAATGTTAATGTTTAATCCATGGGGTACGTAATTGTATGATCAACTCCGTGCGATATTTTATGTCTTAAATTTTAGTCTTCGAAAAAAATCACTTTCCAAATGGTCGTTGTAATTTGTTAAATTGCTTTATTGTCTTCGTCAGGGTAGGAAATCAAAAGCATATGTGAAGCTTTTTTTTTGGGGGGGGGGGGAGAGACAAAGAAAAAAATAGTCGAACAGAACAATATCTGAACAGTAGGGAGGGTGAGGCAGAACGTCTCAGTCGAATTCAAGGAGATTCTAACAGTCAAAGATACGTGTGGCCCGGCGTTGTCATGGTGACAGTCAACAACATGTCTGTTTGCTAATTCGGGGTGTTTCCTGGATATTGTTGCCTTCAGTTCGTCGAGTTGCGAGTAATATTTTTCAGAGTTGATGGTCTAGTTTGGTGGAAGTAGCTCGTAGTAGGTAACACAATTTCAATGCCACCAAATAGACAGCAAAGCTTTCTCGGGTGGAGGCGCTGCCATCGAAATACTCAAGGCCAAAGGGCACGAGTTGTGACGTCATCACTAATCGACCGACTTTTCAGTAGTGTTGGAAGTCACACCGGAAAATTTTGAATAGCAATTTTATTTTATTTGTGTAATATCTAACATCTTATTAAACAATAATAACTATTTAAACTTACTGGTGAGAATTCGGAATCCCTTCAGATGCGGAATGCCACAGTGTTGCCGCATCTGGCTGATTTTATATTGGAGGATTACAAATTCTCACCAGTAAGTTTAAATAGTTATTATTGTTTTATAAGATGATAGATATTCCACAAGTAAAATAAAATTGCTATTCAAAATTTTCCGACGTGAATTCCAACACTAGTGAGAAGTCGGTCGATTAGTGATGACGTCACAACTCGTGTCCTCTGGCCTCGAGTATTTCGATGACAGCGCTGGAGGCCGCCTTTAGCGACAGGAATGGGACCTTTGTCTTTAACGTTATTATAGACTGGACCAGGATTGTAATTATTTTCGTCTCCGGTGACCAATCTTTTCAAAAAAGCATCTATTTCGCAGATAGAATGCGGTCTAAGAATGCTATGCTCCATCCGGTCATGGACAGGACATGCTCCATTATACTGCATTTTTCTGATTTTTATTCTTGAATAAATATAGGGTTGGGTTGATTTTTGACGGCCAATTATCTACACGAGGGATATAGGCCCGGGGGGAGTGCCCTCCGTGGGGGTCTTTCTAAGGGAACCTAATCCGTATTAACACATGGAAGATCCACGGCTCGAAGAAAACCACGAAAACTCCGAACGATTAGGCCGACGGGCGCGATTGGGATCGAACCCAGCACCTCTCGTCTACCAGCTTCGAGAGAATAAATATAGTAAGTAGTATTACATTTCCAAAGGTTCCTATTCAGTTTTTATTTTGGAAACATCCACTTTGACAAAGACAAATTATTCCAATCAGAATTTTTAAATAAACAACATTTTGATATAAATATCTACGTGAACTTATTTTAATATATTTAATTTTGACAAAAGGCAAACACGATCAAAATTTTTTGTTGTGATCTCTTATTATAACGAACTGGGCGTCGACTGTACGATTCTTTTATTTAAACAAAACGGAAATTTGCGAAAATGAGAATGCATTTGCATGTACATATAAAATTTAAATGTTTTCAGCTAGATGTAACTTACAACTTAACACATATTATGATACTGATACTCGAAGCTTAGCATATGAGTTCCCATTAATATCTGTGAAATACTGGCATTATAAACTTTTCCATGATGAATTAGTTATATTTCATAGTTGTAGGACACAAAATATATCAAAATAGGCGTTTATTTTTTCTTTGTGTTTTTATAAAGGGTCACGTATTCTTGAAACATAAAAAAAAATAGCGAACAATTTAAAGCCTGTTATATTAAAAACTACTAAATCCACTTGTACGGTTCGTTTAAAAAAACCAATCATAATTCCATTTCTAAAAGTATCAGAATAAAGCAGTTCTTTCATTTATAATTTCCTACGCATATTTTATAGTGAAGCATTTTTGAGGGGCCGTACATATAAATATTCATTTTCATACGAGCTTTGAAGATCTCAGTCGGAACATCTACATTTCTTTATTCCATTAAATTTGTCATATCTTATTAATTCAAAATACAAATCTGCATTGCACTATGTTAAAAAAATACGTTAAAAAAGAGATAAAATATATGTTTAGGGACTAAGCCAAACTGCTAATAGTGATATAACAATTATTTGTTAAACGACTTATCTGAAAATCCATGAATATATTGTTGATTTGCTATTATTTAGCCTAAAATAAATGTCAGGAAAAATATTTTTAACTTTAATCCAAAGGATGCTCCTTTAAAGTTGCTGATTTTACATATTTGCTGATAACCTGACAACTAATGGTCAGAAGAGAAAGAAAATTTATTTTGCGAGGTTTAAAACACATGTTTCCATTTATGAATTTTTAATAATCGCATTAGAAATCAACAATTAATCTTCTAAAAACAGTTTAATTTAAAATACGAATGCGCATTATGTTACGGTTTTTATATAGTAATCATATAAAACAAAAAGTAATGAAAGGCATAAATTATTGTTATTCCAGTATATCTAAACATATATATTCTCTTTAATATTGTAGGTATGTTAAAAATCAATCACCCCTCTATTTAATACTCTCTGTAACAGGTAGGGCTGGACGATATCAAAAATTTAATATCGCAATATATCAACGAGTTAATATCAATATCGGTGATATATCGCGATAACTACTTTAAAGTGTGAGGGAATAGAAAAATTTCTTATTGCTAAAGACAGGTATAGTAGGAATAATTTTATTGCAAATAGCTGTAGCAAGCAAAGAATTAATGTTTTATACCTATTTGCTCACGCAATATTCTTTAAATATATATATGATACAAATAAATACTTTAGAAAAAGGAACCAATATTCGTTATCTATTTGCACTTATATCATTGATTACATAGTGGTTTTCTTTAGCTTGTTCTCGATTCTTCCTGTTTTATGTATTATTTATGAATAACTTTTTAACTATTTAATTTTATCGCATAAACGGAGAATATTATTTAAAAAAAAACTTTACTAGATAAACTAAAAAGTTCTCAATTTTAGGACGTTGATGATTTTAAAATGATTAAAATAAGTGAAAAGCAAAAACTGAAACAGATTTAATGTCATAATTGCATGTACTCGTAATTAAATAGTCTTCAGTGAATGACAGATGCAGCAGAAATTTTATTTTTTAATCTTTTTCTAAGAGTATCAATACATTCTTAATAGTTAAAATATTAAGAAAATTTCTCTGTCTTTATACCTTCATATTTGTTTATCTATGGATGAATAAAACATTAAAATTTTTAAAATATACATATTCAAATCCCATTTGGAAATAGACCTATGCTAAGGAAAGTTCACTTTTTTATAAATATTTTGTAAATAACATCTAGACCCATAACAAGATATTTTTCCAGAAAGAAACTAACAAAAAAGAAAAACTTACCATAAAATTCTACTTGATTACGCAAAATACTCGGTTTGATATTTAAATCTGTTTATTATTTCGAAAATGCCACTGAATTTAAATGGAAAGGGAAAAAAAAAAATGTTGCAAATGAAAAAAAAATAGAAATAAAATAAAGTACATAAACAAAACAATCGATATTCTGCATTAGATTTCAAGAAGTTCGAAATCAGAGAGTCTTGGTTAGTTCAAAGAAATCATTGCATTATAAATTTATGAAAATACTCATAACATTTATTTTAAAAGATTAATAAACAAAAGAATTTAAAACATTAATAATCATATAATTATTTACAAATGAATATATATCTTATAGATACCCACGCCTTGTCCGGATGTCTTTTTAAAAAGCCGTCATGACAGAAAACTCCACCTCCCCCCCCCCCCCCCCCTCATTTTAGCGCGAGAACACATTATTCAAATTCTATTCTTTTAAATGGTATAAAAAGGACCTTGAAAGTGACATCAAGTTTGTAGTGCTTAAGTGCAGACAAAAAAAAAAAAAAAAAAAAACAGTTGCAAGCAAACAAAAAAGAATGAAAATCAAAATCTTCTTTTCCTTACTGTTAAAAAAATAATAATAATCAATATATCCATATCTCCTATGTAAATTCACCGATTTCTTTCAAATTTTCAGCTAGTTGAAATAATAGTAAATTAGGCTGTGTAAGAAATTTTTATTAAAATTTAATTATTTATTAGAAATTTACAACGCCTTCCGAAACTTCGAATGAAAAGCAGGTGCGCATCTGCAGTTTGTTTCCGTTTATTCACCTCGCTCCAAGAAATCGGTTGGTTGGTTGGTTGGTTGATTTTGTGACGGCCGATTATCTGCACTAGGGATATAGGCCCGAGGGGGAGTGCCCTTCGTGGGGGTCTTTCTAAGGGAACCTAACCCGTATTAACGCATGGTAATCCATGGTTCGAAGAAAACCACGAAAACTCCGAACGATTAGGCCGACGGGCGCGATTGGGATCGAACCCAGCACTTCCCGTCTACCAGTTTCGAGAGCAGAACCTCTCAGCCACTGGTGGGGCCCCAAGAAATCGGAAGTCATATGTTTACACAATCAGATCATTATGTTTTTCAATGCAGAAAGAAACCATGGATAGAGCTTTTATTTGTTTATTTTTTCTTTTTAACTCAAATATCTACTTTAGTTTTATTATTTTTAAGTACCATCTTTTTTCAGTATTGTAAACGTGTTTCTGATATAAATAATTTGCGGGGAAAGAGAGTGTTCAATGTGGATAGATTTTTTTTTCTTACATTAAAAAAATTCGCTATTAAAACATCTGCTTTAATATTATGGTTTTTTAGTATTGAAAACGCATTCTTGACGTAAATCACGCACTGTTTTTTGTATTTTGGGAGAGGAGGTGGGGTGGAGGGCGGCGGTAGATAGATATATATTTTTTTAATTAAAATGAAACGAAATTCGGAATCGCCAAGGTCCAATGGGTGCTGGATTTCGAATTTTGTACCGCATATTTATGTATAAAAATTAAAGTACTGGATTTTTCAGATTATTTGTGCGTCTGTGCCGGCCATAGAACATGGTATATCAATTTTAGTGATCTTGATCTGATCACTTAAGCAATTATAAGCACTAGTGTTGACTCTAAGCTGCTTTAGCAGGGCGCAGTGGCCGGCGGCCCTTTTTAATTCTATTTTACGCCTGGCGGCCCTTTTTATTTCTATTTTGCGCCCAGCGGCCCTTTTTATTTCTATTTTGGCACCCGGCTGCTCTTTCGAAATTCTTCCGATGCGCCCGGCTGCCTTTTTAATACTTCCTATACGCCCGTGGCAATTCAGTTGATCTCGGAAAAATATCACAAATTCTAGGGACTCTAAACAAACCAGCTCAAAATATTTTTTGTAAACAAGGTACAAGTGTGCCCTTTTATTAGAATAGTATTCCCTTTTTGAGAAAAAGTATCCTTTTTCAGAATATTGTCCCCTATGTGAAAAATTCCCGCCCGGCGGCCTTTTTTTTTTCTAGAGTCAACACTAAGCACGTAAACCTATAAAATTTTTAATGTAAATTAAAATGAAAGGAAAATGTGGTTAAAGAAAATCCAAACTTTTAAACAATGAAAAAAGAAAATAGATTTTTAAATTATTACTCTGTAGTTTTTTAAGCAAAAATAAAGCTTCAAAATTTCTATTAAAAATGTATTATATAACTATTATTTTTACCAAAAAATAGAGAGAGAAAAGTAAAGTAAGGGAAACTATCAATTCGACGTATACTACAAAAAAGTTCAAACCCGACCCAGTCTTCAAATTAGATTCTTGCATCGTCTCAGGTTACCCGAACCCGACCCGACACGCGGTTCGTGTAGACCAACCATTTTAAAAGAAAGTCAGGAATATATTTTATGAAAAAAACTATATAATTGAACATTAATGAGTGTATATGTATTCAATTTTGTACTAAAAAGATAAATTTGATATTACAGAATAATTCTTTTTTATATTGTATTAAAATATGAATTTATTTTCTTCCACTTCGAGTTTGTGATGAAGTGTGCCGGGTGTCGGTCGGGTTGACTTTAAGCAGAGTTTTCGGGTTTGGCTCTGGTAAGACGCGACCCGTGCCGCACTACACCCCGAGTGAGCAGAAAAAAGGCCGACCTAGCCTGCATGTCCAGAGCAAAAAGCAAACACGGCTTCAGTCTAATGACACGAAGTTAATCCAAGCGTTCCAGCCCAGTTTGCAGACATCCAGTATAATGCCATTTAATAATATTACATTTACAGACTTTAAAAATAAGGCCCAGATGTAGTAATATTTTTTATTTTTATTGTTCTTTTTTATCTTTTTGCTCATTTATGTCATTTTTTAAAACACAATTTTTTTTTGTCTTATTTAAAATTAAAGAAATTATATAATAAAAAAAAAAAAATCAGAAATATATTTTCATTGAAAAATTACAACTGGAATTCGTTTAACTAATTTCCACGCCCGTGTGAATATTATCAATAAAATCAATCAGTAAAGTAAATCTTATAAATAAAGTAAATCATTAAATAAAGTAAATCAATTCTTACCTTGAATGTAGTCCATCATATTGTAGAGGATGATTATAGCTAAGATGGCTCTATAAATTAGAAGTAGCTTTTGCAAATACCGGTCGAACGCATATACTGCATACTGCAATTTCTTCATTTATTACTTCACCATTTTCATTACCTGGGCATCCAAAATATTGCCACACGTTACTCTTAGCCTCTTTTTTTTAAATCACTTGATTATAATTCGGGCAATTTACCCGACACCGTACGTTCATCTTACTATAAAATATAAAATCACTGCCGGTAACTCGCTCGAGAAGACCATACGAACGAGCATTGAATGAAGCCTATAGACAATAGCAATTATTGACTCAACAATGAACAGATGTTCTAGCTCATGTCATTGGCCAGGACGTATCAAACTTGATATGTTCTAATATGTCTAGACCAATAGTAGCAGCGAAATTAAATCAACGACGATTAAAACATTCTTCAGTAACGAACGGACATATGTATGTTGATATATTAGAATATGAATTATTCTGGGTCTGGGATATCAACGAAAGACAGATTATCACAGGAGGGGAGTTTAGAATAAAGCGGGGCTGCGAATAAATGCATCTATCGGATGAGAGAAAGGATTGAAGAAGTCATTGGCCAGGACGTATCAAAGACTTGATATGTTCTAATATGTCTAAACCAATAGTAGCAGCGAAATTAAAACAACGACGATTAAACCATTATTCAGTAACGAACGGACATATGTATGTTGATATATTAGAATATGAATTAGTCTGGGTCTGGGATATGAACGAAAGACAGATTATCACGGGAGGGAATTTAGAATAAAGCGGGGCTGCGAATAAATGCATCTATCGGATGAGAGAAAGGTTTGATGAAGTTATTGGTTACGCAATATTCGGCGCTTTTTCTTCTTGCTGTTCGAAGTCGTGGTGTGGGAAAAAAATGTTATTGGGATATATAAGTAGAGCCAGAGATTAGATATCGCTATTGGGATATATCGTTAGAGTCAGAGCTTACATATTGTTATTGCGATAGTTAAAAAATATCAATATTTGACCGATATATTGATAATTAATCCAGCCCTAGTAACAGGATTGGTTCATTTTTCAAGAATTTATACTAACTGTCTTATGAACTTAAATATGTAACAAAATTATGGTGTTCCTATTTAATTTTTAAAGGTTAGGTTCAATTTTAATATGTAGATGATCACTCATGACAAAACAAACCACATAGAGTAGGTGGGGGTAAAGATACGCACGGGGCAAAGGTACGCACTGGCTGATTTAATATGAAGAAACATTTCTACAATCATGACCGCTAGGTGGTAGTTTGGTCTCAAGTGTAGTAGTTGTGTGTTCAAACCTTGTGAAAAAAGTAGGACTCCGTGCCAAGAAAATGAGGTAAATTTAAATTTTCTCATTTTGATCTAATATTTTTAAATTTTCACTTTATCGTTTAGCTGACAATACTTCGAATTTTTACAAATCCAAAAATTCAACGGAGAACGGAAGCTATATAGCTTCTAAATGCCGTATAGTTTACCTCGATCGCATTTGTTCAAACTTGTCAGTAGCCGGTTAAGTAAAATATTGCAGAATGGGGTAAAAGTACGCATCCGTCTTGGGGCAAAGATACGAGCAAGTTTAAGATTCGGGCCTTTGTCCTATCGTTTTAGCTAGATGCAAAGCTTTCCACAATTACGTTGTGGAAAGTTTTATTTTTTATATAGTATAAAATATAATAGTTAACTAATATAAGCTAGTTAACTACCTTTTACTTTTCTAGTTAAGTTTTTTTCAATTTAGAACGTAGGTATCTACCTACCTACTTTTAAAAATCAATATTCTTGTTTCATAAAACGATTTTGTTTTAAGTCTTAGCCCTTAACTCCTGTTAACGGTCTCACAGACCGCTGCTATATTCAGTTATCATAGCTTAACTTGTAATTTTCAATTTAACTATTGATGTTAGTTTAATTTTGATTCGTTTGGAAACTTAGTAGTATCGCTAAAGACTTCAAAATGAGGATAATTTTTATTATAATAGGTCTTTACATAAAGTTTAGCGCAAAAACGGTATCTTATGAGACAGTCAACCTTTTTATTCATTCTATGATCAAGGGGGTCTTTGGGATAGCTCACAGTATTTATGCAACAATTTTTGTCACTGTAGTTAGAGGTTAACTGCTATTTGCGATCTCACAGACCGCTGTTTTTTTTTGTTTTCTTTCGTGGTCTAACTTACAATTTTCAGTTTAACTATAAATACTAGTGAAATTTACTAATGCTTTTGCATAACTCATTCGTTTTATTGGAAATGGGGCAAAAACCCACAGTAACTGGGCAAAAATACGCACTGCGTATCTTTGCCCCACGACTGCGTACTTTTACCCCAACCGATGGGGCAAAGATACGCAGAGCAATGCTTTTTAAAAATTGCAATTTCACGCAGAATTATAATTTGACAGAATGTTGGTTGATAGTGACACTTGCCTAAGGTTCTAATCCGACATTTTAATCACTCATTACATAAGTTTAGAATAATGTGTGCGTTAAAAATCAAAATGTATGGAAAGTGCGTATCTTTACCCCCACCTACTCTATAATTCGACTTTCGAGAGTTAAAATGTTTCTTTCTTTTTTTCTTGCGTTAATTAGAACTGAAGTTATTGCCATTGTTCAAGTTTTCTTTTTCATCTTATTGTAGAAATGGGTGATTCAACGATGAATAATTTGTAACACAAATAAGGTTTGTAAAAACTCCTGAAAATTGCCAAGAATAAAGAAACATTTTACGAAAAGGCGCTTTGCGGGGGAAGCAGGTGTGAAGGAGTATCTTTTTGCGAAGATCCACCCATCCGCTTCTAAACGAGCTAAAAGTACTCAGAGCACGGGGTTTCCCCACAAGTTTCAATCTAAGAAGACGCCTTCGAATACACCAGTCTTCAAAATCAACTGTGAATTTTAGTCATTGTTTACGAAAACTGAGCTTTTCACCTGATTTTTTATTAAAACTACAGCTCAATTTTCCTTGGTTCTCATTTGTAATATTTTCCAATATAATATATTGAAAAATATTTTCATTTAGATATGTATATCTGCCTATTTGTCTGTCCATAAGGGTTATGCATATATAACGCTATCAACTTTTTGGAAATTTTGGATCCTCTCCCCCGATATCACACGTTATCATTCGTCAACCCCCCACCCTAATGGTATCGTTATCATTGTCTAAAAGTTATTTTTATTATTTTTTCTTTCTTTTTCTTTTAATACGTTTGCAATGATATACATTTATTATTCACATATTTTACTGATTTAAATGAAGAGAAGCCGATAAAATATTACTTTTATACATGAAATAACTTTATAGCAAATAATACTTTAAGGAAATGCTTACTACGTGGGTGATGGCGATTCAATAATTATTGTCCCTTATTTGAAGTGCGATGGTTGATGCGTAATATCGAAGCCTAATCTCTTAAATGCTTATATGCTCAATTTCAGAACCGTAGCTGCTATATTAACATAGTTTTGGAGGGAGGGGTGAAGTTTTAAAGACCTATTTTTGGGGGAGTTTTTAAGAAGGGGGGTGAGGGTGAAATGCTGGTTAGCATATAGGCATCTATAGGCTTCAATATTCCACAACAACCATCGCAGTACAAATATTTTATATGCACTAGGGACAATAATTATTGAACCACCCTCGTATTTAAAAATATAGCTTTTTGCTACACAATGCATTCAACAGTAATATTGCCTTCTTGCCCTTGTCTCCTTGACGGGGTGGGAGTAAGCAGAACTTCTTATCAACAAAACCAGGGCCAAAACTAGGCTTTTTTGCACCTGGGGCAAACATGGATTTTGGTGCCCCCCCCCCCCCCCCCTCTTCCGCAAAGTATATTTACAAAGAGAATTTTACTAATTTTCTAATAGCCGACTTATTTTAAAATTTAAAATATGTAATCATAAAATATGTAATACTGAACTACGTAATCTACAATGGCGGACCCAAGGGAGAGGCCACATCGGTCATGACTCCCCTCTGAACAGCAACAAAAATATTCTAAAGATCATTTTTTAAATGAAATATACAGTAAATTATACAGTCCCGTATAATGAAATATACAGAGATATATCCGAGACCCGCTTAACGGAGTTTCCGCTATAACAGAGTTATTTTCTTCTGATGGACTGATGGCTTCCATTATTATGAAACAGCCATTATAAATGAAGTGTTAGGTGAAGATGAAAGAGCAGTCATAAAAGTGAGAAATCTGAATTTCGGGTCAGAATGGGGAAAAATATGGCCATATTTTTTTGCCCCCCCCCCCCCCGTTCTGACCCGAAAACCAGAGTTCTAATTTTTTACGCCTGCTCTTTCATCTTCACCTAACACTTCATTTATAATGGCTGTTTCATAATAATGGAAGCCATCAGTCCATCAGAAAAAAATGACCCACTCCAAAGGTATAATCCTTCATTTGGCGCCCCTTCGTTTTGGCGCGCGGGGCACATGCACCCCCCCCCCCCCTAGTTTCGTCCCTGAACAAAACAGATGTTCAGGGACAGATGACAGATTTTCTTCCCATTTCCTTACTAGTAAACATAAGTATCACTTCGAACCTGGTTTCTCTAACAATGCATTATATCCACACATCGCAGAAGAATAGGAATGCCGAAGTTTGGAATAATCCATATCTTGGAATAAATAATTTTATAATTACTTAATGTTTTTAATAATACCTTTATATTTTCATAAAATTCGATAACAGGCTAAGAAAAAAAAATTCATAGACTATTTTGATGTAAAAAAAAAAGTTAGCAAAAGAAAATTTTGGTTGGATCAAAAATGATAACGATATCAAAAAGACAACCCCCCTCCCTCCTCTAAAATGATAACGTTATACATGTACAGCCAGCCCCATACGGCCGTACTCAAACTTCCATAGAAATGCTTAGACAACCATGAGTTCATACATTCACGCCGAATGATAATTCGTCTTATTCCATTCGCACCGGCATGGGATCTTGTGGGAGGGAAAGAAATATAATTTTAATCTGCAATTAGAAAATATTTTTAACACTAATTTTATTACTTTTAAATTTTTGTTATACAAACAACTAATTTTGTTATATTTGGGGGTGTCCCAAAAATCTCCGTACAACTTCAAAAATTGATTACAAAAAAAAAAAAAAAAAAAAAAAAAAATAATAATAATAATAGGCCTACAGCAAAAATAATTACAACAGTACATAGAGTAACTCAAAAAGATTTTTCTACTACCTTAGTATACCTTAGTACATGAGATATTTTCGTTGCACGCGACGTTTCCATGCGATGAAGCATTTCAACTGCAAATTCGAAACGTTTCGCATAATCAACAGTTTGTAACGCCTGCACAGTCTGAATTTTGTAGGCTGAAAGTTGTAATCGTTTACGAAGCACTCTGTGTGTTGCGATTTTTGACATAATAAGCTCTTGCGATGCTTTTCGAATTGATTTTACAGGGCTCCTAGAAAAAATTTCACGTACTCGTTCCGCACTTGTTGAACTGCTTCATCGCATGGAAGCGTGGCGTGCAAGAAAAGATCTCATGTAAAAGTATACTAAGATAGTAGAAAAAAAAAACTTTTTGAGTTACTCTATGTACTGTTGTAATTATTTTTGCTGTAGGCCTATTATTTTTTTTCTTGTAATAAATTTTTGAAGTTGTACGGAGACTTTTGGGATACCCTGTATTTTCACCATTACATTTTGCTTCTTGTAATGTTATCGAACTCGGCAGATCAATCAAAATCGTATTATCTTTAATAATTCACTTCTGGCATGCAAAAGAACAAGTATTGATTTCAACTAATTCCACTCAATGATTCCAAAGAAAGAAATTTGTGCAAACTTTATACTAGTTGTTCCAATGTTGTTTGTAAATTTCTTTTATTCTTCTAATTGTTCAAAAATAAAGAACAAATGCAGATTATCGATAACAATAATACTAAAGGATTCACTATTGCTTACCCCATCTGCAACTCAAAGGAACAATTTAATGACTCTTTTCTGCTTATATTGAGTGATAGACTTAAATAATTTTTTTCAACCATTGAAAATAACATCGTACGAACTATTCCTATATAATTTTATGCTCTTCAGTAGTTAAATTTATTATCACTCGGCTCATGCGCACGCGACACAATCATCGCCCATTAAACATATATAGCTGTTTTCATTTTTACGCTGCTTCTTGTAATTTAAAAAAAAAAAACAAAAAAAAAACTTTTAAAATTATTGAAATCGACAGACCAATGAAAATAGGATTATGTTTAAGAATTTACTACTGATACAAAAATAATAATAAATAATTTAAAGAAATTAAGATTGATGTTTGCAAAGGATGATATTATAAGTGTATTTTCACAAGTTTATTTGCAAATCCCTTTTATTCGGGCAATTAAGCAAAACAGCAGTCAGATTATTGAATACAAACAGAAACGCTCTGTTGCTTACCCCATCTTCAGCGCAAATGAACCAATAAAATAATGTCAATTTTCTATTTATATGAACAGATAAGACTAAGTAAATCACTCAACCTCGACCGTTGAAACAGCCCTTTAATGAGCTTCTGTTAAGGAAATATTTGCACAAAAATGTAATACAGGGAGTCTTCGACTTTAAAACAATTCGCTATTTCGAACACGTTTTAAACTGCAGGGTCTGGTGTGCATGAAAGGACGGGGGGGAGTAAAAATAAGGTTGTTCAAATTTTAATTTCAGTTGTAAAAAAATCTTGGGAATCTTTGGAAGCAAGAATTTTTAAAAGACTATTTACAATGTCTCTCTTCTGAGTAGGGTGTCAACGATTTTAATCATTTGATTTAAATCAGCGATTAAAATCATGATTTTAATCAACCGATTTTTAAAAAAAAAATCATTGATTTAAATCAAAAATTTTCTAAAATGTTTAAAATGTCAATAAAAGTATTAAAATCTAACAAACTTAATTTGAAAGTTTCTACAGGAATTTGAAAGTTTTTACAGGTATTTTGACTTATGAATAAACAAAAAAAGAGCTTTAAATAATTGTTTCTAACAGTGACCCGGAGCCGAACAATTTTTGATGCTCCAGCTCCGCTCCTAGAGAAAATACCGTGGCTCCAGCTCCGGCTCCGGCTCGGCTCCGACTTCGCGCTTTTAAGTTGCAGATTTTAATTTACACGTTTAATTTTTGCTCACAGATCTTTCTATCTTCATTAAAGATCTGACAAAATGCATTTTTCTTCTCATCAAACTTGAAATGCTTGTTCAGAAAATATGACATATTTTAGCTTTTGCTTTTAAAATAGAAAGTTTGGTAGAATTTTAAACACAAAAATCTTAAATTTCTTCTACACTTTTTGAACAGCCAAAATTGTACGACTACACATGTAAACAACAGGTGGCCATATTTGTTTTCAAATAGTGTTGTCACTTAGTTCAAGTAGAAAGTAGAAGTAAAGTAGTGTTGCCATTTTTTGAGAAGTTTTCCTTCCCTAATATTAATAATAATATTAATAAAAACCTAAAAGATGATATAATTAAAATACTGAATAATGATGTAATTAAAATATTTTAAGCCTAGAATTTAGAGCTCCAGCTCCAGGAAAAACACAGCTCCTTAGCGCTCCGGCTCCGGGCTCCAGCTCCAGCTCCCTGGTTTCTAAGTTTAATTCATGAGTATTGTAAAAAAATTAAAAACAGTTGAGTTTATAAAAAGCATTGTTTTTAACTTCTTATCCACATTAAAACAGTTTCATACAAAAATGATATTTAAATCTAATATAATTTGCAATGTCATAAATTCCTTTAGGTAATAAATTTATGCATTATTTTATATAAAATTACACATAGCAAGTGTACTACATTTCTACAACTAAAAGAATAAATAGTAATTAATAGCAATTTCAAGTTAAAGAAGAATGAAAGAATGACATTTTTTCAAAGCTAAATTGTAAATGAATGCATAAAGAAAAAGAAATAATTGGTATAAAAATGCTAAGCTCAGCAAGAGCTTCTTCGGTATAGGTTGAATAAATGTTTTTAACTTTGTAACTCATATATACTGAATAAAAAATAATAATTAGGGATTGAAAAAGCAGCAAAATTTTTCTTAAAAAGAAAAAAAAAATATTGAACCATTGAAAGCTAATAATCCACACTGAGAGGTAATAATGCTGTTACTTAAATATTTTGATGATTTCAGATATAAGTGGCTAACTTATTTATCATATATGAATGGGTTTAACTCATTTTCATAATTCTTTTCGTTATCATACACATACATGTGTGTAAGTTTACAGTAATTTTTCTAAATACAAATGCAATACGAGCTGCAAATAATATTTGATAGTTTTGTTATTTGTGTTACTAACTAATGAAATTACTTATTTGCAGTTTTTATTAATCCTGTAATTACTTATACTATTTCTTCTAGAACATTTTTTAATGGTGCCGCACCATGCCCCTTTTGAAATTGGCAAAATACACCGTGCCTTAAAAAAAATAGTTGAAATTCACCTGTAGTTGTAGCCAGAGATTTCTTGTAAAAAACTTCCCCATTCAACAGTATTTCTAAATTCATGTGGCCTAGATCTTGCAAAAATATAGAACTTTATTCCTTTAGAAAATACAAGATATTATTAAAATATGTTATTTAATTGTATTTTTAAATTTGTTAGTCATAAAATTATTAAAATTAAATACACTTTATTTATCATATACTAAAAATTATTCTTTTTTTCCCCCTTATATCATAACACATTACTAATATATTGCCTCATGAAATAGTATCCTTTTTTTTCGAACTAGCATCCTGTCCCTTTTACTTTTTAAAATGAATACTACATTATCATTTTAATAATTAAGGCTTAAAAATGTATGATATGTTCCTAATTAGACAGTTAATTGTTTAATAATTATTAATTTGAAGTAGTGATAACTATTTAATATAAAATGCAGTTAACAATTTTAATAAATGTTAAAAATATCATTAGTATTTATAAAGTTTTACATAATTATTACAATATTAATGTATATAACATTATTGTATGATACAACCTAATGAAACTACTAATTTGCAGTTTTTATAATTTCTGTAATTACTAACTAATAATTATAATTTTATTAATTAAAGTGTAAAAACATAGATTATGTTAGCAATTAGTGGTTTAATTGTTTTGGAAACCTAAAACTCTTGGTAGCTATTCAGTATTTGAACGCTGGGAAAAAAAAATCATAAAAATCAGATTTAAATTAAAAAAATCCGATTTTTTTGATTTTTTTAAAAAAAATCATGATTTTTTTACTCCCTACTTCTGAGTAAAATAAATTTGGAAAAATAGTAACTGCATTTTTAACATAGCATTGTTTTCTGTTTTAGCTGTCAAATACCCAATTTACACCATGAGGTGCGATAAAATGAGTACATCGTGATGTAAACTGTCTAATACTTATTATTAAGTTAAAACATACATAAAAATATATATATGACAGCTGTAATTCTAATTTAAAGATTACATTATTAGATATTTATAAAATAATATGGTTTTTTCATTGGACACACTTATTAAATTTATAGTGTTTGCAGTTGTCTAAGCTCTGACAGAATTATAATTATTCAAGAAAATTCCATTCCATCAATATTATCTTTTTTAGAAAGTGGATAAAAATCATCCATATCTGATTTCCCTCCCAAATATTTTATTATGAATAATTCATTGACAGTGTTTTTAATTAACTGACCAATGAATTTGAAACTAGATTTTTCCACCAGTGTATTTCACCCAAGTTGAATCCATATCAACTCGGGGGGGGGGGGGGGGGGTTACCTTCATAGTCTCTGAAGTTTTTGAATTGAACATATGTTAAAATTTAAAAAAAAAGTAAGATACTTGTATATTTTTGTTTTGCCCCAAAAAATTCCTGGCCCGAGATACAGGCCGCCAAAGATGACATCCCAGGCACCATTTCCCATTCCCGATTTTCGATAAAAATTTTAAAGTGCTCTATCTCTAGAACCCAGCCGCAGAATTTTTTTCTGCAGTCTGCAACACAAGTAGAAACTTTAAAAAGAGTCTGCAGAACTTTAGGACAAACATCCTCTTTCCAATCCCTCATTCACTCAACCCCCTTCAATATTTGTGATTAACATAAAAGGAAAGTACTTTTTTAAATAATTTACCTTTGTCCTCAAACTTTTTAACATCACTATTTGAAAAATCTTTCATAAAATTTGTTAAATTTTCTGTGAAGTTAGAGAACAGAATAACCGTAAAAATAACATATGAACACCAATTTCTAAAATATTTGAAAAGATTGATATAATGTGATAACATCAAGAATTATATATCGATGTGATAATACATTGATGAAAGTGCACTAAAGCCACTTTGAAGCAGCAAAAATCTAATTTTTTAGCAATAAAAGCTGTTTTTGGAGTAGATTGAAATTCTTAGAAAATCAAATTTGAGTAATTCATGCAAATACTATAAGTAATTCCAATGCAATGTTTTATTTAGCAATCTTAACTAATTGTGCAATTCAAAATTTAACATGCATTCACTCAAAACATGGCTGGCTAATATTTAACCTGCTACTCAGCTGTAAAAAAATCTCGTGAAAACATCAATGTTGCAGCAAATTTTTCCGCGATTTTTTGACGGAATTCATCTTTTTTCCCTCCATCCTTTGATGAAATGCGCGTTTTTTCGCGATCTTTCGACGATGGTCGCGTTTTTTTCGCGCCCTTTCGACGATGTCCGCCTTTTTTTATCACGATCTTTCGACGATGTTCGCATTTTTTCGCGATCTTTCGACGATGTTCGTATTTTTTCGCGATCTTTCGACGATGTTCGGATTTTTCGCGATCTCTCGACGTTATTCGCGTTTTTTCGCGATCTCTCGACGTTATTCGCGTTTTTTCGAGATCTTTCTACGATGTTCGCGATTTTTCGATGATGTTCGCTTTTATTCGCGATCTTTCGACGACGTTCGTGATTTTTTCGCGATCTTTCGACGATGTTCGCGTTTTTTCTCAATCTTTTGACGAAATTCGCGTTTTTTCCGCCTATCCTTTGAAAGAAAATCGCTTTTTCTCCACTATCTTTTGGTGATATACGTGTTTTTTCGCGATATTTTAGCGAAATCCGCGTTTTTTGCGATCTTTGTGCGAAATTCGCGTTTTTTCGCAATCCTTTGACAGAATTTGCGTTTTTCCGCGATCATTTGTCAAAATTAACGTTTTTTTCCCGATCATATGACGAAACTTGCGTTTTCCTGCCCTTCTTTGTGGAAAGTTGCTATTTTTCCGGAGCCCTGTGACGAAATTGGCTTTTTTTTCGATCTTGTGACAAAATTCTCGCCATCTTTTGACGAAATTCGCCTATTTTCCACGATCTTTTGACGAAAATCTCATTTTTTAGCGATCCTTCGATAAAATCCGCGTTCTTTCCGCGATTCTTTGACGAAATTTGTGTTTTTTCCGCGATCCTTTGATGAAATTTGCGTTTTTCTGCAATCCTTTGACGAAAGTTACTACATTTCCGTATCCCTTTGACGAAGTACGTGTTTTTTTTCCGCGATCATTTGACGGAAGCCGCATTTTTCACCAGCCTCTTTGACGAAAGTTGCTATTTTTCCGCAGCCTTTTGACGAAATTGACGTTTCCTTTTTGATCTTATGACAAAATTTCGTTTTTTCTTCGCGATCTTTTGACGAAGTTCACGTTTTTTTTTCGCTATCCTTTGACGAAATTGGCTATTTTAATTGCAAACGATTGACGAAACTGTTTTTTCGGCGAACATTTATCGAAATTTGTGATATTTACGTCCGAATGTTCGGACTAATGACCGATTTTTTATAATTTCTGAAGAAATCACTCCTACGAGGATTGACTCATTTAATAATGGGCGTTTCACGATCGCGTGTCTAGAGTTTTCTTGGTGAATTATTTATATTATAAAGGGAATCGGAGCTTCGTCAATCGCATGTGGCACATGGCAAATAATTACTGGCACACTTTTTTTTTTCTAAGTTTTAACAGTTGAAAAATAGTCTGCAGACATTCTCAAGAGTCTGCGACGTGCGTCGCAGCGTTGCACCTATTCTGCGCCCGGGCTCTAGAACGGTGCAAGATATTTAGTTGCGGTTTTTTTTTCATTTTAAAGAAAATATTCTTCTGTTTGATATGATATACCCAATTTTGAAATATGTATTCAACTTTTCTTGTGGCAGCCTTTTGAAAAAAAAAATTATCAAAAAAAATTTTTTTTTTCAAAAATGTCAATCTTAAAAATTTTGATTTTTTTGCTGTTGATCAATACCATTGGGAACTACCTTCACTGTAAAGAAAAACTTCCACTTTTGAGTTCAACAAGTTTTAGAAACATTTAAAAAATTCAGAGAATTTTACAGGAACTGTATATATACAGTTCCAGTAAAAGTCACTGAATTTTTGCTTATTTGTATGATATTTGTAAGGGTAAGCCTACTATATATCCTAAACAAGTTGGAAATCGCAATATCAAATGTGGCAAAGGAGGTGCGTTCGTACTATAACTAGTTTTATAAGTATTCAGACCTTGTTGCAATAAGTGTTACTCTTGAGCGAAAAGGTATAAATACAAAATTTATTATGATTCTATATATTAAATTCAGTAATACGGAAGTCATATGAATCCATTTTAAAAAGGACTTAATGACCATGGTAATCTAGAATCGTTACCTATCATGGTATATCATTGAATCAATTATGTATTATAGTAGAGATGCAACGAATATTCGGCCCATTCGGCCTGTCTGCCGAATATTCGGCTTCGGCCGAATATCAAGTCCATTATTCGGCCTTGGCCGAATAATACTGTAATAAATATTTTTATATTTACACGGTATAACTTTTTAATTTGACAATTTATATTCATCATGTATAGTGAAAATTTTATTTGAAATTAAGTAATACTTTCTTTTCCATTAACTTTCATACCCTGAATTGGTTTTATCTACCCATTTTTATATAAGAAACTAATTTAGGAATCATGTTAAAAAAATTTTACGCTGTATCAGTAAGTACAAAAAGTATCTGTAATAAGCTAACATAATCTGTTAAATTTAAAATTAATCTATTCAAAATTGTTTTAATACAGCTGTACAAGCAAGTAAATTTTTTTTTAATCATAATGGGAAATTTAACATTTATCCCTTGTTACATAAAAAAATATTTCTTTCAATAATATTTTGAATTATACCTATAAAGAACATAAATATATGATTGATTAGATATAGATGTATTATATGTATAAGGTATTAAGTCGTATATATTGCAATACTTAAAGGGGTTTTTTTTTTAAGTAAAATACGCTTAAAAGTTAAATAAAATTTGATTTTTTTAAGTTTGTTACTATTTCTTATTAAATAATGAAAGAAATGTAAGTACTAAATTCTTTTAATTAGTATGCATTTACGTTTTAGATATTTTTTTCAAGAATAGCATTGTAATGTTTATATTTGCCTTAAAAAACAGTTAAAATGTTTTCAATAAACGTAGATTGTGATGCAGAAATAATAATTCAGCATTCTCAGGTGATAGTCTATTTCTTTTTTTTTTTTTTTTTTTTTTCGTAAATGTTATCTGCTTCTGAAAATAATCTCTCACTATATATCGTACTTCCTGGTGCAGAATGGTACTTTTTGGCTAATTGTGAAAGGTTTGGAAAGTCTTCTGAATTTTTCGCCCACCACTCCAAATGACACTGTTGTCTTTCTAGTAGTGGCTGGCAAAGAAAATTACTAATTTCTTTTACTTCTTCACATTGGAAAGAACTTTCTATAGAGCTTCACTTTGTGATTGGCTTGCAATTTCATTAAAGCATGCCCACAAAGAATTAGGAACTTGTGAAGATGGAATGGTTATGTTAGAAATATTTTGTTCACATTCTGTTACTGGTTTCATACTAGCCTTTCTTAGTCTTATTAAAGCAGTTAATTTGGACTTTACTCCTATATCCTTCACTTCATCTTTGTTGAAAAAGAACACTTTAAATCTGGGATCCAAAACCACATCAATGGAATAGTGTTCATTGTCTTGAATCGATGCAAAAGGCTTCTCCAAATTTTGTCGAAGAGTCTTTCATGGTGCCTACACCAAAAAAATCTCAAAATTTAGATAAATATGATTTTAATCCTGTAACTATTGGGATGACTTCAGAAATTAATGATCTTGGCAATTTGTTTTGTTATTTCTTCAAATGGTTGTAATAGATTGAGCAATTTTCAAAACAATCCACTGGTTTGCTGTCAGATTATTTATTTCTCCAAATTTAGTTGCATATAGAGAAAGTGCATTTTTTTGTTCCAGTAACCTCTCCAACATATAATAGGTGCTATTCCAGCGTGTTGCCACACTTTGAACTACTTTCTTCTTAGGAACTTTTAACTCATTAATTTGTATATCAGTTAATCTTGAACATGCTAATGGCGAATGATTAAAATGTGTAACGATTTTTTTACCTACCTACAACAATTAAATCATTTATTGATCTTTGGTATGTTAGAGCATCAGATACTGTTAAATGCAATGAATGTAATTTGCTTTTCCTTACAGATATTTCCTTCCTCTGATTCTGAAAACATTCACTATGCACTTCTTACCAGTGCTATCTGCTGACAGCAAAGAAAAAAAAGTAATGATAATAATAATGATAATTTTTTTTTTGTTAATTGTGAGCTTTATAAAGTCTACAATGATCTATTTCCACCATTTTAGAGGATATTCCTTTCATCCTTTCTATCAGTGGTTTTTCTTAAGATATTAAGATTTCTTATTTTTTATTTTATTTCATCTGAAAGCTGAAACTTGTGTTTCCTAGTACTTTTAAAATTTTGTCATTATTTTAAAATGTAACAACAACACGCATAATATCTATTAAAATGTAACTAGCAGTACCTGATGAGGAACTTTTGCTAAGAATTTCTTTTTTTGACTGAATTATATTATTGAGGCAATTTTTAGGCCGAACATAGCCGAATATTTTTTCAGAGTAAAATAATGCTTTCAAAAATTAAAAATTTGTATATAAATAATTTTTTAAAAGAAAACAGTACATTTTAATTGTGAAATATGCAAGAATTGTGCATATAGTGGCTACTATATTTTGTTTTTAGGCAAAAATAAGTTCATTATTCGGCGGCCGAATATTCGGCTGTAACTTGGCCGAATATTCGGTATTCGTTTATTCGGCCAAACCACTATTCGTTGCATCACTATATTATAGGATTTTTAAATAGAATGAAGAAAACTTTCATTAATATCTTTAAGTTTTAATTCAATTTTCATAACATTTAAAATAATACATACTTTATTTTCACTACCGAACATTGCATAGTAAAACAATATCAATTACACAGCAATACAGCCATATTAATGCAAGTTAGAGTTCAGACAGACGGGCAGACAAACTGAATCCATAAAGACTTTTAACTATGCTGGAAAGTGTTAAAAACACCTAAATAGGTTGGAATTTGACTTTTAGAAATTTATATCAATAGACAGAAGCATACTTTAATACAACCCTGTATTTTACCTACTATCTTTATATACATGCCACTATTTAGTTAATATTTAATTAAGATTAAAACATCCTTAAAACCAGTGAAATCACACTTCCAGAGATTATCATCCATAGACGGCCATGTATCCAATTCTTTGCGTGGACCTGTATATCATTTTATCTATATTCTCCAAACATATCTTAGTATACTAAATGGAGTTCAGCATAAAAATGCATAACTCATTTAAAAATTACCTTTAAACTACTTTCGTTTATACTCAGTAACCCTTATGATTTCTTTTGTGTAGCCTGTATATGATCTACAGCCTCTATACACACAACGTATGGAAAAACTTAGTTAAACTTAACTCATATCACAACTAAAAAAGTACTTCCAGCAATCATCGCTAATAAACAGTATTTCGTATACAGTAAAGTATCTGAAATCTTTTGTGTGTCCCTGTAAATACTATGCACTTTATTACACAGGAAGTCACTTGTTGTAAACCTCAGCAACATACATCAATTTCATTATAATGCGAAAGAGTTTAGCGTAATTAAAATATGCTGCAAACAATATTTTCCTTATACCATTATCCAATGGAATTCTTTTGTGTGGATCTGTAAATGAATAATTAATATTCTTTGCACCACATATTTTACAGACATATTTTAGTACACTTTATTTAAGCACATAGTTAAGATATTTTGTTTCCATGTTTTGTTTTATTTGCTTTATGCTTCCATTCACCGAACTTTTTTTTAGACATACCTTGTATAATTTGTCAAAATCAAAAGTGGAAGTTCTCCTTTGCAGGGAAGGTAGTACTCAATGGCATTGATCAACAGCAAAAAAATCAAAATTTTTGGGATTGGAATTTTTGAAAAAAAAAAATTTTTTTTTTGATAAAAAGAAAAAAAAAATCAAAAAGCTGCCACAAGAAAAGTTAAATACATATTTCAAAATTAAGTATATCATTTTAAACAGAAAAATATTATCTATTAATTACATACTATATTAAATATTAATTACATATTAAACATATTAATATTAATTACCTATTAAATACATATTATCTAATATTTATTAAACCGCAACAAAATATCTTGCACCGTTCTAGAGATAGAGCACTTTAAAATTTTTATTGAAAATCGCGAATGAGAAATGGTGCCCGGGATGCCATCTTTGGCAGCCTGTATATCGGGCCAGGAATTTTTTTGGCCAAAACAAAAATATACAGTTATCTTATTTTTGCTTGAATTTTAACATATGTTCAATTCAAAAACTTCTGAGACTATGAAGGTAAGATTTTTTCTTTGGCTGCCGGAATTGACATGGACTATACCCCCAGTTTCCTACTATAATGATATTTATGGGTTTTGACCCTTTTTATTTTAATAATTGAATGCTTAGTTATGTGATGTTGCCACATTTCTTATTCGTTAATTTTAGGATTTTTGCTCCTATTAGATAATATTGCTTTTTAGTCTAATATTAATTGTTTTTACACCCGATCCAGTCAATAATTAGCCAGTTTTCACCTTTTTTTATTTTATTTATTTATTTATTTTATTTTTTATTTATTTATTTATTTATTTATTTTTTTTTTTTTTTTTTTGGGGGGGGGGGGGGGGTATTTTGTACGGCGTTTTAAGGCGGTTCTCAAGATCCCTGCTCAGTATTTTAAGGTAGAAACACAATAAGAGTTGTTTTATCAATACAAATAATGTCTCAAGAATCAAAGATGTTCTATAATGGATATTTATAGGCGGTCCTCCACTTTCGAACATTTCAACTTAAACATTGCAGGAACCAGTTATGTTCGAAAGTCGAGGACCGCCTGAATTTTGAAATTTTTCGGGTCGAAGTTCAGCTTTCGTTTTTGTATAGCACAAGCACAATCCTTTTATATGCTGTTCGTGTTCGATATAAGAGAATCCCGTCTACACCCAAGCCATTCATTACTGCCGATTTTATGGGCACAATTCTGCAGTACAGTAAAAAACAGGACTTTTAACATTATTATTCATCTGTTCATCTGTAGTAACAGCGTTCGTATCTATCTGTGGTACTCGTAGTTAAATAATAATCTGCCTTCTTTCTCAGAATGTTTTCCACAAAAAAGTCGCAGCAATTGGAATAGCTTTTCCTGAAATAATAAAATAATTGGATTACAAGTGTTGGTTGGTCGGTTGTATGAGATTTAATTGCACGAGGTCCCTGGAGCACTGCGAGTCGAAGATGTGATAACACCTTTGCATAACACTCCAATCTAACGGTAAAATGAACACGGCTTCTCGGCATTTACCACGAACACAGAGCCTGATCAACTATGTGGGACCCGGGGCACACGGACGTGTTGGGGTTCCTTTCTCAAGAAATTTACATTAAGAGGCTACTTCAGTCAAATGAAAAGACCCGTTCGCTAATGCTAATCCAATGGAAGAAATTTATAAAGATATCTCGGTTGCATTTCAATATTTTTAAATGATTTCTTCTACATTAGACAGCTGAGATCGATCTGTACAAAGGTTGTTTTTTACTTTTTCGATTTTGTTTACGGGTATTTTTTATGGGGACACTTTCATTTTCGGAACCGGTTTCGAAAGTGAAAACATCCTCATAAAAAAAATCTGCAATGAAAATTGAAAAAATAAAAAACGGCCTGCATACAGATCGATCTCAGCTATCCAATGCAAAAGAAATCATTTAAAAATATTGAAATGACACCCAGATATTTTTATAAATTTCTTCCATAGGATTAGCTTTAGCGAACGGGTCTTTTCGCCTGACTGAAGTAGCCTCTTAAAAACATGACAAACAGCTTTAGGTGCAGTTTGCTACTTAGAGTGAGCAGAACTCTAAACCTAAGAGATTGAATGAAATATGTTTTACATTATATCCTTTCTTCTCTGAATTTCGAAGTTTACATCCTTTCATCGTCGTTAGTGAAGAACACTGAGATAGTTTACTTTACATGAATGCGAAAAATTCACTTTTTCTATGAACTATATATGGAGATTTGCATTAATTTGTATCTTCATAGAGTAGACAAAGTACATTTTGGGGCCCCCTGGAAATGTGGACACATGTTCCGTGTACCCCTGTGATAATCAGGTCCTGTACAAACATAGATCTTAGTAATAAAGTGACCCAATTTTTGAAATTAATTATTGGTCTGAATAATTAAAGGTTAAAGTTCTAATGCAAACACTATGCCTGTCCAGTCTCGGGCACATGCCATAAATATTCATCGATTACAGAGATTTGCATCTGATACAGAGAAGTTTAGACTTAGCAAGAAACAAATTCCTTCTCAGAGTAGCATATGTCGGCTGCTAATGTGTAAAGAAACTGACTGCTCTCTTATTTCCCCCATCCTTCAACAATGATCTTTTACTGAAAATTAACTCGAAGTAGTCATTGATTTTAAAATACTTCGAGTTACAGCGAATTTTAAATTTACAATAAACTATGATTGTTTTTGAAATAAAATTTTACGGATTGAATCGCACACCCCACAATCCGTCGAAAACTTGAGTGGTGTCTCTATTAATTCGGCATCTCTTAAAGAGCTACTTTACTTACACGAAAACACCCGCTAGCTAATGCTAATCCTATGGGAGAATTCTTTTCTTTTTTTTAATATTTTGTTTGCAATGATTTTTTTTCTTTTTGGCATTGGGCTGATGTCAATATCTACAAAGGCAGTTTTTACTTTTTAGATTTTGTTTGCAGGTTTTTTAAATAGAGAGATTTCCACTTTCGAAATTGGTTTTTAAAGTGAAAGTATCCTTAATATACAGCAAAACCTCCCTAAAGCGACCACGTTCCGTTCCAATAAAAATTGGTCGCTCCGAGAGGTGGTCTCTTAATGGAGGCCATATTTAAATCTAGATTTTAATTGTTGAAAAATGTAACAATGTTACTAAAATTTATTTTTCACATTAAGAAAAAGTATGAAAATTTAAGTATCAAAACAAAAGTTTATTACATAAGTTATTTACTATACAGTTTTAAAAATGAATACATTGACGTTTGCTTTGATTTTACGGTTTTATCTTTTATAAATTTTATTTTCAAGTCCTTTCTAAGTTCAGAGTAAATAAATGCAATTTTTTTTAGACGGGAACAAATAATGACGATTTCATTAATTTATCAATTTCTTAGTTTCTTGACAGAATAGGGCCGGGGAATTTATTGACCGTCATTTTTAATTTGTCAGAGTTAAATTCATTGCCTAAAAAGGCACAAAGGGGTTTAAACACTTAAAAGTTACCGGAATGAAAAAAAAAAATCAACTTAGTTTATTAGAAATTTGATGAAAAATGCGCTCTCCGGAATTATTTTTCTAATAAAGCCTTCTTCAAGAGACCAGGAAAAAACAGAATTCGTTTCATTTTCTTCAAAGAAATGGGTCGCTCATGGAGGGAGTTCAACTGAGATGGTCTCCGAATGGAGGTAAATTTAGTATTGAGCCTATGGGAATAAATTTCGTTCCATGGAAAAATATCGTTCAGGGAGGTGGTCGCGCTGGTAGGTGGTCACACAGGGAGGTTTCACTGTACATTGATTGCCATGAAATTTTTATATGTTATTGAGGTTTACTATAGAATGTTCGGTATTTAAAATGAACTGTTTAATACTTACAGTTTGTTCAGAGACACACACAAAATAATTCCGTTACATTTTGGTCTATAGGGCGAAATCGTTTGCGGGGCTTTTTATTGATATTACGCTATTTCAAACATAATGAGATTGATTATACATCGCTCAGATGGACTACTATTTGCTTTCTCAGGAGTATAGAATAAGCAGCATTTATAGTTCATTTACAGGAACGCACAAAAGAATTACATTGTATGTTATGATCTGTGAGGAAAAAAAAAAAACCCCTTTGTGGTCTATATATATATATATATATATATAAATTAAAATTAAAAATCTCGCACACAATTTAAAATACATATAACTGTGAAACGTTGTAAAGGAAATCTAACTTTCATAGAAATTCAGATACATCAATTTAAATATAACAAATCTTGAAAAAATATTGAGATAAATTACATGGAGCGGCAACCACAGACAAGACACAAAAAAGCGTTATATCTTTGATCTAGTTAGCTTATATTTATACGTGATTTGCGCCATTTTATTCTGAATGCTCTAGAATACTTTTTGCGCTAAAAGAGTAAAAATGAGAGATTTTTGCGAGATTTTCTCATCCCGTTTTGCTTTAACACTCGAACCGCCATAACGGTCATTTTGACCGGTAAAAAAATGAAAATGTTTCTATTCGAACCAGAAATTTTTTTCTAAAATAAGTTAAATATTTATCACGGAGAAGTAAGTTAAATAAATGAGATTAATAATTTTAAATAAAAATTCTGGTGTGAAATAGTTTTATAACACTTGAGTAAAATTTCCAGCGGTTCTAGTGTTAAGAGGCCATAACTGCAATAATTATGTGTGAAATAAAGTAAAACCTTAGAGATATTTTCCAAATTAAAGAGGTTATGATGAAAAATATTTAAAAAATTCTGGTAATATAGCATAGCATTTCTTCATATTAATATTGAAATTATAATATTAAATATTTATTTACGTAAAATATTTTACTGGATGTTTCATAAATTCACTATCGCTAACATCTCAAAAATTCATAAATAAATAAATATATAAATAAAATGAAAAATTGTATCAGAGTGCAGTTTGCGCTTTCGCCATAATAAGACTTGTCACATTTTTTGCGGCAAAAAAGAAAAATAGTTCACCTATAGGTTGGGATACTTTTTATAGCGATGAATTCGGGCTCTTTTTTTGGAGCCCGGACCCGCCCGACCCTGGCACCGAAACATTTTGTTTCATCAGAGCCAGAGCCCGATACCAAAAATATTACAATAGAAAAAAAAATGCATATTTTTTAAAAAATGTTATAAAAGTAATGTATCATTTTAAAACAACTTCTTACATATCGTTCAATATTATCAAAAAGAGAAGTTTGGTATCAAATTAAAATACGTCATACTTAAAAGGATTCTCATATTTTATCTCCCTTAACCCCTTGAGGGGCGGTAGGATAAAATACACCCCACCTAGTTTAAACATGATTCTCACCAGAAATTTTTAACTAAATTTTATATTTTCAATTTTGGGGGAAAATCGTTGAAAAAATTGCTTTTCCTTATTTAAAAATAAAATTTCTCGTTTTTTTCCGGTGAGAATTCAATACTTAAAGACATTTTTGCTTGCCCCTCAAGGGGTTAACCAGCAATTCTTATGGACAAGTTAACGACGTGTTTTTAATGAATAAATAAATGCATGAATTTTGTAGAAATTACTATTTATATGCCGAAGGATTCACGTGACCCTGAAAATAAGCTTAAATTAAAAATTTGAAAGATCCGATGCTTTTATAGGAAAAGAGGACACACTGCTCGATTGCTTTCTACTTCGTAAATGTGCAAAAAAAAAGCTCCAGAATCAGCAGAGTTCATAATGGATATAATAATTACTAAAGTTATTTACATATGAAGAGCGATTATGACTTGTGTACAAAAGAAAATAAAATATTCGCAAACCTCAAGCTACTCCTGGTCGACTAAAAACAGAAGAAAATAATATTCTCTTGGGTAGATCTAAAAATAAATAAATAAAATTTACCACCCAATTAAAAAATAACCTCTGTCACAAACGAAAATCGAACTAAAAACAAATTCATTATTCGCGCCTCTTTCGTTGGCGCCATATCAACAGATCGTCGCCGGCAATACCAGACATAAATCTGCAAATAGAACAAAATTTCCCCTGCTTTTCAACAATTTATGTTTCCCCTTCATTCTGACCAAAACAGGAATACAACATGAAAATGATGACATGAAAAGGAATAAGTAAACTTTAAAGGCAAAAAAAGTTCTTTTAATTTTTCTTATTCATCAATAAATAAAATTTTATGGTTAGAGAAAGAATGTGTCCGAGGTCCCAGACTTCGAATATTAAAATAAAAATACTCATCTCTAATTTTAAGAGGCTACTTCAGTCAGGCGAAAAGATCCGTTCGTTAATGCTAATCTTATGGAAGAAATTTATAACGATAAATGATTTCATTTGCATAGGATAGCTGAGATCGATCTGTATGCAGACCTATTTTACTTTTTCGATTTTTATTATAAATTTTTTTATGAGGATGTTTTCACCTTCGAACCGGTTCCGAAAATGAAAGTGTCCCCATAAAAAATATCTGTAAACAAAATCGAAAAAATACAAAACAACCTTTGTACAGATCGATCTCAGCTGTCTAATGCAAAAAAATCATTTAAAAATATTGAAATGCAACCGAGAAATCTTTCTTTCATAGGATTAGCATTAGCGAACGGGTCTTTTCGCCTGACTGAAGTAGCCTCTTAACGGGAAAATGCGAACTTTTTTTGTTTTGCCATAAGAAAAAAACCCGACTGTTTCACAAGTCTTATGGTACAAACCGTACTCTGATACATATGCCCTTTCAGTGTCTCAGAGAGAGAGTCTGCGGGTCCCGGCAGTGATTCGAATGAGAGTTCTTCTGCATAGTTTTAAAAAATTAATTTGTAGAATAATTATTTTTAAAGTGAAATATATATTTGCTTAAAATATAAACATCATTATATTAAGAAAATATAAAAGAAAAATTGGTGTATTTGTAGCTGCCAAGGTTATCTCTAAAGCTGAGTCTCCCGCGATGCCTAAAACTTATTATTCCACTGCTGGAAATTTATTAGTACATGAAAAATAAATAAATAAATAAATAACGCCTTTTTTGTTAAGGCCGTGTAATAAAAATAGAATATACAAACATCTTATATTCCGGAAACCGCCAATTTACATTCAGAAACCTTTAGGAGAACCAATCAAAAAAATTAGAAAAAAAAAAAAAAAAAAATTGCGAAATTGACAGAAATGTCTTTCCGAAATTTACGGGCAGCCCCTTGTTTACCCCTATTTCCCCCTTTATTTCAGACTTTTGTAAAGCGTAAACACATGAGTTACATTAATTTTTAGTAAGCGTTTCTGCTATAAAACATGTAGGTAATTTTTACTGTTTGTACTTTTTTATAACAAATTTTACTGCAACGAATAGATATTAAGACTTGCATATTTGAGGGCGCGCTCGAACCAGGCCCTGATTACCGAATAGGCACGAGAAGCACGTGCTTCCCTTGGAAACATTTTGGAGGGCCCCAAAATTGAGAAAACAGAGGGCCTCAAATTTTATATTGAATTAATTCCATTCTAAAATTATAATTTATTTTCAAATTATTAACTCATTTATTCATATGTATATTAAAAAAGGTATTTCATAAAAATATCTTATATAACAAATTAATTTTTCATACAATAGATCAGTTTGAACCACATAATCACAATTCTTCAGTTTGTGCAACCAAGCAAAGTCGTCGACTTATCAGGCAGGGTTATTGGCCATACCAGTTAAAATGGAGAAAATCCAATAATATAATATTTGTAGTAATTTGAATAATTGAATTGTGGCTTGGAGAGTTTGGAGAATTTCCGGGCATGTCGAATTTAGGAAGTTCTTTTCGAATGAAAGAGGGCCCCGAAATGGCATTGTGCTTCCCCCCCCCCCATAACTTCAGAGGTTAATCGGGCCCTGGCTCGAACACTTTGTTTTTATTGTAATTGTAATACTCTTGTTAGGTCTGTTTTAGATTCTGGAAACTCCGTTCCAGATTGAGATCCAGAGCCCGTGCCCTGGACACACCACTGCAAACCAGGCCTTGGGTTGCAGGAATAACTTCTCTTTTTGAAACTAAGATTTATCTTCCGGTGTCCATTCTCATGATCCACGACAGTGATAAAATCAGAAGGTGCCCCGGGGTTTTCATCCCACAGCATCAAAATGCCCTCTCCTCTCGAAGACTTGAGATTTTCTATTTGGCAATAGTTTAAAAGTACAAATCCCTCCCCCCCCCCTCACCCTATACTGTCCCCTCCTGTGTTGAATTCAAACGCTTTTCTCCGGTAGGGATTTCTGTGTCTCCGAGGGGGACATTATAGAGTTCCGGGGAGAAAATTGCACTTTTTGACTATTGAAATCACAAAATCTCAAATCTTCCGGGGGGAATGCCCCCCCCCCGGGCCACCCCCTGAATTCAACACTGGTCCCCTCCACCGGGAGCGGCAAAATTCCCTTCCGGAGAAAAATAACTAAATTCAACACTTTCTACGATTGACACACATTCTTGCCACCCCCATTTCTCACCCCCGAGCTTTTTAGAGTACTAATATGGCATGATCCCTACCTGGGTCGATGTGGAGTTGGAGTCCATATCCAATAATCCAAAGCACAGAGTCTTCATTCATCCGGCAGCAAGGAAACACCACAAAATCCAATATGACACACCACAAAAAAAAGAGAACACGGTCATATAAGACGAAAAACCAAGATTTGAAATTGCACACTTAGTGAGAACTCCTGGGATGAAACGCGCACAAAAAAAAAAAAAAGGGAAAAAAAAATATTCTTATTTATTCCACACACAGCAGTAAGAAGTTCAGTCAAAAATCAGGCGACCGCATGCTGTTTAGCGAGTCCATTGCTCGCGGGTAAAGAGCATACCAAAAGTACTTGCTCCATACACGACTCAAAAGCTCGCACGTACGTACGATAGAAATTCGACATGAACGCATCAAAATCGGTGGGGTTGCTCACGAGGTGCTCGCTTGGCGGCTGACATGAGAGATACTTCGCCAATGTGAATCAAATAGTCCATACTAACACAGTCCAGTGCCCTCAAAAATGAAGAGGAAATCCAGTGTAATTCGGGAAATTCTCTTTTATTTATTTAAATTGCTTTTTTTTTTTCAGAATGTTAAGTGTCATTCAGATCCAGACATTGGTACTTTAAATTCTAAAGTTGCTCCCGAGATGAATAGTAAATAAAATACACGTATCTGGTATCTTTTAAAGATGCTCAACTATTTTTATTAAAATAAGCATGCCTGACTGAAATCATTTAGAAAGGACTCAATTAAAGCTGCTATCAAATCCAAACTGGCTACTTTTTTACACATTTCTGAATTCATTTTTGTTCGCAAAGGCATCGAATGCGATAGGTGCTCTATTTCAGGAATTATGTGATCTCGCAGAAGCTAATTTTATGCTTAATTTATGCAACTTTCTGAACCAATCAGAAAATTCATAAGTATTCTAATTTCTTGAACTACCTATTTTAGTATTCTTATATTTTGAATAATGAAAATAATTTTACAAAAATATACAATATTCGCTCAAAATTTAATTTTTTACAGTTTTGATTTGCTTTAATAACATGCAAATTTATTAAAACATCAACCGTTTTTCTTTTTTAATTGTACTGCACTGAAATAAAACTAAATGCAATTCCAAATAGTACAAATGAAATGAATTATTCTAGTTTTTTGACTAGGAGCTTGGAGCTGTATGTTGGAAAGTGTTAAAAATGAAATATGTATTCATTACTTGCGCGCAATGAAAGCATGATGCGCTAGCCGCAAAAGTGGGCCGTTGAGTTAGCTCTTCGTTCTATTATGAAGCTCAGTGCACCAGACAATAATATCGAGCATCTTTAATTCGGGTAATCCGAGTTGAATCGCCTAGTACTTAGTATTAAATAACATTGACTAAATATAATAAACAATTAAAAAAATATATATATATAATAAAACGTTTCAGAAGAAACGTTTATCAGGGCAGATGCAGCGACATACGAAGCCCAGGCAAAGCTGTTTGTGGAGCCCAATGTATACTGCAATACTGGATAATAAAATTAATTTTTAAATTGTATGTATCGTAGACTAATATATAACATAGATAATGTATGAAAATTACCATTACTTTCACATTTAATGTGCATAATGTTTTTTAATTTCGAAAAATCTTCTATTCTTTACAATATTTTAAATATTTATTTATTTTTATTTTACGTTCACGATCACTTTCAGGATCGAATCTATCAGCCCCGACATTATTTCAATTCTGCCTGTGAGAAATAAAGTTAATACCCACGTTTTTCTCACGAAGAAACATTTCAAAACAAACCTAGTGCAAAATTATTATTATTATTTTATACGGAGGAAATGCTATTTCGAGTAGTATAAAGAGGCTCAGGGTCCCTAAAAAGACTACAATTGGCGCGGGCCCGAGGCAGCCGTTTGCCCGATGATTGCACCGGCCTTCACTCTGTGTTGAATTCAGGGGGTGGTTTGGGGGCGGGGGGGGGGATACATTTTCCATGGATCAATGAGATTCCCCACCCCCCGAAGATCAGATTTTGTGTTTTTAATTGTCAAAAAGTGTAATCCCTTCCGGAACTCTATGACGATCCCCCTCCCTCGGAGCCACAGAAATCCCTCCCAGATAAAAGTGCCTGAATTCAACACTCCCTGACTTTTATGAAAGTGGCCACTTTCAAAGTTTTATTGACGCCAACCCATTTAAAGAAGAAAAAAAAGCTTTTCTATATTAATTATACGCATTTTTTTTTTTCATTTAAAGCTTTACATTTATTCATTAATATTTATTTTAAATTACAGTAATTTTGAAATTTAATCCTATAATAAGAGAGGCGCGATCAAATAAAAAATCAATCTATAGCTGGAAAGGTTAACGTAATGCTAACACTTTTGGCAAAATTTTTTTAATTAACTTTTTTCGTTAAGCAAAACACATTTGAAGTAAAACAAATAAAGTCACATAAATTTTCTAAAAGGTGCAGAAAATCATTATCCATGACACCAGTGTTAAACGCCGAGGGTGACATTCCTCTCCCCCGGAACATAGAAATCCCTCCCGGAGAAAAATGTCGGAATGCAATACTGCATGACACTAAACATGATTTTCTGATGTTTTGAAACTTACTTTCATAATGTTTTTCCTTACACTAATTTATGTGTTAGAATATGACAACAAGCTTTCAAAATAAAACACCGAATACATTTTGAAGTAAGTTAGTTATAGCGTGCGTTCCAAACATTAATAAAGTAGCTTCGCCTCAAACCATCAGAACACTGAAAGAAAAGGAATAAAAAGAAAAAAAACCGATTTTATAAAAACTTACCAGGAATGAGGATATTTGGCATTCAGAAACACGAATCTTGAACAATTAATTTTGCGTAACAGAGTTTAGTCAACTTCTGAATATATTATTAGAATTAACGATGATGCTAATAATAATAATAACAACAATAATAGTAATAATAAAACATTAGACAGGAAAATGGAAATAAAATAACACTGTAACAAACGAATTCTTCTAAAGAGAGTAGGAAAACTTGAAGTTTTGTATATTTTGTTAATCACAATAGAGAGAATGACTGTAATAGTTTCAATTTGAGACACTCTATTATAACAAATGCAAATTATTGTTTGTACCAAATCGAAAATCACGGTTATTTAAATCGTTGAATACGTGCAGAAATTTATATTTCAATGCAACAGTCGTGTGCATTTTAAAAACCAATAATATCAAAATATATTATTTCTTTAATACTATCACTTTTTAATTTCTGGAAACTCAATAATACAGTTTAACCTCTGAATAACGGTTATCCGTGGGACCGGTGAAAAGTGACCGCTCTTCAGAGGTGGGTGTTATTCAGAGGTTTCATTTAAAAAAAAAATCAAAATTACATAAATTTAAGTAGAAATGCACACAGTCATTTTAATTAATCTTCATTGTTTTAATATATTAAAAAGATCAGTGATTTGCAGTTGCTTTATTTTTTGCTGCAAATATCTTTCTCCAAAGAAATAACAATATGAGTTGTTTTGCTATAGAACTCATCAGCATTATGATCTAATGCGAAATTTTGGATTTCATGAAGGTTCATAAAATCTTCGGTATATGTGCTAATACAGGAAATTTTGGATGATTCTATAATCCATAAGCTAAAATCTTTAACAACGATTTCACGTACAAATACGTACAAACATGACACAAAAAATCACATACGATCGTTTCGAGGATTCCCGGATTCCCCTTTCTCAATGCGAGGGGGAAAAAATATTAAAATGGGTTCGAGAAACCCCTCGGTTATAGCCTCGAGTACTGTCTAATGGAATGATTGAAAAGACGAAAGCAAGAGTTTATATATCTTAAAGAAATGACGTAATTGACCTGAACTAACTGAAAAAAAAAGAGTCACTGCGCAGGATCCTTCCACACTAGCCAGAGAAAAGGGATGCTGTGCTGGTCATATCATTCACTAAGGAAGAAGTATGTTTATGAATATAGTAAGCTTCGCAAAAGTCTAGATCCAAAACTGAATTACATTTTTGAATAATTTTAGCCTCTGGATATTTAAACTGTTGGTTTCCAACAGTTGGAAACAACAATTCCAACAGTGTTTAGCTATTGTGCATTTCTCACATTCCTGCCTTCTAACATAATTCTGGTGTTCTTTCAGCCTAATTCTAAGAGCACGCTTCGTCTGCTCAATGTAAGAGAGCATTTCTATTTCCTCTTCCTCTCTCCCATCTTCCACCATTTGCTGTATGGAATCAAATGTGGCAGTAACTGCCAAATCTTTGTCCAGATATACAAATTCGCTGGCATTTATGTTAGTTATGCCTGCCGTTCTAAGAATATTATCTAAATTTTCCACATCATTATTAATGCCTTCATTTTCTGTTTGTTGACATATGAAGTAAATTTTGTTTGATCTGCTTCACATTTCGGTTTGCGAATAAATATTAAATTGTACCAGTAAAATGAAAAAAATTCTCGTGACTTTTGAGTGGCCGTTATTCAGAATTCCTTATTTAGAGGTTCATACTAATGTTAATGCTATAGAACGTGTTTGATTCCATCAACATGTGGCCAGTATTCGGAGGTTGTCGTTGTTTAGAGGTGGCCGTTCAAGGAGGTTTCACTGTATAAAAGAAAATACCGGGTGAGTTAAAACTTCGTTACAACTTTAAAAACTCCTAAAAAAGGAAGAAATTATGATAAAGGAGCGTTTGCAAGAAAAGGCTCACAAGGTAGTCGGATTTTCTTTAGCAGCAGAAAAAAAAAAGAATAGTTAAAAAATCACATGTAGAGGGCGCTGACGACCCGAAACACAATGAACAGGACAGCAGTTGTGTCGTAGAATGTTCTGGAGGTCATGTTGAACATTTGTTATTGGAAGAACAAATGAATGGAGCATACTGTTGTCTTGTTCATTGTGTTTCGGGTCGTCAGCGCCCTCAACATGTAATTTTTTAACTAAATTTTTTTTTTGCCGCTAAAAAAATCCGACTACAGAGCCCCTTCTTGTAAACCGCACTCCTTTATCATAATTTCTTCCCTTTTTTATGAGATTTTAAAGTTTTAAGGAACTTTTGGCTCACCCGGTATTTAATGAACTACAAACATTAAACATGCAGTCTTGGCCAATAAATTTCACAACCCATTTATGGAAAACATGCATAATTCGACTATTATTTTAACCAGCGTCGGCTCGTAGGTAATATTTGTAGGGGTGCTGCTAGAGAAAATTTCCACGCATTATTTTAATATTGCGTAGATATACTACATAATATTTCCCAAGGGAAATTTAATTCTTTTAGGCTTTTAATTTTTATCAATATATATATATATATAAGCTCTGGTTAAATAATTAATACGTAAATACTCAAAATTTTAAAGAAAATTTATTACAACATAAAAAAATAAAAGTTTTGAAACCAATTTTAAACATTAAAACATTTAAAAGAAATAATTGTACATCTAATTGGATTTATCTTTGCTTTACATTGTCCATTCAAAATTGTCATTGTCATCATCCATCTATTAAAAATGTTTATGATTATTGATATTGACTTGGTTTTCCTCGTAAGCTATATTTGTTAATATGTTTTCCATATATATATGTATATAGTTTCCATTAAATCCATTTGTACTCATCTAGTTGATTTTGTACTATTATTGCTCTATTATTCACTCGAAATTTGCTTGTTTACTCTCAAATATTTTATATATTCCAATTTAGTTT
The DNA here is from genome assembly GCA_963932465.1 of Maratus speciosus. Classification (NCBI taxonomy): domain Eukaryota; kingdom Metazoa; phylum Arthropoda; class Arachnida; order Araneae; family Salticidae; genus Maratus; species Maratus speciosus. The sequence continues at coordinate 286,206,550 of OZ010791.1, read as the reverse complement.
TTACTTTACCAATCATTTTTTCTATGTTATGCACTTTCACTTATACCTGTTTTTCCAGTACAGTCTGGGGCTCTATCAGCCATTATTCATGCATTTTTATTACAACCGACACATTTATTTACGTTTGAAGTTATTAGCTACTTTTGTTGAATTTTCATTAATTTCTTGGTTTTTTAATTATATTTCAATGGTTTTTGGGGTTTTTCGAAATGTTATAAGGGGTTTAATATCGTAATTTTTATACCTGTTACCGAGAATATTCGATGAAATAAAATACCTTTACTATGAATTGCACATATGAAGACTCCATATCACATCCACAGTTTTTTTTTTTTTTAGAATTTTACTCTTCATTGTTTTATATATATTTTTTTTCTCTATTTATTTTCATCCCTTTAAAATAAAACTAGTTGGATGTACCAATCCCAAAACTTTCTTCTATCTCATACATGTTAATACTTCAAAATTCGCTATCACACTGCCAAAATTAAATGGCAATCTATGCATCTCATGAGGATTCTATAGATATGAAATTCCGTGCATTAGTTCTTGAGATATGACTATCGCTGAAATCGTCTAAATCCAGCAAAATGCTGCCTAGCAGCGGCACCTATTGGGTGATTTATACCAAATCCTAATTAGCAACAATTTATGTCAACGTCTGACTGAATCTGAAGTTTGGAGAAAATCCGTGCATTAGTTTTTGAGATAGAGCTATTGCGAAAATCGTGAAAAATCCTGCATAGCAGCGCAACCTGTTGGGTGATTAACACCAAAACCTAATTATCAACAACTTGTGTCAACATACAACTAAATATGAAGTTAGATGAAAATTCGTCCATTAGTTCTATAGATAGAGGTACTGAGGCAATCGTGAAAAAGACAGCACAGAAGCGCCACCTGTTGGGCGATTTACACCAACACATAATCAGTAGCAAGTCATATCAAGGACTAACTGAATCTGAAGTTTGATGAAAATCCGTGCGTTAGTTCTTAAGATAGAGCTATTGGGGAAATCGTGTAAATCCTGAAAAATTCATCATAACAGCGCCACCTGTTGGGCGATTTACACCAAAACGTAATCAGCATCAATTCATATCAAGGACTAACTAAATCTGAAGTTTGATCAAAATCCGTGCATTAGTTCTTGAGATAGAGCTATTGCGAAAATCGTGAAAAATGCAGCATAGCAGCGCCACCTCTTGAGCGATTTACACCAAAAACTAATCAGCATCAATTTGTATTAGGGACTAACTGAATATAAATTTTTATTAAATTCCGTGCATTAGTTCTTGAGATAGAGCGCCCACAAAATTTGTGCCACATACACACAGACAGACAGACAGACTCAGAGACAGACATTTTGTAAAAACATGTTTTTTGGAATCTCTGACCCCTAAAACGTGTAAATCCGTCAAAAACCGGAATTCGAAAATTTTCATGAATCCAATACTTTCTTCTTGTAAAGATAGAAGAAAGTAAAAATAACTTATAAGTTTGTACAACAACGATGATGACAGAGTCTCTTATTATTTAAAGATATCATGTAATAAAATTTAACATCAGTAAAAAAATATAGCGAAAACATCTTAAGAAATAAAACCTACAAGGAAATCTCAATTTATTAAGAATCATAAACATATTTTAAAGGTCCATAATACCAAACAATAAATGAAAATGATTTAATCTAGAACAAATGTAGCAAAATAAATTTTAAATAATAAATTCGAACAGAAATGGAACATAAAACTCATATGATGATGGAAAAATAAAAAAACAAAGCGATACGTGTGTGTTTAACACGTTGAGTGCCACGGTGACTGACACTGAAGCTGAAAAATTTACAATGTTCAAATTTTTAAGAAAGTATAATCGTGTAATAAATAAAAGGTAGGTAAATTTTAAATAAATTTTCAGTAATTACTTAAAACAATATAGATATATTTAGTTTTATATCATATTTTAGACCGTCAGTCATCGGTGAACGACGCGTTCTGAAAGGAAAGTTCAGTGTCAGTCACCGGTGACTGACGTGGCGCTTAAAGGGGTCTCAGGACTCTTAAAGATCTAAAATTTTCGAAAATTTAATTTTTTTAGATGTTAAACTCCTATCTTTTCTGAACATTTTGATATAATTGTTTACTTGAAATTCCTATTAGAACTGAAGTTATGGCTTTTACATTTATACACGTTCAATAGCTGAAGCGTCGTTTCGGGAACTTTTAAGCCATTTTTCTCCAAATGACGTTTTTGGGCATAACGCGCACGATATCTCAAAAAATTATGAATATTTTTTCATGAACTTTTCAAAACATATGTTTCATGTTAGTCTGTATAAACTGAACCTAAAATTTCCTTTTATTGTTCAAAACAATATTTTTTTAGGTGATTATACTGTTGAAATTATCTTAATTTTGCATTAGCTGAATACAACTTTGTATTAAAAATATAAAAAAGCTTTAAATACAAATTTATTTAGGTTCAGGGTAATTATTACAATCTGAAGTATAAGTAGGCACCAAAATTTTCATTCTAGTTGCAATACTTATTTCGTAATCGTGCGCGTAAGCTGTTATGCCGATTTTTTGCTCGTCAAATGTCTAACAGTTTGGAGACCCCTGTAAATGCTAATTCTGCATCTTATAATTTTTTAAATACATGAAATGAAAAAACATACTTATATATTTTATTCTAAGTAAAATTGTGTCTTAAAATTAAATACAATTTAAGATATTAAATGTTAAAAATGGTCTCTTTTTTTCATTTTTTCCAATTTTAAGAGTCCTGAGACCCCTTAACGTGTTAATCTTATTCAGTCAGCAAGAACATCCACGTGCTACAAAAAAGCATTGTTTCATACTTTATAGACATATATAGCCATATACTAATGATATATGTCTATGTATCATTATATAGACAGGCGAGTGGTCTAGTTAATTTATCATTGCCAATATGAAAGTAAGTAAAAAATGAAGACACAAGTGAGGAAAAGATTGAAAAGAAAATCATATAAAAACATATGGGAAATTAAAAGAAAAAATACAATAACGATAATAATAAAGGATTCTATATGAATTCAACAGTTGTACTACAATTACAGATAAAAGAAGAATCGAACAGGCCGGATGTTTAATTATACGGTTACAGTTAAGATATAATATGAACAGTAAAGTTGTTTACGAATTTAAAATTAATCATCAATAAATTATCAATAATTAAAACTAAAAAAAAAAAAAAAATGCAAAGTTTTAAGTCTGATGAACAATTGCAGAAATAGTTGTTGAAAAAAAAAAAGGTTAAACAATTTAGTGTTGCCATCTATTATCTAATTCATATATTTGTTAATTTAATAATGATGAGCTGCTTTAATTATAATATTTAAATTCAATGTTATATCAAATTAATCAATCAATTTATTTTTAACTAGCAAACCCCGCGGCTTTGTTCGCGTAATAGTTGAAATATGCCAAGTGATATTTGCATGATTATTTTTTATTAGAAGAACACTTTTTGAAATAATTCAAAAATTACAAATTAAGCCACAATTTGCCTAAACTTCATTATAAAAGTGCAATAGACAGAAATGAGATTTTAATTAATAAGAAGAACTAAAACTAATGCAAATAAATGATAATTTATAAAGTATTTTGAGACTTTTATGCTCATTTCATATGCTCACTTCAGTGTTAATTTGAAGTTTTGAATTTTTCAGAAACCATCTTAACACATTTACATCTTAAAATTAACCAACATGTCAAAATTCCAAGGTTCTTGTCTAACAGTCTACCACCTCTCTGGTGTTAGTGGCACCAATATAAAATAACGAAACAGTGTCCTGATTCTGCTCTTAACGGAACAAACCGAGTAGGAAACCTCCCGTTCACGTAATGGATACCGATGTTCAACAATTTCCAATTCTGCCCCAAACGGAATAGGGGAGCAGCGTTTCAATTACAAGGTTAATGAGTTCCGACTAGACCCTCTGTAGAATTTCTACCAATCGCTTCCAAGGACACATGTGGTCTCTATTTATCTGAAACTCGAACATGTGCGTTTACGCGCGACCCCTTTAAAAAGAGACCTTTAATTGGCACTATGATTATATATTGATTTTTTATAGATTAATATAAAGTGAATTATATAATATCGGTATAAACAGTGTGTAAAGTTTTAACAGGTGGTGAGTTATAAATAATCTTTACGAAGTTTTAAGATACAATTATATAATTTTTAATATTACTTAGAGTAAAATTAAGGGATTATTTAAATAAAAACTATTTGCAATTACATTTTTAAATTAGTACAATTTTTAATCTTCTAAAAAATATATTAGCATGAACGTTTTTTTTTTTTTTTTTTTTTTTTTTCCGATATAAGCTTTAAAATACAAGCTATATCGGCCAAATAATTGAAAAATTATGTTTCACGCATAATAATTATTTTACATTCACAATTACCGTATATACTCGTGTATAAGTCGAAGAATTTTAGAGAAAATTTGGGAGTTGAAGATGGGGTATCGATTTATACACGAGAAAGTAAAAAAAAAAAAAAAAAAAAAAAAAAAAAAAAAAATCAGACTACTGCGATTGTTTTTTTCAGTCTTTTAAGTAATTACATGAGAGATAAAAACGGACAATGGTAATTTCCAAGTGACTGACAAACAAAGCTCAATGTCCCTGTAATTGTTTTGCACCCATTTTCTCTTGTGACAAAAAACCCTTCAATATATTCCTTTCAGCATTTTAATCCCCTTTTTAAAAAGAGTCCAACTTGAGAATGCTTCTAGATATCTTTCTTAAAAGTCCTACAATACAAAGAAGTACTATATTTTAGCAGTCTAAGAAGTTGTTTACCCTTGTAAATAATGCCTGAATGGATTTTTGAAAGAATTTTATCTTTTTAAGTATCATTGAATTGATGTGAATAGGTTTCAAAATAGTTTAAGCTTCTTCGGTTATACATAATTATAAAGGTTTAAAACGTTGAATTAAAAAAAAATCTGATTAAAAACGTGAAAAAATTACTAATTTAATGAAAATTTATTAAATTTTTCTATCCTCGATTACAAATCATTTTTCAACATGCTACCAGAAATGTGGTTCGACTTAAACACGAAAATTCAATTTTTTTCAAAATTTTGCTTAAGAATTGGGAGGGGGGGGGGGGGTCGACTTATGCGCGAGTATATACGGTATAATTTTTTATTAATATTTAGATTAAAATCGAGGGATTATTTAAACAAAAACTATTTGTAATTACTCTTTTGTGAAGATTAAAACTTACTGTATTAATTCAAATATAAATTTATCATAAAGTCTTTTTTTTAATGTGAGTACGCTTTATTAAACTAACTTTTTCAATACAAGCTTTCTTTTTCTTTTTTTTACAAGTTTTAAAATACAAGCTATATCAGCCAAATAATTAAAAAATAATGCATACTCATAATTATTTTACAATTACATAATTTTTTATTGTTATTTAAAGTAAAATCAAGGATTTATTTAAACAAAAACTATTTGTAAATACTCTCTTGAATTAATACAGCAAGTTTTAATCTTCTCAAAAATATATTTTACCATGAAGGGGTTTTTTTTTTAATGTAATTACACTTTATTATACTAACTTTTTTAATACAAGCTTTTTTTTTTATGTATACAAGCTTTAAAATACAAGCTATGGTAAATCTCTAGGCCAATTAATTGAAACTTTATGCTTTCTCATAATTATTTTACATTTATATTTTAATTTTTATTATTAGAATAAAATAAACGGATTTAAGCAAAAACTATTTGTAATTATAATTTTGGATTACAACAAGTTTTAATCTTCTCAAAAATATATTTCAGCATGAAGGTTTTTTTTTTTTTTTTAATACGAGCTTTAAAATACGAGCTATATCAGTCAAATATAATTCAAAAATTATGCTTCAGTCGTGATTATCTTACATTTACAATGATATAATATTTATTATTATTTAGAGTAAAATCAAGAAATTATTTATACAAAAAGTATTTGTAATTACATTTTTGGATTAGTACAATAAGTTTTAATCTTCTCAAATGTATTATTTAGGATTATTATTATTATTATTATTTTGAATACAAGCTTTAAAAGACAAGCTCTATCAGCCAAATAATTGGAAAATTAAGTTTCACTCATAATTATGTTACATTATATATTATAACATTATATATTATACATTATGTATAGATTATATATTTTTTATTGTTTAGATCAAAATCAAGGGATTATTTAAGCAAAAATTATTTGTAATTGCACTTTTGGATTAGTGCAATAAGTTTTAATCTCAAAAATATATTTTAGCATAAAGATTTTTTTTTTTTTAATATAAGTTTTAAAATACAAGCTGTATTAGCCAAATAATTGAAAAACTATGCTTCACCCACAATTAATTTACATTTAATTTAAGGTAAAACTATTTCTAGTAATGAACCTAACAAAACTGAATAATAATAATAACAATAGTACAATGCGAATATACATTTAACAAAAATTAGGTCTATCTATCCTCATTTACAACAGATGCATATATAAACGCCATCTTAAACCGACCCGGCTGCTGATAGCAGTCGGGATGAATTACGACGAAGCAACCCCGGTGAATGGGAAATAATTCCAACACGTTAGGGGCAGAATTGGAAAATATCACTTCGTCGGCGCATTACGAGAAAGTAACCCGTTCCGAGAAGGGCAGAATCAGGACACAGAGTTGAAATAGAATGTCTCGAAAAATGTTGAAACAGAGACTGTCACTATTAATTTGCCAACATTAACCTTGAAATCGGTTGGTATTTCCTAATATTCTATAGAAAACGAAATTTAGATGTTTTTAAAGGCTTTCTTGTTGTTTCTGCCAACCAGGTGGTAGTTGCACCGGCATAAAATATCGCCCGTATAGGATCAGGGACTATCACTCTTGATTTGCAACCAATAACTTCTGCAACCGGTTTATTATTTCCTGAGATTCCATATAATTCGTAATTTAAGTCACTTTTAGAATCCTTTTCGCTCCTTCCTTCGCTTCACCCCTTTTTAATTTCGAATTTATTTCGACTGTTCTTAGAGGACATTTATATTTTAGAAGTAACTATCGTGCGATATTTAAAGTTTCTAGCCTCTTCAGTACCGCAGAAATCACAATTTAGAAAGATTTTTGCTCCTGCAACCCTCTATGGGCTGTGGCACCGACATAAAATATAGCTTATGTTTGAGTAGGTTCTATCACCATCAATTTGCAACCACTATGTTTGAAATCGGTTTCATATTTCATACGATTGCATAAAAATCGAAATTTAGAACGCTTATAGAACGCTTTTCGCTCACTTCATCCTTTTAAATTTGGAATTTTCTTTCGACAATTCTTAGAAAGCATTTGCATCTTTGGAGTAATTACCATTCCAAATTTAAAATGTTAGACCCCTCTTTAACACATAAAACGCAATTTAGAACGTTTTTTGCTCCTGTAACCCTCATGTGTTAGTGACAAAAGCGTAAAATATAGGCTGTGTTGGAGCGGGGACTGTCACCATCAATTTGAAACCATTACTTCTGAAATTGGTTTATATTTCCTGAGATTGCGTAGGAATCACAATTTAGAACGTTTTTAGAACGCTTTTCGTTTATTTTCACACCATTTAAATTTCAGATTTTTAAGGAAGTTTTCTCAGAGAGCATTTACATCTCATAAGTAATTGCCATGCCAAATTGCAAGTTGCTAGCCCCTTCAGTACCACAAAAATTACAATTTAGAACGTTTTTTAAAATGCAACCGCAAGGTGGTAGTGATGCCGACATGAAGCAGATCCTATATTGGAGCAAGGGCTGTCATCATCAATTTCCAACCATTACTTTTGAAATCGGTTGGGTACTTTCTGAGATTGCTTAGATATCGCCATTTAGAACGTTTTTTAGAACCCTTTTCGCGCATTTTCACCCCTTTTTAATTTCGAATTTTTTAAGAAATGGTCTTAGAGATCCTTTATATCTTATAAGTAACTACCATTCCAAATTTCATGTTTCTAGGCCCTTCAGTAACACAAAAATCGCATTTTCGAACGTATTTTTTCTCCTGCACCCCCTTTGGGAGTAATGGCACCGATATAGAATGTACCCTATGCTGGAGCAAGGGTTGTCACCATCATTTTGCACCATTATTTTTTAAATCGGTTTGGTACTTCTTGAGATTGCGTAAAAACCGCCATTTAGAACGTTTTTTAGAACGCCCTTTTGCGCATTTTCACCCCTTTTAAATTTCGAATTTTTTAAGAAATGTTCTTAGAGATCGTTTGTATCTAATAAGTAACTACCATGGCAAATTCCATGCATCTGGACCCTTTAGTAACACCAAAATCGCAATTTCGAACGTTTTTTAGAACGCCCTTTTGCGCATTTTCACCCCTTTTAAATTTCGAATTTTTTAAGAAATGTTCTTAGAGATAATTTATATCTGATAAGTAACTACCATGCCAAATTCCATGTATCTGGGCCCTTCAGTAACACAAAAATCCCAATTTCGAACGGTTTTTTGCTCCTGCACCCCCTTTAGGGTAGTGGCACCGCCATAAAATGTAGCCTACGTTGGAGCAAGCATCATCATTTTGACACCATTATTTTTGAAATCGGTTTGGTACTTCTTGAGATTACGTAAAAATCGCCATTTAGAGCGTTTTTTAGAACACTTTTTGCTCATTTTCACCCGTTTTAAATTTCGAATTTTTTAAGAAATGTTCTTAGAGATCAATTATATCTAATAAGTAACTACCATTCCAAATTTCATGTTTCTAAGCCCTGCAGCAACACAAAAATCGTGTTTTTAGAACGTTTTTTTCTCCTGCACCCCCTTTTGGCCAGTGGCACGGACATAAGATATAGCCTATGTTCTAAGTTGGACTAACACCATCATTTTGATACCATTACTTTTGGAATCGGTACAGTAGTTCTAGAGCTTACCTCCTACAAATAAACAATTTTTACCTCTTTATAATAGTAGTATAGATAGATAGATTATTAAAAATAGTAATTGTCATATGTGATTTACATACATATCATAAATAAATGTCTTACATCTTTAACTTACACCATTTATTCCAAATAATTAACCTATTTATCTATGTTGTAATTAAATTACATAATTATTAACTTCTATATGATTTTCATAAATAATTTTAATGAAAGAAATTTTAATATTAATTTAGTTTTTAATAGTAACTCATAAAAACAATAAATTTAACAACAGCAAAAATTTTTAATAATGAATTATTATGTAAAAGGAATAACATAGCAATGACCATAGGGTTTTTTCCAAGATTAGTTGACCAAATTAATATAGCATATCATGATTTATTTAGAAATAACAAACACACACATATACATACACATATTAAGACATACAAACCACCAACCCAACCTCCTGTAATTTTTATCTATTTTTATACAAACACCAAATTATTTAAATTAATTATTAAATTTACCATGTAATTTGGATAATCATATAGTTCAGCTACTTGATAAATATATCAAGCAATTATGTCATTACAATTAATGTAAAATATTATTACATACCATAGGGCATGCTCTGAAATCAGCGTATTTTGAGGATTTTTAATTATTAAAGATGCCTTCTTGTTTCCAGTGACATTTGCATCATTTTTTTAATATTAAAAGGACTTTTCCTATACTAGAAGAGGCCCCACCAGTGGACGAGAGGGTCTGCTCTGAAAGCTGTTAGACGGGAGGTGCTGGGTTCGAACCAAATTGCGCTCGTCGGCCTAATCGTTCGGAGTTTTTCGTTTTTTTTTTCTTCGAACTTTGGATATCTTTGCGCAAATACGGGTTAGGTTCCCTTAGAAAGACCCCCCACCCACTGACCAAGGAAGGCCTATATATATCCCTCGTGTAGATAATCGGCCGTCATAACCAACACCGATACTGAAAGTGAAGTTTTCGTTTCAATGCTTGTTCAGTGGTGCTGCCATTTGCTTGTATTGTCTACGTTTGTTCACAAAGAATAATAGAAAGAAATCGACACAAGAAAAAATCGAAATATTTTATTGCACAAGGTACAATATATGTACTCTATTTGGATTTTGAAAGAAAAAATTTACTGAAAAAACTGAGACACTGCCCAACTATTTCTAATTTAGATTGCAGGCATAAAGAAAATTTAGAGAATATGGTTGCCGGAGTTTCCTCTTAGCCCGCACAACTTGGAAGAAAATCCTTATTATTTATATGCTGCCACCACTGATATGATTACGTGATATCGGTCACGCACTGAGAGGATTGTTTAAATGAAAACCAACGCTTTCAATTAAGTAAATTAACAGTTTATTTACACACTATTTACACAACAACAAACACTATTTACACTTACAAACTCGGATATAGATGATCCGGTTCAACATTAAATTGAATACAGTAAATGCTGGCTGTGTACTGTTAAGCTACGTTAAATCACTCTCACTCTACACACGTTAAATTAGCTTTCCGGAGATCAATCTCGATCTCCCAACACATGGGCTCTAAGCCTAAGCTATCCGAGCCTCTCTCAACCCTACGCACTCTCTCAGAGCTATCCAAGGCACGAGTGTCCACCTTGCGCGCTACGCTCCAACTCACTATCTCAGCACAAGAGAGTGCCTTTCAGCAACCCCTTGCTCCTTCTCAACGTAACCCCTCCGGAGTTTTCTACCTGGCTCCCATTCCAAACTCTTTTCTTCGTTCCTGGAATGCTTTTGTCTTCCCATCTTCCACAGACATCTCAAAAGGTTGGGCACACCCCTCTCCAACTATCTTTTTTCCCCTTCATACCATCTACACATTTTCACCGGCTTAGATCCAGTTTTAGATAAGGAAAGACTGTTATTTTGAAATTCCAGTACACAGCCCATACAATATATAATATATTAAGACAAAAATAATATAGAACCCCAGTTCTAATAGCAGATATTTCTCAGAACCTGACACCCCTCACCTTAGCGGAAAATATGCCATTTAGGGGCTAATTTTCCCCAAACACATAGTAATATCACAGAAGAGTTCAATAGTCTCTTTGCAGGTTTCTTCATTATTATTATTACCTATATATATCAAGGTGACTGAACATTCTCTACTGACATCTCTAATGAACCGTGTACTACTATTATTATTACAGAAAAACTACACATGCTAATACACTATAACACTATAACACAAAATTCAAATACAATTACACATATACAAAAAAAAAAAAAAATTTAAAACGTGATGACACTCCTTTAAGGTTTGTCCACTATTTAGTCATTGATGCCGATGGGCTAGCAATTGGCTGTTCCTCCCAGCTCTTCCTATGTAGTCTGGAAATTGCATCAGCATTTAAATGTTGCGCTCCTGGACGATGAGAAATACTCAGGTTCCAGCGCTGCAAGGCAAGAGCCCATCTAGTGAGTTTGGGGGACCTTGGGGTTGTTTCAGTGAGAAATTTTAATGGATTATGATCCGTTATGATCTCAATTTGAGATCCATATGTCCATTTTTCAAACTTCCGCAACCCGAAGAGAACACTCCAAGCCTCTTTCTCTATACTCGGCCAAGCACGCTGAGCCCCTGATAATTTCTGGCTGGCAAAAGCTATCGGTTTAAACTGACCCTTTTCCTCTTTTTCAGTAAGACAATATCCTACTGCCAGGTCTGAAGCATCGGCGTGAAGCTGATATTCCCGGCCTACGGTAGGTGTAGCCAAACGCGTCACGTTACATAACTCATCTTTAAGGGTATTAAATGCTTCTTCTGCCCTTTCATCCCATGGTACAGTATTTTTAACTTTCCCTTTAGTTAATTCCGTTAAAGGTATAGCAATTTCTGCAGAATTTGGAATATAAGATCAATAGAATCCCATTAATCCCAAAACAGATCTAACTTCCTTTTTAGTTTTCGGTCTCTTTAAATCCCTTATTGCTCCTATTTTCTCCTCATCAGGTGCATGCGTTCCACCCCCAATTACATGATCTAAAAACTTAGTCAATTTCTCTCCAAATTTACATTTATCCAGCCTAATTGTAAAGTATCTATTTTTAAGTTCTTCTATAACAGACCTAACATGCTCACAATGCTCTTCCCAGGTGTCAGAGAAAATGATGACATCATCAATATATGCTTGTGCATACCTCCGATGACCTTGAAGAACCTCATTCATATCTTTTTGGAACGTAGCAGCCGCCCCTGATAAACCAAAAGGCATAGTACGCCACTGATAAGTCCCATTATGAGTTGTAAAAACTGTCAAATGTTTACATTCCTCCGCCATCTTAATCTGCCAATAACCCCTCAATAAATCAATGGAAGATAAATATTTAGCTGCTCCCGCAGTATACATGATTTCCTGCGAATCTTTCATAGGAAATGTTGTGACCTGCGTTACTGAATTTAAAGCTCTATAATCAATGCAAAGCCTAACAGTTGCGTCTTTTTTTCGCCACGAAAACAATTGGATGACTAATTTCTGCATTTGACACTTCGATTAGATTTAATTCTAATAACTTTTGAATCTGTCTATCTACTTCCTCTTTATATGCAACAGGTACACTATATAACTTTGGCTTTTTCCTTGCCCCATCCGGTTTCAAATCAATATGGTGCTCCCCTACTTCCGATGGTTGCACAGGACCCATAAATACCTCTTTATTCTCCCTCAAAATGGACTTTATATCTTTGACTTGACTATTAGATAACCCTTTTATTTCGAACCTTTCTATGTCCCGTTCTACATCTTGTTCCCGATTTAAAATTGGAATTTCTCCAACTTCTCCAAATTCCTCATCACCATCAATAACAATATTAACTATATTACACCTAGCAATAAATTCCCCTTTATTTTGATACACATACTTTATGCTACCATCCGCCATTTCAACTAAGACTCTATCACGCACTTTCACTTTTCTAGATAATTGACATTCTAGACATGATTTAGAGAATTTTTTAGCTTCTTTAGCCATACCTTCCCAATAAAAAGATTGCCTAATCCTCTCTAAGGTTTTCTTTGCCGCGTGATGTTCTCCCTTATTAGATACATTTTCTGACTTTAAGATTCCTTCTCTTTTGACTTTACTAATTGGCACTACTAATTGAGCTATAGCTTCTTTTACAAATTTATCTTTATGATATAATAAGTCCTTTTCAATATAATAACTCCCTTTATCAATTTTAGCTAATTCCCAAGCTCTCTCTAAATCTTTACATTCCAATTGGGATCTCTTAAACATATCTGAATTACTAACGATAACTTTATTATTTTCCTCTACTTCCGTTTTTTCGTCATTCTGACTTTGTAAATTTCCCGATATCGTTTCTATTGCGTAAACATTACAATTATCGCTGCGCATACCTTTCTTTTCACTCAAGTTATCGATACTAATTTCCGAACTTTCTAATTCTTGGGACTCTAGCAATGGCTCCTCGCGATTGACCCCTGGTAACTCATTAATCACCTCGTGATGTAAAATTACCTGCTCATTAATATTATCGGTCACCGCGCAAAGTTTGGAAGTACTTCCTGATGAATTATATTAGTTTGTCCGAATTTCGGAATAGCTAACGGTAATTTAACCAACGGTGATTTAACTGCTTCACCAAATAGTCCTTGTAAATAAATACTACCCGCTCCTTTTACTTTCTCTTCCGGTACCAAATCTTTATGAATAACACTAATTTCACATCCAGAATCAACCAATCCTTTTGCTTTTTGCCCATTTACACTAACTTCAATTTTCTCGAGTTTATTTAATTTCTCACCAATAACATTAGTTCTCTGTTCGACCTTTGCCGATATCCTCGCCACAATAGCTCCCTTATGTAACTCTATATTTCCTTTCACGACAATCTTATTTACACCCGCTTTCTGTTCACGCACTTTACTAGCATTATTATTTCCCTCATTACCCACTTTATTACAAAAACGTTGGTAATGACCTCTTAAACCACATTTGAAGCATCTAGGACTATATCTCCTAAACTCAGTTTTTCTATCCGAAAAAGAATTAGTCTCATTACTTCCGTTTTGCCTCCAATTACCACTAAATTTACTATCCTCCCTCGGTTTCACTTTTTCACTGTTTACATACCTATCTTTACCTTTAAAACTCTTATACGTAACGGCATAAGACTTATGTTTAGCGTCAAAATAATTGTTACATTCTTTAGCAATTTTAGAAGCTTCTAACCATTTACTCTGCTGAATTAACCCAATATATGATGCGGTTTCTTCATCTAACATGTTTAATAACTTATCCGTAATTATTAACTGGTTGACCTTTTCATATGAGTCAGCACCCCTAATCTTACAATAATTTTCCCATGTTGCTATTAAACGCGATACAAATAATACATGAGTTTCATTCTGGTTTCTCCTAGCCTTCTTAAAATTTTCCAAACACGCCTTCGGTGTCGGCTCATGTTCCCTTAGAACTAACTCCTTTAATTCCTCATAACTCTCAATTTGTTTCCTAGTGGTATAAATTAACAAATTATCTGCCTTATCTCCTAACATATTTAGTAGAATTTCGGCCTGCTGGTTTTCCGGTACATTTTTAGTTTTGAATGCCCTTTCTAAACTGTTGAAAAATAAATTCCATCTCTCAGTCCCTTCTGGTACTTTGATAGACAGAGTTTTAACACTTTTGATCAATTTTTCTAGGTTACTTTCATTATTAGATTCCCTAGACCCATTTGAGTTATTTGTCGAACCTTGTACCCTTAGCCTCTCCATTTCTAATTCATGTTCCATCCTTAATTTTTCAGATTCTCTTTCTAACTTTTCGCGCTCTAATTTTTCCTGTTTTTCTAACTTTTCACGCTCTAATTTTTCCTGTTTTTCTTCGCACTCTAATCGCTCCGCAACGATAGTGTTAGATAATTCCTTAATATCCCCCTCATCATATTTCTCGCTGTCCATTATCTTTTTCTTAAGGGGTCTCAGGACTCTTAAAGCTTTAAAATTTTCGAAATTTTAATTTTTTTTTAGATGTTAAACTCCTATCTTTTCTAAACATTTTGATATAATTGTTTCTTTGAAATTCCTATTAGAACTGAAGTTATGGCTTTTACATTTATACACGTTCAATAGCTGAAGCGTCGTTTCGGAAAATTTGAAGCCATTTTTCTCCAAATGACGTTTTTGGGCATAACGCGCACGATATCTCAAAAAATTATGAATATTTTTTCATGAAATTTTCAAAACATATGTTTCATGTTAGTCTGTATAAACTGAACCTAAAATTTCCTTTTCATTGTTCAAAACAATATTTTTTTAGGTGATTATACTGTTGAAATTTTCTTAATTTTGCATTAGCTGAATACAACTTTGTATTAAAAATATAAAAAAGCTTTAAAACACAAATTTATTTAGGTTCAGGGTAATTATTACAATCTGAAATATAAGTAGGTACCAAAATTTTTATTCTAGTTGCAAGACTTATTTTGTAATCGTGCGCGTAAGCTGTTATGCCGATTTTTTGCTCGAAAAATGTCTAACAGTTTGGAGCCCCCTGTAAATACTAATTCTGCATCTTATAATTTTTTAAATACATGAAATGAAAGAATATACTTATATATATTTTATTCCAATTAAAATTGTATCTTAAAATCAAATACATTTTAAGATATTAAATGTTGAAAATGGTCTTTTTTTTTCATTTTTTTTCTAATTTTAAGAGTCCTGAAACCCCTTAAGCTGAAATCTGGTATCATCTTCCGTGAATTCAACCCCCAACTCTTCGGCTATCATCTGAAGATCCACCCTTTTTAGTTTCAATAAGAAAGCCATACCTTTACCGATTACTATTACCACTCTACAATAATATTTAACCCTACCAAATTAATATTTCCTAAATTTCTACTCTAGCACAGCCACCTCCACCTATTATACTAATTAATACCTTTCAGATAATCGATGTATTATATTTCTAAATTAATCTACTGTATAACCTGATTTTCCTCAACCATTGATATCACACAATTTACTTCCAATAAAACAAAAGATAAAGCAATAATTTCAATTTGATTATTATGCAATACAGATTCCAATTTATACATTAGATAATAACATACAATTTTCATAATAATACTGATACGTTGCAAATTGAATAAAAGTATTGATGCCAATAGAAACATCCACATAAAGAAAAATTGTATAATATACACATATAAATTTCTACAATTATCCTCAATAAAGTATTTCCAAATTCAATACTGGTTCTCACACTTAAAACAAATACAATCAAAACCTTCACTTTTTTTTTCTCACTGTGAGCCTTTTTTTTTTTCGAAAATTACTTCTATCCAATTAAAATTCTAAGCAAATGTTCATTTCTCGTTTGTTATCAACTCTTCAAACTTAAACAGTATTGCTTCATTTAAATATTACTTTAATAATAATTTAAATTTAAGTAAATTCAATTATTCCTTCCAACTATTATTAACACAAGGCATTAATTTTGTTCACTACCATCATTAGTAAAAAAAATAGAAAATCAATATTAGCACAAGTTATTATGACCCTTTCTTAAAACAATAATAAACAATATTGTTTTAAATTTCTTAAAACAATAACTTCATGGCTATTAAAATCTCTTACCTATCTGAACACAATTATTTGATTGCACATAAATTACCTAAACAATTTATCTTAAATTACTATCAATTATACAACAACAAATACATTTGGTTCGAGAATGTCAGCAGACAGAAATGATCAAAACACCTTACCTTATACTTTATCTGCTGGGGTACTCCGCTGCTCACACGTAGTTTCACGATGAATTCAATATTTCACACTTTAAAGTCACTTTGATGTTATTCAACACTCAGGCTGTAATACACTATAACTTGAGGCACTGTAGCGATGATAGGGCACAAACACTATTTCGGTTCGCCGTAACGACGATAGGGCACAACACTTTAGTTCGGTTCGCTGTAACGATGATAGGGCACAACACTTTAGTCCGGTTCGCTGTAACGATGATAGGGCACACACACTTTAGTTCGGTTCGCTGTAACGATGATAGGACACACACTTTAGTTCGGTTCCCTGTAACGATGATAGGGCACACGCAGTCTGTATTTCTACTCGACGCTTGGTTTTTATCTCTCTAAAATTCCGCTCGACGATCCGGCATTTCCACGCAAGAATTCCACTGGGTGCTCCGGCACTAACACACTGCAACACGGCTCGTTGGTCACTGGTCCAAGACGATTCTATCCCACCGCTGCCACCAATTTGTCGGAGTTTCCTCTTAGCCCGCACAACTTGGAAGAAAATCCTTATTATTTATATGCTGCCACCACCGATATGATTACGTGATATCGGTCACGCACTGAGAGGATTGTTTAAATGAAAACCAACGCTTTCAATTAACTAAATTAACAGTTTATTTACACACTATTTACACAACAACAAACACTATTCACACTTACAAACTCGGATATAGATGATCCGGTTCAACATTAAATTGAATACAGTAAATGCTGGCTGTGTACTGTTAAGCTACGTTAAATCACTCTCACTCTACACACGTTAAATTAGCTTTCCGGAGATCAATCTCGATCTCCCAACACATGGGCTCTAAGCCTAAGCTATCCGAGCCTCTCTCAACCCTACGCACTCTCTCAGAGCTATCCATGGCACGACTGTCCACCTTGCGCGCTACGCTCCAACTCACTATCTCAGCACAAGAGAGTGCCTTTCAGCAACCCCTTGCTCCTTCTCAACGTAACCCCTCCGGAGTTTTCTACCTGGCTCCAATTCCAAACTCTTTTCTTCGTTCCTGGAATGCTTTTGTCTTCCCATCTTCCACAGACATCTCAAAAGGTTGGGCACACCCCTCTCCAACTATCTTTTTTCCCCTTCATACCATCTACACATTTTCACCGGCTTAGATCCAGTTTTAGATAAGGAAAGACTGTTATTTTGAAATTCCAGTACACAGCCCATACAATATATAATATATTAAGACAAAAATAATATAGAACCCCAGTTCTAATAGCAGATATTTCTCAGAACCTGACAATGGTAGATATTGTTTTCATTATTTTTCAAATATATATGTGTATAACATCTCCCTAAACTTCTATTTATGATTTAAAAAACAGTAACGCAGCCACAGGGAGACATTTTACCTGAGAAGAGCTCTGAATAATTATTATTTGTAAGATGCACGATTTCATTGTTTTACTTACTCATAAAGAATATTTTAGTAAATACGTGACGCATAAAATCTCCTTAATGAAAAGCAGAAGCAGCAGAAATAAATTTAGCATTCATCTGTTTCAATGCTTCATGAAAGGAGTCTGTTCTTTAATATTCCGAGAAAAATAAAAGAGAAAAAGTAGTAGCGATAAAAACCGAGCTTTGCTTCTAGCATTCGTCATTCTCTTTTTCATTCATTTTGCTCTAAGGAAATTTTATTACGAAAATTTCAAAATTTTCGCTGTTTATGCTTTTATTTATGTTGTTTTTTTACACATCAACTATAGCTGCCCATTTTTAGGCTTTTTTTTTG
The DNA here is from genome assembly GCA_963932465.1 of Maratus speciosus. Classification (NCBI taxonomy): domain Eukaryota; kingdom Metazoa; phylum Arthropoda; class Arachnida; order Araneae; family Salticidae; genus Maratus; species Maratus speciosus. Next base: position 286,187,993 of record OZ010791.1, on the reverse strand, counting down.
TCACCATTAAAATTTAACAGAAAATTTTGAGTTATTTAATCGTAGATTTCGGCAATTAAATAAGGTAAATGTTAGTGGTAAGGAAAAAGGTGTAAAAGTTAGCAGCTGTGCATGCATTCAACTTAAGGCTGTTCTCAAATACAAAGAGTCTACTTTCTGACACATTTTAAAATTACTTTTTGTTCGGAAACGCATGAAATTGGCAGGTGTTGTTATTCGGAAACTACTTAATCGAAAGACGTTTTCCATTTTTTGGCATACATAAAATATCTTTCCGAAAATACTGTCAAAGTTGGCATTTTGAACCGAATTTCCGGGCGTGACAGCGAGGAAAAGGAAAAAAATATATCGTCACGTGATAAAAATGGCTTATAACTCGAAAAGTATTCCTAAAAAAGGAAAGCCTAATTTGATTCCAAATTTTTGGTGAGTATGTTATTAGTTTTTAAATGTTCTTTGGAAGGATTTTGATCCCTATTTATATGTATGTGTGTGTGTGTTTTCAGAATTTATTAAAACATAGTCTCATAAAGGCGTATATAAAATTCTACTAATTTAAATAAATACTGCGACAGGCAGTAGCGCCAACTTTTGAAAAATATTGGGTGGGCTCAAATATTTGTGAGTTGTAAAACAACACATACAATTTTTTCCTTTAGGGAGAGCAGCGAGGAAGAGCGAATGATTAAAGATGATAATATGAAGTTAAATTATGTTTTTTCTAAGCAAAATATAAAATTGTTATTATTTAATAAATAATTTTATTAAATTATATTCTCATAAGCTCTTCCTTATAAATACATTAATATTTATTATAGATAACATAAAACTTGCTAACTATTGAAAATGCAAAAAAACTAAAAGTAAAGAAAGACATACATTTCAGTAACTTAAGTGCTTTATCAATTTAAGGCATTAAAACCATGACAAAATATGCAGGAGATTTGTTTTTGAGAGAAATTGAACTATGAATCTACTGAAGGGGCTTTTAGTGCTCCTGTACGTCTAATTGGTGACTATTTTTCACATAAAATCATTTTGAGAATGCCAATAAAATCAAATTTATTTTCAGCGATTAAATAAATAAATAACAAAATAAATCAATTGAAAATGAGTGGGCGGGGAGATCAAATTATTGGGTGGGCTCGCGCCCCATGGGCCCATATAAGGTGGCGCCAGGCCACTGGCGACAGGCTAGTTTTATCCATAGCTCTATCAGAAAAATCGTGCGCTATTGACACTGCCAGAATGACTGTGCCTCTCTATACCTAATGTACTGCTTTTTGGATGGGATATGTGCGCGCGCGCACAATAATCACAGCGTTGCTGTAACTATCATAGTTCATGTAAGGATTTTTGCATTTTTTCAAGAAGTGGGAAACAGCCACTAAAATTAAGCTTAAGGATTATATATTATACTAGTATAAGGGTGTAAATAAAGAAAAAAGTACTCCTAAAAAATTGGTCGAACCACCACTGAATTTATTGTTAAATATATATATGTAAAACGAAATTAGAGCATCAAAATCACTTCACACAAACGTTCTCAGGTGTATTTATTTCCTCAATAGATTTAATGAAAGATCGAAAATACTAATATGCAAATCACCATGAAACCTATATAGTAAAAGGTATTTTTACACATGAATGCAATGGTAGTTATGAATGGTTACGGCGTTATTTTCTACAGCGATATATTTATATATCCAATATCCAGATTAAATATATCATATTAATGGATTTAGATTTGCGGGAGAAATCTCAGACACCGAGGAAGACTTAAATGCTGCCCTTCCCCCTCTTCCTCTAGGTTTTATAACAGGCGAAGGTAGGGAAAGATAAGGATAATACCAGGAGATCGAAATGCTCCCCTCCCCCCTGAAGATTTGGGATTTTACGTATAGTAATGGTCTAAAAGTGCAATCCCCTTTCCAAACTCCACAGAGCCCCCCACCCCACCCACACACACAGACCCCACGAAGGAAATTGTTTAAATTCAACATTGACTATAACTTTACCCTTTCATCAGACCTGAGCCTTTGAATGTTAGAAATCTCACAGACCGCTGCTTTTATCAATTTTCAGTTTAACTAGTGAAATTTTGTTTCGTTAGGAGCCCTAGTACCTAGTAGTATCGCTAGAGACTTCTGGATGGATGAATTTTAATTGTAATAGTCCTGTACGTAAAATTTAGTACAGAAACATTATCTTATTTGTTAATCGAGCCTTTATTCAACTTTCGATCACGCGGTCCCAGAGATCGCCTACAATATCAATACGACAATTTTTCTCACAGCAAATAAGCGATAAATCTGTGATTGACAGGATATTATACTTATGGTGAAGTGATTTCCGACAAACAATCTGGCTAAATTTATTAACAAAAGCCCGACCTTTTAGAGAGCGAGATTTCGGCCCCAGAAAAAATCCGGGCAAGCGGTCACGACCGAAGACATGCTCCGAAAACAAATGTGCAATGTCGGAAAGCTTTATTTTCCCACTTCCAGCATTTTTTCCCTTTTTTTTATTGACACGGCAGCCTTCCTTTCTTTTTTTTTTTTTTCACTCCAAGTATTCAGTGTATGTTCTAAACCACTGACAGTGACCTCTTGCTTGCAGGCACAGTGCGCTCATTGAAGTTTAATGCCCATTTTACTGCTGCATTGCTGGCATTAAATGATAAAAAACAAATCAATGACAAGATTAGGAAAAACAATCTGACATTGGCAGATTTTATTTATGGGGCCAAAGTAGTTACGGTTAATAAATACTTTTTAATTTTTAATTTACCTTTATGCTGGACATTCATTTCATAATAAATACATCATTTCCATAGGTACAGTCGTGGGGGAAAAAAAGTAAACACCCCTTACTAATCCTGCAAAAAATCATCCAGAAGAAAGTTACTGGTACCACACGATTGGTAATAAAGTTTACTTTTAAATGATGTATATAAAATTTGCTTAGGGAGCCATCTGCATATTAAAACGAAGCATGAATTTGTTTTTTTCAATAGCAGTACACAATTCTGACAGCATAAATGAAATCTACACCCTTCAATTAGCCTAAAAACAAATTTTTATGCAATTCGTACGATAAGTTTCCGAGAAATTAATTATTTTAAAACGAGCGTATTTTAGGGTCTGTATCCGAATTGAAGTTCCGTACTCGATTGTTGACCGAGAGAGCCCCCTTCTTGATCAAGGCATCTTAAGCGGTCATTGAAGACTGCTAAATTACAGGATAGCAGAAAAAAATTCAAATTAGTCACTTCTATTATAGACGGTCCCTCCAACCATCATTTTGCCGTTTTTAAGCATAATTTGAAAACTACTTGGAAGAAAAATGTAAAATTTTGGATTTCCATAAAGTAGGACTTAATAAATCTAAATCCATCAAAAAAAATTGTAGGTTACAATTCATAATTTTTTCGAATATTAATTTCATAATTCATATCATAAAATTATAAAAATTGCAAATTCAACGTATTTATGTTTGGGTATTTTAATATTATTGCTACACAAAAAATTAGCACATTAGGAGCATAATTTTAGGAGATATTAATGAAAATATGAAAATGTAATTTAACATTAGAAGCAGTAAATTTTGAATGTTTATAATTCAAAAACTTATCATTCAAATGACTTGAAATTAGGTGTCTAAGCATAGTTTGAAAGGAAGATTTGAAGTATTTTGTTGAAATTGGGTATTGCCATTGAAAAAAATTAAGTTTGGGTTCGTTTTAATATGTAGATGCCCCCCTAAGCATATTTTATATACTTCATTTAAAAGTAGACTTTATTTCCAGTCGTTCGGTACCAGTAACTTTCTTCTACGATAATTTGTTGAGGAATTAGTAGGGGTGTTTACTTTTTTTTTTCCACGACTGTACATATGGGACATTCTCACAATCTTTTGACTTTCATGTACCTGAATAATAATTTTTATTTTAATACACTTTTTTGTGTTTTTTTTAATTCTATATACTGGGGAATATATCATTGCATGATTGCACAACAATATGAACGAGTTAAATAAGTTTTGGACGATGTTAGGGGTCCAAACACCTGGAAAACTCCTATACCGTTCCGTGTCCCTGATGCTGATTTTTAAGTTTGGAACTGTCTGGATAAAATCGTTTCAATAAAAATAATTCGATGTAATTTTTTTTTCTGAAACTGGAACTATTATTTAATATAAATATGTAGCTAAAAATTAACCTGCACACATTTTTAGGGTTGTTATTATTTTTTAAACTCTGTCCCTGGGTTTTAGATTCCTTACCATCCCTCTTCTAAAATTATACAGAAAATCATTTCAGATGCAACCACAGAATTTTTTTCAAGTTTTTACTCATGCAGAAGTATGCTAGAGAAAGAATGTCTAAAATTCTTTGGCAGGAAATTTACTGTAGAATTTAAATCAGCATTTAAATATCAATTTCAAGCATCGTGGCTTTATTGGTAGTCTCACCGTCTCCAAGGTTTATTCCTGTACTTTTCGAGGTAAATAAATAAAAAAAAAATAATTTAATCCAATGTTAACACTGTTTCTAAAAATCAATGAACAATGTGGCTATCACTTAGTCTTAACATGATTTTCCTAAAAATAGGTGGTAATTTTCCTAACCGTTCCATCCTTACCGTCCCTTTTTTCCAATACCATCCCCTTTTTTTACCTTACCGTCCCTTCTTTAACACCCCTTTAAGACAATGTTATAAAAAAACTCTGTATTAAAAGTACTACATTGTTATTATTTCTTATTTGAATGTCCTGTGGGTACTATGCAAATTCATTATAAGTAAAAATTTAGAAGAAAATAAAAAGTTATAGGGGTAAAATGCTAAGGAAAATTAAACTCGCAAGTTTAACTTAAACCTCAGTTAAATAAAAAAATTTTCGCTGCTGACCATTTTTGATTTATTTTGAATCATTAAGGCATTCGTCTATCAGATTAAAATGTTATTTTAGCAAGTTTAATTTTGTCAGATTTTTTCCCCCAAAAGTCAAAAGATTGTGAGAATGCCCCATATATTGTCTTATGTTGTCTCTATGTTTAAATCATTTCTTTATTTATATGCTTATAGACATCTTACATGCTTACAATTATCTTACCTACTCATAAACTCATATCTTATATATTTTGATACATCTCATAACATTACACACGAGTTACACAAAAAAGATAGGAAGAAAAATTGGAGATATACATTGTTGTTTTTTACAAATAATTTATTACATAACTGATATTTTTGAGAAATAAGTAAATGTATCTTTTTCATTGATGATCTTATGTAAATTTAACCAGGCTATGAAATGTATTTATGCATTTTAAATTTATAATTACATTAGTGTTTCTTTGAGGTTATACTTCACTAAACTAACACTTTTCCTTATGCAATTAGAGAAAATTTAACAACAAAAACAGTGGAATAATAGGACATCAATTTTATTTAGCTTTTAATACAGGATGGGTTTAATTTTTAGCAATTATATGCTAGGTCTCACCCAATGTTCTCGGGCAATTAAAAAAATAAAGAATTAGCGGGTAATTATTAAAAAAATATATAATTATTTCTTTCTGTTAGCATAAATCATTCATATTTCCCACTTTATCTATATTCAGTATTGTTTCGGAAGGAAAATAATTTATGTTTATATTTAATACTAATTTCTTTGAAAAATTTAGAGAATCATTTAATTTCCATTTTATTGTTGCGTTTTTGGCATCTAAATCAATAAAAGAAAGATGTTTGTTTAAGTGTGTGTGTGTGTGTGTATGTCTGTCAGCTGGCGATGGCTAGGGAAATCTATCGCACATAGAGGTCTAATAATTAGCATGAGGATAAACGAAAACACGTCCAAAGTCCGAATGCACTTGAGGATCAAATTTTTCATTTTTCGATAATTAGCAGCTTAATCAAAAACCATAATAAATGTCGCAATATGGCACGTTGTCGCATTTGTCTGAATCAAAACCACATTTGCAAATCTCTTCAAGCATAGAGAAGAAAGATTTCTTTTAAAAATATAAAATCATTAGGAAAAACAATTTTACGGTCCCGGGCAACGCCGCGCGGGCCAGTTAGTTAAGAGCTAAAGAAAAATAAGTCAATGAAATTCAAAAGAAATTACAAGTTCTTCAACAATTAACTGAATTTATACAGCGAAACGCTAGTTTGTTGCAATTATCCAACATGCATACATTAACAATGGCTTACCAATTCAAATAGTAAGAGAGATGATCGATCAGTCATTTTGAAATAAATTAAACAATTCGAGTATCAATAATTAATGAAATATTTACGAGAACAATTAATCGTTTAAAATCGTTTCATTAATGCCATTATCGCCAAACTAACATTTAAAAAACTTTTAAATAAAATATTTAAAATAGCGAATTCTAGAGAATTATCAAATTAATGAGATAATGGAGAGTTCAGGTTATATGATATAATAAAATATTTTCACAGAAATATACAGTTCTAGAATATCAGCGCATCGCATTTCGCGTTACAATTCATAAGAGTTCTTCTGAAACGACTTCGGATCACAAATACGAAAAAAAAAAAAAATTGCTGGTTGAAAATTAAAAATATCACATAAAGTGAGTTCGTAAAATAAAATTCAGACATGACTTTGATTTGCAGATTTACACTTTAGAAATGAAATATCCTTATAATATTATAAATGCGAAAGTGTGCCCGAAAGTTTGAATGAAGTCAACGTTAAAACGGATGAATTAATGCCTTTGTACCTTTGCATATAGATAGATTATAAACAAGAAAAGAACATAGGCTGTGCTTCATTTATTTTATTCAAATATTTTTCTTTATAATTAAAAATTTCATTATTTTTCATACAGAATCAATTGCAATTTTCCTATGAAATTTAACCATCTTTCTTTTTTCGTTGCCAAAAAATAAAAACACGGAATAATAATTTCTCCTCACTAAATAATTGAAAGATTTTCACGTGAAAAAGGAAAATGAAATAAATAACTTAAGAATTTTTTTTTTTTTTTATAATAGATTTTTGTAGTCTTATATAGGATGCAGGGCATACATATATACACACATTTCACAATAAATACCACCTAAAATACAGATTTGTAGTAAGGATTCTTTCGGCATTGTTTTTCGCTTTACGAAGAGAGATTCATCGATTTTCACGATTTTACTTGGCCCTCTTTTTTTAGGTACGTTCGTAATTAAATAAATACGTAGCACCTATAGTTGTCGTTCAGTCCGTCCGTCCGCATATACCAGAGCAAAAACTACCAAACCAAATGGTCTGAAATTTTAAATATATAATTGTTGCAAAATTTTGAATTTCGAATTTTATGAAAATCGGATGTACAGTTTAATTACAGGGACAATCAAAAGTTTTCCGTTACATTAAGGCCAATGGGAGAAAATTATTTCAAGTGCATTTTAATGATGTTACAGCCTTTCGAACAGAATGAAATTGATATGCACTTATGAAGTGCACTAAAATATACATTCAGTACAATATGCGGTGCAAAAATATTTATAAAACTAGTACACTACGTAGTAAACTACAAACGCACCTCATTTACCACGTTTGACGAGCAATTTCCAGCTTGCTTCGTTGGTTACAGTTTCATTTTCACGATTGTTTATGTTATCTGGCACAAAATTTCCCCCTTCTTTTAACTGAATTATGTCAAGGCCCCTATAAATAACAAGTACCGTATTGTCTCCTATAGAGATGGGCAACATCGTTCCTTTTAAGGAATCGTTTCAGCCGGAATCGTTCACCGAAAGGAACGAGTTCGTTGGAGTCGTTCCTTTCGGAATCGTTCCGAAAAAAGGAACGAATCCGAGAAAAAAGGAACGATTCCGAGAAAAAAGGAACGATTCCGAGAAAAAAGGAACGATTCCGAGAAAAAAAGAACGATTTTGAAAAATAAAGGATTCCAAGGGGAAAAAAACACTTCCGAGATAAAGAGAACCACATGCAATCCATAATATTTTTTACTAATTTATTTTCTTATGTACCCATCCATTTTCTTAGGCATCCAGTCGCTTTAATTTTGTAATGTTTTGGACAGATGATTTTGTTTTTAAGAGTTCATTTCATTGATCAGCGTGTGCAATTAATTTGCAGTTATTTCTAACTTTATGAATTATGGTATAAAGCATAATTCCTCTTGGAAATTTAAGGGCGGTGCAAGGTCTATTCGATTTTCAGTGTAATCATTGGTTTCTCTTGAAAATATGTCGTCAAATGACCGTCCATTTATATTATTATTTTATATAGTGTGTCTTTACTCTTAACGATGTTCAGTGGCTAAGTCCTAAACCGCTAAGTCATAGACCTATAGTTCCAATTACAAAAATGTTTTAAATAAGGTAAAAAATTATTCTGAAAGTCGTTTGGATCAATAAAAATATTTCTAAAAAAGTTACGAAATTTAATTTTTTATACGGTCCTCCGACCTATAAGAGATATTTAGTAAAAATTTCCTGTTCTCTTAAAAGAAAGACAAAAAAAGTCCCATTCATCTAACACTAAAATTCATGAAGTTATACGAAACTTTGAAATGCAAGACTTATGCCACTTTTCTGCATCCGAATACACATGAGTTTAGCCATGCTTCTAGGGGTCGTAAACAAAGTGCTTAAAGTATTTGAAGTATTTATTTCATGTGTAGCTGCGCTTTGAAAGAAATCGTATTACGACAGATTTTTGTAAGGATTTGAAGCTGTTTCTTTTCATGATTTTTTTAACAAAAACTATGCTATTTTTATAAGCTTTTATTTAACCTATTAACCGCCAAAACTATAAGTAGGAATTTTCAAATTTCTTGTTGAAAGTCGCTTGTCACCACAAATTCAGAAAGGTAATTTCCGCTTTATTAAAATATCAAAATTTCAGCCAATAAACAAGGCAATTTTTTTATTTGTAAAATTGTGGTGACAAAGTAATTAATGTAAGCATGAGCAATTATTTTGACCGTTGCGTGAACGCAACACCAGCGGGTAACGGGTTAACTTGAAACGATCGTATATATGTCTTTCCAGTTCAAAATTTGTACTCGAAATTCAACTCACTTTAAAATATGCGATCGAGGTTAAATTTTACATATTGACGTAAATCAGATGACAATGTAATATTATTATGATTTTCAGTGCTTACCATTATGTACTTATTTTACAGGGTAACACAAAAAATTTCGGATAGATTCCTGGCAACAAGTTTTCTAAAAAGTTTTAGATTAGATAACACAAGACTGCGATGGTTGTGTTTTTTTATTTTTAAAATTATGTATTTTTAAAATTATGATTTTTATGTATTTTTTAGCACTGAATCCGAAAATTATTTTCATTTTTAACCATCATGTCAGAATTTTTCGCAACTAGTAAATTTCAAAATAGTAAATTTCAAAATTGAAAAAATAGCTAATACTATAAAATAGAGTCGATGGTTGTATTTTTTAACTTTTACGACTGATTTGTATGTGCTTTTTAGCACTGAATGTAAAAATTACCTTCATATTTAACCATCATGTTAGACTTTTTTTGTAAATGGCAGATTTCAAAGTTAAACTAGTATGTTGTGGCCATCACAAAACTTTCTTCTAAATATATCACGTCAATTAAATCATTTAAATAGTAAAAGAAATTACATCAATTTAGAACCAATTCGTATCAAAGTATACCTGAATTTGAAGTTTGATGAAAATTCGTGCATTACTTATTGAGATAGAGCTGTAGGGGAAATTCTGAAAAATGCAGCATAGCAGCGCCACCTGTTGAGCGATTTGCACCAAAACACAAACAGCACTAATTCATATTAAGGTATACCGGAATCTAAAGTTTGATGAAAATCGGTGCATTAGTTCTGGAGCTAGAGCTATTGTGGAAATCACAAAAATGCAGCACAGCAGCGCCACATGTTGAGCGATTTACATGAAAAGGTACAAAACATCAATTCATGTCAAGGACTAACAGAATCTGAAGTTTGATGAAAATCCGTGCATTAGTTCTGGAAATTGAGCTATTGTGGAAATCGTGAAAAATGCTGCATACCAGCGCCACCTATTGAGCGATTTACACCAAAACATAAACAGCACTAATTCATATCCAGTATACCTAAATCTGAAGCTTGTTGAAAACCCAAGCATTAGTTCTTCAGATAGAGCTATTGCGGAAATCTCAAAAAACGCAGCATAGCAGCGCCACCTGTTGAGCGATTTACGCCACAAGGGGCAAAACGTCAATTCATGTCAAGCACTAACTAAATCTGAAGTTTGATGAAAATCCGTGCATTATTTCTTGAGATTGAGCTATTACGAAAATCGTGTAAATGCTGCAAAATGCAGCATAGCAGCGCCATCTGTTGGGCGATTTGCACCAAAACTTTACCAGCATTAATTCATATCAAGGATTAACGGAATCTGAAGTTTTATAAAAATCCGTGCATTAGTTCTTGAGATAGAGCTTTTGCGGAAATCCTGCAAAATGCTACATAGCAGCGCCACCTGCAGGTCGATTTACACCAAAAACTAATGATTCGGATTCAATAGTAAAAAATACATAAAAATCAATTATCAAAAGTTAAAGAAATAACAATCACATCTATTTTATACTATCAGAATCAGATTTCCGAAAATTTTTCACTTTTTAGCTTTCAAATTTACGATTTGCAAAAAATCTGTACTTTGTGATAAAAAATGAAGGCCATTTTTGGATTCAGTGTGTAAAGAATCGAGGCTGTTGCTTTTCAACATCTTATTTAACGAAAATTCTATTATTTTTTTCCTGTTATATGTTTAGTACAAGCTGTATATTTTGCATTAATATTTCAGAATGATTATAGATTTCAAATTTATAATGCAATGTTAATTTTACTATCAACTATATTTTTTATATATCTGAAGATTATTTATATTTCTAGTAAATTTGTAAATGACCCCTATTTCGCAGCAAAAAATATGCTCCAAGTTGAAACAGCCATTACTTCGGTCAGTTTTAGTCGTAGAATAATAGGACTTTTATTTGTCTTACTTGTAAATGTAATAGGAAAGTTTTACTAACTATAACTTGAAGGACTGGGGAGATCGTATAAAAAATTAAATTTCATAATTTTTCAAGAAATGATTCTATTGACCCAAATCACTTTGTAAATACTTCTTTACCCCCATTTAAAACATTTTTGTAATTGGAACTATATGGCTATGACTAACGGTTTAGGAATTAGCTATTGGACATCGTTGAGAGTGGACATCCTGTATAGGAAATTTTATTATTGCTCTGATATTTGTCACCAGGGTCTAGGAATTTTTAGTCTCATAGATTCCTCTTCAAAATCTACCTCTAGGTAATCTTAATTTCATTTTTCATTCTGAATCTCATTTTTCATTTGGATGGCCCTACTGGTTTGGATATGTAACTAGTTAAAGCAGATTACATTTTTGTTCCAGTGTCCGTACTTTCAATAACTTTATGCCCTTTATCGTCTTTCTCCTCAGCTCCTTAACTTTACGCACACAGGATATTTCGCATAATTCATCAACATTATTATTACCGCCTTCAGGATCTGGTTCAGAAGTGAAACACCCTATTCTATAGCAATCATCTTGTAGTGCAATTCAGTGATATATATCAATTTTAATGCATTTGAAATAGCTTAATGTCATTAAAATGCGCTGCAAACGATTTTTTCCCATTGACCATAATGTAACGAAATACTTTTGAGTGCCCCTGTAAATAAACTATTAATGCTACACTCTTCATATTGAATACCAAACATCCCATGGTAAACATCATTAACATATATCAATTGCATGGGAATCCGAGTATATTTACGGGAGTTAGGTATATTACACACTGAGACCACACAACGACACAAAGCGCAACATGAAGTGCAAAAACCGGTCGAAACAAAAAACGAAGTAGTTGCAAACTTGTTTTAAACCAGTTTTTCTAGCGAATTCAAGCGACATGTCTTATGTGTCGCCTTAGTGTGTGACTTGCCTTAGAGCGTGAACAGACGGTCTGACGGACAAACAAACCGCATTCATAAACACTAACTTTATTTGAAAGAGTTAAAAAGTAAAGCATGTTTTTGCACACTGTCTTTCCTGAGTGACTGATGTATGTCTTGTATTTTACCCTAACATCGCTATTTGTGAACTGCTGTTAACTACGTAGAATTTCAATAAACTTACAACTCTTTTTGAATCTCCAATTTCACGAGAACCTACCGGAATTTCTCTAATTTCACACCCTCATCCGCCGTCACCCTCTCTCCACTTATATGATACAGAACCTCAGTTCGGTGTGAGTGAATTGCAATGCTAATATGTTTGTTTGGATTGGGATCTTTGAAGCTTCATAACTCATGAAGTCATGGAACACTTGTGTTACACGAAAGGGTAGAAGTTCCTTCATATGATTTGTAAACAGATTCATTAGCAGGGCTATGGCTAGTGATATTTATAAGATAATATTATATGCATTAATATTATAATATATATATATATATATAGTAATATATATGATTTTATTCATATATAGTACATATTATCTCCGCCAGAAGTTATAGTGATTCACTAAACTTCAAAGTTCTATTTCTTTAAATTTGAAATTTGCTAACATTTTAACTGAAAAACGGTTTATTGGTTTAATTAAATTAAACAAATTAAAAGTATGTCCATTATTATTACAGAGTGTAGTACTATATAAAGAACTATCCTTTTGACGATGTTTCGGCCGTTGAATGAAAGATATCTGTTGTAAACGTATTATAGATAATACCAACCTTAATTTTTTGAGAATTTAACTATTTTTTATTCGGAGTTAAACTTTTTATTGTCAAAACTATTTAAAATAGATAAAACATTTTGTTAAATTCGAACTTTTCAGAAAACTTTATGTACTTTAAGAAAAAAAAGAAAATAGTAAATAAATAAATCTTCTAAGTGAAAAGAATAACAATAAGAAAGGAAAATACATAAAATTTAGTATCGTATTTGCAGTAAGTTTTACCTCAATAAAAACGGAAATTTGGTATTAGGCTTGAAACATTAAATTTAGTTTAGCATGAAGGGAGCCTTGATTTGCTCGAAATTAAACTCAGATATGTATTATCCATCACCACAGTAACAGGCATTAATCGTGGCATTGAACTCGGGATTTACGAGTATCAATAACGATCAAGAAATCTGAATTATTATAAGAAATTATTACGATAAACGATTTTTTTTGCTTTTATTTTACGTTGAATTAAAACAAAGTCACAGTTATTTAAATTCTAATTATTTAGCAAGAAATAGAAGTAAAATAACAATTGAAAAAACTGTACAAAATCACAACGTGCATTCTTTGGAAACCAATAATTAAATTCGTATATTGTAAAAATTTTAAATGCAATATTAACCTTCCGCATACCAGACCGGTGCAAGAGGACCCGATAGATACATTCAAATTGATTTTTCACATTTTAAAAAATGAAAATTTTGTAAATATGTGACTTTTTCTGGAATGTTCTACTCAAAAGAATAGAACATCCCAGAAAAAACCCATATTTACAGAAATTTCAGTTTTTAAAATAAATTAGAAATATCATTATAAATGTACCTGTCGAGGCCATTGAACCCCTCTGGTAGGCGGAGGGTTAACATAAATCTATTAAACCGAAACAAACATAAAATATGCAGCTTTATATATGTCGCAGTGTTGGAGAAAGTCCGATAATCTATATGTAGCACGTGATTTTTCTTTCCCGTTTTTATACTCAAAACGGCCATTAAGAGAGCGAACCGCGGTTAAATTATTTCAATCCCACCCACCACTGTTACTGTTATCTTATTATTATTATTAGACATTATGCTTTTTGAAATATTCATTATCTTAAGAAAGAAAGAAACGTTTTACAAAAATTCCTTGTTCTAACAGATTTTACTCTATGTAATAAACCTCAATGTAAGTTGATTAAAACAACAATCTTAGGGAGTTTCGAGATTTTTTTAATCATCTTCTTCAGGAGAGAAAAACAAGACGCCAAACTGTGCAAATAAAGTGGTACTCGAGCGCTCGTAGCTGGTCATATATTTATTTTGACAAAGAGGATTCTCAAATTGAAATTTATGTTTGAGGAAAAAACATGAAATAGTGAAATATGCATGAAAGTGCGTAACTCTACAATTATTAAAATAATTGAAAATCAGTTATTATTATCCTATTAAAATGCAATTTTTATGGCCTAGTGATATATTTCTTACATTATTCAAAACTGTTTCTAGTCAGATTTAAAAAAATACTTTTCACTAGTAATTAAACAAGCATTTTCTTTGTTTTTCTTAAGGCTGTTCTTAAGTGATCTGCTCAACAAGCGTAAAACGTTTTGACACATTTACAAATTCATTTTTTAACGGAAAGATATAAAATTGGAATGTTTGACCATGGAAGCGATTTGGAATCGAACTGTGTTTTCCATCTTTTGATCAGTAAATTACCTATTGAGTTATAATCGATTTTGATCACGTGACAAACATGTTTTTCACCCATTTTTGAGAAATTATGCCTCTTTCGCGCGGAAATTCGGTTCAAAACGCCCACTTTGACACTATTTTCTGAAAGGCCTATTGCGTTTGCAAAAAAACGGAAAAAACAGCTCGATTACATAGTTTCTGAACAACAACACCTGTTCGTTTCATGCATTTCCGAATAAAAATAAATTAAAACTTTTGTCACAAATTTATCCTTTTGGATTTGAGAACAGCCTTAAGAATTCATTTAGAAAAAATTCATTTCGTATGATACATTTACCAATTAGAAAATGTATTAGTGTATTAAAGTACACATGGTGGTCCATTACCCTCGGGGTCCAGGTACTCAATCGGTAAAGCACGTAAAGTTTCTGGGTTCGAATCCCATCTTGGGCACTTTTTCTCTCAAGTGTAAAAAATCCAATTCGTATAAAATATTTTTTTTAATTATTTCTTTCAGATTAATTTAGCACAAGAAGATGAAATAGTAATGTTTATTAAACGCCCTACTCCGCCCCGCACTTCAATTTCTTTTTTCTTTCTTTCTTTACTTTTCTTTTTTTCTTGAGGAGGGGGGGGGGGTGGCACACACATTAGAAGGATATTTTGGCAATAAAGTCAGCTTTAATAGAATCAAAATCTGTTATTTTGAAATAAAATAGCGTATTTTAATTTATTAAAACTGGCCAGTCTACAAGAAAAGAACCGATCCTCGGATTCGGTCCTTTTTGGAACGGTTCCTCGGATTCGGTCCTTTTTTGGAGCGGTTCCTCGGATTCGGTCCTTTTTGGAACGATTCCGAAATGGACCGACTCCGAGGAATCGGTCCTTTTCGGAGTCGGTACATTTTGGACCGATTCCAAGGAATCGTTCCGAAAAGGACCGATTCCGTGGAGTCGTTCCTTTTCGGAATCGTTCCAAAAAGGACCGATTCCGAGAAACCGTTCGAAAAAGGACCGAATCCGAGGAGTCGTTCCAAAAAGTACCGAATCCGAAAAGGACCGATTCCTTTTTACAGAATGGAATCGTTCCTTCAGTTTCACTGCCGGAATCGTTCCTTTGGAGTCGTTCCTCAACAAATGACACATCTCTAGTCTCCTATAAAATGTGATAAAGAGTTGGTTAATTATATATATTTTAAATTATCGTCAGTGAAATGTTTTGCTTGATTAATGCATTTATCCTTTTTTTTTTTTTTTTTTTTTTTAAGGCTACGTGAACGACGTCATGGGTAACAGCTAGTAATCAATATTTATAAAATTTCTTTATATACAGAATTTTTTTTCTGGACATGAATTATCAAATATTGAAAGCGAAACATAGTAGTCTTTGGAAGGGCTCACTTGACTTTAAGAAATTGCATTCACTCGAATGGGAATGTTTTGAGAACATCCCTTTTCTACGACTCTGTACAATAGCTCAGAAAAGATGATTGGACAGTTTTTAAATATTTTTTATAAAATTTAAAACTGTAAAGGAGATTTTTTCTCGGATGAAATTTTCTGTTACACATTTTTCAACAGCGTGAAAGCTATCAATACCATAAACAGTTAAGAAAATATCTATTTTTAAACCATTTATCTTCGCTAAATTGCATGTTTTTACTGGCCGAGCAATGCGTGACATGTAAAATACTTTGTTATTAATAGACATATTAAATAAATGTTGCATAATTATTTCTTCAATTAAACTCTAAACTCCAGCTCATGCAAAACGGTTTAAAAGAATTTACAATTAATTATTCTTTTCCTTTAAAGGGACACTACACTACTAACAACTCAAAGAATCGAACTTTCAATTTTTATTTATATTAATACATAAGTAGTAGGGTAGTGGGGCTTCTACGGTCACAGGCAAAACCGCAATGTGAAATGGTGAATGCCGCAATGTGAAATTTTACATTTTCACTAGGAAGAGTCGAAACACAAATAACTATTTATATAGACAGTTTTTTTTTTTTTTATCTCATTTCATAATTATGCCTAGAATAATGCTCACCAATATGATTTCGTTCATGTATACTTGCTTTAAGATAATGCTCTAATTTTGTATGCACTTAATTATTAAAATCTATTTGAAGAGGGTAAATTTGTCTTAACAGAACAAGTATTTTATTTACTTTAAAATATTTCAATTAGAGAAAACATTTTTAACAACGATTAATAAAAAATGGCATTTTGTTATTCTTATGAGATAAGATTACATTCTATAGCATGTAACGTGAGTAAAGAAGAATCAGTGATCTGAGAAAAGTTTAAAACATTCTACAAGTTGCTGCAAAATAAGATGGAAGGGGGGGGGGGGAAGTCACAGCGAGTTGAAATCACGATAAAACCTTCGCCAAACACGAGAAAAAAATAGAGCATAGCATATAAAAATTGCCAAAGTGTAAAAGCATTTCTAATGAAAAATTTACGATAAAAATCCAGCTTCAGCTTTTTTTTTTTTTTTTTTTTTTGTTCTGTCCATTTATGGGACAATTGGTTCACAAAAAAGGACATTTCAAGCAATAAAACAAAGAAAAAAATGCTAATGGATAGGAATTCGTGTCACGTTCGAGCAGAGCAGGAGAGATAAAAGAACGAGAATAGCAAGTGCAACTTTGTTGCCGAGAGATTTTTTTTTTTTTATAAAATAGTAAACTTTATGCAATTAATTACCTTTAAATAGTTTTATTTGACATAAGAATGATTTCACTGTTCTAAATTGAACAACAATGAAACCAGTTGAGGTGCTAAAAGCAGAAAATTGAAGTAAATAAAAATGATGATATAAATGTTATATAGCAATTCAGTAAAAAACAGCATAAAACTTGCGTAAGAAACGCAGAAAACCAGTATCTAAAAAAAAAAAAAAAAAACCATGAACAAGAAAAAAAGTTATGTGTCAAACATAGATTATGAAACACTTTCCAACATTGCACTTTGTTATGTAGGCTTCATCTTTTTATACAGTGGAAGGAAATTTATAAATAAGACATGCTGGTTTTCGCCCAAAGAATGTTCTTTATTTGAAGAATATTGGATAATCACGAGGATCTAATCACAATTCGATCATAAAAGGATTGAAAACACCGCAATATAATAAATGAAATTTACAGACTTTCAGACATAGCAAAGTTTCTAAGCTGAAAGCAGTTAACTCGCAACAGCTCTATCGCTACAAAAAATGCAAGTTAATCGCAAGTATCTTATACACAACGACAATACTAACTTATTGACTGTCGAGATCCCTTTAATTTTAGCATTCGCGAGAAAATTTTGTGAATTCATCTCAGATAATCTGGAACGTCCTCGATAATTCGGCTGTTATGAGTCGTAGAAAATAGATTTCTGTAGATTTTTAATTACTGGTTCCTCAATTCAATCGACTTCTATTCCGAACAATAGGTTATAATCATCGTTCACAAATCGCAGTAAATCTGCTTTTATAGCAACAGAAGATCATATGAGAAAAAGTCATTTTTGACATTTCTTAAGAACAATAAAATTTCTGCTGTACACTTTGAAAACGTATAATACCAATTAAGAGAATTTCAACCAATATTCGTACATGATAACGTGCCTGTTTTATTTTAGGCAACTCTGTATCGGAACTATCTATATTATAAAGGACAAACGTATCTGTGCGTAACGCTGCTGACGTCATTTTGGGAATGGCAACACATCACGATCAAATTTCGGTTTTGCAATTTTCGCAACTGCAATTTTTTAATATTCTAACCATCATACATTTTCAATTTTTACACCGTCGTATAGCGAAAAAAAATCTGCTTTCAAATGCAATTTGTTTGAAATCTGTATCTTAATTGACTGATTTATTATATTTAAAAAAATAATTTTCAAGTATGAAAGTTTGTAATTTATCTGTATCGCGTGCCGGCTCCATTACATAATAATGATAAACAGTTTGCACTTAAAGCAACAAAAATTGTTCAGCATTTATTTCTGACTAATTTTCCATAACGAAATTAAAACTTCCTCAATAAATAAACAAAAGAATAACAAAAAAAACCCCACAAATTTAACATATGTGTAATCGAACAATATAAATTTTTACATCGCCAAATAGAAAAAAAAAAAAAAAAAAACACTTTCAAATGAAATTTGTTTGAAAACTGCATCTTAGTTTACTTATTGTCTATGGTTTTAAAAATAATTTTCAAGTAGGAAATATTTTTTAATTTATCTCTAACGCGTGGAGCTCGATAATGAAAGAATAATCCGTTTGCCCTTAAAACAATGTAAAGAGTTCAGTATTTTCTTACGGCTAATAATCCATACAAAATTAAAACTTTTTCTATAAATAAATAAATAAAATAACATAAATAAAACACAAATTTAACATACATATAACTGAATTACGCGCTTAAAGCACTGAAATGATCAGAATCAAAAAAGCTACCATAAGTAGCAAAATTTTGGGCTAATAACTCTTAGCATGCGGCTAATACGAAAATATAGCTTTTGATAAATTACAAAACTTTATTTGATTGCAAAACTGATTTTTTTCGTATAACCCATGCTTTTTTGGTGTTAGTGGACAATCTAAAAAATATATTGCATGTAAAAAAATTATTAGAGTTTTCAATTTAAAAAAAAAAAAAAAAAATGGTTTTCACGTATACTCTGAAACCCGGGAAGCCCGGGTCCGATCCCCTAGTAAATAATAAACGCACAACATAATATATTCAAATTTAACTAGCTGGAAAACGCACAACATCATTGAAAAAACATTTCAATAAATAATCACCTACAGATGGTAATGCATTGGATTATTTTATTTTAATTATTTACTAAGCACTATGCCAAATTATAAGCTTCTAGTTATATGCAAGCTTCTGTAGCAACTATTACAGAAATCACAATTTTAGAACGTTTTTTGTTCCACAGCACACATTATTTTTTTTTAATTTTTAAAAAACTGTTCTGTGGGTACATTTACGTCTATAAAGTAACAGCCATATCAAATTTCAAGTTTCTATCCTTAACAGTTTCAGATAAATTCCGGTTTAGTAGGTTTTTAGAACGTTTCCCGCTCATTTCACTCTTTTCAATTTCGATTTTTCCTAAAAACAACAACAACAAAAACATAGTTAAATCTTAAAAACAACCACCGTGCCAAATTTCAAGTTTCTAACCCAGCAGTATCACAAAAATTGCAATTTTAGAACGTTTTTTGCTTCTGCACCTTTTTAAATAATAATTAAAAAAAAAAGTTCTGTGCGACCATTTACGTCTTAAAAATAACAGACATGTCAAATTTTAAGTTTCTATCCTTAACAATTCTAATTAAACCGTAATTTAAAACATTTTTCGCTCATTTCACACTTTTAAATTTCGAATTTTCAATCAACTATTTATAAGGTTAGTTGGGGCAACTGGGCCATGATTTTACAATGTGACTCTGGAGCTTCTGACAATTCAGCTTCAAAAAGCTAAGGCTCATTTGAAATAAAGTCTGAACTTCTGTAAATGTGTTCAGTTAGGTTCCCTCTATCAGACAGAAATGCTCAAAATTACATTTTAATATTTAAAAATATAAAAATTTGCATATTTCATCTTTCTTTCCTCATGGGTCCAGTTGCCCCCAAAATGGGGTAACTGGAAAATTTGGGGTCTATATGTTCCACACGCGTTCATATTTTTTCATATCGGATATCAGGTCCTGTTTGAAAAAGTGTACACAACTTAAAACAATTTAAACCAAGCAGATCATGTAAATTAGATATCAATAAACAGCGTTGTAAGGGAAACCTTTGCTGTCAATGTGTCTAAAAAAAGCACTAAAAGTGAAAATATTAGATTTATTTATACCAAAAACATAAAAATTAAGGAAGTACTTATGTACTTTAGTATAGATAATAAGTATAAAAGTCACATGGGTATTTTAAGGAAAAAAATAGCAAGGTAAATCTATGAACAAACGGCTACGTAAGTACTTATGTACTTTATCTTTATCCAGGAGTCGCATTATATAGGGAAAATTTTATTGTTCCTACCAGAACCTTTAAAGAAAGGTGCGATGAAGATATTATTTTCAAAATAGTGGTAGGAACGATAAAAGTTTCCCTATAGAATACGACCCCTGTGTATAGTACAATTTCAAGGTCTGGCTATCTCGCTTTCAGGGGTAAGGTACTTGCATTCGTAAAATGTTGAAATAATTAAATGACACCAATATTTACAAGAGAACCTATCTGAAAACAAGTAAAAGTATATTTTCGCGTACTTAATAAAGGTGAAATTTTCATTATAAAATTCAGGTGCTAATGTGGCAATTAAGAATTAAAATTAAGTGATGCCATAACGGCATCACCGCCTCTCAATGGGTCTAGAAATTTGGTTTGATACCACTCAATATGCTTTTTTTAATTTTATTACGTAATTTTAATAAAGTATTCTATGATTTTCTTTATTGTGAGCAAAAAACAATCGAGAAATTTACTTCCCGTAGTAAGAGAAACACAAAAAAATTATTTATAACTATTGGGGTAACTGGATCCAGCATGGTCCAGTTACCCTAGGATACATGTCCCAGTTACCCCATTCTTGAAAAATTTATGGGGTAACTGGGGCACCAGGCTTACATTTGAAACATGAAATAAATATGCATAGATACCTAATAATATTAATGTAGTTGTATGTCTAATCTTTGAAAAAAAATGATTGTTTAACAAAAGTACTTACAGTATTTTAATAATAAGCTGAGGAAGTTCAACCATATTGACGTTGTTTTTAAAAAAAGAAACGTAAATTTTTGACAACCTATCACAGCAGAGTGGGAGTTATGATTGAGTTGATACACGTTGTTTTAGGAAGTAGAGATTAAGGGGCATTGTTCACAAAAGGTAAAACTTAAAAAACACAAACAGTTTTTTATAAAACAGCCTATGGCCCAGTTACCCCAACTAACCTTACCGTGCATCTGCGTCTTAAAAGTAACTACTAGACTAAATTTCAAATTTCTAACCGGAACAAATCCAACTAAATCGTAATTTAGAACACTTTCCGCTCATTTAATCTTTTTAAATTTCGAATTCTTTCTTAAACCGTTCTTAGCGAGTATTTACTTCTTAAAAATAGCCACCATACCAAATTCCAAGCTTCTATACCAACTGTAACACATAAATCAGAATTTTAAAACGTTTTTGTTCCTGCACCCTTTTAAATTTCTATACAAAACTGTTCCTGACGAGCATTTACGTCTTTAGAACAAGAGCCATGCCAAATTTCAAGTTTCTACCGTTAATAGTTCCAAATAGACTCATTTTTAAAAGTAAAAACATGAAACTTGCTGAGGTGATTTTTCAAGAGATGTATAAGAGGCTGTGTGATTTCATTTTTCGCTCAATTAATTAGAATTTGAGTTTTAAACAATTATTTTCTCAGTACATATGACCATTTTTTTCATTCCCAAATCTCCCGCTTCGGAAAATTCGCTCCAAAACGCCAACTTTGACAGCATTTTTTACAATATTTTCTGCATTTATCCAAAAACTCGAGAAGCACGGCACATTATGCAGTTTCTAAATAAGAGATTTTTCCCAGTTTGATGCGTTTGAGAACAAAAATGAATTTAAAAATGAATCAAAAAGTAAGCAGCTTGGATTGGAATGCACCCTTAAAATTTCGAATTTTTTAGAAACCGTTCTTAGTGAGCATTTACATCTTAAAAGTAACCACCATGCAAAATTCCAGGCTTCTATACCAAATGTATCACATAAATTGCAAATTTAGAACGTTTTTTGATCCTCCACTCTTATAAATTATGATTTTTCAGAAAACTGCTCTGGGCGAGTATTTACGTCTCTAAAGTAAGAGCCAGTCCAAATTTTAAGTTTTTAGCCCTAACAATTCCAAATAAATCGCAATTTAAAACTTTTTTAGAAACGTTTTCAGCTCGTTTCAACCTTTTAAATTTCAAATTTTTTAAGAAACCATTCATAGTAAGTATTTACATATTAAATGTTACCACCACGCCAAATTTCAAATTTCTAGCCCCAACAATACCATAGAAATCGCAATTTTAGAACGTTTTTAGCTCCTGCAACCCTTTGGAATTTGTTGTACCAACATAAAATATAGCCTATGTTGGAACAGAGTCACCAGCATTTTGCTACCATTATTTTTGAAATTGGTTCGGTATTTCGAGACTACACAAACAAACAAACAAGCGTCACATCTTTATAATATTAGTATTGATTTATTTATCTTTGAGGCGTTATATAAAAACTACAGATTTTCCACACACAGTATAGTAAATCAAAATTCAGTTAACTCTTAGCACATCAGTTAGAAACACACTTTCAACAGTTACGGCTCAATGGTAATGTGATGTTTAGTTGTGTGTTACCCCAACTCCTTAATTTACTCAGGAATACGGAATCAGGAATAATAAAAAAGGTCAGATGTTATAACTGTAACTGCTACATAGTTTTTGAGATATAAAAGCAAAATAACGATGTCAATAACTTTTATTTATGTCGTTTTTAGGGTTCCGTACTTAAAAAGTAAAAACGCAACAATTATAAGATCACTCCTGTGTCTGTCTGTCACAGCTGTTTTACTCGTAAACATGGAACGTGGAAAGTTCAAATTGGAGGAAGTAATAAAGCCTATTGACCCACATACTTACAGATTATAAAACATTCACAAATATATTTAGAAAAAATGTAGTGGGGCTAATTGAGTTGCTTGAAAAAAAAAAAAAAATATTTTCTTTGTATATCGTGTGGGGTATCACATGAAAGCTTTCATAACGCTGAACTCAAAAATACATTTCTTTCAATTTTACGTATTATATTTTCAGAGATATCGTCGAAAATGTAATACAAAAATATGTCCCCCCCCCCCTTTTTATTTCTGAATCTATTGAAACTAAAATTGTGAAAAAATTAGAGGCAGTAGACATTAATTTAAACCTTGCAGGAAAATTATAGTGATTACTATAGGTCACATAGTTTTTGAGAAAATCGCATTTCTCCTTTACACACAAATTTCGATTTTCGGGCATTCGGCAAAGGTGTTGAGGAGCGCTGGAAGTACCTATCGTAGCATAAGTTTAAAAGCATTGCTGATAATGATTTTCCAAAAAAAATTCGTCGATAATTAGCCTAGATATTAAATTAACCCTTAAAGACACGGACGGTTTGGACATTACATAATGACAGGGACGGTGTACTCTATGTACCATCGGCTTTTCAAGACTAAATAAC
Source organism: Maratus speciosus (assembly GCA_963932465.1). Lineage (NCBI taxonomy): Eukaryota > Metazoa > Arthropoda > Arachnida > Araneae > Salticidae > Maratus > Maratus speciosus. The sequence goes on along the minus strand of OZ010791.1, from coordinate 286,164,258 downwards.
AACTTTTAATAATATGTTTGTGTAATGCAATGCCCAGTAGCAGTATAAAAGAAATAAACGTCACATTTTTAAAAATGGACTAATTTAATTAGAACTAATTACTTAAACACTATGGGATTCGCGACAGTTTGCATTGAGTCTATCTCTCAATACTCCCGTGTCTTTAAAAGTTAATTAAAAACCTATCTGGTTACACTGTAAAAAGAAAAGATTATTACTACGCTGAATTTAGTTGTATGAAATGCAAAATGAAGTTTAAATATGCACTACTTTTATTGTCTGTACCGAATTAAGTTCACCATAAACAGGTTAGGATAACATTAAAAAAAAGAGTTATACAGAATAGCAATATTTGATATTATTTAGGCTTCATATGTCTTTGAACTTTTATAGTACACCCAATGAATTCACACTTTTCTTGTATATATAGTTCTTGTATATATACCCAACCCTACGTACGTTGTATAGTTTTTTACAAAGTCTTATTGTTCTTTTAGCAAAGATTTTTTAAATAATACAGTTAATACTTCATATATTTATTGTACGGAACCCTCTGAGCGCGAGCAATACTCGCACTTGGTCGTTTATTTCCTTAATAACATGAATATCTATCGCAAAAATTCCTTTAATACAAAATCATAACTTAAAAATGATAATTATAACGAACAATTAAATTTCCATTAATGCAGGTTTATTATTATTATTATTATTATTATTATTATTATTATTATTATTTACACAATCGAGAATACAATAAAATATTATAATAATACTATCTTGATTATAATAAGAATAAAAATAAAAAGATCACCTGATACGAAGAGAAATTTCTAAAAATATTCTATTCACTGTACTTACCTAAAAAAGAAAGAAAAAGCAATTAAAAAATAAGAAAAACTATTCATAATTCCATTTAAAAAAGTCTAAATACCAAATACAGCCTTGATCAAAAAATATTGACCATCGCCATATTCTTAATATCTATATACAGTGAAACCTCCCTGTGCGGCCACCTCCCTGAACGACCATTTTTTCATGGAACGAAATTTATTCCCATAGGCTCAATACTAATTTTACCTTCATTCAGAGACCATCCCAGTTGAACTCCCTCCATGAGCGACCCATTTCTTTGAAGAAAATGAAACAAGTTGCGTTTTTTTCTGGTCGCTTGAAGAAGGTTTTATTAGAAAAATAATTCCGGAGAGCGCATTATTCATCAAACTTCTAAACTAAGTTTAGATTTCTTTTTTTATATTTTATTCCGGTAACTTTTAAGTGTTTAAACCCCTTTGTGCCTTTTTAGGCAATGAATTTAACTCTGATGACAAATTAAGAATGACGGTCAATAAACTCCCCTGCCCTATTCTGTCAGGATACTCTCAAAGAAATAAATAAGTTAATGAAATCATTATTATTTGTTCCCGTTCAAAAAAAATTGCATTTCTTTACTGAACTTCGAAAGGACTTGGAAATAAAAGTTATAAAAGATAAAACCGTAAAATCACAACAAACGTCAATGAATTCATTTTTTAAACTCTGCAGTAATTAACTTATGTAATTAACTTTTGTTTTGATACTTAAATTTTCATATTTTTTCCTAATGTGAAAAATAAATTTTAGTAACATTAATCGTTACCTTTTTTCAACTATAAAAATCTAGATTTAAACATGAACTCCATTAAGAGATCACCTCTCCGAGTGACCAATTTTTATTGGAACGGAACATGGTCGCTTTAAGGAGGTTTTACTGTATTATAAAGCAAAAACTTGTCCGTGAGTAACGCTAATGTCAATCGGCGGTGCGGTGGCAACGATTTCAGCAATCCATTTCCCCTTTTTCGCAAATTTAATTACTGCTAAACATAGTAAATTTTAGTTTTTACACCATCGAATAGGGAAAAAGAATGAACTTTCAAACGTAATTTGTTTGAAAACTGTATCTCAATTTAGTGATTTTTTATGATTTTTAAAATAATTTTTAAGCATTAATTTTTAGTATCGCGCATGCAATTCGATTACGAAAGATTAAACCGTTTGAACTTAAATAAATATAAACAGTTCAGCGTTTGCCTCCGGTTAATATTCCAAAACGCAATAGCACTTCATCAATAAATAAATGAATACATAAAATAATATAAATAAAACACAAATTTAACAAAAATGTAATCGAACTACGCGCTCATAAACGGAATAAAAAAAAGCTGATGTGAGTAGCTAACTCTTAGGTGATTTATTCGGTTAGCATAGGCTACAGTTAATATGAAAGCATTAATTTTAATAAATTTCAAAACTTTATTTGAATGCATAAACGATATCTTTCATATAAAAATGCATTTTTGTGTTGTTAGAGAACGATAAAAAATATTAGTTGGATACTCTACAATTTTATCAATTTGCAGCAAACTGTTCAAGCCAGTCTACCCTTTTTATACAACCCTAACTTAACTCTATTAACACCCTATTACAGGGTTGGCAAACCTTTTTATAACCGCGTGCCAATTTCTTTCCAAAAATTTTTTACACGACCTTGACATGCCAACAAATTTAGTCGATTGAAAAATCATGAAAAAAAAAACTTTAAATAATAACATTAAGAAAAAACAAAAACAAGCGTGTAACATACAGGTGAGGCATGGTACTATAATAATCATAAAAAAAAAATTAAATTCTAGAAATTATTAAAAAATATATGTGATTAATTGTGTTGTTGTATCTTGGAAGGAAAATAATTAATATCAGGTTCATGCTCAGTTAATTTCAACAGAATGCAAACTGAATTGGATTTATATGACAACTGCTTTTAATTTGATATTTTGCATTATTCATTCTAGAAACTAATGATCTAGCGGGCATATATAGATAGAAAAAATATTAAAAGATCAAACGCCAGCTCTGAATAACTCTTAAACAGCTCTGAAATTAATTTCTAAGTTGAAATAATTTTATCATTGGTACATTTACTAATGTCGTAATTTGCGGTATTTTAAAAAGCCGCAATTAAAATTCTTCAATTTCCAATAAATCAAATTTACTCAAGATTAGATCATCTAGAGTTTGTGTATTTTGTGTAGTATCACTGTATATTGATTTAGTCACAAGGAACAACGTGCCAAAATTACTCTTTCGCGTGCCACTTTTGGCACGCGTGCCATAGGTTCGCCGTCCCTGCCCTATTATTTCCCATGTTATGCTGGTCAGAATAGAGTTAAATTACAATCGAACCCCGTTAATACGGGCGCTGCTTAATACGCGAAACCGCTTAATACTCGAATTTACTTCGGTCCCTTGAAATACACCTATCTTCTGCATAAAAAAACCCCTCTTAATACACGACACCATTTAATACGCGAAATTTTATCAGTCCTTGGCAAGAAAAACCTACGTTTAATACCAGAATGATCTTGGTTCGAAACAGACGAGGTTTTTGTGGAATATTTTCCGAAGCATTTTATACGGCAATTGTATAAACTATGAATGCTTTTTTTCTGTCAAAATTTAATGCAACCATGAATAGCTTCACTAAAAATTACAAATTTCAACCTCTCTCGGTTAAAGTTCTTTCCCGGCCTCGATTACTTGGCAAACTTTATATAGCTTTACCATCATTTGAATAACGCTGAAAACATCGCAACCGCATATCAAACAGGCCAAAATTGTTAGTTATTTTGCCAAAATATTAGTTATTGTGTGTAAATGATAGTTATTTTGCCAATTGATAGTTATTTTATGTGTCATACATAATAAATTTAAATTTGAAAAGACTTATTGGATTTTTATCTAAGAGTAAGACAATCACACTTATTTGAATTTCCAGCTTTCAAACGTCCCTGCTTAATAAGCACATAATGATTAAAACAAATAAAATGTCATTTTATGTCTTAAAAACACTAGAAATTATCAAAAACACGTGTTTTATGGTTTTATCCGTATAGATTGTTATTAGATGGACCACTAAGCGAAAATTCGTTACTTTCGGTTAATACGCGAAATTTGATTGGTCCCCTGATTCGCGTATTTAAGAAGGTTCGAACGTATATATTTATGTATTCGTTTCTATAAAAACGGTCGAATGACTGGTCAATTTGCTGCAAATTTTTAACAGTGTGCTATCTACCTATCAATCTATATTATAAAGGACAAACGTGTCCGTGCATAACGTTGACGTCATTTTGATAGCAGCAACAGCATACGATTAAATTTGACTTTTACTGCAATTATTTTAACTTCTGAATATCGCACATTTTCAATTTTTACACCATCGAATGGAGAAAAAAATGTACGTTCAAATGCAATTTGTTTGAAAACTTTATCGCAATTTGTTTGAAAACTATGTACAGCAATTTACACACTTTTTAGGTTTTTTCAATTAATTATCAATCATGATTTTTTTTTAAAAAATCTATCTCTATCGCGTACAGACGATTACGAAAGATAAATCCATTTGCACTTAAATTATTATAAATAGTTCAGCTTCCGGCTTATATTCCATAATGAGATTAACACTTCATCAATCAATAAATAGAACAGTAAAGTGTGTATAAAACACACATCTAAGACATGAAATCAAACCACCGGAATTATCATAATAAACAAGAAAGAAAAATTATGCGTCAAGCATAGATTATGAAACACTTTCCAACACTTCCAGAATAATTTAACAAAACTTTTTCGTTTAATAAGTTAAAGAAAGATACCAGGGGTCGATGCAGGTTTTTATTCTTGGGGCCCATTTTATGAAAAGTAAAAGTTATTTTTGTGAATTTTATTGTATTTTTGTGAAAAATAACATTTGTTAATGACAGTTGAAATCCATTTACTCAAATTCGAACCAAGCATTTTATTAACAAAAACTTGCTTCTGTAAATCCTCTGGCTAAAGTTTTGTTGTTCGTGACCTGGTTTTATTGACAAATTACATATTTTAAAACAGTTTTTATAAAAAAGAATTGTATGAAGGGGCTATTTTATTAAAAGGAATTTTCTGAAGGGGCCTGTTTCATTTAAAGAAATTTTGTGAAGAGGCCCATTTTATTAAGTTCATTTTTGTGAAGGGGCCCATTTTATTAAATTTATTTTTGCAAAGGGGTGTAAAGAACTAATTCATTACAGAAAACTAACATTTTTTCCACCGATAGATGGCGGTAGTCAACTGAGGATAGAAGATTGTTCTGTTCTTTCGAACTCCGAAGCGAGAAGCTGGAGTGAGCGCGCAGAGTGTTCTTTTTGGTTGTGAAGGTGACTCGACGAGTGATGTAGTTAAAAAAGTAGAAATTGTTACCACGATTATATTTTGTGTTTTGTGTTCGTAAATTTGTGTTTTGTGACTGTCATATTAAATCAAGAAAACCATCCGATGGCCTCTTCATTTATCAACTGTGTTTATTATTAAAGTATACCATAGTCTCCTACATTACAGACGAGTAAAGATGGTGGCAGCTCGGTACGGAATCCATGGTGAAAAAATGACCAGTGTTCTTAAGTAAAGATGCAACTAGCAAGTAAGCCAGTTCCATATTTTTGTATTTATTAGTACCATGAATCATCTGTTATCGATTAAATTTCTTTTAATCTGGATTAACTAGATTTAATTGCTTGCGTAAATTAATTTCAAGCTTTAGAGAAAGCGCGGATTAATTGGGCATATTTCATGTACTGATATATACTGAACTTATTCCCATCAAATCAAATAAAAAAATTTGAATAATATTGAAAATTATTTCATTAAGCTGTTCTCTTTATAAAATGTTGTGTTCTTAGGCATTTTATCTTAGAAATATTAAGATCTGTTCTTAAAGTTGAAATAATAATAAATAAAGTTTATTTATATTTTTGGGGATAGTTATGGTAATAATTCTTTTGAATAAAATGTTAAAATGGTATGATTTCATTCTTTAAAGGAAAAAAATTTTGAAAAAAATAAAATTTCTATCTTACCGTTTTGTTATTTGGATCAATGCCAAAATTACAAAGTTCGAAAGACAAATTGTTGGAAAGCAGATGAATTCTGTTTTGTTTTTTTTTCTTTATTTGATTATTTAGTTATTCTAAAAATAGAATAGATGATATTTTCGTTCTTTGATTCTGATTGCAAAATGAATGTGGATTTGATATTTGTTTTGTTAATTTTTAAAGAAAAAAGTTATTGAGTTTAAAACGGAAAAATAAATAATTCTGTTTTGTTTGTTGAGTTTAGGTAAAAAAATAAAAACTTGATAAGTATCGAGTAAAAGATAAAAGTGTTATTTTCATTTGGAAAAAGAAATTGAGTTAAATATTTTGTAATTTACTCTTTTCATGTAAAGAAATGAAAATGTTAAGTGGGTTATTTTAAATATTTTTTTTTTTTTTGCGAGTAATTTGTTATGCTTGCATAAAAAGGGTTGAGAATTAAGAAAAATTCTCGTATTTACTTAGTTTGATTGGTTTAATTTTAATTGCGTTATTTAATTATTGTTTTTGAAATAAGTGTGTTTATTGAATAAAATATAGTTCTGAATGTTGAAAAAAAAATTCTTTTATCATCTTAATTGTATTTTTGACACAATTACATATTTACATATTTAATATGTTTAAAAAGTTGCACAGTGTTTAATTTACTAAGAATTTGATAGAGGTGGATTTTAGAATTGCTTTATTAATTAAAATTTATTATATCGGCTTAAAAGTTTTGTTGCTAGTTTAAGTAGGAGACTTCTGAGTTCTATTAATTAGAAATTAAGCATTCTGATTTTGTTTCGGTTTATCTAAAATTAAGATGGCTTATTTAGCAAAAGCTAGAAGAGCAGACTTGTTGGAAATTTGTGATGAATTGGAATTGGAAGTTGATCTTTCGAAAAAGATTCCAGAAATTAAGAAAATTATTCTAGAAAGTGAAGTTTACAAGGAAGAAGAGGTTAGACTCATGTTAGACCGAGTAATAGAAGATAGGAAAACGAGAGAAGAGAGAGAGAAAGAAGAGAAAGAAAAAGAAGAAAGAATTCGACAAGAAGAAAGGGAAGAACGTATGGCTAAGGCAGCTCATGAACATGAACTAGAATTAAAAAAATTGGAGCAATTGCAAAGAACTTCTGAACAGAACGATGGATCAGGAAGAAAGGTTGATGTCGGACCAAAAATACAGTTGGCACAAATTGTTCCGAAATTCGACGAAAAATCTGATGAGATGGGTCTCTTTTTAATTAATTTTGAGAGAAGAGCAGAGATGGCTAAAGTTTCGAAGAGTGAATGGGTTGCATACTTGTTAGCTGTTTTGCCCACAGAGGTTACAAACATGTTAGCTAGGGAATCGCCTGAAGATGCGATTAACTACGATTTTGTTAAAAATCTTATATTAGAAAGATATAAGTTGAATAGCGAGAAACTGAAGCAATGTTTTTATCGGCATCATAAAACGCCAGACAAATCTTGGAGGAATTATGCGCAGGAACTCACTAGTTATTTTACAGCCTGGATTACAGAATTAGGTGTTGAAAAGTTTGATCAACTTAAAGATTTAATTATTACAGAACAGTTAAAGTTTCGAGTGCCCGCGGAAACAAAAGAACATTTTCTAGACAATTGGTTAAATTTTGTGACGCCTTTAGATTTGGCTAAGAAATTGGATGACTATGAAAGTATCAAAGAAAGTTTTAAAAAGAAAGAACTTCCGAAAAAGACCATGTATAATTTTCGATCCCAATTTAAAAATTCAAATAACTTTGACTACAAGAAAGAAAGTAAGGATAATAAGCCTAAATTGCCAATTAAATCAGAATCATTAACTGGGAATCATAGAGAAAGAGAATTTGATAAGAAGAGAACGTTACGTTGTTACGAATGTGGATCAAGCACTCATCTTCGTCCTCAATGTGATAAACTTAAGAAATCGCCAGAAATCATTTCTCATGTTAAGGTGGAAGTTGGGCAAGATTCGTCAATAATGCCTTATCTTAGTGTGGGGAAAGTAAACGGCGTACAAATGGAAATTTTAAGGGATACGGGTGCGACAATAGATTTAATTGCACAAAGGTATGTCAAACCGCATATGTATCTGAACGAAAAAGTGTGGGTACGGGTGCCCTTACACGATGGTCTATTCTGTTTACCTCTTGCAGAGATTGAATTAGACTGTGAAATGGGACATGTGATAACTAAAGCTGCTGTCTCAAGAGACTCTGTAGATTTAGGAAGATATTTGTTAGGAAATAAAACAGCCGCTTTATTTGAACATTGTAAAGAAGAAAAGGCAGTGAAAGAGCATATGATTAATGCTGTTCAAACCAGAGCTCAGAAGAAAATTCTGGAAGCAGAGAAGGTTTCTCATGAAGAACCTGAAATGCACGAAATTTCTGATGAAACTGTAGAAAAGAATCATAGCAATAGTATAGAAAGAGAAAACAAAAAAATGGAAGCGAAAAAAGATAAAGATAAATCAGAAGAAGAGAAGTTAGAAAACCAAGAAGACTCAATTTTGCCTGTATGTCAAACTGTCTCAGTACAAGAGCTTATAAAAACTTCTCCTAAGACATTTTCTGAAGAACAAAAGAAGAGCAAAGAGCTAAAACCTCTTATCGAAGAAGCTAAAAGGAAAAATAGCAAAGATAGCAAATTTATTTTGGAGAAAAATATGCTTTTTTATAAAAGAAAAGATAGGAATGGTACTGAAAGAAAATTATTAGTTGTCCCGGAAAGGTTTCGTGAGCAGTTAAAAAAATTTTGTCATGAAACTGTTGCAACTCATTTGGGGGTAGCTAAAACTAAAGATGCTTTGTTTAAGACTTTTTATTGGCCAAATTGCTTTAAAGATATCGAAGATTATGTAAGAACTTGCGACTACTGTCAACGAGTTGGAAAGCCTCAAGACAAAAAGAAAGCACCTTTACAGATTGTTCCAGTTATTTCAGAAATATTTACAAAGCTAAATGTTGATGCTTGTGGACCTTTACCTGTCAGTACACTAGCGAACAAATACATAATAACTGTAATATGTTTAGCTTCGAAATATCCTGACGCGGTTCCTACACCTAATTTGTATTCTACGACGATTATTGATGCTTTATTGCAAATTTTCAGTAGACTTGGATTTCCTCGTATACTACAAACTGACCCAGGAAAGTCATTTATGAGTGTACTTACAACGGAATTCTTAGAGAAATTTGGAGTTAGAGTTGTGCGAAGTTCGGTTTATCATCCACAAAGTAATCCAGTTGAAAGAATGCACAGGACTTTGAAACGGATACTCAGAGTACTTTGTTTAGAATCTGGAGCTGATTGGGAGAAAGTACTGCCTCCTGCCCTTTTTGCACTAAGAACTGTAACTCACAATAGCACTGGGTTCAGTCCAGCAGAATTAGTCCATGGCCAGAACTTAAGAACTCCAATGATGCTACTCTATGAAAAATTGACTGAGCAAGAGATAGAAGAAGATAGTGTGATATCCTATGTATTTGACTTAATGAACAGAATGAAGAAATGCCAAGAGCTCACTGCAGAAAATATGGAAAAAGAGAAACAAAACCAAAAATATTGGTATGATATAAAAGCCAGAAAACAAGAGTTTAAAGAGGGAGATAAAGTTTTAATTGTGGCCCCGTCCAAACCAAATAAACTGCCAGTTAGTTGGATAGGACCTGGAGAAGTAATAAAGAGATTGTCAGAAACTAACTATGTTATATACGATCCAGAGAGAAAGAAGCCCCAAGTGTATCACGTAAATATGTTAAAGCCCTACCATCAAAGAAAAATTGAAAGTATAAATTTACTGACTATAAAAACAACCTCTAATGATGAAGAAGAAGATGAAATTCCTAAATTGGATGAGGAAAATAATGACAATGCGTTGTTAGAAGTATTGCAAGACATACAAAAAACCAACAGATTAAATGAAAGTCAACGAGAAGAATTAGGACAACTTATTGGAAAATATGCTGACTCTTTTTCGACTGAACCAGGGTGCACGAATCTAGCTGAACATGATATTGAGCTGGAATCAGAAAAACCAATCTGTGCCCGGCCTTATAAAATGTCGCCTAGACAAACGGAAATCCTTAAGGCCGAAGTCGAGAAAATGCTGAAACTGGAAGTCATTGAGCCAGGTGAATCTGACTTTGCCTCTCCGTTAATTTTGGTTGAAGTTCCAGGCAGAGAAGCGAGACCTTCCATAGATTATCACCGTTTAAATAAAGTGACTCGCACAAAATTTTATCCTTTGCCCAACATTGACCAGTTAATAGAAAAAGTGTCTTCAGCTAAATATATTTCAGTTTTAGATCTGACCAGAGGTCTGAAAATCCTGTCTTATATAGTCTTGACTTTTTTCATCTTTCAGTGTAATGGTTTAAAATTGGGAATTGGTATAGTGTTATCCCAGCTGAATGAAAATCATGAAGAACATTCTATATTGTATCTGAGCAAAAAGTTTTCAAACAGAGAACGAAATTTTAGTACCACCGAAAAAGAATGTGCTGCTATTGTGTTTGCAGTGCGAAAACGACGATGCTATTTGGATGGACATCAAAAATTTCAGATCCAGACGGACCACAACCCCTTAGTATGGTTAGACAAAAACAGCGGAACTAATCCTAGACTTTTAAGATGGGCCTTACTTTTACAGTCCTTCAATTATGAAATTGTTCATAAAAAGGGAAAACATCATCAGAATGCTGATAGTTTGAGTCGAGCCCTAAAAGCCTAAGTTTGATTAGAATGCTAATATGTAAATATGATAATTTGTATAACAGTTAAATTTGAATTTATTGTTTTGAATATGTGTAAATTGTTTTTCATTTGTATCTTGAGTATAATGTTTGAATATTTATAAATTTTATTTGTATTTTTTATATTTATGTTTTCATGGTGGGAATAAGTCAGTTGTGGTTCACGGTACTAAATTTTGTTTGGAACTGGTGCTTGAAAGCAATAATTCACAAAGAAACTTTTTCCCGTCGACGGTGAAAAGTTTTCTCCAGGTGGGGAGGAGTCTGTAAAGAACTAATTCATTACAGAAAACTAACATTTTTTCCACCGATAGATGGCGGTAGTCAACTGAGGATAGAAGATTGTTCTGTTCTTTCGAACTCCGAAGCGAGAAGCTGGAGTGAGCGCGCAGAGTGTTCTTTTTGGTTGTGAAGGTGACTCGACGAGTGATGTAGTTAAAAAAGTAGAAATTGTTACCACGATTATATTTTGTGTTTTGTGTTCGTAAATTTGTGTTTTGTGACTGTCATATTAAATCAAGAAAACCATCCGATGGCCTCTTCATTTATCAACTGTGTTTATTATTAAAGTATACCATAGTCTCCTACATTACAGGGGCCTATTTTATTAAATTTATTTTTGTGAAGCAGACTATTTTATTAAATAGATTTTTGTGAAAGGGCCCTAAATAGGCCCTAAATAGGCCCCAAATTTTGTCTAGATCGACCCCTGGATACCTAAGAAAACATTTTAGAAAACGCATAACACATTTGAAAACCAGATTTCAACAATTACTGCACATAGCAGGGAAAGTAATCCAATTCTTTTGTGCAGTTCTGAATATGATCTATACATTTGTACATTTTCTACACAGTATACTAAAATTTAGTTTAGTTAGAAAACGCATAACACAATTGAAAATTCACTTTTAGCAATTTCTACCAATAGACGGAAACGTACTTGAATACTTTTGCTCAGCCCTGTACATTATCTGCATATGAAGTTTTAATTTCGTCACAGAATATTAGTTGGAAACAAATCTTTCGTAATCGTCTGCACTCAATAAAGATGATGGACAATGAAAAAAAAAAAAAAAAAAAAAAAAATCAAGCTTGAAAATTATTTTTAAAACCATAATATATCAGTAAATTGTGATAGAGTTTTCAAACAAATTGCATGTGAAAGAACGTCATCCCCTTTTCCCCGCCACCATTCGTCGGTGTAAAAATTGAAAATATGCAATGTTTAGAAGTTTAAAAAATTGCAGTAAAAGCGAAAATTTAATCATCAGGCGTTGCCAACATCAAAATAACGCCAGCATTACTCACGGACACGTTTATCTTTTATAATATAGATGAGGATGAGAGTGTTCAAAACTTTAGAATTTAGATCAAAGCTGTAAGTATGGAACTGAGTCCCTTCAAATTTAAAAGAAATAAGTAAGAACCTTAAAAGCAAATAATCTATACTAATAAAAGAAAGTTCCGCTCTGTGTGTGTGTGTCTGTCTGCGATGGCTAGCAAAATCTACGGCACGTACATGGCTGAAAATTTGTGAGAGGTTAGTCCAAGGCACCAACCTGGTGCACAGGTGACTCAGAATTTTAAATTTCTAATTTTCCCATTATTTATTAACTGCCACCGGCCAAACCGCTTAGTAAAGTTAAAAACGGAAGACATATTCTAAAATATCGTACTATTGCGTCTCAGATGACAAAATAAAACTAGTCGGATGTACCAATCCCAAAACTTTCTTCTATCTCATACATGTTAATACTTCAAAATCCGCTATCACACTGCCAAAATTAAATGGCAATCTATGCATCTCATGAGAATTCTAACGATATGAAATTCCGTGCGTTAGTTCTTGAGATATGACTATCGCTGAAATCGTCTAAATTCAGAAAAATGCTGCCTAGCAGCGCCACCTATTGGGTGATTTATATAAATATATAAATCACCGTCATATAAATATATAAAATATATATAATTCTAATCAGCAACAATTTATGTCAACGTCTGACTGAATCTGAAGTTTGGAGAAAATCCGTACATTAATTTTTGAGATAGAGCAATAACGAAAATCGTGAAAATTCCTGCATAGCAGCGCCACCTATTGGGTGATTAACACCAAAACCTATTAACAACAACTTGTGTCAACATACAACTAAATCTGAAGTTAGATGAGAATTCGTCCATTAGTTCTATTGATAGAGCTATTGAGGCAATCGTGAAAAAGGCAGCAGAGAAGCGCCACCTGTCGGGCGATTTACACCAACACATAATCAGTAGCAAGTCATATCAAGGACTAACTGAATCTGAAGTTTGATGAAAGTCCGTGCGTTAGTTCTTAAGATAGAGCTATTGGGGAAATCGTGTAAATCCTGCAAAATTCATCATAACAGCGCCACCTGTTAGGCGATTTACACCGAAACGTAATCATCATCAATTGATATCAAGGACTAACTAAATCTGAAGTTTGATCGGAATCCGTGCATTAGTTCTTGAGATAGAGCTATCGCGAAAATCGTGAAAAATGCAGCATAGCAGCGCCACCTGTTGAGCGATTTACACCAAAAACTAATCAGCATCAATTTGTATTAGGGACTAACTGAATATCAATTTTTATTAAATTCCGTGCATTAGTTCTTGAGATAGAGCGCCCACAAAATTTGTGTCACATACACACAGACAGACAGACAGACAGACAGACAGACTCACAGAGTCACAGACAGACATTTTGTAAAAACATGTTTTTTGGAATCTCTGACCCCTAAAACGTGTAAATCCGTCGAAAACCGGAATTCGAAAATTTTCATGAATCCAATACTTTCTTCTTGTAAAGATAGAAGAAAGTAAAAAAATATATATATAACCCTTTGAAACAAAAAATTTAAAAAAGGGTCGTTTTTCAGAAAAACGTTTTTTCCCCTTATGGCAAAGCCCCTTCAGGAAGCAATTTTAGAGGTACAGACAAACCAATAATATTCTCTTAAAGCTGAAACATTCTTCTAATCGATGGTGCAATCGGATTTAAAAAATATGAATTTTAACCCTTTCTAACATACCGGCGAAAGAGGTCATTTTGTGCCTCGCCGAGACGACATTTTTTGTGCTCTAAAAGAAACTAAACGTCCGCATTTTAACACAGTCTTTTTAGAGCATCTCAATATACCAGATTTACATCTCCTACAAAAATTTTAAAACGTTCGGACGGGTAGAAATATTTTTTTACAAAATAAAACGTGTGAAATTTTCGACAAAACTAGTAAAAACCTGAGTATTTCGTCGCGGTTTCGATCGATTTTTGGGTACGCATCGCATAGAACATCAAATTACGCAGAAAATAAAATACCATATACTTTCAATTCAATACTTTTTCGCGACTTTTTCATTTAAAAATATATAAATTCGGACGAAATAGAGTTAAAGATATAAAATAACACAAATTTGAGGTTCATTTAAAGTTATTATCGCGGGTCTTAATAATAATATGTATTTTTAAAATTAAAATTAATATTTGACGCATATGGCCTTTATTACTTAAAGTAAATAACCCGAACTATAACCCAACTTATAATCTTTGAAAATGTTTAGGTTCAAACACCCAGAATAATGACGAAAGTTCACTTTTCTTAGTTTGAACATTTGCATAATAGAAATTAACAACTAAAATTGTCACACCTTTTTGCCTTTTTAATGAAGGATTTAAAGTTGCTATATTGAAAATAAATTTCCTAGGCAAAGTAATGGGGACACAAAACCATTAGAACACTTATCAAAAAGTATGGAGCACTGACCTTTCAGCAAAGGAGACCAGAAATGCCTTTTTTTAAGGCTGTTCTTAACTGCTCTGCACAACAAGCGGAAAACGTTTTTACACATTTACAAATTAATTTTTTAACGGAAAGATATAAAATTGGAAAGCCTGGCCATGGAAGCGATTTGGAATCGAACCGTTTTTTCCATTTTTTGATCAATAAATTACCTATTGAGTTATAAGCGATTTTGATCACGTGACGCGGCATTTTCTCCCCTTACTGACTGGATTTTCTTCTTTCGTTCAGAAGTTCGGTTCAAAATGTCAATTTTGACAGTATTTTCTGAAAGATCTATTATGTTTACAAGAAAACCGAAAAAACAGTTCAATGACATAGTTTCTGAATAACAACAACTTCTAGTTTCATACGTTTCCGAACAAAAATGAATTAAAACTTATGTCAGAAAATTGACCCTTTGGATTTGAAAACAGCCTTAATTAGCGATTTTCCAACAGCAAACGTTCTTTGAAATGAAAAGGAAGGCTTCATTTATGGCGCTGGAAGTCAGTAATATGTCACTGACTGAATGTCAGTAATAAGTTTAACAACTATGATTTTAAAATGTTATCCAAAACTTCAATCGCGTTTTTCTCAAAAATATTTTTTCAATTGGTGATCATAATAACAACAGAACAGATGCATCGATTTTAAAAATCTAAAGCTCATTTTATATATAATTGTGTTCGCTATCGATGGTGCTGGAATAAGAATTATTTGTAAAATAGTTACATTTTTATAGATAACGAAAAATTATAAAAATTTGTTAAAAATCAGACTTTGTTTTTTTCATGACTTTTTTCCGTTCCATTTAAATTTTAGTACAAACTGTTAGCAACAATCTTTTTGATTTAGAAAAAAAAGAAGAAAAAAGATTTTTTAATTTTAGGTGCAAGAGCTGAGTCACAGTTATCCACAATCCACTCACCCAATTTGACAACAACGACTATAACTTAACATTATCCTTAGACATTTTTTATGCGAATTTGCAAAATAACAAATTAAAAAGTCAGTAAATAGTGGTAAAAAACTCAAAGTTGCCGGCCGAATTTTCTAATTAAAAAAAAGTCATATAAATTATTACTTTTCGAGTCCATCCAAAGAGAATGCGCCCTAGTCTCTCAAACACAAACTTCCTGACACATTCTCGAAATTCTATCAGTAATGCCATTAAACAAAATCTTATCCTTAACTTTAAATTTTTACTGACACGATATATTTAAAATAATAATAATAATAATAATAATAATAATAATAATAATAATAATAATAATAATAATAATAAAATACGATTTAAAATAAAAATTGAAAACTCGAATAGGTTTTTTACATTTAATATATTTTTTATATTGCCCACTAACAAAGCCAAAAAGCATTTTATATGAAAGATATAAATTATGTATTCAAATAAAGTTATGAAATTTATTAAAAGCGATATATACTATCGTACTAACAGCATGTTAAAGATTAATAGCCCTAGAAATTGCCAAATTTTGCTACTTACAGCAACATTTTGAATTCTGATTATTTCTGTGTTTAAGCATGTAGTTAGAAAACATATACCCGCTACACTTATATTTTATTAATATAATTTTATTTACTTGTTTCAGCAATTAAAAAAAAAGTGAACAAGGCTTTGGAAGAAAGGCACATCTGTTCCAAAATCGTGCCCCTTCTTAGATTTCTTTCTGCCGGCGCCCGTGGTGAAACTGAAAAATGCGTTTATATGTACAGTAGAGCGCCGATTATCGGAACTCCAATTAACCGAACTTCCAATTATCCGAACATACAATTTCTCTCCAATTTTCTTAACCGAACTTCCAATTATCCAAACAGTCTATTTCTCTCTTTCTCTCTTTTTTTTTCTTTAAACAAATTTCCAATTATCCAAACACTCTATTAGACCTGGATATCAGATTTTAAATGATGATGAAACTGTGGATGAGGTTCAAGACGAAAAAGAAAGTGAAGAAAATTAAACCGAATATTCTGAAAATGATCCAGGTCCAACACATAACGAAGCCTTTGAATGTTTGGAAACTTCTATGAAATGGCTCGAACGGCAGAAGAATGCTGATCCTATTCAACTAACGTATTTAAGAAGAACTCGAGATATAGCAGCATTGGGAAGAATGTCTTCTTTGAAGCAAGCAACAATTGAAAGCTTTTTTGCTTAAATTATAATCTCTTGAGTTCAGAAAATGATATAAAAAAGTAAACAAAAAACAAAAAAAAAATAAATTAAAAAAAATAAAAAATAAAAATAAAATAAAAAGACAAAAATCAATTTTTAAACGTGTTAGCATTAACTAGTGCTGTCAGTTCGAAGCGTGGATAAACTGTGAAGATTTTAGTATAGTCAGGAACATCCGTTAAATTCTCTGTCCATTTATCCGAACTTTTGCTTATCCGAACTAGTGTCGGCCCCGACTTGTTCGGATAATCGACGCTCTACTGTATAAGCAGAGTGTTCGATTCGACGACGAGCAAGTCCCTACAAAATGCGAATTAATTACGGTTAGACATTTGCATTTTTTGTCTCCGTCACAGGAAGGCTTGTGAGGCACTCATCTCACCATCAAGGTGAGCAGAGTGTCGACCTTGAAAGAAACCAGACGAAGAATTTGAGTAAGAAATTCTGGCCCAGCAAGAGATGACTCGAACTCATCCATCCTCTGCATCGAGAATAATTGGCTTGCAGCTCCAATAATTAGAGTCACTTCTCCTAAATCTTGCACCCCACACCTCTTCCCAAACGCTCAAAATATTGTATCTCTCATACTAGATTACTGCATCGAATCCAGGACTCGAACAGACCAAAGTGCTCAAAAACTGGTGTTTATTAGGTACCCTCTTCTGATATGGCAAAAAAAATTCAAGCATTTTGGATGCCTTAACCCATTGAGGAGCGGTGGGATATATTTTCTCCCACCTTCAATTAATGAAGATTTGCACCGGAAAAATTTTATGAAATTTTACTTTTCTAACTTTGGTGGAAAAAAGTCGGAAAATTGCGTTTCCTTATTTTGAATTTTTTTTTTCTAAATTTCCGGTGGGAATTCAGCATTACGCAAACGAAATTCCTTGCCCCTCAAGGGGTTAAGGCTGTTCTCAAATCCAAGAGGGCAACTTTCTGACATGAGTTTTAATTTATTTTTGTTCGAAAATGCATGAAACTAGCTGGTGTTGTTGTTCAGAAACTATGTAATTGAGCTGGTTTTTTTTTTTTTTTTTTTTTTTTTTTTTTTTTTATCCGTTTTATTGCAAACACAATAGATCTTTCAGAAATAGTGTCAAAGTGAGCGTTTTGAACCGAATTTCCGCGCGGAGGAAGAAAGAGCACTCAAGAGCGGGCGAAAAACGTGTTTGTCACCTGATCAAAATTGTTTATAACTCAATAGGTAATTGATGGATCAAAAAATGGAAAAAACAGTACAATTCCAAATCGCTTCCATGGCCAGGCTTACCAATTTTATACCTTTCCGTTAAAAAATGAATTTGTAAATGTGTCAAAACCTTATTGCGCTTGTTGAGCAGAGCAGTTAAGAACAGCCTTAAGGAGGCTACTTCACCCACGCGAAAACATTCATTCGCTAATGTCAATCCTATGGAAGAAATTTTTTAAGATATCTCGTTTGCATTTCGATATTAATGATTTTTTTTTTTTTTCATTGAATAGCATAGGTCAATCCGTTTTTTACCATTTGCTTTGAGGATACTTTCGCTTTTGAAACCGGTTCCGAACGTAAAAGTATCCGAATAAAAAAAATCTGTAAACAAAATCGAAAAAAATAAAAAACGGCCTTTGTAGAGATCGACCTCAATTAACCCTTAAACTAACGTATGATATGCAAGGTGATTCAGAAAATTTTAAGGGGCTACTTCACTCACGCGAAAACACCCGTTCGCTAATGCTAGAATTTTTTTTTAAATATCTCGTTTGCATTTCAATATTTATTATATGCTTTTAATTATTCTTAGGTTTTTTTTTTTTTTTTTTTTTTTTTTGCATTATATAGCTAAAGTTGATGTCTACAAAGACCCCTTTTTGCGTTGTCTATTTAGCTTACAGGTATTTTCTATGAGGATACTTTCAATTTCGAAACCGGTTCCGAAAGTGAAAGCATCCTCATAAAAAATAACCCCTGCAAACAAAATCGAAAAAGTAAAAAATGGCCTTTGTACAAATCGATCTCAGCTATCCAATACAAAAAATCATTTAAAAATATTGAAATGCAAAAGAGATATTAAAAAAACAAATTCTCATAGGATTAGCATTAGCGAGCGGGTGTTTTCGCGTGAGTGAAGTAGCCCCTTAAACTAACGTATGTATATATATACAAGGTGATTCATAAAACGTTAAAGGTACATACTCTTAATTTTTTTCCGCATTAGATAGCTGATTTCTACAAAGGCCGTTTTTTACTTTTTCGATTTTGTTAAGCAGGTTTCGAAAGTGAAAGTATCCTAATTATATACTAAAAAAAAAAAAAAAAACAATAAACAAAATCGAAAAAGTAAAAATAAAATTGCCTTTGTAAAGATCAGCTATCCGATAAAAAAAATAAATAAATAAATAAAATAAATAAATAAATAAATAAATATTGAAATGCAAACAAGGTATTTAAAAAAAAATTCTCCCATAGGATTAACATTAGAGAGTGTTTTCGCGTGAGAAACAATTTTTATATAGGAAACTAAAGTCATACTCCATTTATTCAATCGAAAATTCAAATGTGATAATCTAAATCAAGGCTGCGTTCTAATGAAGCTGTAAATAATTTATTATCTAAATCGGACAGTTTATCTTTTAATAGCTGCTCTAGCAAAATATTATTCTTCATAATTATTGGTTCTACATTTAAAAAATTAACCTCAAACGTAAAGCTTGGAGAAATATAACATATTTTTTCTTCGTGTCACTGCCGGAACAAAACCCATCGGAGTTGGATCTATAATCGGAGTTCTTTATCCACAGAACGACAAAATCAATAACAATTGAAAAAATCAATTACACTTGTTTTAACTGAAAATATCAAAAATATCATATACGATAGTTATTTTTGAAAATGCATATCAAGTATATGAAAATATCGAAAATGATATTTTGAAAATAAATATCGGATATATATCATCGAACCCTGGTTATTACAATTGAATTTGGATTAACAATGGGAAATAAGTCTATGACATAGATTAAATATTGTTGATAGATTGATATAACAACAAAAACAAAAATCTGGGATATATAATTATACCAATTAATTATTATTATTTTTTTAAAGGAAATTTCTTAAGGGTGTTCATTACTGGCACATTTACCCTCCTAACATATCGTAAAGGTGGAGCATTTCAGTAAGTAAATGAATTAGTGTTTGTATGTACCATTGAGGAATGTTTTTTAGATGCCATTTACAGACACGTTTTTTTTTTTTAAATTATTTTAATAAAACTTTCTTGGGTTCCGATACAGTTTCATGAATTTATACGTTATTCACAGTTATATATATACTTTTTTTTTCCATTAGAAATTTTGATTACTTTAACAACACAGTTACATGCTTTTGTTTTTCAATGAACATTTCGACAATTCACTGTTATATATTTGTTTTATTAGCCCCCGGTACGGTATGCTATTTCTTTCTCCCAGCTTTTTTTGTGTCGTCCAAAAAATAGCGTTACCTTACAGAAGCCAGCTGTAAAACAAAGCAGTACGACTAAATACTCTATAGTTTTTTTTTTTTTTTTTTTTTTAAATTTCTAAGCATCGCACGGCCCCACCAGTGGCCGAGAGGTTCTGCTCTCGAAGCTGGTAGACGGGAAGTGCTGGGTTCGATCCCAATCGCGCCCGTCGGCCTAATCGTTCGGAGTTTTCGTAGTTTTCTTCGAACCTTGGTTCTCCAAGCGTTAATACGGGTTACGTTCCCTTAGAAAGACCTCCACGGAAGGCACTTCCCCCTTAGGGCCTATATCCCACGTGCAGATAATTGGCCGACATAAATACAACCAATCATCTAAGCATCGCACATTTTCAATTTTTATACCGTCGTATTGGGAAAAAAAAAAGTACTTTTAAATGCAATTTGTTTGAAAACTGGATCTCCATTTATTTTTGAAATATTAATTTTTTTGTAGTTTTTGGAGCCATTTGCTTAAAATTGGCAACGGAAGTACTCCATTTCTGTAGAAAGTAAAGGAAAAATAGTTGTAAAATATTAATTATATATTTTTGTTGCCATTTTTTCATAACAACCGAAAGAAAATGTCATTAAAATACGTTCTATTTTGAAAAAATATAAACGAATGATTTCTGTTAAAACATTGAGCTATTATAAACCTTATTTAATTTCAAGTATCTATATTATAAAGGACAAACATATCTGTGCGTAACGCATACGTCATTTTGCGAATGGCAACAGTTTGAAATTTGAAATAAAATTTTGGTTTTGCAATTTCCTCTACTGCAATTTTTTAAACTTCCAAATCTCGCACATTTTAAATTTTTGCATCGTCGTATAAAGAAAAAAATGCTCGTTTAAATGCAATTTGTTTGAAAGCTGTATCTCAATTTAATTTTGAGATATTAATTTTTTTGTAGTTATTAATACATTTTTTGTAATATTGGCAACTGAAGAACTCCATTTCAATTGAAAGTCGTGGAGGGTTAAAAGTAAAGGGAAATAGTCACGGAGGAAAGAAAATAATATAAGTACCTTTTTGTTGCCATTTTCTCATAAAAACCAAAATAAAAAATTGAAATTAAAATGCGTGCTATGTCAGCGATTTTTCAAATTTCTAAATGTCGCACATTTTCAATTTTTAAGCCGTCAAATAGAGAAAAAATTCTACTTTCAAATGCAATTTGTTTCAAAATTGTATTTTAATTGACTGAGTTATTAAGGTTTTTAAAATAATTAGCCGCCCGTGGCGACCAGTTTGGTCTCCCTTAAATGTATGCTAGGCATTGTATCATATTACTTTTATTCATAATTTAATTTACTTGCTCAATCTTTCGCCAAATTGGAAGATTTTGAGAACGCGGCCAAACATTATACCCATATTCATGACTTTCACTTAAAAAAAAAAAAAAAAAAAAAAAAAAAAAAAAAAATCTTTAAAAAAAGAAAAAGAAAAGAAAAAGAATAAATAATACCATAAACCATTTAATTTCAACATCAAAGCATTGTTTTAATTTACCCCTCGAAAAATAAAAAATGCTGCTGGCGAGTTAAAAAATGCTATTGGCGCGAATTGCGCCCATCTAACATAAAAGTGCGAACTCATTGCGATCATGGCAACTTTTATTTAGTTTTATTCGAAAAAAATAATTTGATTAAATAGGTTGCCAGAAAATGCGTTGCCAAATTTCTTTTCTCGCCATGAACCTTTTCTCTATTTCGCCAAGTACCTGTACTGAAAAAGTACCTTCATTTATTTATTTATTTATTGCATTTTAAATGAGATGAATAAAAGATGGCACAGGTGTCATTTACGCACCACGTTGGCGCGATTTTTTTCTGACGCCAATGTCATATACGCACCGGGGTACCTAACTGGCGCCAAAGTGTCGTTATTTTGCTTGATATGGTAACCCGGATGTTGTTTTTTATTTATTAATAAATTGTTTATCTACTTTTTTTTATTATATAAATTGTTTTGTTCTATAGTTATTAATTAAACTTTTTATTTATTTATTGTTATTCCATTTTTAAAAACATAACACAATAACCAATGAAATGCGTTTCATTCGGGCTTTGCCATTAAACAATTAACAAATAATCGCGATTTCTGTGCCATGTACGATAGCGTAATATATATAGATTTTCAAGCATAAATTATTTTTAAATTTATCTCTATCACGTGCAGCTCGATTACGAAAGTTTAATCCGCTTTCCCTTAAAACAATGTAAAAAGTTCAGCATTTGTTTCCGTCTAATGTTTCATAAAAGAATTAAAACTTCCTCTATAGAAAATTAATAAAATAATGTAAATAAGAAACAAATTTAACAGACATGTGATTGAACCACGCGCTAAAAGCCCCGAATTGATCAGAAAGACTGACGTAAGTCACAAAATCTTAGGTTAATAACTCCTGGCATGCGGTGACATATGAAACTCGCTTTTAATAAATTTTAAAATTTTATTTGATTGCATAATTGATATTTTTCATGTAAAAATTCTTTTTGATGTTAGTGGGCAATCTAAAATATATATTACACGTAAAAAAATAATTAGAGTTAAAAAAAATGGTTTTCATCTATAATCTGTAACCCGAGGAGCTCGGGTTCGATCCCCTAGTATATATTAATGTTACAAACAAATGAAGGCCTATGAATCATTAGACAGCCGCTTTTTTTTTTTTTTTTTTTTTTTTTTTTTTTTTTTTTTTTTTGAGTTTTTTTAATGACGGCATCTTTTTTCTGCATTTGTGTATTATTTCGCGATAGTGACGTTATATGCCTACTTTATTATAGATGTCTAAGAGTGGATCGTAAATGTGGAATTCTTAAGCGGATGCGAATGACGTCATTTTGCATAAAATAAAAGCGTTGCTTAAAGCGTTGGTCTTAAAATTGAAATATGTTTTGTACTATTTATATATATACACATATTTTTTTTTCATTGGGGACGACACTAAATTCTGAAAAAGTAGAATTCCTGTTTCCTAGTTTAATTTTAATTTAATTTAATTTATTTATTGTGATGTTGAACTTATTTTTTCAGTGAACAAAATTAAATTAATTCATCTTTTAATAATGATAATAAAATTATTTTTCACCCCTTTTTAGGTATGGTATAGTAAAATAATTATTCACATAGTCAGCTTTTTCAATGCATAATTATTTTAAAAAAAAATTCCATGGGTTTCAATAATGTCTAAGCTAATATGAGTTACGACTTTTTCGATCTCCATTTCACCACATAAATAACATAATACTCTTATATAAAATGTAAATGTCCTACTTCCGAAAAAGTTATTTTTTGATAATTTTAATATTAATTAACAGTAACATGGATACTAACTTCATTTCCCCACCAAGAACTCCTGTTACGTTTGGGATATATATATTTTTTAAATTCTGATCATTACCGATTTTAAAGGGGGGGGAGGGGGGATCTAATTTCATAGTAACAATGTCGTCGTAGTTATATATAAAGAAAAAAAAAAATCTTCCCATGCCGGGAATCGAACCCGGGCCGCCTGGGTGAAAGCCAGGAATCCTAACCACTAGACCACATGGGAATATACTCACTTCCCAATGTAATCGATCAATACTGAAGAATTTAATTTGAGTATTTTTTTTTTACTTTATATAATGAATTGTATAAGTAAAATCTGAATTGATTAAGAAATATTCTTATGTCTATACTAAAATTAATTTTCAACATGTATTGAAGTGACTGTTTACTCTGAACAATATTTCCAGACTTATCCCTCCGAAGAGGGATTTTTACACTTTCGAGGGGGAAGGAGGGGCTCAATCAATATTACCTATTTTATAAATTAAGGGACTAGATAACAGAATGAATATTAATATCCACCCACAACCGAATCAGCTTCAATCAAAGTATATACATTAATTAGTCTGAGTCATTATTAATATCAAAATCAACTGCCGATTAACCACAGGAACAGAGTTATTAAATTAAAAAGATATGTTTAAAGATAAAAGTGGAGCGAAGAACTTTGTAAAACCTCTAAAGATCAAATATCATATTAATATTAGATAATAATTAGTAAGTCAAGGATTTTATAGCTGAAAAAAAAAAGAGAGAACTAAATAGACTGTAAAATGTGGCGCCATCTATTTAATAAATTAGAAAATATACTCTCTTTAGCATAGCCTTTCGAAAAAATATACTGGGCTGACAGTTTGGAGTTTGGCCTCTCTTTTTATTCAGAAAAGCCGAATTCATGCCAGAAATTCCAAATCGTAGTTTTTGCTTTATTTAATAAAAGTTATTTCGTAAATCCATAAAGTAAAATTTTTTTCTTCGGAATTTATGAATAAAAAAGGAGGCCAAACTAGCAACCCTGTTTACATCTGTGTTAGTGATTCCAAACATTTTATTGGTCACGTCCCACCGAAGCATCTGTAAAATCACGGTGCCCCCCCCCCCCCTCCCCCCAACACACACACACACATGCATGCACTTTTATTGCTTTTCAAACATATATCTCTTATTATTTAAAAAATGAATTCTATTCTCATTTTTTTAACTTATCAAAGAGGTTAGTTTTCAGTCACAAGTGTTTTTTTTTTTTTTTTCAAATCATTCTACAGATGCAATGAGGCTATCATCTTCGCCTTTGTACCACAACGAGTTTTGTTGTTACTTTCCAACTTCCTCAGTGTTACACGGCCTGCATTTTTATCTTCACAAAATGCTTAAAGAGATTCTCTTATTTAGCATTAAAATTGACAACAATGACACATTTTACAATTCATTTTAATAACTTACTGCCATGCATTATCAGTTTTTAAATTAATGTATATGTTATATATTTAAATATTTATTTACTTGTAGAAGGCCTACACCAGAGCCATAGATATTTAGTATTTAAACATTTCATAATCTAATGCTACTTACAAATTTAGATGAAGTTGATAGTATCTAGTTTAGATATTTCAAATATTTTTTAGGTTAACTATGTTCAAGACAGTCAGATTTATATATACCCTAAAGTAGTTTCACGTGTAAAAGTTTCTTCATGTGCATATAGCAGAGCAAATAGCAATACAGGGCCCATTTATTAATCAATAAAGTGGTTAATACATAATAAACTAGAAAAAATTACAAAAAACTTTAAAATGAAAAAAGAAGGGGTGGGGGGTCAAATACTTGTTCATATAATTATTCTAGAATTGATACTATTTTAAATTTTTGAATGGAAACTTTTTTTAAATTAAAAAAAAAAAAAAAAAAAAAAAAAAAAAAAAAAAAAACTTATTTTTCAAGTTATATTTTTACATTTTTCACGTATCAAGTACTTCTATTTTTAGTCTACACTCTACAACATTACTTTACCAGAAAACTGACAGCGAATGGGCACATAACAAATTTGGAATTGCCCCCTAAAGAGTCAAATTGAACTTTGATGTGCGGCCGCATGTTGGGATCCAATACTTCATATATATATATACGCTCAAAAATTTCAAAAAAAAAAAAAAAAAAAAAAAAGAAAAAAAAAACTTATTACATATGTTACCGGCCAAACCCGATTTTAGGCCAAACTAGTTTATCCTAACGCGCATAGGATAAACTAGTTTTTCCTATGCCAAACTAGTTTATCCTAACGCCCATAGAATAAACTAGTTTTTTCTAGCCCAAACTAGTTTGGCCTAACGCTCATAGGATAAACTAGTTTAGCCTGCTATTCATTGTCCGAACTAGTTTATCCTAGGCCGATGTAGTTTATCCTAGGTCAATTCAATTTGACGTGATTTTACTGATTCCAAAGACTGCCCCGGCGCCAACCTTCTAGTTTAACCTAGGCAGATCTAGTTTATCCAAAGCCAATGCAATTTGACATGCTTTTATTGATCCCAACAATCGCTCCGACGCCAACCTTGTGCAAAGTAGTATTGCCGTCACCCCTGTATAATATATTTTATTCGATGGGTCGTGGGATACTGTCCTCCTATCTTCCCCATTTCACCGCCGCTGGTGGTTAAAAATATGTTCCATATGACAAATTGTGTGCTGGATGACAAAAGAATGGGATGAGAGGTTATCATAAAATTTAAGAGAGGAAGAATTTAGAGAATTGATTAATAATGTACAGTATAACCTCGAAAATCCAGCATCGTCGGGACCGGGACTTCGCCGGATTTTTGATAATTCCAGATTTCTGAAGAAATGTCATATGTACTTCGGATATTCTTAAAGGTGCATTTATTCATACATAATTCAAAGCCAAGTGATATTTATGCGAGAAAATAAAATATTTAAAAAAAAACATTAATTTTTTAAAATATATATATATATTTTTACTTAAATATCAATTGGCTTTGAATTAATTATGAATAGATGCACCATTAAGAATATCAGAAGTACATTTGATATTCTTTCAGAAATCTGGAATTTTCAAAAATCGGGCAAAGTCCCGGTCCCAGTTTGGCCTAAATATACAAGCTACCATTATTCCACAATTAAAATTCTCGTTAAAGAATAGTACATATACATTTATACGGATGAGGATACAGTACTGTAAAACCTGTTAGAAGAATCTGTGTATGACAAAATCCTGTTTTAAAAGAAATTTTTTTTTAATCGATGCAAATTGGATATAATAATCCGTTAAAAAAAAAAAAAATAATAATACATTTGCTAGAGACGACGGACTTGCTAAAAAAGGAACTTAGCTATAACGAAGTTTTTTTTTTCTCTCCTATGAGATTCAGTCTTAGAAGGTTTTTCTATATAATTTTTTTTCAGATTCTAGTCTCCAAGCCGTGTAAAAAAATAATGGTATTAATAATTATTCAGATATTTACATACAAATAGGGATTCATTAAAAAAATCAATATAGTTTACATGTTTACAATGGAATCATTAATATCGTTAATCTACATTCTATGTCTTGGAGATTTAAAAATTTAAATAAATTCTATACAATAAAATCTTCTAAGATGGAATTTCATAGGAAAGATGAAAAATACGTTTTTGGCTGGTTCCCTTATTTGAAGGTTCATCGTCTGTTGTAAATGCATTATATTCTTTTTACAAGTACTAATATCCTCATTTTACATAGATCAACATATTGTTTTTGTTAAACACGGGATTCCGTCATAGGCAAGTTATTTTTCTCGGGTTTTAGTGTATTTTAATTTTATTACCTAAAAATGCATCAACTCATCTTTAAAAGTAAAAAAAAAAAAAAAAAATAATAATAATAATAAATATATAAATTTTAATTGTGGAATAAAGCCAAATGTTACTGATATTTTTACTGAACAGACCAGAGGTCCTGCCGGTCCAAATGATTTTAATATAAGCTGGGTTGGAAATTGGACTGAAAATTTCTGCCAGTGCAGACCTCAAGAAGAATGCAGTCTAGTCCCGAATTAACCCGGAAAAAATTCGAGTCCCGGTCCATCTCAGTCCGAACCTCTCGAAAAAAGTAACCCCCAAACCAAGCCCGGACCGAGTGTCGGGAAGGAAAATTGGGCGGGCCCGTAAAGACCCTTACATTGAATAACAGAAGGACTAGTTCACAAAATTTTGCAAATTTGGACGCTAAACTTCTATTATATATATATATATAAATAAATAAATAAATAAAATAAAATAAAAAGGAGTTTTTAATCAACATTGCTCACTTAAATAGATGTGTTTGAGTTCGGATTCGTTTGAAAAATTTCGAATTTGAGGGTGAATTTGATTTTTATGAAATTGGTGGCTCATTAATGATTCATTTTTATGAAATTGAATTTGAGTTTGAATTAGTTCGTGTTTTTTTTTTTTTTTTTTTTTTTGAACGTGCTCAACACTGGTTGTCATCAATTAAAACTCATCAAATTGAATTGGCCTAGGATAAACTAGAAGGTTGGCGCCGAAGCGGTCTTTGGGATCAATAAAAAATATGCCAAATTGAATTGGCCTAGGATGAACTAGATCGGCCGAGGATAAACTAGTTCAGATCAATGAATAGCAGGCTAAACTAGTTTATCCTATGAGTGTTAGGCCAAACTAGTTTGGCCTAGGAAAAACTAGTCTATCCTATGGGCGTCAGGATAAACTAGTTTGGCCTAGGAAAAACTAGTTTATCCGATGCGCGTTAGGATAAACTAGTTTGACCTAGGCCAATCTAGTTTGGCCTAAAATCGGGTTTGGCCGGTAACATATATAAAAGGAAAAACATCACAGATAAATTATATGAATATATTAGGGACGAGAAAATATACTTTACTGCTTTTCCGGGATCCTGGGGGGATATTTTAGTTCAGTGTACCTGCAGCCAAACCCGTTGTGAAATTCACTCTTCCCAAACGTTCAAAATATTGTATCTCTCATACTAGATTACTGCATCGAATCCAGGGCTCGAACAGGCCAAAGTGCTCAAAAACTGGTGTTTATTAGGTACCCTCTTCTGATACGGCAAAAAAAAAAATTCAAGCATTTTGGATGCCTTAACCCATTGAGGAGCGGTGGGATATATTTTCTCCCACCTTCAATTAATGAAGATTTGCACCGGAAAAATTTTATGAAATTTTACTTTTCTAACTTTGGTGGAAAAAAGTCGGAAAATTGCGTTTCCTTATTTTGAAATTTTTTTTTCTAAATTTCTGGTGGGAATTCAGCATTACGCAAACGAAATTCCTTGCCCCTCAAGGGGTTAAGGCTGTTCTCAAATCCAAGAGGGCAACTTTCTGACATAAGTTTTAATTTATTTTTGTTCGAAAATGCATGAAACTAGCTGGTGTTGTTGTTCAGAAACTATATAATTGAGCTGGGTTTTTTTTTTTTTTTCGTTTTATTGCAAACACAATAGATCTTTCAGAAATAGTGTCAAAGTGGGCGTTTTGAACCGAATTTCCGCGCGGAGGAAGAAAGAGCACTCAAGAGCGGGCGAAAAACGTGCTTGTCACCTGATCAAAATTGTTTATAACTCAATAGGTAATTGATGGATCAAAAAATGGAAAAAACAGAACAATTCCAAATCGCTTCCATGGCCAGGCTTACCAATTTTATACCTTTCCGTTAAAAAATGAATTTGTAAATGTGTCAAAACCTTTTTGCGCTTGTTGAGCAGAGCAGTTAAGAACAGCCTTAAGGAGGCTACTTCACCCACGCGAAAACACCCATTCGCTAATGTCAATCCTGTGGAAGAAATTTTTTAAGATATCTCGTTTGCATTTCGATATTAATGATTTTTTTTTTTTTTTTTTTTTTTGCGTTGAATAGCATAGGTCAATCCGTTTTTTTACCATTTGCTTTGCAGGTTTTTTTAATGAGGATACTTTCGCTTTTGAAACCGGTTCCGAACGTAAAAGTATCCGAATAAAAAAAATCTGTAAACAAAATCGAAAAAATAAAAAACGACCTTTGTAGAGATCGACCTCAATTAACCCTTAAACTAACGTATGATATGCAAGGTGATTCAGAAAATTTTAAGGGGCTACTTCACTCACGCGAAAACACCCGTTCGCTAATGTAGTTCTCACCATACAAGAACTTTCATGGTTCTCACCACCTCAAATATTTCATTGGTCATTGGTGTAATCCGCAGACTGTTAGAACTTGTGGTGTAATCCATAGAATTATGTCTGACGCCCTGTAAAAATATACGGAACAGCTGCCGTATTCGCCCGGAGTCCGCCATCTTGTTTCTTTGTTGGTCATTTATAACCACTTTTCTGCCGATTTTAAATTTCTTCATTTGGATTTATTTATTTATTTTTGTTGTTGATTTTTAAAATGTTCAATCTCAGATTCTTTTTTGGCTATAATTTCCGAATATATATTTTTAAAAATGAATATTTCGTTTAATCTACTGTTTAATTTTTTTTTTATTTTTTTTTTACTGTTTCCATAGTTTTTTTTTTTTTTACGGCTGCTCTTTCATCTTCACCTAACACTTTATTTATAATGGCTGTTTCATAATAATAGAAGCCAC
Organism: Maratus speciosus; assembly: GCA_963932465.1. Lineage (NCBI taxonomy): Eukaryota > Metazoa > Arthropoda > Arachnida > Araneae > Salticidae > Maratus > Maratus speciosus. The sequence continues at coordinate 286,134,146 of OZ010791.1, read as the reverse complement.
CAGTCCATCAGAAGAAAATAACTCGGTTAAGCGGGACTCTACTGCAGTACAAAATATATTTCAATTTTAAGACTTAAAGCACACGTTTTATTTTATGTAAAATGACGCCATTCGCATCCGCTTAAGAATTTTAAAATCATAAACCGCAGAAAAAGCTTACATACAGTTTAAAAAAATTAATGTACCATCTAGAGACGGCCGATTTTCATTCACGGCACTCGGGCCGGGCCGGGTCGCGCCAACTTATTTTTTCTGTACAGAGCCGGGACTGGTTTCATTGCTAGTCTTCACGACCCAAAATTTTCAGTCGTAGTTTTGACACAGCCCGTATGAAAATTATTCTCTCAGCGTAGCCTGGTCCATTCAAAGGTCAGTTAATTTAGGCCTGGCCCAAAATTTTTTGCAAAAAATACATATATTTTTAAATCGCCATTACCCTACTCTTGAGCATATTTTTTTTTTTTTTTTTTTTTTTTTTTTAATTTTAAGAATAGTAGTTTTCTACGCTTATTAAAATATAACTAAATTAAAATATAGTAAAACGTGTGCAAATGAACCTGCCTATGACGGAGCTTTGTTTTAAACTGTAAAACGTCTTGATCCATGCAAAATTATTATACTAATACGTAAGAAAAGAATACATAATACATTTACACTTGCTAAGAAGGGAACTTGTCTATAACGCATTTCTTTTTTCTATACAATTCCGTCTTAGAAGATTTTACTGTATAGTATTTTTCAGATTTTTAACACTTCAATACATAGAATATGGATTAACAATATTAATGATAACTGAAGCATTTACACGCAAGAAAAAGAGATTCATTAAAAAAATAAATATCCCAGACTGCGGCACTCTATAAAAATGAAGATTATAAACATGAAAAAAAAAAAAAAATGTTAAGATAAATATTTTGGCTCAGAACTCCTCGTACGAGACAAATTTTTAACAAAATCGACGTAAAAATCAATGTTTTGTAGAAATTCACTCGGGCCGAACTTTTAAGTTTTTTACCAGACCGGGCCAATATTTTTTCTACGGGTCGGGCTCAGCTCGCGCCAAACTTTTAATTTTCGTATCGGGCCGCGCCGGGCCGAATTTTTTTTCTATGATTCGGGCCGGGCCCGGGCCTGGAAATTTCGGTCCGTTCAGACCTCTAATACCAACCTTTTCGTAATATCATAATCATGAAATATCATATTTAACTCCGAAACAATAATAATGATGATAAATACTCTAAGTGTGCAAAATCTGATATCAGTATAAACCAAAAAGAAAAAACAAAATCTCACAGAACGGCAAATTAATTTTGATTACTTCGCATCTGCTATGAATTGGAAGAAATCCAGATGTGCTCTGAGTCACTCAGCTTTGCAAACGAAACAGATAAAATTTATTATTATTATTATTTTCTTTTTTCGATCGTTGGAAAACGTTCGAATGGGACTGGAAAAATTAAATGGGAAGAATAAATACAGTAAAATCTGTCTAAGGCGGAATCGATTGCGACCGAGAAAATTTTCCGCCGTAGACAATATTCCGCCTTATGCAAATCAGTAAAAAAAAAAAAAAAAAAAAAAAAAAAAGACTGTTGCGTATTTTTTACGTTTGTAATCTTCAGAACCGTTCTGAACGTGAAATATTATTTAGTATAAATATTTTTGGAGTTCGAATCTCAGCAAAACTATTGCTTCCCAACAAACAAATGGTCTATTATTTTCACACCATAATAATGCATATATATATATATATATATATATAATTTTTTTTTTTTTTTTTTTTTTTGAGACAAATAATTAAAAAAAAAAAAAACATGATTTTGCACATGTATTTATTTATTTAATTATTTATATATATGGAGAGAGTTTTATGTATGAGATTTTGCATTTTATGAATTTAATGAAAAGTATAAAAGTAAAAAATGTACAGATTTTTATTTATTCAATCGGCATTTTCTTTTTATTTACAGTTGTTTACAGTTTTTCACACAAATAAACTCCTATTTTTCTCAGCGAAATGGATTAAAATACGGTATATAAAATTAGATTATACTATTCTACATTATATATTTTTTTTTCAACTATCCTAATAATTTGAAAAAAATTATGGTTTTTAAAACTTTGTTTTTTAAATTTTAAATGTATGACTTTTTTAAATCTCGTAGTCTTGTATTTACAATTAGAATATAGGTCTGTAATTTTTTTTTAAATTTTTATTATAAGGGTAATAAAAAATAAAATAAAAACGCATATTTTAAATGTAACACTGTAAAAAAAAAAAAAAAAAAAAAAAAAAAAAAAACAGAAATCTGTGTTAAAAATTGTAAATAAAAAGAAAATGTTGTCGGCTAAACAAAGGGAAACTGCATATTTTCTTTTGCTTTTTTATTAAATCCGCAAAAATGCAAAATTTCATAAAAATTCTTTCGTTGTAAAAAAATGAATGAGCAAAAATCTGTTTTTATTAATATTTGTATTTTATATGTATTTATTGATATGTATTTGATCTATTAATCAGTTTTAAATTTTCGTTTACTGAATGTTTTTTTATTAAAAAAAAAAAAAATCCTTTTTTTCCGTCTTATGGAAAAATTTGTTTACCGCGGGACCTTAAAATCCTTTCCGTTTCCGCGTTAGGCAGGTTCCGGCTTATGGAGCACGTATTAGTGTTATTTTCTATGGATTCGCCGGGACTTCAAAATACTTCCGCAGTAGACAGATTTCCGGCTTACACAGAGTACGCCTTAGACAGATTTTACTATATTTACACCCATTTTTTTTTAATTCACATTGGCCGAATTAATGAAGGTGCTTTTCAATTGTTAAAACAATTATATTTCAAACCGCTACATGAAGAAACATAATAGACAATCTCTTTTCTAGGAAATTAATTTTCTAGGAATAGAATCCTCGATCAATCTTTTTCTATACAAAATACACTATTTGGCTCATCTAACATATCTACACGAATAAATGGTTAAAATTAAATAAGACTTACCTTTATTTTATGTATTCCATTAAGAATAAGTTTAATGATATCCTTAATCTGTTAATCGTAAAATGGCGGACGAAAAAGTGATCATTTTTCTTATCTTACGAGGGCGCTGTCGCCTTGCTGTTCCTGATTGGTTAATAAGCAATGGATACGTAAGCCACTCTTTCGGGAGTGACTGTTTCACTCTCGATAACGGAGTCAGATATTGCACTCCTTTCTAGAGAGTGGAAAATTCCACTCTTCAAGGAGTGTATTTTTACAAAATTCACTGCAAAAAGAGTGAAAATGCCTGTCACTCTTTTAAAGAGTGGGCTTTTCACGCCTCCCAATTTTAGAGTGTATAGTGTTGTTTTCGTCGAACCTTGAATTATTTTCATTTGAGATAGGTCATCTTCACAGATTTTCCTGTAATAGATTTATGCTCTTCAGAGGTGGTGTTATAGCAGCGGTTTCCAACCTGCGGTAGCGTGCCCCTGGGGGTACGTGGCGGGTCTGCTGGGGTATGTGAAAATAATATCGGTAATGGCGGAAGTCACAAAAATGTTAGGAATATCAATGTAATTTGCATCAATTTATTATAGGTTGTAATAAGAAGATTACTAATGGAAAAAACCATGTTTACGTTATCTCCTTGAGTGGAGGGGGGAAGGGGGACGTGTTTATGAGAAATGGGGTACTCCGAAATGAAAAACCTAAGAAAGGTTGTTGGTTGGTTGGTTGTATTTATGTCGGCCAATTATCAGCACGTGGGATATAGGCCCTAAGGGAGGGTGCCTTCCGTGGACGTCTTTCGAAGGGAACCTAACCCGTATTAACGATTGAAGAACCAAGGTTCGAAGAAAACCACGAGAACTCCGAACGATTAGGCCGACGGGCGCGATTGGGATCGAACCCAACACCTCCCGTCTACCAGCTTCGAGAGCACAACCTCTCGGCCACTGGTGGGGCCCTAAGAAAGGAGTACGTGAAAGGAAAATGTTTGGGAAGTGAGTACGTTCTAGCAGTTTTAAGGGATACTGTGAAAATGGGAAGTGTTTATAACGGAAATTTGTCTAAAACGGAAAAGCTCATAGTCCCAAAAAAGACATACTTTTGAATTATACCTTCTAAGACGAACATCTCTCTAAAGCAGAATTTTTTATAGATCCTTTGTGATTCTGTCTTAGCAGTTTTTATTGTTGTATTTGTATCCATGATTCAATAAACCAGGTCTACTTTCGGGGGGTAGGGGTCCGGAACCCCTGGATAATACGCACCCACAAAACACCATTATTTTCTGAAAATAAATTGATAACAGCAAACGAAGAAAACCATCAAAAACATTTAATAAAATAAAAGCTTCTCTATTTTCGATTTTTAAATTGAATAAAGCCTAAACAAGCTAAAGTGGGTCCCTCACAGTCTAGTGGTTAGGATACGTGGCTTTTACACAAGAGGCTAGGGTTCAATTCCCGGTGTGGGAAATTAACATTTTTCAGTTTAAATCTAATAATAAATATTTTCATTTTTTAAAAATTGAAAATTGTAAAACAGTACGTCAAGGGACAGCCCGGCTAGCTCAGTCGGTAGAGCACGAGACTCTTAATCTCGGGGTCGTGGGGTCGAGCCCCACGTTGGGCGAAGTTATTTTGCATCGATCTAAATAGAATATATAAAACCGAATCACAATTTTGATCTTTAAATGCGCGCAAAAGAGGAACTTAATTTCACCGATTTTTTCAGGAAAAATTAAACTGTTCGCTCATCATATTCGAATAAATGTACACATCTTTTAATTAAAACAATACATTGTGAAAGTAATACGCAACCATAATACATCATTATTTTCTGAAATTAAATTGATAACAGCAAACGAAGAAAACCATCAAATACATTTGATAAAATAAACGCTACTAAATTTTCGATTTTTAAATTGAATAAAGCCTAAACAAGGGAATGCGTATCCCACAAGGTCTAATGGTTAGGATACCTGTCACTCACCCAGGAGATTCGGGTTCAATTCCCGGTGTGGGAAATTAACTTTTTACAGTTAAATCTAATAATAAATATTTCCATTTTTTAAAAATTGAAAATTGTAAAAGAGTACATCCGCTGACATCCCGGCTAGAGCTGTCGGTAAAGCACGAGACTCTTAATATCGGGGGCCCCACCAGTGGCTGAGAGGTTCTGCTCTCGAATCTGGTAGACGGGAGGTGCTGGGTTCGATCCCAATCGCGCCCGTCGGCCTAATCGTTCCGAGTTTTCGTGGTTTTCTTCGAACCTTGGATTTCCAAGCGTTAATACGGGTTAGGTTCCCTTAGAAATACCCCCACGAAGGGCACTCCCCCAACTTAGGGCCTATATCCCTCGTGTTGATAATTGGCCGTCATAAACACAACCAACCAACCACCTTAATCTCCCGATCGTGAGTTCGAGCCACACATTGGGCGAAGTTAATTTGCATCGATCTAAATAGAATATATAAAACCGAATCCCAATTTGGATCTTTAAATGTGTGCAAAACAGAACTTCATTTAACCAATATTTTCAGGAAAAATTTAATTGTTCGTTCATCATATTCGAAAAAATGTACACATTTTTTAATTAACACAATACATAGTGAAAATAATACGCACCCACAATACACCATTATTTTCTGAAAATAAATTGATAACCGCAAACGAAGAAAACCATCAAATACATTTAATAAAATAAACGCTACTAAATTTTCGATTTTTAAATTGAATAATGCCTAACTCACCTAACGTGTATCCCACATGGTCTAGTGGTTAGGAGACCTGGCTCTCACCCAGGAGGCCCGGGTTCAATTTCCGGTGTGGGAAATTAATGTTTTTCAGTTTAAATCTAATAATAAATATTTCCATTTTTTAAAAATTGAAAATTGTAAAACTGTACACTAACACACAGCCCGGCTAGCTCAGTCGGTAGAGCACGAGACTCTTAATCTCGGAGTCGTAGGTTCGAGCCCCACGTTGGGCGTGGTTATTTTGCATCGATCTAAATAGAATATATAAAACCGAATCCCAATTTTGATCTTTAAATGCGCGCAAAAGAAGAACTTAATTTCACCGATTTTTTCAGGAAAAATTAAACTGTTCGCTCATCATATTCGAATAAATGTTCACACCTTTTAATTAAAACAATACATTGTGAAAATAATACGCAACCACAATACATAATTATTTTCTGAAAATAAATTGATAACAGCAAAAGAAGAAAACCATAAAAAACATTTAATAAAATAAAAGCTTCTAAATTTTTGATTTAAAATTGAATAATGCCTAACTCAATTAACTGGATCCCACATGGTCTAGTGGTTAGGATACCTGGCTCTCACCCAAGCTCAGTCGGTAGAGCACGAGACTCTTAATCTCGGGGGGCCCCACCACTGGCCGAGAGGTTCTGCTCTCGAAGCTGGTAAGCGGGAGGTGCTGGGCTCGATCCCAATCTCGCCCGTCGGAGCCGTAAACGTTCGGAGCTTTCGTGGTTTTCTTCGAAACTTGGTTCTCCAAGCGTTAATACGGGTTAGGTTCCCTTAGAAAGACCTCCACGGAAGGCACTCCTCCCCCTTAGGGCCCATATCCCAAGTCCCGATAATTGGCCGACATAAATGCAACCAACCAACCCAATTTTGATCTTTAAATGCGCGCAAAAGAAGAACTTAATTTTACCGTTTTTTTTCAGGAAAAATTAAACTGTTCGCTCATCAAATTCGAATAAATGTACACATCTTTTAATTAAAACAATACATTGTGAAAATAATACGCAACCACAATACATCATTATATTCTGAAAATAAATTGATAACAGCAAACGAAGAAAACCATAAAAAACATTTAATAAAATAAAAGCTTCTAAATTTTTGATTTAAAATTGAATAATGCGTAACTCAATTAACGTGGATCCCACATGGTCTTGTGGTTAGGATACCTGGCTCTCACCCAGGAGGCCCGGTGTCAATTCCCGGTGTGGGAAATTAAGATTTTTCAGTTTAAATCTAATATTAAATTTTTCAATTTTTTAAAAATTGAAAATTGTAAAACAGTACGTGAGCAGGCAGCCCGGCTAGCTCAGTCGGTAGAGCGCGGGACTCTTAATCTCGGGGTCGTGGGTTCGAGCCCCACGTTGGGCGAAGTTAATTTGCATCGATCTAAAAAGAATATATAAAACCGAATTCCAATTTTGATCTTTAAATGTGTGCAAAACATAACTTCATTTAACCGATTTTTTCAGGAAAAATTTAATTGTTCGTTCATCATATTCGAAAAAATGTACTCATTTTTTAATTAACACAATACATAGTGAAAATAATACGCACCCACAATACACCATTATTTTCTGAAAATAAATTGATAACAGCAAACGAAGAAAACCATCAAATACATTTAATAAAATAAACGCTACTAAATTTTCGATTTTTACATTGAATAAAGCCTAAACAAGGTAACTTGTATCCCAGATGGTCTAGTGGTTAGGTTGGTTGGTTGGTTGGTTGTATTTATGACGGCCAATTATCTGCACGAGGGATATAGGCCCACCGGGAGTGCCCTTCATGGGGGTCTTTCTAAGGGAACCTAACCCGTATTACTTGTAACCCGTACGCTTGGAAATCCAAGGTTCGAAGAAAACCACGAAAACTCCGAACGATTAGGCCGACGGGCGCGATTGGGATCGAACCCAGCACCTCCCGTCTACCAGCTTCGAGAGCAGAACCTCTCCGCCACTGGTGGGGCCTCTAGTGGTTAGGATACCTGGCTCTCACCCAGGAGGCCCGGGTTCAATTCCCGGTGTGGGAAATTTACATTTTTTAGTTTAAATCTAATAATAAATATTTCCATTTTTTAAAAATTGAAAATTGTAAAACAGTACATCAACAGACACGCCGGCTACCTCAGTCGGCAGAGCACGAGACTCTTAATCTCGGGGTCGTGGGTTCGAGCCCCACGTTGGGCGAAGTTATTTTGCATCGATCTAAATGGAATATATAAAACCGAATCCCAATTTTGATCACCCAATCGCGCTCGTCGGCCTTAATCCTTCGGAGTTTTCGTGGTTTTCTTCGAACCTCGGTTCTCCAAGCGTTAATACGGGTTAGGTTCCCTTAGAAAGATCTCCACGGAAGGCACTCCTCCCCCTTAGAGCCCATATATCCCACGTCCTGATAATTGGCCGACATAAATACAACCAACGAACCCTATTTTGATCTTTAAATGCGCGCAAAAGAAGAACTTAATTTCACCGATTTTTTCAGAAAAAATTAAACTGTTCACTCGTCATATTCGAATAAATGTTCACATCTTTTAATTAAAACAATACATTGTGAAAATAATACGCAACCACAATGCATCATTATTTTCTGAAAATAAATTGATAACAACAAACGAAGAAAACCATAAAAAACATTTAATAAAATAAAAGCTTCTAAATTTTTGATTTTTAAATTGAATAATGCCTAACTCAGTTAACGTGTATCCCACATGGCCTAGTGGTTAGGATACCTGGGTCTCACCCAGGAGGCCCGGGTTCAATTCCCGGTGTGGGAAATTAAGAATTCTCAGTTAAAATCAAATAATAAATATTTCCATTTTTTAAAAATTGAAAATTGTAAAACAGTACATCCAAAGACAGCCCGGCTAGCTCAGTCGGTAGACCACTAGACTCTTAAACTCCCGGTCGTGTGTTCGAGCCACACGTTGGGCGAAGTTAATTTCCATCGATCTAAATAGAATATATAAAACCGAATCCCAATTTTGATCTTTAAATGTGTGCAAAACATAACTTCATTTAACCGATTTTTTCAGGAAAAATTTAATTGTTCGTTCATCATACTCGAAAAAATGTACACATTTTTTAATTAACACAATACATAGTGAAAATAATACGCACCCACAATACACCATTATTTTCTGAAAATAAATTGATAACAGCAAACGAAGAAAACCATCAAATACATTTAATAAAATAAACGCTACTAAATTTTCGATTTTTACATTGAATAAAGCCTAAACAAGCTAAGTTGTATCCCACATGGTCTAGTGCAGGGATGGCGAATCTATGGCATGCGTGCCGAACTTGGCACCCAAAAGAACTTATCCGGCACGAGAAAAAACTTATAGATTATATTCAGTTTACGGAGATAAATCCGTTTTATGTTTTTCTACAACAAGTATAGTTTTTTGTAGCAGGTAATTAACTTTAAAAATAATCCACTACTTTTGAATGCCTTACTATGATATTATAAATTTCAATGATAGCGCCCTATATCGCCATTTTACGCCAAGCCATTCAACATATAATTTTTTTTGAATAATTTTGCTTCTCTATCAAATTTCAAAGGTTTTATTTTTAAAAATATCGATTTTGAGAGATAGTTTGCTTCTCCTTCAGATTAGGTTTTAGTTTAATTAGGTTTAGGGTTTTAAATTATTTAATGTTTTAAAATATTTATGTTTTAATTTTAAAAATTGAATGTTAACGGTTAGTGTAAATAATTATGTATGTATTTAACCAGCTTCTACATTACGAACTAAAAATGATCTCATTCGGAAGTATACAATAAAGGAAAAACTCATTTATAGACTAATAAAACGAAATTAGATGCAACATGGCTATAATATTCAGTAAATACAGCATAATAAATAAATTAGGAATCGAATTTAGTATAAGTGTAAAAATATTTAAGTAAAAATTCTATAAAAATTAGTTATTGGAATTTATCTAAGTTAAAATGTTTATGGCACGTAAGAATGTTGATACATAATAATTTTGAAATTTTTGGCACGCACGCTCAAAAAGGTTCGCCATCTCTGGTCTAGTGGTTAGGATACCTGGCTCTCACCCAGGAAGGGCCCCACCAGTGGCCGAGAGGCTCTGCTCTCGAAGCTGGTAGACGGGAGGTGCTGGGTTCGATCCCAATCGCGCCCGTCGGCCTAATCGTTCGGAGTTTTCGTGGTTTTCTTCGAGCCGTGGATCTTCCATGCGTTAATACGGATTAGGTTCCCTTAGAAAGACCCCCACGGAGGGCACTCCCCCCGGGCCCATATCCCTCGTGTAGATAATTGGCCGTCAAAAATCAACCCAACTCACCCAGGAGGCCCGGGTTCAATTCCCGGTGCGGGAAATTAATATTTTTTAGTTTAAAACTAATAATAAATATTTCCATTTTTTAAAAATTGAAAATTGTAAAACAGTACATCAACAGACAGCCCGGGTATCTCCGTCGGTAGAGCACGAGACTCTTAATCTCGGGGTCGTGGGTTCGAGCCCCACGTTGGGCGAAGTTATTTTGCATCGATCTAAATAGAATATATAAAACCGAATCCCAATTTTGATCACCCAATCGCGCCCGTCGCCCTAATCGTTCGGAGTTTTCGCGGTTTTCTTCGAGCCATGGATATCCATGCGTAAATACGGATTAGGTTCCCTTAGAAAGAACCCCACGAAGGGCACTCCCCCTCGGGCCTATATCCCTAGTGTAGATAATTGGCCGTCAAAAATAAACCAAACCAAACCCAATTTTGATATTTAAATGCGCGCAAAAGAAGAACTTAATTTCACCGATTTTTTCAGGAAAAATTAAACTTTTCGCTCATCATATTAGAATAAATGTACACATCTTTTAATTAAAGCAATACATAGTGAAAATAATACGAAACCTCAATACATCATTATTTTCTGAAAATAAATTGTTAACAGCAAACGAAGAAAACCATAAAAAACATTTAATAAAATAAAAACTTCTAAATTTTTGATTTAAAATTGAATAATGCCTAACTCAAATACCGTGGATCCCACATGGTCTAGTGGTTAGGAAACCTGGCTCTCACCCAGGAGGCCCGGGTTCAATTCCTGGTGTGGGAAATTAAGATTTTTCAGTCAAAATCAAATAATAAATATTTCCATTTTTTAAAAATTGAAAATTGTAAAACAGTACATCCAGAGACAGCCCGGCTAGCTCAGTCGGTAGAGCACTAGACTCTTAATCTTTCGGTCGTGTGTTCGAGCCACACGTTGGGCGAAGTTAATTTGCATCGATCTAAATAGAATATATAAAACCGAATCCCAATTTTGATCTTTAAATGTGTGCAAAACATAACTTCATTTAACCGATTTTTTCAGGAAAAATGTAATTGTTCGTTCATCATATTCGAAAAAATGTACACATTTTTTAATTAACACAATACATAGTGAAAATAAGACGCACCCACAATACACCATTATTTTCTGAAAATAAATTGATAACAGCAAACGAAGAAAACCATCAAATACATTTAATAAAATAAACGCTACTAAATTTTCGATTTTCACATTGAATAAAGCCTAAACATACTAACTTGTATCCCACATGGTTTAGTGGTTAGGATACCTGGCTCTCACCCAGGAGGCCCGGGTTCAATTCCCGGTGTGGGAAATTAAGATTTTTCAGTTTAAATCTAATAATAAATATTTACATATTTTAAATATTGAAAATTGTAAAACAGTACATCCACAGACAGCCCGTCTAGCTCAGTCGGTAGAGCACGAGTCTCCTAATCTCCCGGTCGTGAGTTCGAGCCACACGTTGGCGAAGTTAGTTTGCATCGATCTAAATAGAATATATAAAACCCAATCCCAATTTTGATCTGAAGAATAATCTTCATATATTCTACGAAATTTCACGTTATCACAATTTAAATCCAAGGTTGGGAGAGCTTAATTATAGACTTCGCGATTCGGGTAAAATCACATTAAAAATAATAAAACATATTTGGGAGAGCTAAGTTCAAGAATTCACGATCTGTTTTTAAATAATATTAATGTAAACAAACATATTTCACAACTGAAAATGGCGCTGGTGTTGTTCAGTATAAGTCCAAGTCAAGCACAGGATGATTAAAAACTTTGTTAATTCTATATACACTTATAAATATTTACAGTATTTACAATGAAAACATTTGATAAATATTTGTTATTCCTCACTAGGAATTCCAGATAATTTCTTTTATATGTTCAAGAATATTTATTTCTCCCTTTTCGGAAGATCAAGAAATACACAGCCAGCATGCTGCTTTCGAGATTCACATTCAAACTGAACTAAAAACAAGAGAAATGCTTTTAAAACAATTAATACTTCAGCAACTATTTCTTCTAAAATGAAGCCAAGCATGATTTCATATTCGGAAATAAATTCCCCCTTTTTTTTAAATTAAACATCATTTCTTCTAATAGAAGACCACGATAAAAAAAACCTATACTCAGCTTATTACCTGCTACGTTCAAGATTCACATTCACAAAACCAACTAAACTAAGAAAGGAACAAGAAAGAAAAAATGTTTTTAATATCAATTCTCTAGTCAGACCACGTGACCTGGAATGGCTGGCGCCTAATCAGTCTGGCTGAAAAAAGAAGAGGTTTGCGAAATTTCACATGATCTTTAAATGTGTGCAAAACATAACTTCATTTAACCGATTTTTTCAGGAAAAATTTAATTGTTCGTTCATCATATTCGAAAAAATGTACACATTTTTTAATTAACACAATACATAGTGAAAATAATACGCACCCACAATACACCATTATTTTCTGAAAATAAATTGATAACAGCAAACGAAGAAAACCATCAAATACATTTAATAAAATAAACGCTACTAAATTTTCGATTTTTACATTGAATAAAGCCTAAACAAGCTAAGTTGTATCCCACGTGGTCTAGTGGTTAGGATACCTGGCTCTCACCCAGGAGGCCCGGGTTCAATTCCCGGTGTGGGAAATTAATATTTTTTAGTTTAAATCTAATAATAAATATTTCCATTTATTGAAATTTGTAAAACAGTACATAATCAGACAGCCCGGCTAGCTCAGTCGGTAGAGCACGAGACTCTTAATCTCGGGGTCGTGGGTTCGAGCCCCACGTTGGGCGAAGTTATTTTGCATCGATCTAAATAGAATATATAAAACCGAATCACAATTTTTAACTTTAAATGCGCGCAAAAGAGGAACTTAATTTCACCGATATTTTCAGGAAAAATTAAACTGTTCGCTCATCATATTCGAATAAATGTACACATCTGTTAATTAAAACAATACATTGTGAAAATAATACGCAACCACAGTACACCACTATTTTCTGAAAATAAATTGATAACAGCAAACGAAGAATACCATAAAAAACATTTAATAAAATAAAAGCTTCTAAATTTTTGATTTTTAAATTGAATAATGCCTAACTCAGTTAACGTGTATCCCACATGGTCTAGTGGTTAGGATACCTGGCTCTCACCCAGGAGGCCCGGGTTAATTCCCGGTTTGGGAAATTAATATTTTTCAGTTTAAATCTAATAATAAATATTTCCATTTTTTAAAAATTGAAAATTGTAAAACAGTACACACAGAGACAACCCGGCTGGCTCAGTCGGTAGAGCACAAGACTGTTAATCTCCCGGTGGTGTGTTCGAGCCACACGTTGGGCGAAGTTAATTTGCATCGATCTAAATAGAATATATAAACCGAATCCCAATTTTGATCACCCAATCACGCCCGTCGGCCTAATCGTTCGGAGTTTTCGTGGTTTTCTTCGAACCATGGATTTCCATATGTAAATACGGATTAGGTTCCCTTAGAAAGACCCCCCACGAAGGGCACTTCCCCCTCGGGCCCATATAACTAGTGTAGATAATTGGCCGTCAAAAATAAACCAAACCAAACCCAATTTTGATTTTAACTGTGCGCAAAAGAAGAACTTATTTTCACCGATTTTTTCAGGAAAAATTAAACTGTTCGCTCATCATATTAGAATAAATGTACACATCTTTTAATTAAAACAATACATTGTGAAAATAATACGCAACCACAATACATCATTATTTTCTGAAAATAAATTGATAACAGCAAACGAAGAAAACCATAAAAAACATTTAATAAAATAAAAGCTTCTAAATTTTTGATTTAAAATTGAATATTGCCTAACTCAATTGACGTGGGTCCCGCATGGTCTAGTGGTTAGGATACCTGGCTCTCACCCAGGAGGCCCGGGTTCAATTCCCGGTGTGGGAAATTAAGATTTTTCAGTTCAAATCTAATAATAAATATTTCAATTTTTTAAAAATTGAAAATTGTAAAACAGTACGTCAGCAGGCAGCCCGGCTAGCTCAGTCGGTACACTGTTAAAAATAAAGGTTTAACTTTTCTCCAAAAAACTGGATTAAGGAGGAGGTTTCACCATGTTTTTCGTTCAAGTAAAAATGTCTGGAAAAGATAATTACATGTCGGATGCACTATATCCGAAATTATGGTTCAACATTTGTTATCGTTGAGTGGCAACAATCGATAAACTTTAATGGCGTCTTCCGCTCTGCCGATGCCGAATCAAAACTTGGATATCTCAAGCAGAAACGTGGATACTGGTATCCAGGTTTAGTTTTTCGCCATGTCAATCCATGAAATACTCGAAGTAAGTGCACTAGTGATTGTTTATTTTACTGTTATACACATAATAATGTTTTACTGTAACTCTCGTAAACAAAATTCCGTATCAACGTATTTCTTTTACCGGCAAATGCTGAATATTTTGCTTAAGCCTAAAGTATTTCCGATCTGCATTATATCCGAAGCGAAATTCGTTTGAATTATTGTTTTAATGTGTGGTATAAATTCTATTTTGTGAGTGAAATAGTGCATTCCTTGAATGAATAGAGTGTCTTAACTCAATTTTATAAACATTTGACCATGAATAATAACATTCTCTCATAAAAATTCAAATTCATACAATGAAGAGTATCGCCTTTTCTAAAAATGCAACTTATTGCTTTTAAAAACTTATAATATATATCTCTATCAGTATCTTAAACATTAGTTACCATGTTTAAAGTAATTTATACAAACAAAATAATAAAAAAAAGAGATTTATATGAATTTTAAGCATTGTTTTGAAAAAGTTACATGTATCCAGATTTTTTTTTTCTATTATTGTCTTTATATTTGATGTAACATCATTTACATTCATGATAATTTTGTTTTGTGAGGGAATTACTGCATTCCTTGAATGAATAGAGTGCCTTATTCAATTTTATAAACATTTGACCATAAATAATCACATTCTCTCATAAAAATTCAAATTCATAAAACGAAGAGTATCGCCTTTTCTAAAAATGCAACTTATTGCTTTTAAAAACTTATAATATATATCTCTATCAGTATCTTAAACATTAGTTACCATGTTTAAAGTAATTTATACAAACAAAATAATAAAAAAAAGAGATTTATATGAATTTTAAGCATTGTTTTGAAAAAGTTACATGTATCCAGATTTTTTTTTTTCTATTATTGTCTTTATATTTGATGTAACATCATTTACATTCATGATAATTTTGTTTTGTGAGGGAATTACTGCATTCCTTGAATGAATAGAGTGCCTTAATTCAATTTTATAAACATTTGACGATGAATAATAACATTCTCTCATAAAAATTCAAATTCATAAAACGAAGAGTTGCTTTTTCTAAAAATGCAACTTATTGCTTTTAAAAACTTATAATATATATCTCTATCAGTATCTTAAACATTAGTTACCATGTTTAAAGTAATTTATACAAACAAAATAATAAAAAAAAGAGATTTATATGAATTTTAAGCATTGTTTTTAAAAAGTTACATGTATCCAGATTTTTTTTTTCTATTATTGTCTTTATATTTGATGTAACATCATTTACATTCATGATAATTTTGTTTTGTGAGGGAATTACTGCATTCCTTGAATGAACAGAGTGCCTTATTCAATTTTATAAACATTTGACCATAAATAATCACATTCTCTCATAAAAATTCAAATTCATAAAACGAAGAGTATCGCCTTTTCTAAAAATGCAACTTATTGCTTTTAAAAACTTACAATATATATCTCTATCAGTATCTTAAACATTAGTTACCATGTTTAAAGTAATTTATACAAACAAAATAATAAAAAAAAGAGATTTATATGAATTTTAAGCTTTGTTTTGAAAAAGTTACATGTATCCAGATTTTTTTTTTTCTATTATTGTCTTTATATTTGATGTAACATCATTTACATTCATGATAATTTTGTTTTCTGAGGGAATTACTGCATTCCTTGAATGAATAGAGTGCCATAATTCAATTTTATAAACATTTGACGATGAATAACAACATTCGCTCATAAAAATTCAAATTCATTAAACGAAGAGTATCGCCTTTTCTAAAAATGCAACTTATTACTTTTAAAAACTTATAATATATATCTCTATCAGTATCTTAAACATTAGTTACCATGTTTAAAGTAATTTATACAAACAAAATAATAAAAAAAAGAGATTTATATGAATTTTAAGCATTGTTTTTAAAAGTTAAATGTATCCAGATTTTTTTTCTACTGTCTTTATATTTGATGTAACATCATTTACATTCATGATAATTTTGTTTTCTGAGGGAATTACTGCATTCCTTGAATGAATAGAGTGCCATAATTCAATTTTATAAACATTTGACGATGAATAATAACATTCGCTCATAAAAATTCAAATTCATAAAACGAAGAGTATCGCCTTTTCTAAAAATGCAACTTATTACTTTTAAAAACTTATATATCTCTATCAGTATCTTAAACATTAGTTACCATGTTTAAAGTAATTTATACAAACAAAATAATAATAAAAAAGAGATTTATATGAATTTTAAGCATTGTTTTGAAAAAGTTACATGTATCCAGATTTTTTTTTTTCTATTATTGTCTTTATATTTGATGTAACATCATTTACATTCATGATAATTTTGTTTTGTGAGGGAATTACTGCATTCCTTGAATGAATAGAGTGCCTTAATTCAATTTTATAAACATTTGACCATGAATAATAACATTCTCTCATAAAAATTCAAATTCATAAAACGAAGAGTATCGCTTTTTCTAAAAATGCAACTTATTGCTTTCAAAAACTTATAATATATATCTCTATCAGTATCTTAAACATTAGTTACCATGTTTAAAGTAATTTATACAAACAAAATAATAAAAAAAAGAGATTTATATGAATTTTAAGCATTGTTTTTAAAAAGTTACATGTATCCAGATTTTTTTTTTCTATTGTCTTTATATTTGATGTAACATCATTTACATTCATGATAATTTTGTTTTGTGAGGGAATTACTGCATTCCTTGAATGAATAGAGTGCCTTATTCAATTTTATAAACATTTGACCATAAATAATCACATTCTCTCATAAAAATTCAAATTCATAAAACGAAGAGTATCGCCTTTTCTAAAAATGCAACTTATTACTTTTAAAAACTTATAATATATATCTCTATCAGTATCTTAAACATTAGTTACCATGTTTAAAGTAATTTATACAAACAAAATAATAAAAAAAAGAGATTTATATGAATTTTAAGCATTGTTTTGAAAAGTTACATGTATCCAGATTTTTTTTTCTTTCTATTATTGTCTTTATATTTGATGTAACATCATTTACATTCATGATAATTTTGTTTTCTGAGGGAATTACTGCATTCCTTGAATAAATAGTGTGCCATAATTCAATTTTATAAACATTTGACGATGAATAACAACATTCGCTCATAAAAATTCAAATTCATTAAACGAAGAGTATCGCCTTTTCTAAAAATGCAACTTATTACTTTTAAAAACTTATAATATATATCTCTATCAGTATCTTAAACATTAGTTACCATGTTTAAAGTAATTTATACAAACAAAATAATAAAAAAAAGAGATTTATATGAATTTTAAGCATTGTTTTGAAAAAGTTACATGTATCCAGATTTTTTTTTTTTTTTCTATTATTGTCTTTATATTTGATGTAACATCATTTACATTCATGATAATTTTGTTTTGTGAGGGAATTACTGCATTCCTTGAATGAATAGAGTGCCTTATTCAATTTTATAAACATTTGACCATAAATAATCACATTCTCTCATAAAAATTCAAATTCATAAAACGAAGAGTATCGCCTTTTCTAAAAATGCAACTTATTGCTTTTAAAAACTTATAATATATATCTCTATCAGTATCTTAAACATTAGTTACCATGTTTAAAGTAATTTATACAAACAAAATAATAAAAAAAAGAGATTTATATGAATTTTAAGCATTGTTTTGAAAAAGTTACATGTATCCAGATTTTTTTTTTTTCTATTATTGTCTTTATATTTGATGTAACATCATTTACATTCATGATAATTTTGTTTACTGAGGGAATTACTGCATTCCTTGAATGAATAGAGTGCCATAATTCAATTTTATAAACATTTGACGATGAATAACAACATTCGCTCATAAAAATTCAAATTCATTAAACGAAGAGTATCGCCTTTTCTAAAAATGCAACTTATTACTTTTAAAAACTTATAATATATATCTCTATCAGTATCTTAAACATTAGTTACCATGTTTAAAGTAATTTATACAAACAAAATAATAAAAAAAAAGAGATTTATATGAATTTTAAGCATTGTTTTGAAAAAGTTACATGTATCCAGAATTTTTTTTTCTATTATTGTCTTTATATTTGATGTAACATCATTTACATTCATGATAATTTTGTTTTGTGAGGGAATTACTGCATTCCTTGAATGAATAGAGTGCCTTATTCAATTTTATAAACATTTGACCATAAATAATCACATTCTCTCATAAAAATTCAAATTCATAAAACGAAGAGTATCGCCTTTTCTAAAAATGCAACTTATTACTTTTAAAAACTTATAATATATATCTCTATCAGTATCTTAAACATTAGTTACCATGTTTAAAGTAATTTATACAAACAAAATAATAAAAAAAAGAGATTTATATGAATTTTAAGCATTGTTTTGAAAAAGTTACATGTATCCAGATTTTTTTTTTCTATTATTGTCTTTATATTTGATGTAACATCATTTACATTCATGATAATTTTGTTTTGTGAGGGAATTACTGCATTCCTTGAATGAATAGAGTGCCTTAATTCAATTTTATAAACATTTGACGATGAATAATAACATTCTCTCATAAAAATTCAAATTCATAAAACGAAGAGTTGCTTTTTCTAAAAATGCAACTTATTGCTTTTAAAAACTTATAATATATATCTCTATCAGTATCTTAAACATTAGTTACCATGTTTAAAGTAATTTATACAAACAAAATAATAAAAAAAAGAGATTTATATGAATTTTAAGCATTGTTTTTAAAAAGTTACATGTATCCAGATTTTTTTTTTCTATTATTGTCTTTATATTTGATGTAACATCATTTACATTCATGATAATTTTGTTTTGTGAGGGAATTACTGCATTCCTTGAATGAACAGAGTGCCTTATTCAATTTTATAAACATTTGACCATAAATAATCACATTCTCTCATAAAAATTCAAATTCATAAAACGAAGAGTATCGCCTTTTCTAAAAATGCAACTTATTGCTTTTAAAAACTTACAATATATATCTCTATCAGTATCTTAAACATTAGTTACCATGTTTAAAGTAATTTATACAAACAAAATAATAAAAAAAAGAGATTTATATGAATTTTAAGCATTGTTTTGAAAAAGTTACATGTATCCAGATTTTTTTTTTCTATTATTGTCTTTATATTTGATGTAACATCATTTACATTCATGATAATTTTGTTTTGTGAGGGAATTACTGCATTCCTTGAATGAATAGAGTGCCTTAATTCAATTTTATAAACATTTGACGATGAATAATAACATTCTCTCATAAAAATTCAAATTCATAAAACGAAGAGTTGCTTTTTCTAAAAATGCAACTTATTGCTTTTAAAAACTTATAATATATATCTCTATCAGTATCTTAAACATTAGTTACCATGTTTAAAGTAATTTATACAAACAAAATAATAAAAAAAAGAGATTTATATGAATTTTAAGCATTGTTTTTAAAAAGTTACATGTATCCAGATTTTTTTTTTCTATTATTGTCTTTATATTTGATGTAACATCATTTACATTCATGATAATTTTGTTTTGTGAGGGAATTACTGCATTCCTTGAATGAATAGAGTGCCTTATTCAATTTTATAAACATTTGACCATAAATAATCACATTCTCTCATAAAAATTCAAATTCATAAAACGAAGAGTATCGCCTTTTCTAAAAATGCAACTTATTGCTTTTAAAAACTTACAATATATATCTCTATCAGTATCTTAAACATTAGTTACCATGTTTAAAGTAATTTATACAAACAAAATAATAAAAAAAAGAGATTTATATGAATTTTAAGCATTGTTTTGAAAAAGTTACATGTATCCAGATTTTTTTTTTCTATTATTGTCTTTATATTTGATGTAACATCATTTACATTCATGATAATTTTGTTTTCTGAGGGAATTACTGCATTCCTTGAATGAATAGAGTGCCATAATTCAATTTTATAAACATTTGACGATGAATAACAACATTCGCTCATAAAAATTCAAATTCATTAAACGAAGAGTATCGCCTTTTCTAAAAATGCAACTTATTACTTTTAAAAACTTATAATATATATCTCTATCAGTATCTTAAACATTAGTTACCATGTTTAAAGCAATTTATACAAACAAAATAATGAAAAAAAAAAAAGAGATTTATATGATTTTTAAGCATAGTTTTTAAAAGTTACATGTATCCAGATTTTTTTTTTCTATTATTGTCTTTATATTTGATCAGGATGTCAATGATTTAAATCAGCGATTTGAATCATGATTTTAATAAAGTAATTTTTTTTTTAAATCATTGATTAAAATCAAAAATTTTCTAAATGTTTAAAATGGCATAAAAGTATTGAAATTTGAGATGAACATAATTTGGATAGTTTCTACAGGTATTGTGACTTGGGTTGTTCTCTACAATACTTGCAAATCTGGCCAGCAGTCTGACTTGAATGATGCATATGTAAATTTTCATAAAAATTAGATAAATGGTAAGAAATCAGACAATTATTGAAGATTTTAATAGCAACAGAAATTGTTTTAAAAATTTGACTTAACAAAAAAAATAAAATAAAAATTTGTGGAAAAAATAAAATAAAAAATGTGAGGGAATGATGAAATAAGACATTTTTACTAGTTGTAGGGGGGAAATGGAAAATTATGAAGAAATCCAAACTGTTTCCTTTAAGAGAAACACTTAATATATAATGTATGATAAAATTAAAATTTTTGATATTTACAAAAAAAAATGAATATTCTGTGTGAGGGAATGACTGCTAATAAAAACGCTTCCGGATATACTGACTAAAAAAAAATTCTGTAAAATTAACAAAATCTTACACCACCAATTTATGTTGCTGGACTGACAAGTGCTCAAAATAGCTTCTTCTCTGTGAAGGATGCTAGACTGCTACTGCTCATTAGTGGTAGATATTTGAGATAATAGCAATGTGTGAGGGAATGATGGTCTAACATGGGGAAACATATAATTTAAACATATAATCTAATATAACTTACAATGTCAGAATTTCCTTTTAATAATCAAATTATTCATTCTTTTATATACAATAAACATAGCAATAGAGTGTCAGTGATTTTAATCAACTGATTTAAATCAGATGATAAAATCACATATTTTCTGATTTTTTGAAATAGAGTAAAAAAGCATTATAATCAGTAATGAAAATTATCACTAAATCACTTGTAAAAACTGTAATATTTGTTATTGTTAATTATAACAATGTTAAACTGTGTAAAAAGAAGTATTATACATTTAAAAAAACATCTAACTAAATGTTAAATAACTTCAAAATATTATAATATTTAGTAGCTATTCAGATATTTTAATGTTGTGGGGAAACAATCTGATTTAAATTTCAAAATACAATTTTTGTAATCTATTTATAAATTATGTGTGAGTTTGCTGTATACATTGCTACAATTTTTGATCAATTTGACATAAATATGCTTTAGAACCTGTGTAAAATTATTGGCCGCTTTATGAATTTATCAAACGATTATTTATCACCTTTTTTTCAACCACTTTTTCAAAAATGTAGATTGTGTTCTTAATTAAACAGTTAATTGTTTAATAATCACTAAATTTAATCTGTATCATAAATTTGCAATTTATCAATAACTTTAAAATATAAGGAGTATTTAATATTGGTTTATATAATTATTACAAAATATTAGTGCACCTAATGTTATATGCTACTAAAGAAATTTTTAATTTGCAGTTTTTTTTTAAATTTCTATAATTACATAATTAAAATTTTATTAAAGCAAAAAAAAAAAAAAAAAAAAAAAAAAAAAAAAAAAACATTATGTTATTGGAGGGTTATTCATTTTTGAAATGCTTAATTCTTGGTAGATGTTTAATATTCTAACACAGGGAAAAATATAAAAAAAATTCGATTTAAATAAAAAAAAAAAAAATCAGATTTTTTTTTTTTTTTTTTTTTTTTAAATCATGATTTTTTACACCCTGTATTTGATATAACATCATTTACATTCATGATTATTTTGTTTTGTGAGGGAATTACTGCATTCCTTGAATGAATAGAGTGTCTTAATTCAATTTTATAAACATTTGACCATGATTAATAACATTCGCTCATAAAAATTCAAAATCATAAAACGAAGAGTATCGTCTTTTCTAAAAATGCCACTTATTATTTTGGTTTTCTACTTCTGTTCATCTTAGATTTTAATAATTTTATGTCATTTTAAAATTTAGAAAATTTGTGTTTTTAATCAATGATTTAAAAAAAAATCAGTTGATTAAAATCATGATTTAATCGTTGATTTAAATCAACTGATTAAAATCGTTGACACCTTATTGCAGCCAAATGGCAAACGTCAGTTTTTGTTAATCACAATTGACGAATTTTTTTCCTCAACCAGCTGACACTTTTTGCAATATTTTTCCACATTTGATTCAAGAATTTCACAATATTCTCCTTCTACCTAACAATTGGAGAATTCTGCAGTCTTTTCTTACAAACTTACTTTGCAGTTATCCAAAATTTTCAACATAATAAAATGTAAAATTATGACTAAAAATTAAATAAACAGTACATAAAGAAAAACTATAAAATTATTTAGATATTTCCAATATTTCAATTGACTAAGGTTTACGTTTAATGCAGTTTTATTTATTTATTTTTTTAAATAAATAAAATTGTGTGATTTTTGCTTGGTTGTGGTTTTCTCTGAGACGGGAAAACTTAAGTTTACCTGTGAGTGTGACCCTGTGAGAGAAGGGGGAACAAGTTATTGATCCTGCTGACTACTAAAATTTTCAAATTAGTGGTCCAATGTCCAATATCATTTTTGGTTTTCTCTGACCAGTGGACCATCAATGATTTCGAACACTGATTGATTTTTCAAATGCTGAAGATTTCCTTGTAAAAGAGATTTGAATTATATGCTGTTTAATTTTTTGATTATTTCCCCTGTGTGAAATTTGACTTTTATTGTTATGTCTGCACAAGAAACAATTTTATGTCTTAAAATATTTACTCTTTCATTTAAAACAGGTGGAGAAATTAACCTGATGCTTGGATCTCTTCCATTTTACCTGACTGAAATCCTGATTCAGAATATACTAAGCTTCAAGAATTTAAATATTTGATGACCTGAATGGTCAGACAGAGTGCAGCACCCTCCTAAAACTGTCTGAGAGAAACTCTATGTAAAATGATATTATATTACAATAAATATTAGTCTGACATACTATACATATAATCTAATGATTATATAATTTGTATTTTCAATAAATGGAGCGGCATACCGCAAACCAACTTAAATGTGTTGCTATTTAATTGTGCCTGTAATCATTTCTTTTTTCAGCTATTGCAAGGCTGCTGTTGGTGAATATTTTTCTTCTCTACGAGTATTGTTAAAAAATAAATAAATTGTCATCATAGATTATCATTTAGGAATACTGAAAAAATATATATGTAACAATAATTAGTCGCTTGGTGGCGACACTGCTGTTATTAAATTAACCCTTCAAAGTAAGTATTTAATATACTATGGATGTACATTGTGTATTTAAAAAAAGCTTTAAAATTTAAAGTAATACTTTTGTATTAGCTGATATTAGAGGTTAAATGGATTCTGCTACTTATAGCTGCCTTTTTCATGCTGATTATTTCAGTGTTTACGCATATACTTTTATTATGTATCCGTTATGTTTTGTCTTTATTTATTGAAAAGTGTCATATTCATTATTGAATGTTAAACAGAAACAAATTCTGAGTTTTTTTTTTGTTGTTGTTTTTATATCCAAATGAGCTAATTTTGCATAATCGAGCTGTGTGCAGTATAAATTTTTAAAAGAATCATGCTTGAAAATTATTTTTAAAACTATGAAAAATCAGTAAATTGAAATACAGATTTAATTTAATTGCATTTCACATTGCACCCCCCCCCCCTTTTAACGACGTAAAAATGAAAATTATGTGACAATAATTCAATTTGAGGAAAAGGGGAAGTGGATTGCTTAGATTGTTACTGTCGATATATGTCAGCAACAGTAGAAAAATTAATTTTTTTTTAGTCAATTTTACTGTTCAAAAATAGTACTATTAAAAATTATGTAACTTAAAATAGTGAAAATATGTGAAATTTTCATATGTGTAACAATTGTACCTTTATATTAAGTATATGCAGAAATGTCTATAAATATTTTTTGCTAATTAAAATACTTTTATTTTTTGTTTTGTGAAAAGAAGGTAAAAATTTGAAAACTGTATAATATAAAAATTTCAGCATCTGGGCGATTCCATGTGGAGAGTCACACACATAACGCAGGCTTTAATTTGCATTTATTCAATTATTTATTATATTTTAATGTTAATTCTGATTTTAGGTGGTATGGTAAATAAGTTATTAACATATTTTTTAGTTTAAATGTGTGTAAGTAAAACTCACAGAAATATATAATTTAATTACTCAAACTGTGCTTTTTTTTCTGAAGTAGAAAAAAAGCACATTTTGAGTAATGAAATTAAATGATATACTTCTGTGAGTTTTATTGCCACACATTTAAATTTAAAAATATATCAATAACTTATTTACCATACCACTTAAAATCAGAATTAACATTAAAATTTAATAAATAATTCAATAAATGCAAATTAAAGCCTGCGTTATGTGTGTGAAACTCTCCATGGAATCGCCCATCTATAGATTCACAACAATAAAAAAAAAAAAAAAAAAAAAAAAAAAAAAAAAAAAAAAAAATTACAGATCATGAAAGCTAACTGCATTGTGGAAAAAACTTTTTCAAACCTGTGCAAAAATTAATATTGGTTGAAGAAATTCATTCAGCCATTGTTTAAATTAAAATATAATAAAAACTGGGTATGCATTTAAATCTAAGAAAATTATTATTTTTTTTTAATATTTTTTTGTGAATAAGCAAGCACTAAATGGACTAAGTGTAAGTGAGTGCAGAGAAATATTCCAAAAAGTACAATGACAGAATGGTAATATTTGTGAGAAGAAAAAAAAAATGCAGTTACTTTGTGAAATCAAATTAGATCAAACTGGTTTACATTTGTTTTATAAATATGTTTCAAAGACAATCGAATCAATAATTAAAAATTTAATAATGTTCGGTTTAATGAAAAAATATATATATATGCTTTCCCTACTGCAATATAATCTCGCATAATCTGAAATTTTGTTTATTATACAATAAAATGATAAATTGAAAACCAAAGTGAGGGGAAAAAAAAGAAAACTACAATCCGGTGTAACCTTTCCTCATAAAGATGAGAGAAAATCCTGAATCGTGGTTCAACCAAAATTGGAATAGAGAAAACCTTGAATTATGATTTAACATTTCACCAGAAAATGTTATTTAAAAAAAGTCTGAATCATGGTTAAACCTTTCACCAGAAAATTGGATTTAAAAACAATCCTGATTTGTGGTTCAACCTTTTACCAGAAAATTCGATTTAAAAAAAAACTGAATTATGGTTCAAACTTTTACCAGAAAATTGGATTTAAAAAAACCCTGTTTTATGGTTCAACCTTTCACTATAAAATTGGATTAAAAAAATCCTGATTTATGGTTCAACCTTTCACCAGAAATATTTATAAAAAACCTGAATCATGGTTTAACATTTCACTAATATAATGGTATTTATGAAAGCACCAATAAACTGGTGAAACTTATCACCTATATCTTGGTTGCAGCTAAATTTCAGCGACTTTTAACCATTTTCGTGGTGAAACATCGCACTTTATTTTTAACAGTGTAGAGCACGGGACTCTTAATCTCGGGGTCGTGGGTTCGAGCCCCACGTTGGGCGAAGTTAATTTGCATCGATCTAAAAAGAATATATAAAACCGAATCCCAACTTTGATCTTTAAATGTGTGCAAAACATAACTTCATTTAACCGATTTTTTCAGGAAAAATTTAATTGTTCGTTCATCATATTCGAAAAAATGTACACATTTTTTAATTAACACAATACATAGTGAAAATAATACGCACCCACAATACACCATTATTTTCTGAAAATAAATTGATAACAGCAAACGAAGAAAACCATCAAATACATTTAATAAAATAAACGCTACTAAATTTTCGATTTTTACATTGAATAAAGCCTAAACAAGCTAAGTTGTATCCCACGTGGTCTAGTGGTTAGGATGCCTGGCTCTCACCCAGGAGGCTCGGGTTCAATTCCCGGTGTGGGAAATTAATATTTTTTAGTTTAAATCTAATAATAAATATTTCCATTTATTGAAATTTGTAAAACAGTACATCATCAGAATCCCGGCTAGCTCAGTCGG
The DNA here is from genome assembly GCA_963932465.1 of Maratus speciosus. Taxonomy (NCBI): domain Eukaryota; kingdom Metazoa; phylum Arthropoda; class Arachnida; order Araneae; family Salticidae; genus Maratus; species Maratus speciosus. The sequence continues at coordinate 286,107,405 of OZ010791.1, read as the reverse complement.
TAGAGCACGAGACACTTAATCTCGGGGTCGTGGGTTCGAGCCCCACATTGGGCGAAGTTATTTTGCATCGATCTAAATAGAATATATAAAACCGAATCCCAATTTTCATCTTTAAATGTGTGCAAAACATAACTTCATTTAACCGATTTTTTCAGGAAAAATTTAATTGTTCGTTTATCATATTCGAATAAATGTACACATTTTTCAATTAACACAATACATAGTGAAAATAATACGCACCCACAATACGCCATTATTTTCTGAAAATAAATTGATAACAGCAAACGAAGAAAACCATCAAATACATTTAATAAAATAAACGCTACTAAATTTTCGATTTTTACATTGAATAAAGCCTAAACAAGCCAATTTGTATCCCACATGGTCTAGTGGTTAGGATACATGGCTCTCACCCAGCAGGCCGGGGTTCAATTCCCGGTGTGGGAAATTAATATTTTTTAGTTTAAATCTAATAATAAATATTTCCATTTTTTAAAAATTGAAAATTGTAAAACAGTACATCGACAGACAGCCCGGCTAGCTCAGTCGGTAGAGCACGAGACTCTTAATCTCGGGGTCGTGGGTTCGAGCCCCACGTTGGGCGAAGTTATCTTGCATCGATCTGAATAGAATATATAAAACCGAATCACAATTTTTAACTTTAAATGCGCTCAAAAGAGGAACTTAATTTCACCGATTTTTTCAGGAAAAATTAAACTGTTCGCTCATCATATTCGAATAAATGTACACATCTGTTAATTAAAACAATACATTTTGAAAATAATACGCAACCACAATACACCACTATTTTCTGAAAATAAATTGATAACAGCAAACGAAGAATACCATAAAAAACATTTAATAAAATAAAAGCTTCTAAATTTTTGATTTTTAAATTGAATAATGCCTAACTCAGTTAACGTGTATCCCACATGGTCTAGTGGTTAGGATACCTGGCTCTCACCCAGGAGGGGGTTAATTCCCGGTGTGGGAAATTAATATTTTTCAGTTTAAATCTAATAATAAAATTTCCATTTTTTAAAAATTGAAAATTGTAAAACAGTACACACAGAGACAACCCGGCTGGCTCAGTCGGTAGAGCACAAGACTGTTAATCTCCCGGTGGTGTGTTCGAGCCACATGTTGGGCGAAGTTAATTTGCATCGATCTAAATAGAATATATAAAACCGAATCCCAATTTTGATCACCCAATCACGCCCGTCGGCCTAATCGTTCGGAGTTTTCGTGGTTTTCTTCGAACCATGGATTTCCATATGTAAATATGGATTAGGTTCCCTTAGAAAGACCCCCCACGAAGGGCACTTCCCCCTCGGGCCCATATAACTAGTGTAGATAATTGGCCGTCAAAAATAAACCAAACCAAACCCAATTTTGATTTTAACTGTGCGCAAAAGAAGAACTTATTTTCACCGATTTTTTCAGGAAAAATTACACTGTTCGCTCATCATATTAAAATAAATGTACACATCTTTTAATTAAAACAATACATTGTGAAAATAATACGCAACCACAATACATCATTATTTTCTGAAAATAAATTGATAACAGCAAACGAAGAAAACCATAAAAAACATTTAATAAAATAAAAGCTTCTAAATTTTTGATTTAAAATTGAATATTGCCTAACTCAATTGACGTGGATCCCGCATGGTTTAGTGGTTAGGATACCTGGCTCTCACCCAGGAGGCCCGGGTTCAATTCCCGGTGTGGGAAATTAAGATTTTTCAGTTCAAATCTAATAATAAATATTTCAATTTTTTTAAAATTGAAAATTGTAAAACAGTACATCCAAAGCTAGTCCAGTCGGTAGAGCACGAGACTCTTAATCTTCCGGTCGTGAGTTCGAGCCACACGTTGGACGAAGTTATATTGCATCGATCTAAATAGAATATATAAAACCGAATCCCAATTTTGATCGGCCCCACCAGTGGCCGAGAGGTTCTGCTCTCGAAGCTGGTAGACGGGAGGTGCTGGGTTCGATCCCAAGCGCGCCCGTCGGCCTAATCGTTCGGAGTTTTCGTGGTTTTCTTCGAACCTTGGTTCTCCAAGCGTTAATACGGGTTAGGTTCCCTTAGAAAGACCTCCACGGAAGGCACTCCCCCCCCCTTAGGGCCTATATCCCACGTGCAGATAATTGGCCGACATAAATACAACCAACCAACCAACCCAATTTTGATCTTTAAATGTGTGCAAAACATAACCGATTTTTTCAGGAAAAATTAAACGGTTCGCTCATCATATTCGAATAAATGTACACATCTGTTAATTAAAACAATACATTGTGAAAATAATACGCAACCACAATACACCACTATTTTCTGAAAATAAATTTATAACAGCAAACGAAGAATACCATAAAAAACATTTAATAAAATAAAAGCTTCTAAATTTTTGATTTTAAATTGAATAATGCCTAACTGTGTAACGTGTATCCCACATGGTCTAGTGGTTAGGATACCTGGCTCTCACCCAGGAGGCCCGGGTTAATTCCCGGTGTGGGAAATTAATATTTTTCAGTTTAAATCTAATAATAAATATTTCCATTTATTAAAAATTGAAAATTGTAAAACAGTGCATGCGGAGACAGACCGGCTAGCTCAGTCGGTAGAGCACGAGACTCTTAATCTCCCGGTCGTGAGTTCGAGCCCCACGTTGGGCGAAGTTAATTTGCATCGAATTAAATAGAATATATAAAACTTAATCCTAATTTTGATCTTTAAATGTGTGCAAAACATAACTTCATTTAACCGATTTTTTCAGGAAAAATTTAATTGTTCGTTCATCATATTCGAAGAAATGTACACATTTTTTAATTAACACAATACATAGTGAAAATAATACGCACCCACAATACACCATTATTTTCTGAAAATAAATTGATAACAGCAAACGAAGAAAACCATCAAATACATTTAATAAAATAAACGCTGCTAAATTTTCGATTTTTACATTGAATAAAGCCTAAACAAGCTAATTTATATCTCACATGGTCTAGTGGTTAGGATACCTGGCTCTCACCCAGGAGGCCCGGGTTCAATTCCTGGTGTGGGAAATTAATATTTTTTATTTTAAATCTAATAATAAGTATTTCCATTTATTAAAAATTGAAAATTATAAAACAGTACATCAAGTGTGAGCCCGGCTAGCTCAGTCGGTAGAGCACGAGACTCTTAATCTCGGGGTCGTGGGTTCGAGCCCCACGTTGGGCGAAGTTATTTTGCATCGATCTAAATAGAATATATAAAACCGAATCCCAATTTTGATCTTTAAATGTGTGCAAAACATAAGTTCATTTAACCGATTTTTTCAGGAAAAATTTAATTGTTCGCTCATCATATTCGAATAAATGTACACATTTTTTAATTAACACAATACATAGTGAAAATAATAGGCACCCACAATACACCATTATTTTCTGAAAATAAATTGATAACAGCAAACGAAGAAAACCATCAAATACATTTAATAAAATAAACGCTACTAAATTTTCAATTTTTACATTGAATAAAGCCTAAACAAGCTAATTTGTGTCCCACATGGTCTCGTGGTTAGGATACCTGGCTCTCACCCAGGAGGCCCGGGTTCATCCCGGTGTGGGAAATTAATATTTTTTAGTTTAAATCTAATAATAAATATTTCCATTTTTTAAAAATTGAAAATTGTAAAACAGTACGTCAAGTGTCAGCCCGGCTAGCTCAGTCGGTAGAGCACGAGACTCTTAATCTCGGGGTCGTGGGTTCGAGCCCCACGTTGGGCGAAGTTATTTTGCATCGATCTAAATAGAATATATAAAACCGAATCACAATTTTTATCTTTAAATGCGCGCAAAAGAGGAACTTAATTTCACCGATTTTTTCAGGAAAAATTAAACTGTTCGCTCATCATATTCGAATAAATGTACACATCTGTTAATTAAAACACTACATTGTGAAAATAATACGCAACCACAATACACCACTATTTTCTGAAAATAAATTTATAACAGCAAACGAAGAATACCATAAAAAACATTTAATAAAATAAAAGCTTCTAAATTTTTGATTTTTAAATTGAATAATGCCTAACTGTGTAACGTGTATCCCACATGGTCTAGTGGTTAGGATACCTGGCTCTCACCCAGGAGGCCCGGGTTAATTCCCGGTGTGGGAAATTAATATTTTTCAGTTTAAATCTAATAATAAATATTTCCATTTATTAAAAATTGAAAATTGTAAAACAGTGCATGCGGAGACAGACCGGCTAGCTCAGTCGGTAGAGCACGAGACTCTTAATCTCCCGGTCGTGAGTTCGAGCCCCACGTTGGGCGAAGTTAATTTGCATCGAATTAAATAGAATATATAAAACTTAATCCTAATTTTGATCTTTAAATGTGTGCAAAACATAACTTCATTTAACCGATTTTTTCAGGAAAAATTTAATTGTTCGTTCATCATATTCGAAGAAATGTACACATTTTTTAATTAACACAATACATAGTGAAAATAATACGCACCCACAATACACTATTATTTTCTGAAAATAAATTGATAACAGCAAACGAAGAAAACCATCAAATACATTTAATAAAATAAACGCTACTAAATTTTCGATTTTTACATTGAATAAAGCCTAAACAAGCTAATTTGTATCCCACATGGTCTAGTGGTTAGGATACCTGGCTCTCACCCAGGAGGCCCGGGTTCATCCCGGTGTGGGTAATTAATATTTTTTAGTTTAAATCTAATAATAAATATTTCCATTTTTTAAAAATTGAAAATTGTAAAACAGTACGTCAAGTGTCAGCCCGGCTAGCTCAGTCGGTAGAGCACGAGACTCTTAATCTCGGGGTCGTGGGTTCGAGCCCCACGTTGGGCGAAGTTATTTTGCATCGATCTAAATAGAATATATAAAACCGAATCACAATTTTTATCTTTAAATGCGCGCAAAAGAGGAACTTAATTTCACCGATTTTTTCAGGAAAAATTAAACTGTTCGCTCATCATATTCGAATAAATGTACACATCTGTTAATTAAAACACTACATTGTGAAAATAATACGCAGCCACAATACATCATTATTTTCTGAAAATAAATTGATAACAGCAAACGAAGAAAACCATAAAAAACATTTAATAAAATAAAAGCTTCTACATTTTTGATTTAAAATTGAATAATGCCTAACGCAACTAAGGTGGTTCCCGCATGGTCTAGTGGTTAGGGTACCTGGCTCTCACCCAGGAAGCCCGGGTTCAATTCCCGGTGTGGGAAATTAATATTTTTTATTTTAAATCTAATAATAAATATTTCCATTTATTAAAAGTTGAAAATTGTAAAACAGTACATCAAGTGTCAGCCCGGCTAGCTCAGTCGGTAGAGCACGAGACTCTTAATCTCGGGGTCGTGGGTTCGAGCCCCACGTTGGGCGAAGTTATTTTGCATCGATCTAAATAGAATATATAAAACCGAATCACAATTTTTATCTTTAAATGCGCGCAAAAGAGGAACTTAATTTCACCGATTTTTTCAGGAAAAATTAAACTGTTCGCTCATCATATTCGAATAAATGTACACATCTGTTAATTAAAACAATACATTGTGAAAATAATACGCAACCACAATGCACCACTATTTTCTGAAAATAAATTGATAACAGCAAACGAAGAATACCATAAAAAACATTTAATAAAATAAAAGCTTCTAAATTTTTGATTTTTAAATTGAATAATGCCTAACTGTGTAACGTGTATCCCACATGGTCTAGTGGTTAGGATACCTGGCTCTCACCCAGGAGGCCCGGGTTAATTCCCGGTGTGGGAAATTAATATTTTTCAGTTTAAATCTAATAATAAATATTTCCATTTATTAAAAATTGAAAATTGTAAAACAGTACATCCGGAGACAGACCGGCTAGCTCAGTCGGTAGAGCACGAGACTCTTAATCTCCCGGTCGTGATTTCGAGCCCCACGTTGGGCGAAGTTAATTTGCATCGAATTAAATAGAATATATAAAACTTAATCCTAATTTTGATCTTTAAATGTGTGCAAAACATAACTTCATTTAACCGATTTTTTCAGGAAAAATTTAATTGTTCGTTCATCATATTCGAAGAAATGTACACATTTTTTAATTAACACAATACATAGTGAAAATAATACGCACCCACAATACACCATTATTTTCTGAAAATAAATTGATAACAGCAAACGAAGAAAACCATCAAATACATTTAATAAAATAAACGCTACTAAATTTTCGATTTTTACATTGAATAAAGCCTAAACAAGCTAATTTGTATCCCACATGGTCTAGTGGTTAGGATACCTGGCTCTCACCCAGGAGGCCCGGGTTCATCCCGGTGTGGGAAATTAATATTTTTTAGTTTAAATCTAATAATAAATATTTCCATTTTTTAAAAATTGAAAATTGTAAAACAGTACGTCAAGTGTCAGCCCGGCTAGCTCAGTCGGTAGAGCACGAGACTCTTAATCTCGGGGTCGTGGGTTCGAGCCCCACGTTGGGCGAAGTTATTTTGCATCGATCTAAATAGAATATATAAAACCGAATCACAATTTTTATCTTTAAATGCGCGCAAAAGAGGAACTTAATTTCACCGATTTTTTCAGGAAAAATTAAACTGTTCGCTCATCATATTCGAATAAATGTACACATCTGTTAATTAAAACACTACATTGTGAAAATAATACGCAGCCACAATACATCATTATTTTCTCAAAATAAATTGATAACAGCAAACGAAGAAAACCATAAAAAACATTTAATAAAATAAAAGCTTCTAAATTTTTGATTTAAAATTGAATAATGCCTAACACAACTAAAGTGGTTCCCGCAAGGTCTAGTGGTTAGGGTACCTGGCTCTCACCCAGGAAGCCCGGGTTCAATTCCCGGTGTGGGAAATTAATATTTTTTATTTTAAATCTAATAATAAATATTTCCATTTATTAAAAGTTGAAAATTGTAAAACAGTACATCAAATGTCAGCCCGGCTAGCTCAGTCGGTAGAGCACGAGACTCTTAATCTCGGGGTCGTGGGTTCGAGCCCCACGTTGGGCGAAGTTATTTTGCATCGATCTAAATAGAATATATAAAACCGAATCACAATTTTTATCTTTAAATGCGCGCAAAAGAGGAACTTAATTTCACCGATTTTTTCAGGAAAAATTAAACTGTTCGCTCATCATATTCGAATAAATGTACACATCTGTTAATTAAAACAATACATTGTGAAAATAATACGCAACCACAATACACCACTATTTTCTGAAAATAAATTGATAACAGCAAACGAAGAATACCATAAAAAACATTTAATAAAATAAAAGCTTCTAAATTTTTGATTTTTAAATTGAATAATGCCTAACTGTGTAACGTGTATCCCACATGGTCTAGTGGTTAGGATACCTGGCTCTCACCCAGGAGGCCCGGGTTAATTCCCGGTGTGGGAAATTAATATTTTTCAGTTTAAATCTAATAATAAATATTTCCATTTATTAAAAATTGAAAATTGTAAAACAGTGCATGCGGAGACAGACCGGCTAGCTCAGTCGGTAGAGCACGAGACTCTTAATCTCCCGGTCGTGAGTTCGAGCCCCACGTTGGGCGAAGTTAATTTGCATCGAATTAAATAGAATATATAAAACTTAATCCTAATTTTGATCTTTAAATGTGTGCAAAACATAACTTCATTTAACCGATTTTTTCAGGAAAAATTTAATTGTTCGTTCATCATATTCGAAGAAATGTACACATTTTTTAATTAACACAATACATAGTGAAAATAATACGCACCCACAATACACCATTATTTTCTGAAAATAAATTGATAACAGCAAACGAAGAAAACCATCAAATACATTTAATAAAATAAACGCTACTAAATTTTCGATTTTTACATTGAATAAAGCCTAAACAAGCTAATTTGTATCCCACATGGTCTAGTGGTTAGGATACCTGGCTCTCACCCAGGAGGCCCGGGTTCATCCCGGTGTGGGAAATTAATATTTTTTAGTTTAAATCTAATAATAAATATTTCCATTTTTTAAAAATTGAAAATTGTAAAACAGTACGTCAAGTGTCAGCCCGGCTAGCTCAGTCGGTAGAGCACGAGACTCTTAATCTCGGGGTCGTGGGTTCGAGCCCCACGTTGGGCGAAGTTATTTTGCATCGATCTAAATAGAATATATAAAACCGAATCACAATTTTTATCTTTAAATGCGCGCAAAAGAGGAACTTACTTTCACCGATTTTTTCAGGAAAAATTAAACTGTTCGCTCATCATATTCGAATAAATGTACACATCTGTTAATTAAAACACTACATTGTGAAAATAATACGCAGCCACAATACATCATTATTTTCTGAAAATAAATTGATAACAGCAAACGAAGAAAACCATAAAAAACATTTAATAAAATAAAAGCTTCTAAATTTTTGATTTAAAATTGAATAATGCCTAACGCAACTAAGGTGGTTCCCGCATGGTCTAGTGGTTAGGGTACCTGGCTCTCACCCAGGAAGCCCGGGTTCAATTCCCGGTGTGGGAAATTAATATTTTTTATTTTAAATCTAATAATAAATATTTCCATTTATTAAAAGTTGAAAATTGTAAAACAGTACATCAAGTGTCAGCCCGGCTAGCTCAGTCGGTAGAGCACGAGACTCTTAATCTCGGGGTCGTGGGTTCGATCCCCACGTTGGGCGAAGTTATTTTGCATCGATCTAAATAGAATATATAAAACCGAATCACAATTTTTATCTTTAAATGCGCGCAAAAGAGGAACTTAATTTCACCGATTTTTTCAGGAAAAATTAAACTGTTCGCTCATCATATTCGAATAAATGTACACATCTGTTAATTAAAACAATACATTGTGAAAATAATACGCAACCACAATGCACCACTATTTTCTGAAAATAAATTGATAACAGCAAACGAAGAATACCATAAAAAACATTTAATAAAATAAAAGCTTCTAAATTTTTGATTTTTAAATTGAATAATGCCTAACTGTGTAACTTGTATCCAACATGGTCTAGTGGTTAGGATACCTGGCTCTCACCCAGGAGGCCCGGGTTAATTCCCGGTGTGGGAAATTAATATTTTTCAGTTTAAATCTAATAATAAATATTTCCATTTATTAAAAATTGAAAATTGTAAAACAGTACATCCGGAGACAGACCGGCTAGCTCAGTCGGTAGAGCACGAGACTCTTAATCTCCCGGTCGTGATTTCGAGCCCCACGTTGGGCGAAGTTAATTTGCATCGAATTAAATAGAATATATAAAACTTAATCCTAATTTTGATCTTTAAATGTGTGCAAAACATAACTTCATTTAACCGATTTTTTCAGGAAAAATTTAATTGTTCGTTCATCATATTCGAAGAAATGTACACATTTTTTAATTAACACAATACATAGTGAAAATAATACGCACCCACAATACACCATTATTTTCTGAAAATAAATTGATAACAGCAAACGAAGAAAACCATCAAATACATTTAATAAAATAAACGCTACTAAATTTTCGATTTTTACATTGAATAAAGCCTAAACAAGCTAATTTGTATCCCACATGGTCTAGTGGTTAGGATACCTGGCTCTCACCCAGGAGGCCCGGGTTCATCCCGGTGTGGGAAATTAATATTTTTTAGTTTAAATCTAATAATAAATATTTCCATTTTTTAAAAATTGAAAATTGTAAAACAGTACGTCAAGTGTCAGCCCGGCTAGCTCAGTCGGTAGAGCACGAGACTCTTAATCTCGGGGTCGTGGGTTCGAGCCCCACGTTGGGCAAAGTTATTTTGCATCGATCTAAATAGAATATATAAAACCGAATCACAATTTTTATCTTTAAATGCGCGCAAAAGAGGAACTTAATTTCACCGATTTTTTCAGGAAAAATTAAACTGTTCGCTCATCATATTCGAATAAATGTACACATCTGTTAATTAAAACACTACATTGTGAAAATAATACGCAGCCACAATACATCATTATTTTCTGAAAATAAATTGATAACAGCAAACGAAGAAAACCATAAAAAACATTTAATAAAATAAAAGCTTCTAAATTTTTGATTTAAAATTGAATAATGCCTAACGCAACTAAGGTGGTTCCCGCATGGTCTAGTGGTTAGGGTACCTGGCTCTCACCCAGGAAGCCCGGGTTCAATTCCCGGTGTGGGAAATTAATATTTTTTATTTTAAATCTAATAATAAATATTTCCATTTATTAAAAGTTGAAAATTGTAAAACAGTACATCAAGTGTCAGCCCGGCTAGCTCAGTCGGTAGAGCACGAGACTCTTAATCTCGGGGTCGTGGGTTCGAGCCCCACGTTGGGCGAAGTTATTTTGCATCGATCTAAATAGAATATATAAAACCGAATCACAATTTTTATCTTTAAATGCGCGCAAAAGAGGAACTTAATTTCACCGATTTTTTCAGGAAAAATTAAACTGTTCGCTCATCATATTCGAATAAATGTACACATCTGTTAATTAAAACAATACATTGTGAAAATAATACGCAACCACAATGCACCACTATTTTCTGAAAATAAATTGATAACAGCAAACGAAGAATACCATAAAAAACATTTAATAAAATAAAAGCTTCTAAATTTTTGATTTTTAAATTGAATAATGCCTAACTGTGTAACGTGTATCCCACATGGTCTAGTGGTTAGGATACCTGGCTCTCACCCAGGAGGCCCGGGTTAATTCCCGGTGTGGGAAATTAATATTTTTCAGTTTAAATCTAATAATAAATATTTCCATTTATTAAAAATTGAAAATTGTAAAACAGTACATCCGGAGACAGACCGGCTAGCTCAGTCGGTACAGCACGAGACTCTTAATCTCCCGGTCGTGATTTCGAGCCCCACGTTGGGCGAAGTTAATTTGCATCGAATTAAATAGAATATATAAAACTTAATCCTAATTTTGATCTTTAAATGTGTGCAAAACATAACTTCATTTAACCGATTTTTTCAGGAAAAATTTAATTGTTCGTTCATCATATTCGAAGAAATGTACACATTTTTTAATTAACACAATACATAGTGAAAATAATACGCACCCACAATACACCATTATTTTCTGAAAATAAATTGATAACAGCAAACGAAGAAAACCATCAAATACATTTAATAAAATAAACGCTACTAAATTTTCGATTTTTACATTGAATAAAGCCTAAACAAGCTAATTTGTATCCCACATGGTCTAGTGGTTAGGATACCTGGCTCTCACCCAGGAGGCCCGGGTTCATCCCGGTGTGGGAAATTAATATTTTTTAGTTTAAATCTAATAATAAATATTTCCATTTTTTAAAAATTGAAAATTGTAAAACAGTACGTCAAGTGTCAGCCCGGCTAGCTCAGTCGGTAGAGCACGAGACTCTTAATCTCGGGGTCGTGGGTTCGAGCCCCACGTTGGGCGAAGTTATTTTGCATCGATCTAAATAGAATATATAAAACCGAATCACAATTTTTATCTTTAAATGCGCGCAAAAGAGGAACTTAATTTCACCGATTTTTCCAGGAAAAATTAAACTGTTCGCTCATCATATTCGAATAAATGTACACATCTGTTAATTAAAACACTACATTGTGAAAATAATACGCAGCCACAATACATCATTATTTTCTGAAAATAAATTGATAACAGCAAACGAAGAAAACCATAAAAAACATTTAATAAAATAAAAGCTTCTAAATTTTTGATTTAAAATTGAATAATGCCTAACGCAACTAAAGTGGTTCCCGCAAGGTCTAGTGGTTAGGGTACCTGGCTCTCACCCAGGAAGCCCGGGTTCAATTCCCGGTGTGGGAAATTAATATTTTTTATTTTAAATCTAATAATAAATATTTCCATTTATTAAAAGTTGAAAATTGTAAAACAGTACATCAAGTGTCAGCCCGGCTAGCTCAGTCGGTAGAGCACGAGACTCTTAATCTCGGGGTCGTGGGTTCGAGCCCCACGTTGGGCGAAGTTATTTTGCATCGATCTAAATAGAATATATAAAACCGAATCACAATTTTTATCTTTAAATGCGCGCAAAAGAGGAACTTAATTTCACCGATTTTTTCAGGAAAAATTAAACTGTTCGCTCATCATATTCGAATAAATGTACACATCTGTTAATTAAAACAATACATTGTGAAAATAATACGCAACCACAATACACCACTATTTTCTGAAAATAAATTGATAACAGCAAACGAAGAATACCATAAAAAACATTTAATAAAATAAAAGCTTCTAAATTTTTGATTTTTAAATTGAATAATGCCTAACTGTGTAACGTGTATCCCACATGGTCTAGTGGTTAGGATACCTGGCTCTCACCCAGGAGGCCCGGGTTAATTCCCGGTGTGGGAAATTAATATTTTTCAGTTTAAATCTAATAATAAATATTTCCATTTATTAAAAATTGAAAATTGTAAAACAATGCATGCGGAGACAGACCGGCTAGCTCAGTCGGTAGAGCACGAGACTCTTAATCTCCCGGTCGTGAGTTCGAGCCCCACGTTGGGCGAAGTTAACTTGCATCGAATTAAATAGAATATATAAAACTTAATCCTAATTTTGATCTTTAAATGTGTGCAAAACATAACTTCATTTAACCGATTTTTTCAGGAAAAATTTAATTGTTCGTTCATCATATTCGAAGAAATGTACACATTTTTTAATTAACACAATACATAGTGAAAATAATACGCACCCACAATACACCATTATTTTCTGAAAATAAATTGATAACAGCAAACGAAGAAAACCATCAAATACATTTAATAAAATAAACGCTACTAAATTTTCGATTTTTACATTGAATAAAGCCTAAACAAGCTAATTTGTATCCCACATGGTCTAGTGGTTAGGATACCTGGCTCTCACCCAGGAGGCCCGGGTTCATCCCGGTGTGGGAAATTAATATTTTTTAGTTTAAATCTAATAATAAATATTTCCATTTTTTAAAAATTGAAAATTGTAAAACAGTACGTCAAGTGTCAGCCCGGCTAGCTCAGTCGGTAGAGCACGAGACTCTTAATCTCGGGGTCGTGGGTTCGAGCCCCACGTTGGGCGAAGTTATTTTGCATCGATCTAAATAGAATATATAAAACCGAATCACAATTTTTATCTTTAAATGCGCGCAAAAGAGGAACTTAATTTCACCGATTTTTTCAGGAAAAATTAAACTGTTCGCTCATCATATTCGAATAAATGTACACATCTGTTAATTAAAACACTACATTGTGAAAATAATACGCAGCTACAATACATCATTATTTTCTGAAAATAAATTGATAACAGCAAACGAAGAAAACCATAAAAAACATTTAATAAAATAAAAGCTTCTAAATTTTTGATTTAAAATTGAATAATGCCTAACGCAACTAAGGTGGTTCCCGCATGGTCTAGTGGTTAGGGTACCTGGCTCTCACCCAGGAAGCCCGGGTTCAATTTCCGGTGTGGGAAATTAATATTTTTTATTTTAAATCTAATAATAAATATTTCCATTTATTAAAAGTTGAAAATTGTAAAACAGTACATCAAGTGTCAGCCCGGCTAGCTCAGTCGGTAGAGCACGAGACTCTTAATCTCGGGGTCGTGGGTTCGAGCCCCACGTTGGGCGAAGTTATTTTGCATCGATCTAAATAGAATATATAAAACCGAATCACAATTTTTATCTTTAAATGCGCGCAAAAGAGGAACTTAATTTCACCGATTTTTTCAGGAAAAATTAAACTGTTCGCTCATGATATTCGAATAAATGTACACATCTGTTAATTAAAACAATACATTGTGAAAATAATACGCAACCACAATACACCACTATTTTCTGAAAATAAATTGATAACAGCAAACGAAGAATACCATAAAAAACATTTATTAAAATAAAAGCTTCTAAATTTTTGATTTTTAAATTGAATAATGTCTAACTCAGTTAACGTGTATCCCACATGGTCTAGTGGTTAGGATACCTGGCTCTCACCCAGGAGGCCCGGGTTAATTCCCGGTGTGGGAAATTAATATTTTTCAGTTTAAATCTAATAATAAATATTTCCATTTATTAAAAATTGAAAATTGTAAAACAGTACAACAAGTGTCAGCCCGGCTAGCTCAGTCGGTAGAGCACGAGACTCTTAATCTCGAGGTCGTGGGTTCGAGCCCCACGTTGGGCGAAGTTATTTTGCATCGATCTAAATAGAATATATAAAACCGAATCCCAATTTTGATCACCCAATCACGTTCGTCGGCCTAATCGTTCGGAGTTTTCGTGGTTTTCTTCGAGCCATGGATTTCCATATGTAAATACGGATTAGGTTCCCTTAGAAAGACCCCCACGAAGGGCACTCGCCTCTCGGGCCCATATCCCTAGTGTAGATAACTGGCCGTCAAAAATAAACCAAACCAAACCCAATTTTGATCTTTAAATGTGCGCAAAAGAAGAACTTAATTTCACCGATTTTTTCAGGAAAAATTAAACTGTTCGCTCATCATATTCGAATAAATGTACATATCTTTTAATTAAAACAATACATTGTGAAAATAATACGCAGCCACAATACATCATTATTTTCTGAAAATAAATTGATAACAGCAAACGAAGAAAACCATAAAAAACATTTAATAAAATAAAAGCTTCTAAATTTTTGATTTAAAATTGAATAATGCCTAACTCAAGTAACGTGGATCCCACATGGTCTAGTGGTTAGGATACCTGTCTCTCACTCAGGAGGCCCGGGTTTAATTCCCGGTGTGGGAATTTAAGGTTTTTCAGTTAAAATCAAATAATAAATATTTCCATTTTTTAAAAATTGAAAATTGTAAAACAGTACGCCATCAGACAGCCCGGCTAGCTCAGTCGGTAGAGCGCGTGACTCTTAATCTCGGGGTCATGGGTTCGAGCCCCACGTTGGGCGAAGTTATTTTGCATCGATCTAAATAGAATATATAAAACCGAATCCCAATTTTGATCTTTAAATGTGTGCAAAACATAACTTCATTTAACCGATTTTTTCAGGAAAAATTTAATTGTTCGTTCATCATATTCGAAGAAATGTACACATTTTTTAATTAACACAATACATAGTGAAAATAATACGCACCCACAATACACCATTATTTTCTGAAATAAATTGATAACAGCAAACGAAGAAAACCATCAAATAAATTTAATAAAATAAACGCTACTAAATTTTCGATTTTTACAATGAATAAAGCCTAAACAAGCTAATTTGTATCCAGCATGGTCTAGTGGTTAGGATACCTGGCTCTCACCCAGGAGGCCCGGGTTCAATTCCCGGTGTGGGAAATTAATATTTTTTAGTTTAAATCTAATAATAAATATTTCCATTTTTTAAAAATTGAAAATTGTAAAACAGTACATCAAGTGTCAGCCCGGCTATCTCAGTCGGTAGAGCACGAGTCTCTTAATCTCGGGGTCGTGGGTTCGAGCCCCACGTTGGGCGAAGTTAATTTGCATCGAATTAAATAGAATATATAAAACTTAATCCTAATTTTGATCTTTAAATGTGTGCAAAACATAACTTCATTTAACCGATTTTTTCAGGAAAAATTTAATTGTTCGTTCATCATATTCGAAGAAATGTACACATTTTTTAATTAACACAATACATAGTGAAAATAATACGCACCCACAATACACCATTATTTTCTGAAAATAAATTGATAACAGCAAACGAAGAAAACCATCAAATACATTTAATAAAATAAACGCTACTAAATTTTCGATTTTTACATTGAATAAAGCCTAAACAAGCTAATTTGTATCCCACATGGTCTAGTGGTTAGGATACCTGGCTCTCACCCAGGAGGCCCGGGTTCATCCCGGTGTGGGAAATTAATATTTTTTAGTTTAAATCTAATAATAAATATTTCCATTTTTTAAAAATTGAAAATTGTAAAACAGTACGTCAAGTGTCAGCCCGGCTAGCTCAGTCGGTAGAGCACGAGACTCTTAATCTCGGGGTCGTGGGTTCGAGCCCCACGTTGGGCAAAGTTATTTTGCATCGATCTAAATAGAATATATAAAACCGAATCACAATTTTTATCTTTAAATGCGCGCAAAAGAGGAACTTAATTTCACCGATTTTTTCAGGAAAAATTAAACTGTTCGCTCATCATATTCGAAGAAATGTACACATTTTTTAATTAACACAATACATAGTGAAAATAATACGCACCCACAATACACCATTATTTTCTGAATATAAATTGATAACAGCAAACGAAGAAAACCATAAAAAACATTTAATAAAATAAAAGCTTCTAAATTTTTGATTTAAAATTGAATAATGCCTAACTCAACTAACGTGGTTCCCGCATGGTCTAGTGGTTAGGGTACCTGGCTCTGCCCCAGGAAGCCCGGGTTCAATTCCCGGTGTGGGAAATTAATATTTTTTATTTTAAATCTAATAATAAATATTTCCATTTATTAAAAGTTGAAAATTGTAAAACAGCACATCAAGTGTCAGCCCGGCTAGCTCAGTCGATAGAGCACGAGACTCTTAATCTCGGGGTCGTGGGTTCGAGCCCCACGTTGGGCGAAGTTATTTTGCATCGATCTAAATAGAATATATAAAACCGAATCATAATTTTTATCTTTAAATGCGCGCAAAAGAGGAACTTAATTTCACCGATTTTTTCAGGAAAAATTAAACTGTTCGCTCATCATATTCGAATAAATGTACACATCTGTTAATTAAAACAATACATTGTGAAAATAATACGCAACCACAATACACCACTATTTTCTGAAAATAAATTGATAACAGCAAACGAAGAATACCATAAAAAACATTTAATAAAATAAAAGCTTCTAAATTTTTGATTTTTAAATTGAATAATGCCTAACTGTGTAACGTGTATCCCACATGGTCTAGTGGTTAGGATACCTGGCTCTCACCCAGGAGGCCCGGGTTAATTCCCGGTGTGGGAAATTAATATTTTTCAGTTTAAATCTAATAATAAATATTTCCATTTATTAAAAATTGAAAATTGTAAAACAGTACATCCGGAGACAGACCGGCTAGCTCAGTCGGTAGAGCACGAGACTCTTAATCTCCCGGTCGTGATTTCGAGCCCCACGTTGGGCGAAGTTAATTTGCATCGAATTAAATAGAATATATAAAACTTAATCCTAATTTTGATCTTTAAATGTGTGCAAAACATAACTTCATTTAACCGATTTTTTCAGGAAAAATTTAATTGTTCGTTCATCATATTCGAAGAAATGTACACATTTTTTAATTAACACAATACATAGTGAAAATAATACGCACCCACAATACACCATTATTTTCTGAAAATAAATTGATAACAGCAAACGAAGAAAACCATCAAATACATTTAATAAAATAAACGTTACTAAATTTTCGATTTTTACATTGAATAAAGCCTAAACAATCTAATTTGTATCCCACATGGTCTAGTGGTTAGGATACCTGGATCTCACCCAGGAGGCCCGGGTTCATCCCGGTGTGGGAAATTAATATTTTTTAGTTTAAATCTAATAATAAATATTTCCATTTTTTAAAAATTGAAAATTGTAAAACAGTACGTCAAGTGTCAGCCCGGCTAGCTCAGTCGGTAGAGCACGAGACTCTTAATCTCGGGGTCGTGGGTTCGAGCCCCACGTTGGGCGAAGTTATTTTGCATCGATCTAAATAGAATATATAAAACAGAATCACAATTTTTATCTTTAAATGCGCGCAAAAGAGGAACTTAATTTCACCGATTTTTTCAGGAAAAATTAAACTGTTCGCTCATCATATTCGAATAAATGTACACATCTGTTAATTAAAACAATACATTGTGAAAATAATACGCAGCCACAATACATCATTATTTTCTGAAAATAAATTGATAACAGCAAACGAAGAAAACCATAAAAAACATTTAATAAAATAAAAGCTTCTAAATTTTTGATTTAAAATTGAATAATGCCTAACGCAACTAAGGTGGTTCCCGCATGGTCTAGTGGTTAGGGTACCTGGCTCTCACCCAGGAAGCCCGGGTTCAATTCCCGGTGTGGGAAATTAATATTTTTTATTTTAAATCTAATAATAAATATTTCCATTTATTAAAAGTTGAAAATTGTAAAACAGTACATCAAGTGTCAGCCCGGCTAGCTCAGTCGGTAGAGCACGAGACTCTTAATCTCGGGGTCGTGGGTTCGAGCCCCACGTTGGGCGAAGTTATTTTGCATCGATCTAAATAGAATATATAAAACCGAATCACAATTTTTATCTTTAAATGCGCGCAAAAGAGGAACTTAATTTCACCGATTTTTTCAGGAAAAATTAAACTGTTCGCTCATCATATTCGAATAAATGTACACATCTGTTAATTAAAACAATACATTGTGAAAATAATACGCAACCACAATACACCACTATTTTCTGAAAATAAATTGATAACAGCAAACGAAGAATACCATAAAAAACATTTAATAAAATAAAAGCTTCTAAATTTTTGATTTTTAAATTGAATAATGCCTAACTGTGTAACGTGTATCCCACATGGTCTAGTGGTTAGGATACCTGGCTCTCACCCAGGAGGCCCGGGTTAATTCCCGGTGTGGGAAATTAATATTTTTCAGTTTAAATCTAATAATAAATATTTCCATTTATTAAAAATTGAAAATTGTAAAACAGTACATCCGGAGGCAGACCGGCTAGCTCAGTCGGTAGAGCACGAGACTCTTAATCTCCCGGTCGTGATTTCGAGCCCCACGTTGGGCGAAGTTAATTTGCATCGAATTAAATAGAATATATAAAACTTAATCCTAATTTTGATCTTTAAATGTGTGCAAAACATAACTTCATTTAACCGATTTTTTCAGGAAAAATTTAATTGTTCGTTCATCATATTCGAAGAAATGTACACATTTTTTAATTAACACAATACATAGTGAAAATAATACGCACCCACAATACACCATTATTTTCTGAAAATAAATTGATAACAGCAAACGAAGAAAACCATCAAATACATTTAATAAAATAAACGCTACTAAATTTTCGATTTTTACATTGAATAAAGCCTAAACAAGCTAATTTGTATCCCACATGGTCTAGTGGTTAGGATACCTGGCTCTCACCCAGGAGGCCCGGGTTCATCCCGGTGTGGGAAATTAATATTTTTTAGTTTAAATCTAATAATAAATATTTCCATTTTTTTAAAATTGAAAATTGTAAAACAGTACGTCAAGTGTCAGCCCGGCTAGCTCAGTCGGTAGAGCACGAGACTCTTAATCTCGGGGTCGTGGGTTCGAGCCCCACGTTGGGCGAAGTTATTTTGCATCGATCTAAATAGAATATATAAAACAGAATCACAATTTTTATCTTTAAATGCGCGCAAAAGAGGAACTTAATTTCACCGATTTTTTCAGGAAAAATTAAACTGTTCGCTCATCATATTCGAATAAATGTACACATCTGTTAATTAAAACAATACATTGTGAAAATAATACGCAGCCACAATACATCATTATTTTCTGAAAATAAATTGATAACAGCAAACGAAGAAAACCATAAAAAACATTTAATAAAATAAAAGCTTCTAAATTTTTGATTTAAAATTGAATAATGCCTAACGCAACTAAGGTGGTTCCCGCATGGTCTAGTGGTTAGGGTACCTGGCTCTCACCCAGGAAGCCCGGGTTATATTCCCGGTGTGGGAAATTAATATTTTTTATTTTAAATCTAATAATAAATATTTCCATTTATTAAAAGTTGAAAATTGTAAAACAGTACATCACGTGTCAGCCCGGCTAGCTCAGTCGGTAGAGCACGAGACTCTTAATCTCGGGATCGTGGGTTCGAGCCCCACGTTGGGCGAAGTTATTTTGCATCGATCTAAATAGAATATATAAAACCGAATCACAATTTTTATCTTTAAATGCGCGCAAAAGAGGAACTTAATTTCACCGATTTTTTCAGGAAAAATTAAACTGTTCGCTCATCATATTCGAATAAATGTACACATCTGTTAATTAAAACAATACATTGTGAAAATAATACGCAACCACAATACACCACTATTTTCTGAAAATAAATTGATAACAGCAAACGAAGAATACCATAAAAAACATTTAATAAAATAAAAGCTTCTAAATTTTTGATTTTTAAATTGAATAATGCCTAACTGTGTAACTTGTATCCCACATGGTCTAGTGGTTAGGATACCTGGCTCTCACCCAGGAGGCCCGGGTTAATTCCCGGTGTGGGAAATTAATATTTTTCAGTTTAAATCTAATAATAAATATTTCCATTTATTAAAAATTGAAAATTGTAAAACAGTACATCCGGAGACAGACCGGCTAGCTCAGTCGGTAGAGCACGAGACTCTTAATCTCCCGGTCGTGATTTCGAGCCCCACGTTGGGCGAAGTTAATTTGCATCGAATTAAATAGAATATATAAAACTTAATCCTAATTTTGATCTTTAAATGTGTGCAAAACATAACTTCATTTAACCGATTTTTTCAGGAAAAATTTAATTGTTCGTTCATCATATTCGAAGAAATGTACACATTTTTTAATTAACACAATACATAGTGAAAATAATACGCACCCACAATACACCATTATTTTCTGAAAATAAATTGATAACAGCAAACGAAGAAAACCATCAAATACATTTAATAAAATAAACGCTACTAAATTTTCGATTTTTACATTGAATAAAGCCTAAACAAGCTAATTTGTATCCCACATGGTCTAGTGGTTAGGATACCTGGCTCTCACCCAGGAGGCCCGGGTTCATCCCGGTGTGGGAAATTAATATTTTTTAGTTTAAATCTAATAATAAATATTTCCATTTTTTAAAAATTGAAAATTGTAAAACAGTACGTCAAGTGTCAGCCCGGCTAGCTCAGTCGGTAGAGCACGAGACTCTTAATCTCGGGGTCGTGGGTTCGAGCCCCACGTTGGGCGAAGTTATTTTGCATCGATCTAAATAGAATATATAAAACCGAATCACAATTTTTATCTTTAAATGCGCGCAAAAGAGGAACTTAATTTCACCGATTTTTTCAGGAAAAATTAAACTGTTCGCTCATCATATTCGAATAAATGTACACATCTGTTAATTAAAACACTACATTGTGAAAATAATACGCAGCCACAATACATCATTATTTTCTGAAAATAAATTGATAACAGCAAACGAAGAAAACCATAAAAAACATTTAATAAAATAAAAGCTTCTAAATTTTTGATTTAAAATTGAATAATGCCTAACGCAACTAAGGTGGTTCCCGCATGGTCTAGTGGTTAGGGTACCTGGCTCTCACCCAGGAAGCCCGGGTTCAATTCCCGGTGTGGGAAATTAATATTTTTTATTTTAAATCTAATAATAAATATTTCCATTTATTAAAAGTTGAAAATTGTAAAACAGTACATCAAGTGTCAGCCCGGCTAGCTCAGTCGGTAGAGCACGAGACTCTTAATCTCGGGGTCGTGGGTTCGAGCCCCACGTTGGGCGAAGTTATTTTGCATCGATCTAAATAGAATATATAAAACCGAATCACAATTTTTATCTTTAAATGCGCGCAAAAGAGGAACTTAATTTCACCGATTTTTTCAGGAAAAATTAAACTGTTCGCTCATCATATTCGAATAAATGTACACATCTGTTAATTAAAACAATACATTGTGAAAATAATACGCAACCACAATGCACCACTATTTTCTGAAAATAAATTGATAACAGCAAACGAAGAATACCATAAAAAACATTTAATAAAATAAAAGCTTCTAAATTTTTGATTTTTAAATTGAATAATGCCTAACTGTGTAACGTGTATCCCACATGGTCTAGTGGTTAGGATACCTGGCTCTCACCCAGGAGGCCCGGGTTAATTCCCGGTGTGGGAAATTAATATTTTTCAGTTTAAATCTAATAATAAATATTTCCATTTATTAAAAATTGAAAATTGTAAAACAGTACATCCGGAGACAGACCGGCTAGCTCAGTCGGTACAGCACGAGACTCTTAATCTCCCGGTCGTGATTTCGAGCCCCACGTTGGGCGAAGTTAATTTGCATCGAATTAAATAGAATATATAAAACTTAATCCTAATTTTGATCTTTAAATGTGTGCAAAACATAACTTCATTTAACCGATTTTTTCAGGAAAAATTTAATTGTTCGTTCATCATATTCGAAGAAATGTACACATTTTTTAATTAACACAATACATAGTGAAAATAATACGCACCCACAATACACCATTATTTTCTGAAAATAAATTGATAACAGCAAACGAAGAAAACCATCAAATACATTTAATAAAATAAACGCTACTAAATTTTCGATTTTTACATTGAATAAAGCCTAAACAAGCTAATTTGTATCCCACATGGTCTAGTGGTTAGGATACCTGGCTCTCACCCAGGAGGCCCGGGTTCATCCCGGTGTGGGAAATTAATATTTTTTAGTTTAAATCTAATAATAAATATTTCCATTTTTTAAAAATTGAAAATTGTAAAACAGTACGTCAAGTGTCAGCCCGGCTAGCTCAGTCGGTAGAGCACGAGACTCTTAATCTCGGGGTCGTGGGTTTGAGCCCCACGTTGGGCGAAGTTATTTTGCATCGATCTAAATAGAATATATAAAACCGAATCACAATTTTTATCTTTAAATGCGCGCAAAAGAGGAACTTAATTTCACCGATTTTTCCAGGAAAAATTAAACTGTTCGCTCATCATATTCGAATAAATGTACACATCTGTTAATTAAAACACTACATTGTGAAAATAATACGCAGCCACAATACATCATTATTTTCTGAAAATAAATTGATAACAGCAAACGAAGAAAACCATAAAAAACATTTAATAAAATAAAAGCTTCTAAATTTTTGATTTAAAATTGAATAATGCCTAACGCAACTAAAGTGGTTCCCGCAAGGTCTAGTGGTTAGGGTACCTGGCTCTCACCCAGGAAGCCCGGGTTCAATTCCCGGTGTGGGAAATTAATATTTTTTATTTTAAATCTAATAATAAATATTTCCATTTATTAAAAGTTGAAAATTGTAAAACAGTACATCAAGTGTCGGCCCGGCTAGCTCAGTCGGTAGAGCACGAGACTCTTAATCTCGGGGTCGTGGGTTCGAGCCCCACGTTGGGCGAAGTTATTTTGCATCGATCTAAATAGAATATATAAAACCGAATCACAATTTTTATCTTTAAATGCGCGCAAAAGAGGAACTTAATTTCACCGATTTTTTCAGGAAAAATTAAACTGTACGCTCATCATATTCGAATAAATGTACACATCTGTTAATTAAAACAATACATTGTGAAAATAATACGCAACCACAATACACCACTATTTTCTGAAAATAAATTGATAACAGCAAACGAAGAATACCATAAAAAACATTTAATAAAATAAAAGCTTCTAAATTTTTGATTTTTAAATTGAATAATGCCTAACTGTGTAACGTGTATCCCACATGGTCTAGTGGTTAGGATACCTGGCTCTTACCCAGGAGGCCCGGGTTCATTCCCGGTGTGGGAAATTAATATTTTTCAGTTTAAATCTAATAATAAATATTTCCATTTATTAAAAATTGAAAATTGTAAAACAATGCATGCGGAGACAGACCGGCTAGCTCAGTCGGTAGAGCACGAGACTCTTAATCTCCCGGTCGTGAGTTCGAGCCCCACGTTGGGCGAAGTTAACTTGCATCGAATTAAATAGAATATATAAAACTTAATCCTAATTTTGATCTTTAAATGTGTGCAAAACATAACTTCATTTAACCGATTTTTTCAGG
This sequence comes from Maratus speciosus, assembly GCA_963932465.1. Taxonomy (NCBI): domain Eukaryota; kingdom Metazoa; phylum Arthropoda; class Arachnida; order Araneae; family Salticidae; genus Maratus; species Maratus speciosus. The sequence continues at coordinate 286,083,568 of OZ010791.1, read as the reverse complement.
AAAAATTTAATTGTTCGTTCATCATATTCGAAGAAATGTACACATTTTTTAATTAACACAATACATAGTGAAAATAATACGCACCCACAATACACCATTATTTTCTGAAAATAAATTGATAACAGCAAACGAAGAAAACCATCAAATACATTTAATAAAATAAACGCTACTAAATTTTCGATTTTTACATTGAATAAAGCCTAAACAAGCTAATTTGTATCCCACATGGTCTAGTGGTTAGGATACCTGGCTCTCACCCAGGAGGCCCGGGTTCATCCCGGTGTGGGAAATTAATATTTTTTAGTTTAAATCTAATAATAAATATTTCCATTTTTTAAAAATTGAAAATTGTAAAACAGTACGTCAAGTGTCAGCCCGGCTAGCTCAGTCGGTAGAGCACGAGACTCTTAATCTCGGGGTCGTGGGTTCGAGCCCCACGTTGGGCGAAGTTATTTTGCATCGATCTAAATAGAATATATAAAACCGAATCACAATTTTTATCTTTAAATGCGCGCAAAAGAGGAACTTAATTTCACCGATTTTTTCAGGAAAAATTAAACTGTTCGCTCATCATATTCGAATAAATGTACACATCTGTTAATTAAAACACTACATTGTGAAAATAATACGCAGCTACAATACATCATTATTTTCTGAAAATAAATTGATAACAGCAAACGAAGAAAACCATAAAAAACATTTAATAAAATAAAAGCTTCTAAATTTTTGATTTAAAATTGAATAATGCCTAACGCAACTAAGGTGGTTCCCGCATGGTCTAGTGGTTAGGGTACCTGGCTCTCACCCAGGAAGCCCGGGTTCAATTCCCGGTGTGGGAAATTAATATTTTTTATTTTAAATCTAATAATAAATATTTCCATTTATTAAAAGTTGAAAATTGTAAAACAGTACATCAAGTGTCAGCCCGGCTAGCTCAGTCGGTAGAGCACGAGACTCTTAATCTCGGGGTCGTGGGTTCGAGCCCCACGTTGGGCGAAGTTATTTTGCATCGATCTAAATAGAATATATAAAACCGAATCACAATTTTTATCTTTAAATGCGCGCAAAAGAGGAACTTAATTTCACCGATTTTTTCAGGAAAAATTAAACTGTTCGCTCATGATATTCGAATAAATGTACACATCTGTTAATTAAAACAATACATTGTGAAAATAATACGCAACCACAATACACCACTATTTTCTGAAAATAAATTGATAACAGCAAACGAAGAATACCATAAAAAACATTTATTAAAATAAAAGCTTCTAAATTTTTGATTTTTAAATTGAATAATGTCTAACTCAGTTAACGTGTATCCCACATGGTCTAGTGGTTAGGATACCTGGCTCTCACCCAGGAGGCCCGGGTTAATTCCCGGTGTGGGAAATTAATATTTTTCAGTTTAAATCTAATAATAAATATTTCCATTTATTAAAAATTGAAAATTGTAAAACAGTACAACAAGTGTCAGCCCGGCTAGCTCAGTCGGTAGAGCACGAGACTCTTAATCTCGAGGTCGTGGGTTCGAGCCCCACGTTGGGCGAAGTTATTTTGCATCGATCTAAATAGAATATATAAAACCGAATCCCAATTTTGATCACCCAATCACGTTCGTCGGCCTAATCGTTCGGAGTTTTCGTGGTTTTCTTCGAGCCATGGATTTCCATATGTAAATACGGATTAGGTTCCCTTAGAAAGACCCCCACGAAGGGCACTCGCCTCTCGGGCCCATATCCCTAGTGTAGATAACTGGCCGTCAAAAATAAACCAAACCAAACCCAATTTTGATCTTTAAATGTGCGCAAAAGAAGAACTTAATTTCACCGATTTTTTCAGGAAAAATTAAACTGTTCGCTCATCATATTCGAATAAATGTACATATCTTTTAATTAAAACAATACATTGTGAAAATAATACGCAGCCACAATACATCATTATTTTCTGAAAATAAATTGATAACAGCAAACGAAGAAAACCATAAAAAACATTTAATAAAATAAAAGCTTCTAAATTTTTGATTTAAAATTGAATAATGCCTAACTCAAGTAACGTGGATCCCACATGGTCTAGTGGTTAGGATACCTGTCTCTCACTCAGGAGGCCCGGGTTTAATTCCCGGTGTGGGAATTTAAGGTTTTTCAGTTAAAATCAAATAATAAATATTTCCATTTTTTAAAAATTGAAAATTGTAAAACAGTACGCCATCAGACAGCCCGGCTAGCTCAGTCGGTAGAGCGCGTGACTCTTAATCTCGGGGTCATGGGTTCGAGCCCCACGTTGGGCGAAGTTATTTTGCATCGATCTAAATAGAATATATAAAACCGAATCCCAATTTTGATCTTTAAATGTGTGCAAAACATAACTTCATTTAACCGATTTTTTCAGGAAAAATTTAATTGTTCGTTCATCATATTCGAAGAAATGTACACATTTTTTAATTAACACAATACATAGTGAAAATAATACGCACCCACAATACACCATTATTTTCTGAAAATAAATTGATAACAGCAAACGAAGAAAACCATCAAATAAATTTAATAAAATAAACGCTACTAAATTTTCGATTTTTACAATGAATAAAGCCTAAACAAGCTAATTTGTATCCAGCATGGTCTAGTGGTTAGGATACCTGGCTCTCACCCAGGAGGCCCGGGTTCAATTCCCGGTGTGGGAAATTAATATTTTTTAGTTTAAATCTAATAATAAATATTTCCATTTTTTAAAAATTGAAAATTGTAAAACAGTACATCAAGTGTCAGCCCGGCTATCTCAGTCGGTAGAGCACGAGTCTCTTAATCTCGGGGTCGTGGGTTCGAGCCCCACGTTGGGCGAAGTTATTTTGCATCGATCTAAATAGAATATATAAAACCGAATCACAATTTTTATCTTTAAATGCGCGCAAAAGAGGAACTTAATTTCACCGATTTTTTCAGGAAAAATTAAACTGTTCGCTCATCATATTCGAAGAAATGTACACATTTTTTAATTAACACAATACATAGTGAAAATAATACGCACCCACAATACACCATTATTTTCTGAATATAAATTGATAACAGCAAACGAAGAAAACCATAAAAAACATTTAATAAAATAAAAGCTTCTAAATTTTTGATTTAAAATTGAATAATGCCTAACTCAACTAACGTGGTTCCCGCATGGTCTAGTGGTTAGGGTACCTGGCTCTGCCCCAGGAAGCCCGGGTTCAATTCCCGGTGTGGGAAATTAATATTTTTTATTTTAAATCTAATAATAAATATTTCCATTTATTAAAAGTTGAAAATTGTAAAACAGCACATCAAGTGTCAGCCCGGCTAGCTCAGTCGATAGAGCACGAGACTCTTAATCTCGGGGTCGTGGGTTCGAGCCCCACGTTGGGCGAAGTTATTTTGCATCGATCTAAATAGAATATATAAAACCGAATCATAATTTTTATCTTTAAATGCGCGCAAAAGAGGAACTTAATTTCACCGATTTTTTCAGGAAAAATTAAACTGTTCGCTCATCATATTCGAATAAATGTACACATCTGTTAATTAAAACAATACATTGTGAAAATAATACGCAACCACAATACACCACTATTTTCTGAAAATAAATTGATAACAGCAAACGAAGAATACCATAAAAAACATTTAATAAAATAAAAGCTTCTAAATTTTTGATTTTTAAATTGAATAATGCCTAACTGTGTAACGTGTATCCCACATGGTCTAGTGGTTAGGATACCTGGCTCTCACCCAGGAGGCCCGGGTTAATTCCCGGTGTGGGAAATTAATATTTTTCAGTTTAAATCTAATAATAAATATTTCCATTTATTAAAAATTGAAAATTGTAAAACAGTACGTCCGGAGACAGACCGGCTAGCTCAGTCGGTAGAGCACGAGACTCTTAATCTCCCGGTCGTGATTTCGAGCCCCACGTTGGGCGAAGTTAATTTGCATCGAATTAAATAGAATATATAAAACTTAATCCTAATTTTGATCTTTAAATGTGTGCAAAACATAACTTCATTTAACCGATTTTTTCAGGAAAAATTTAATTGTTCGTTCATCATATTCGAAGAAATGTACACATTTTTTAATTAACACAATACATAGTGAAAATAATACGCACCCACAATACACCATTATTTTCTGAAAATAAATTGATAACAGCAAACGAAGAAAACCATCAAATACATTTAATAAAATAAACGTTACTAAATTTTCGATTTTTACATTGAATAAAGCCTAAACAAGCTAATTTGTATCCCACATGGTCTAGTGGTTAGGATACCTGGATCTCACCCAGGAGGCCCGGGTTCATCCCGGTGTGGGAAATTAATATTTTTTAGTTTAAATCTAATAATAAATATTTCCATTTTTTAAAAATTGAAAATTGTAAAACAGTACGTCAAGTGTCAGCCCGGCTAGCTCAGTCGGTAGAGCACGAGACTCTTAATCTCGGGGTCGTGGGTTCGAGCCCCACGTTGGGCGAAGTTATTTTGCATCGATCTAAATAGAATATATAAAACAGAATCACAATTTTTATCTTTAAATGCGCGCAAAAGAGGAACTTAATTTCACCGATTTTTTCAGGAAAAATTAAACTGTTCGCTCATCATATTCGAATAAATGTACACATCTGTTAATTAAAACAATACATTGTGAAAAAAATACGCAGCCACAATACATCATTATTTTCTGAAAATAAATTGATAACAGCAAACGAAGAAAACCATAAAAAACATTTAATAAAATAAAAGCTTCTAAATTTTTGATTTAAAATTGAATAATGCCTAACGCAACTAAGGTGGTTCCCGCATGGTCTAGTGGTTAGGGTACCTGGCTCTCACCCAGGAAGCCCGGGTTCAATTCCCGGTGTGGGAAATTAATATTTTTTATTTTAAATCTAATAATAAATATTTCCATTTATTAAAAGTTGAAAATTGTAAAACAGTACATCAAGTGTCAGCCCGGCTAGCTCAGTCGGTAGAGCACGAGACTCTTAATCTCGGGGTCGTGGGTTCGAGCCCCACGTTGGGCGAAGTTATTTTGCATCGATCTAAATAGAATATATAAAACCGAATCACAATTTTTATCTTTAAATGCGCGCAAAAGAGGAACTTAATTTCACCGATTTTTTCAGGAAAAATTAAACTGTTCGCTCATCATATTCGAATAAATGTACACATCTGTTAATTAAAACAATACATTGTGAAAATAATACGCAACCACAATACACCACTATTTTCTGAAAATAAATTGATAACAGCAAACGAAGAATACCATAAAAAACATTTAATAAAATAAAAGCTTCTAAATTTTTGATTTTTAAATTGAATAATGCCTAACTGTGTAACGTGTATCCCACATGGTCTAGTGGTTAGGATACCTGGCTCTCACCCAGGAGGCCCGGGTTAATTCCCGGTGTGGGAAATTAATATTTTTCAGTTTAAATCTAATAATAAATATTTCCATTTATTAAAAATTGAAAATTGTAAAACAGTACATCCGGAGGCAGACCGGCTAGCTCAGTCGGTAGAGCACGATACTCTTAATCTCCCGGTCGTGATTTCGAGCCCCACGTTGGGCGAAGTTAATTTGCATCGAATTAAATAGAATATATAAAACTTAATCCTAATTTTGATCTTTAAATGTGTGCAAAACATAACTTCATTTAACCGATTTTTTCAGGAAAAATTTAATTGTTCGTTCATCATATTCGAAGAAATGTACACATTTTTTAATTAACACAATACATAGTGAAAATAATACGCACCCACAATACACCATTATTTTCTGAAAATAAATTGATAACAGCAAACGAAGAAAACCATCAAATACATTTAATAAAATAAACGCTACTAAATTTTCGATTTTTACATTGAATAAAGCCTAAACAAGCTAATTTGTATCCCACATGGTCTAGTGGTTAGGATACCTGGCTCTCACCCAGGAGGCCCGGGTTCATCCCGGTGTGGGAAATTAATATTTTTTAGTTTAAATCTAATAATAAATATTTCCATTTTTTAAAAATTGAAAATTGTAAAACAGTATTAACAGACAGCCCGGCTAGCTCAGTCGGTAGAGCACGAGACTCTTAATCTCGGGGTCGTGGGTTCGAGCCCCACGTTGGGCGAAGTTATTTTGCATCGATCTAAATAGAATATATAAAACCGAATCACAATTTTTAACTTTAAATGCGCGCAAAAGAGGAACTTAATTTCACCGATTTTTTCAGGAAAAAATAAACTGTTCGCTCATCATATTCGAATAAATGTACACATCTGTTAATGAAAACAATACATTGTGAAAATAATACGCAGCCACAATACATCATTATTTTCTGAAAATAAATTGATAACAGCAAACGAAGAATACCATAAAAAACATTTATTAAAATAAAAGCTTCTAAATTTTTGATTTTTAAATTGAATAATGCCTAACTCAGGTAACGTGTATCCCACATGGTCTAGTGGTTAGGATACCTGGCTCTCACCCAGGAGGCCCGGGTTAATTCCCGGTGTGGGAAATTAATATTTTTCAGTTTAAATCTAATAATAAATATTTCCATTTATTAAAAATTGAAAATTGTAAAACAGTACATCAAGTGTCACCCCGGCTAGCTCAGTCGGTAGAGCACGAGACTCTTAATCTCGGGGTCGTGGGTTCGATCCCCACGTTGGGCGAAGTTATTTTGCATCGATCTAAATAGAATATATAAAACCGAATCCCAATTTTGATCACCCAATCACGTTCGTCGGCCTAATCGTTCGGAGTTTTCGTGGTTTTCTTCGAGCCATGGATTTCCATATGTAAATACGGATTAGGTTCCCTTAGAAAGACCCCCACGAAGGGCACTCCCCTCTCGGGCCCATATCCCTAGTGTAGATAATTGGCCGTCAAAAATAAACCAAACCAAACCCAATTTTGATCTTTAAATGTGCGCAAAAGAAGAACTTAATTTCACCGATTTTTTCAGGAAAAATTAAACTGTTCGCTCATCATATTCGAATAAATGTACATATCTTTTAATTAAAACAATACATTGTGAAAATAATACGCAGCCACAATACATCATTATTTTCTGAAAATAAATTGATAACAGCAAACGAAGAAAACCATAAAAAACATTTAATAAAATAAAAGCTTCTAAATTTTTGATTTAAAATTGAATAATGCCTAACTCAAGTAACGTGGATCCCACATGGTCTAGTGGTTAGGATACCTGACTCTCACTCAGGAGGCCCGGGTTTAATTCCCGGTGTGGGAATTTAAGGTTTTTCAGTTAAAATCAAATAATAAATATTTCCATTTTTTAAAAATTGAAAATTGTAAAACAGTACGCCATCAGACAGCCCGGCTAGCTCAGTCGGTAGAGCGCGAGACTGTTGATCTCGGGGTCATGGGTTCGAGCCCCACGTTGGGCGAAGTTATTTTGCATCGATCTAAATAGAATATATAAAACCGAATCCCAATTTTGATCTTTAAATGTGTGCAAAACATAACTTCATTTAACCGATTTTTTCAGGAAAAATTTAATTGTTCGTTCATCATATTCGAAGAAATGTACACATTTTTTAATTAACACAATACATAGTGAAAATAATACGCACCCACAATACACCATTATTTTCTGAAAATAAATTGATAACAGCAAACGAAGAAAACCATCAAATAAATTTAATAAAATAAACGCTACTAAATTTTCGATTTTTACATTGAATAAAGCCTAAACAAGCTAATTTGTATCCCGCATGGTCTTGTGGTTAGGATACCTGGCTCTCACCCAGGAGTCCCGGGTTCAATTCCCGGTGTGGGAAATTAATATTTTTTAGTTTAAATCTAATAATAAATATTTCCATTTTTTAAAAATTGAAAATTGTAAAACAGTACATCAAATGTCAGCCCGGCTAGCTCAGTCGGTAGAGCACGAGTCTCTTAATCTCGGGGTCGTGGGTTCGAGCCTCACGTTGGGCGAAGTTATTTTGCATCGATCTAAATAGAATATATAAAACCGAATCACAATTTTTAACTTTAAATGCGCGCAAAAGAGGAACTTAATTTCACCGATTTTTTCAGGAAAAATTAAACTTTTCGCTCATCATATTCGAATAAATGTACACATCTGTTAATTAAAACAATACATTGTGAAAATAATACGCAACCACAATACACCACTATTTTCTGAAAATAAATTGATAACACCAAACGAAGAATACCATAAAAAACATTTAATAAAATAAAAGCTTCTAAATTTTTGATTTTTAAATTGAATAATGCCTAACTGTGTAACGTGTATCCCACATGGTCTAGTGGTTAGGATACCTGGCACTCACCCAGGAGGCCCGGGTTCAATTCCCGGTGAGGGAAATTAATATTTTTTAGTTTAAATCTAATAATAAATATTTCCATTTATTAAAAATTGAAAATTGTAAAACAGTACATCAACAGACAGCCCGGCTAGCTCAGTCGGTCGAGCACGAGACTCTTAATCTCGGGGTCGTGGGTTCGAGCCCCACGTTGGGCGAAGTTATTTTGCATCGATCTAAATAGAATATATAAAACCGAATAACAATTTTGATCTTTAAATGTGTGCAAAACATAACTTCATTTAACCGATTTTTTCAGGAAAAATTTAATTGTTCGTTCATCATATTCGAAGAAATGTACACATTTTTTAATTAACACAATACATAGTGAAAATAATACGCACCCACAATACACCATTATTTCCTGAAAATAAATTGATAACAGCAAACGAAGAAAACCATCAAATACATTTAATAAAATAAACGCTACTAAATTTTTGATTTTTACATAGAATAAAGCCTAAACAAGCTAATTTGTATCCCACATGGTCTTGTGGTTAGGATACCTGGCTCTCACATAGGAGGCCCGGGTTCAATTCCCGGTGTGGGAAATTAATATCTTTTAGTTTAAATCTAATAATAAATATTTCCATTTTTTAAAAATTGAAAATTGTAAAACAGTACATCTACAGACAGCCTGGCTAGCTCAGTCGGTAGAGCACGAGACTCTTAATCTCGGGGTCGTGGGTTCGAGCCCCACGTTGGGCGAAGTTATTTTGCATCGATCTAAATTTGGTTTGGTTTGTGTTTATGACGGCCGATTATCAACTCGTGGGATATAGGCCCTGGGGGGAGTGCCCTTCGTGGGGGTCTTTCTAAGGGAACCTAACCCGTATTTACGCATGGGAAACCACGGTTTCGAAGAAAACCACGAAAACTCCGAAACGGTTAGGCCGACGGGCGCGATTGGGTTCGAACCCAGACCTCCCGTCTACCAGCTTCGAGAGCAGAACCTCTCCATCGATCTAAATAGAATATATAAAACCGAATCACAATTTTTAACTTTAAATGCGCGCAAAAGAGGAACTTAATTTCACCGATTTTTTCAGGAAAAATTAAACATTTCGCTCATCATATTCGAATAAATGTACACATCTGTTAATTAAAACAATACATTGTGAAAATAATACGCAACCACAATACACCACTATTTTCTGAAAATAAATTGATAACAGCAAACGAAGAATACCATAAAAAACATTTAATAAAATAAAAGCTTCTAAATTTTTTATTTTTAAATTGAATAATGCCTAACTGTGTAACGTGTATCCCACATGGTCTAGTGGTTAGGATACCTGGCTCTCACCCAGGAGGCCCGGGTTAATTCCCGGTGTGGGAAATTAATATTTTTCAGTTTAAATCTAATAATAAATATTTCCATTTATTAAAAATTGAAAATTGTAAAACAGTGCATCCGGAGGCAGACCGGCTAGCTCAGTCGGTAGAGCACGAGACTCTTAATCTCCCGGTCGTGAGTTCGAGCCCCACGTTGGACGAAGTTAATTTTCATCGAATTAAATAGAATATATAAAACTTAATCCTAATTTTGATCTTTAAATGTGTGCAAAACATAACTTCATTTAACCGATTTTTTCAGGAAAAATTTAATTGTTCGTTCATCATATTCGAAGAAATGTACACATTTTTTAATTAACACAATACATAGTGAAAATAATACGCACCCACAATACACCATTATTTCCTGAAAATAAATTGATAACAGCAAACGAAGAAAACCATCAAATACATTTAATAAAATAAACGCTACTAAATTTTTGATTTTTACATAGAATAAAGCCTAAACAAGCTAATTTGTATCCCACATGGTCTTGTGGTTAGGATACCTGGCTCTCACATAGGAGGCCCGGGTTCAATTCCCGGTGTGGGAAATTAATATCTTTTAGTTTAAATCTAATAATAAATATTTCCATTTTTTAAAAATTGAAAATTGTAAAACAGTACATCTACAGACAGCCCGGCTAGCTCAGTCGGTAGAGCACGAGACTCTTAATCTCGGGGTCGTGGGTTCGAGCCCCACGTTGGGCGAAGTTATTTTGCATCGATCTAAATTTGGTTTGGTTTGTGTTCATGACGGCCGATTATCAACTCGTGGGATATAGGCCCTGGGGGGGAGTGCCCTTCGTGGGGGTCTTTCTAAGGGAACCTAACCCGTATTTACGCATGGGAAACCACGGTTTCGAAGAAAACCACGAAAACTCCGAAACGGTTAGGCCGACGGGCGCGATTGGGTTCGAACCCAGACCTCCCGTCTACCAGCTTCGAGAGCAGAACCTCTCCATCGATCTAAATAGAATATATAAAACCGAATCACAATTTTTAACTTTAAATGCGCGCAAAAGAGGAACTTAATTTCACCGATTTTTTCAGGAAAAATTAAACATTTCGCTCATCATATTCGAATAAATGTACACATCTGTTAATTAAAACAATACATTGTGAAAATAATACGCAACCACAATACACCACTATTTTCTGAAAATAAATTGATAACAGCAAACGAAGAATACCATAAAAAACATTTAATAAAATAAAAGCTTCTAAATTTTTTATTTTTAAATTGAATAATGCCTAACTGTGTAACGTGTATCCCACATGGTCTAGTGGTTAGGATACCTGGCTCTCACCCAGGAGGCCCGGGTTAATTCCCGGTGTGGGAAATTAATATTTTTCAGTTTAAATCTAATAATAAATATTTCCATTTATTAAAAATTGAAAATTGTAAAACAGTGCATCCGGAGGCAGACCGGCTAGCTCAGTCGGTAGAGCACGAGACTCTTAATCTCCCGGTCGTGAGTTCGAGCCCCACGTTGGACGAAGTTAATTTTCATCGAATTAAATAGAATATATAAAACTTAATCCTAATTTTGATCTTTAAATGTGTGCAAAACATAACTTCATTTAACCGATTTTTTCAGGAAAAATTTAATTGTTCGTTCATCATATTCGAAGAAATGTACACATTTTTTAATTAACACAATACATAGTGAAAATAATACGCACCCACAATACACCATTATTTTCTGAAAATAAATTGATAACAGCAAACGAAGAAAACCATCAAATACATTTAATAAAATAAACGCTACTAAATTTTCGATTTTTACATTGAATAAAGCCTAAACAAGCTAATTTGTATCCCACATGGTCTAGTGGTTAGGATACCTGGCTCTCACCCAGGAGGCCCGGGTTCAATTCCCGGTGTGGGAAATTAATATTTTTTAGTTTAAATCTAATAATAAATATTTCCATTTTTTAAAAATTGAAAATTGTAAAACAGTACATCAACAGACAGCCCGGCTAGCTCAGTCGGTAGAGCACGAGACTCTTAATCTCGGGGTCGTGGGTTCGAGCCCCACGTTGGGCGAAGTTATTTTGCATCGATCTAAATAGAATATATAAAACCGAATCACAATTTTTAACTTTAAATGCGCGCAAAAGAGGAACTTAATTTCACCGATTTTTTCAGGAAAAATTAAACTGTTCGCTCATGATATTCGAATAAATGTACACATCTGTTAATTAAAACAATACATTGTGAAAATAATACGCAACCACAATACACCACTATTTTCTGAAAATAAATTGATAACAGCAAACGAAGAATAAAATAAAAAACATTTAATAAAATAAAAGCTTCTAAATTTTTGATTTTTAAATTGAATAATGCCTAACTGTGTAACGTGTATCCCACATGGTCTAGTGGTTAGGATACCTGGCACTCACCCAGGAGGCCCGGGTTAATTCCCGGTGTGGGAAATTAATATTTTTCAGTTTAAATCTAATAATAAATATTTCCATTTTTTAAAAATTGAAAATTGTAAAACAGTACATTCAAAGACAACCCGGCTAGCTCAGTCGGTAGAGCACAAGACTGTTAGTCTCCCGGTCGTGTGTTCGAGCCACACGTTGGGCGAAGTTAATTTGCATCGATCTAAATAGAATATATAAAACCGAATCCCAATTTTGATCTTTAAATGCGCGCAAAAGAAGAACTTAATTTCACCGATTTTTTCAGGAAAAATTAAACTGTTCGCTCATCATATTCGAATAAATGTTCACATCTTTTAATTAAAATAATACATTGTGAAAATAATACGCAGCCACAATACATCAGTATTTTCTGAAAATAAATTGATAACAGCAAACGAAGAAAACCATCAAATACATTTAATAAAATAAACGCTACTAAATTTTCGATTTTTACATTGAATAAAGCCTAAACAAGCTAACTTGTATCCCACATGGTCTAGTGGTTAGGATACCTGGCTCTCAACCAGGAGGCCCGGGTTCAATTCCCGGTGTGGGAAATTAATATTTTTTAGTTTAAATCTAATAATAAATATTTCCATTTATTGAAAATTGTAAAACAGTACATCATCAGACAGCCCGGCTAGCTCAGTCGGTAGAGCACGAGACTCTTAATCTCGGTGTCGAGGGTTGGAGCCCCACGTTGAGCGAAGTTATTTTGCATCGATCTAAATAGAATATATAAAACCGAATCCCAATTTTGATCTTTAAATGCGCGCAAAAGAAGAACTTAATTTCACCGATTTTTTCAGGAAAAATTAAACTGTTCGCTCATCATATTCGAATAAATGTTCACATCTTTTAATTAAAACAATATATTGTGAAAATAATACGCAACCACAATACACCACTATTTTCTGAAAATAAATTGATAACAGCAAACGAAGAATAATTCCATAAAAAACATTTAATAAAATAAAAGCTTCTAAATTTTTGATTTTTAAATTGAATAATGCCTAAGTCAGTTAACGTGTATCCCACATGGTCTAGTGGTTAGGATACCTGGCTCTCACCCAGGAGGCCCGGGTTAATTCCCGGTGTGGGAAATTAATATTTTTCAGTTTAAATCTAATAATAAATATTTCCATTTTTTAAAAATTGAAAATTGTAAAACAGTACATCAACAGGCAGCCCGGCTAGCTCAGTCGGTAGAGCACGAGACTCTTAATCTCGGGGTCGTGGGTTCGAGCCCCACGTTGGGCGAAGTTATTTTGCATCGATCTAAATAGAATATATAAAACCGAATCACAATTTTTAACTTTAAATGCGCGCAAAAGAGGAACTTAATTTCACCGATTTTTTCAGGAAAAATTAAACTGTTCGCTCATGATATTCGAATAAATGTACACATCTGTTAATTAAAACAATACATTGTGAAAATAATACGCAACCACAATACACCACTATTTTCTGAAAATAAATTGATAACAGCAAACGAAGAATACCATAAAAAACATTTAATAAAATAAAAGCTTCTAAATTTTTGATTTTTAAATTGAATAATGCCTAACTCAGTTAACGTGTATCCCACATGGTCTAGTGGTTAGGATACCTGGCTCTCACCCAGGAGGCCCGGGTTAATTCCCGGTGTGGGAAATTAATATTTTTCAGTTTAAATCTAATAATAAATATTTCCATTTATTAAAAATTGAAAATTGTAAAACAGTACATCAAGTGTCAGCCCGGCTAGCTCAGTCGGTCGAGCACGAGTCTCTTAATCTCGGGGTCGTGAGTTCGAGCCCCACGTTGGGCGAAGTTAATTTGCATCGAATTAAATAGAATATATAAAACTTAATCCTAATTTTGATCTTTAAATGTGTGCAAAACATAACTTCATTTAACCGATTTTTTCAGGAAAATTTTAATTGTTCGTTTATCATATTCGAAGAAATGTACACATTTTTTAATTAACACAATACATAGTGAAAATAATACGCACCCACAATACACCATTATTTTCTGAAAATAAATTGATAACAGCAAACGAAGAAAACCATCAAATACATTTAATAAAATAAACGCTACTAAATTTTCCATTTTTACATTGAATAAAGCCTAAACAAGCTAATTTGTATCCCACATGGTCTAGTGGTTAGGATACCTGGCTCTCACCCAGGAGGCCCGGGTTCAATTCCCGGTGTGGGAATTTAAGATTTTTCAGTTAAAATCAAATAATAAATATTTCCATAAATTGAAAATTGTAAAACAGTACACCAACAGACAGCCCGGCTAGCTCAGTCGGTAGAGCACGAGACTTTTAATCTCGGGGTCGTGGGTTCGAGCCCCACGTTGGGCGAAATTATTTTGCATCGATCTAAATAGAATATATAAAACCGAATCCCAATTTTGATCACCCAATCACGCCCGTCGGCCTAATCGTTCGGAGTTTTCGTGGTTTTCTTCGAGCCATGGATTTCCATATGTAAATACGGATTAGGTTCCCTTAGAAAGACCCCCCACGAAGGGCACTCCCTCTCGGGCCCATATCCCTAGTGTAGATAATCGGCCGTCACAAAATGAACCAACCAACCCAATTTTGATCTTTAAATGCGCGCAAAAGAAGAACTTAATTTCACCGATTTTTTCAGGAAAAATTAATCTGTTCGCTCATCATATTCGAATAAATGTTCACATCTTTTAATTAAAACAATACATTGTGAAAATAATACGCAGCCACAATACATCATTATTTTCTGAAAATAAATTGATAACAGCAAACGAAGAAAACCATAAAAAACATTTAATAAAATAAAAGCTTCTAAATTTTTGATTTAAAATTGAATAATGCCTAACTCAAGTAACGTGGATCCCAAATGGTCTAGTAGTTAGGATACCTGGCTCTCGCCCAGGAGGCCCGGGTTCAATTCCCGGTGTGGGAATTTAAGATTTTTCAGTTAAAATCAAATAATAAATATTTCCATTTTTTAAAAATTGAAAATTGTAAAACAGTACATCAAGTGTCAGCCCGGCTAGCTCAGTCGGTAGAGCACAAGACTCTTAATCTCCCGCGCGAGTGTTCGAGCCACACGTTGGGCGAAGTTAATTTGCATCGATCTAAATAAAATATATATAACCGAATCCCAATTTTGATCTTTAAATGTGTGCAAAACATAAGTTCATTTAACCGATTTTTTCAGGAAAAATTTAATTGTTCGTTCATCATATTCGAAGAAATGTACACATTTTTTAATTAACACAATACATAGTGAAAATAATACGCACCCACAATACACCATTATTTTCTGAAAATAAATTGATAACAGCAAACGAAGAAAACCATCAAATACATTTAATAAAATAAACGCTACTAAATTTTCGATTTTTACATTGAAAAAGCCTAAACAAGCTAATTTGTATCCCACATGGTCTAGTGGTTAGGATACCTGGCTCTCACCCAGGAGGCCCGGGTTCAATTCCCGGTGTGGGAAATTAATATTTTTTATTTTAAATCTAATAATAAATATTTCCATTTATTAAAAATTGAAAATTGTAAAACAGTACATCAAGAGTCAGCCCGGCTACCTCAGTCGGTAAAGCACGAGAATCTTAATCTCGGGGTCGTGGGTTCGAGCCCCACGTTGGGCGAAGTTATTTTGCATCGATCTAAATAGAATATATAAAACCGAATCACAATTTTGATCTTTAAATGTGTGCAAAACATAACTTCATTTAACCGATTTTTTCAGGAAAAATTTAATTGTTCGTTCATCATATTCGAAGAAATGTACACATTTTTTAATTAACACAATACATAGTGAAAAAAATACGCACCCACAATACATCATTATTTTCTGAAAAGAAATTGATAACAGCAAACGAAGAAAACCATAAAAAACATTTAATAAAATAAAAGCTTCTAAATTTTTGATTTAAAATTGAATAATGCCTAACTCAAGTAACGTGGATCCCACATGGTCTAGTAGTTAGGATACCTGGCTCTCACCCAGGAGGCCCGGGTTCAATTCCCGGTGTGGGAATTTAAGATTTTTCAGTTAAAATCAAATAATAAATATTTCCATTTTTTAAAAATTGAAAATTGTAAAACAGTACATCCAGAGACAACCCGGCTAGCTCAGTCGGTAGAGCGCAAGACTCTTAATCTCCCGGTCGTGTGTTCGAGCTACACGTTGGTCGAAGTTAATTTGCATCGATCTAAATAGAATATATAAAACCGAATCCCAATTTTGATCTTTAAATGTGTGCAAAACATAACTTCATTTAACCGATTTTTTCAGGAAAAATTTAATTGTTCGTTCATCATATACGAAGAAATGTACACATTTTTTAATTAACACAATACATAGTGAAAATAATACGCACCCACAATACACCATTATTTTCTGAAAATAAATTGATAACAGCAAACGAAGAAAACCATCAAATACATTTAATAAAATAAACGCTACTAAATTTTCGATTTTTACATTGAATAAAGCCTTTAAACAAGCTAATTTGTATCCCACATGGTCTAGTGGTTAGGATACCTGGCTCTCACCCAGGAGGCCCGGGTTCAATTCCCGGTGTGGGAAATTAATATTTTTTATTTTAAATCTAATAATAAATATTTCCATTTATTAAAAATTGAAAATTGTAAAACAGTACATAAAGAGTCAGCCCGGCTATCTCAGTCGGTAAAGAACGATAGTCTTAATCTCGGGGTCGTGGGTTCGAGCCCCACGTTGGGCGAAGTTATTTTGCATCGATCTAAATAGAATATATAAAACCAAATCACAATTTTGATCTTTAAATGTGTGCAAAACATAACTTCATTTAACCGATTTTTTCAGGAAAAATTTAATTGTTCGTTCATCATATTCGAAGAAATGTACACATTTTTTAATTAACACAATACATAGTGAAAAAAATACGCACCCACAATACATCATTATTTTCTGAAAATAAATTGATAACAGCAAACGAAGAAAACCATAAAAAACATTTAATAAAATAAAAGCTTCTAAATTTTTGATTTAAAATTCAATAATGCCTAACTCAAGTAACGTGGATCCCACATGTTCTAGTAGTTAGGATACCTGACTCTCACCCAGGAGGCCCGGGTTCAATTCCCGGTGTGGGAATTTAAGATTTTTCAGTTAAAATCAAATAATAAATATTTCCATTTTTTAAAAATTGAAAATTGTAAAACAGTACATCCAGAGACAGCCCGGCTAGCTCAGTCGGTAGAGCGCAAGACTCTTAATCTCCCGGTCGTGTGTTACACGTTGGGCGAAGTTAATTTGCATCGATCTAAATAGAATATATAAAACCGAATCCCAATTTTGATCTTTAAATGTGTGCAAAACATAACTTCATTTAACCGATTTTTTCAGGAAAAATTTAATTGTTCGTTCATCATATACGAAGAAATGTACACATTTTTTAATTAACACAATACATAGTGAAAATAATACGCACCCACAATACACCATTATTTTCTGAAAATAAATTGATAACAGCAAACGAAGAAAACCATCAAATACATTTAATAAAATAAACGCTTCTAAATTTTCGATTTTTACATTGAATAAAGCCTAAACAAGCTAACTTGTATCCCACATGGTCTAGTGGTTAGGATAGCTGGCTCTCACCCAGGAGGCTCGGGTTAATTCCCGGAGTGGGAAATTAATATTTTTCAGTTTAAATCTAATAATAAATATTTCCATTTATTAAAAATTGAAAATTGTAAAACAGTACATCAAGTGTCAGCCCGGCTAACTCAATCGGTGGAGCACGAGACTCTTAATCTCGGGGTCGTGGGTTCGAGCCCCACGTTGAGCGAAGTTATTTTGCATCGATCGAAATAGAATATATAAAACCGAATCCCAATCTTGATCTTTAAATGCGCGCAAAAGAAGAACTTAATTTCACCGATTTTTTCAGGAAAAATTAAACTGTTCGCTCATCATATTCGAATAAATGTTCACATCTTTTAATTAAAACAATACATTGTGAAAATAATACGCAACCACAATACACTACTATTTTCTGAAAATAAATTGATAACAGCAAACGAAGAATACCATAAAAAACATTTAATAAAATAAAAGCTTCTAAATTTTTGATTTTTAAATTGAATAATGCCTAACTGTGTAACGTGTATCCCACATGGTCTAGGGGTTAGGGTACCTGTCTCTCACCCAGGAGGCCCGGGTTAATTCCCGGTGTGGGAAATTAATATTTTTCAGTTTAAATCTAATAATAAATATTTCCATTTATTAAAAATTGAAAATTGTAAAACAGTACGTCCGGAGACAGACCGGCTAGCTCAGTCGGTAGAGCACGAGACTCTTAATCTCCCGGTCGTGAGTTCGAACCCCACGTTGGGCGAAGTTCATTTGCATCGAATTAAATAGAATATATAAAACTTAATCCTAATTTTGATCTTTAAATGTGTGCAAAACATAACTTCATTTAACCGATTTTTTCAGGAAAAATTTAATTGTTCGTTCATCATATTCGAAGAAATGTACACATTTTTTAATTAACACAATACATAGTGAAAATAATACGCACCCACAATACACCATTATTTTCTGAAAATAAATTGATAACAGCAAACGAAGAAAACCATCAAATACATTTAATAAAATAAACGCTACTAAATTTTCGATTTTTACATTGAATAAAGCCTAAACAAGCTAATTTGTATCCCACATGGTCTAGTGGTTAGGATACCTGGCTCTCACCCAGGAGGCCCGGGTTCAATTCCCGGTGTGGGAAATTAATATTTTTTATTTTAAATCTAATAATAAATATTTCCATTTATTAAAAATTGAAAATTGTAAAACAGTACATAAAGAGTCAGCCCGGCTAGCTCAGTCGGTAGAGCACGAGACTCTTAATCTCGGGGTCGTGGGTTCGAGCCCCACGTTGGGCGAAGTTATTTTGCATCGATCTAAATAGAATATATAAAACAGAATCACAATTTTTATCTTTAAATGCGCGCAAAAGAGGGACTTAATTTCACCGATTTTTTCAGGAAAAATTAAACTGTTCGCTCATCATATTCGAATAAATGTACACATCTGTTAATTAAAACAATACATTGTGAAAATAATACGCAGCCACAATACATCATTATTTTCTGAAAATAAATTGATAACAGCAAACGAAGAAAACCATAAAAAACATTTAATAAAATAAAAGCTTCTAAATTTTTGATTTAAAATTGAATAATGCCTAACGCAACTAAGGTGGTTCCCGCATGGTCTAGTGGTTAGGGTACCTGGCTCTCACCCAGGAAGCCCGGGTTCAATTCCCGGTGTGGGAAATTAATATTTTTTATTTTAAATCTAATAATAAATATTTCCATTTATTAAAAGTTGAAAATTGTAAAACAGTACATCAAGTGTCAGCCCGGCTAGCTCAGTCGGTAGAGCACGAGACTCTTAATCTCGGGGTCGTGGGTTCGAGCCCCACGTTGGGCGAAGTTATTTTGCATCGATCTAAATAGAATATATAAAACCGAATCACAATTTTTATCTTTAAATGCGCGCAAAAGAGGAACTTAATTTCACCGATTTTTTCAGGAAAAATTAAACTGTTCGCTCATCATATTCGAATAAATGTACACATCTGTTAATTAAAACAATACATTGTGAAAATAATACGCAACCACAATACACCACTATTTTCTGAAAATAAATTGATAACAGCAAACGAAGAATACCATAAAAAACATTTAATAAAATAAAAGCTTCTAAATTTTTGATTTTTAAATTGAATAATGCCTAACTGCGTAACGTGTATCCCACATGGTCTAGTGGTTAGGATACCTGGCTCTCACCCAGGAGGCCCGGGTTAATTCCCGGTGTGGGAAATTAATATTTTTCAGTTTAAATCTAATAATAAATATTTCCATTTATTAAAAATTGAAAATTGTAAAACAGTACATCCGGAGACAGACCGGCTAGCTCAGTCGGTAGAGCACGAGACTCTTAATCTCCCGGTCGTGATTTCGAGCCCCACGTTGGGCGAAGTTAATTTGCATCGAATTAAATAGAATATATAAAACTTAATCCTAATTTTGATCTTTAAATGTGTGCAAAACATGACTTCATTTAACCGATTTTTTCAGGAAAAATTTAATTGTTCGTTCATCATATTCGAAGAAATGTACACATTTTTTAATTAACACAATACATAGTGAAAATAATACGCACCCACAATACACCATTATTTTCTGAAAATAAATTGATAACAGCAAACGAAGAAAACCATCAAATACATTTAATAAAATAAACGCTACTAAATTTTCGATTTTTACAGTGAATAAAGCCTAAACAAGCTAATTTGTATCCCACATGGTCTAGTGGTTAGGATACCTGGCTCTCACCCAGGAGGCCCGGGTTCATCCCGGTGTGGGAAATTAATATTTTTTAGTTTAAATCTAATAATAAATATTTCCATTTTTTAAAAATTGAAAATTGTAAAACAGTACGTCAAGTGTCAGCCCGGCTAGCTCAGTCGGTAGAGCACGAGACTCTTAATCTCGGGGTCGTGGGTTCGAGCCCCACGTTGGGCGAAGTTATTTTGCATCGATCTAAATAGAATATATAAAACAGAATCACAATTTTTATCTTTAAATGCGCGCAAAAGAGGAACTTAATTTCACCGATTTTTTCAGGAAAAATTAAACTGTTCGCTCATCATATTCGAATAAATGTACACATCTGTTAATTAAAACAATACATTGTGAAAATAATACGCAGCCACAATACATCATTATTTTCTGAAAATAAATTGATAACAGCAAACGAAGAAAACCATAAAAAACATTTAATAAAATAAAAGCTTCTAAATTTTTGATTTAAAATTGAATAATGCCTAACGCAAGTAAGGTGGTTCCCGCATGGTCTAGTGGTTAGGGTACCTGGCTCTCACCCAGGAAGCCCGGGTTCAATTCCCGGTGTGGGAAATTAATATTTTTTATTTTAAATCTAATAATAAATATTTCCATTTATTAAAAGTTGAAAATTGTAAAACAGTACATCAAGTGTCAGCCCGGCTAGCTCAGTCGGTAGAGCACGAGACTCTTAATTTCGGGGTCGTGGGTTCGAGCCCCACGTTGGGCGAAGTTATTTTGCATCGATCTAAATAGAATATATAAAACCGAATCACAATTTTTATCTTTAAATGCGCGCAAAAGAGGAACTTAATTTCGCCGATTTTTTCAGGAAAAATTAAACTGTTCGCTCATCATATTCGAATAAATGTACACATCTGTTAATTAAAACAATACATTGTGAAAATAATACGCAACCACAATACACCACTATTTTCTGAAAATAAATTGATAACAGCAAACGAAGAATACCATAAAAAACATTTAATAAAATAAAAGCTTCTAAATTTTTGATTTTTAAATTGAATAATGCCTAACTGTGTAACGTGTATCCCACATGGTCTAGTGGTTAGGATACCTGGCTCTCACCCAGGAGGCCCGGGTTAATTCCCGGTGTGGGAAATTAATATTTTTCAGTTTAAATCTAATAATAAATATTTCCATTTATTAAAAATTGAAAATTGTAAAACAGTACATCCGGAGACAGACCGGCTAGCTCAGTCGGTAGAGCACGAGACTCTTAATCTCCCGGTCATGATTTCGAGCCCCACGTTGGGCGAAGTTAATTTGCATCGAATTAAATAGAATATATAAAACTTAATCCTAATTTTGATCTTTAAATGTGTGCAAAACATAACTTCATTTAACCGATTTTTTCAGGAAAAATTTAATTGTTCGTTCATCATATTCGAAGAAATGTACACATTTTTTAATTAACACAAGACATAGTGAAAATAATACGCACCCACAATACACCATTATTTTCTGAAAATAAATTGATAACAGCAAACGAAGAAAACCATCAAATACATTTAATAAAATAAACGCTACTAAATTTTCGATTTTTACATTGAATAAAGCCTAAACAAGCTAATTTGTATCCCACATGGTCTAGTGGTTAGGATACCTGGCTCTCATCCAGGAGGCCCGGGTTCAATTCCCGGGGTGGGAAATTAATATTTTTTAGTTTAAATCTAATAATAAATATTTCCATTTTTTAAAAATTGAAAATTGTAAAACAGTATTAACAGACAGCCCGGCTAGCTCAGTCGGTAGAGCACGAGACTCTTAATCTCGGGGTCGTGGGTTCGAGCCCCACGTTGGGCGAAGTTATTTTGCATCGATCTAAATAGAATATATAAAACCGAATCACAATTTTTAACTTTAAATGCGCGCAAAAGAGGAACTTAATTTCACCGATTTTTTCAGGAAAAAATAAACTGTTCGCTCATCATATTCGAATAAATGTACACATCTGTTAATTAAAACAATACATTGTGAAAATAATACGCAGCCACAATACATCATTATTTTCTGAAAATAAATTGATAACAGCAAACGAAGAATACCATAAAAAACATTTATTAAAATAAAAGCTTCTAAATTTTTGATTTTTAAATAGAATAATGCCTAACTCAGGTAACGTGTATCCCACATGGTCTAGTGGTTAGGATACCTGGCTCTCACCCAGGAGGCCCGGGTTAATTCCCGGTGTGGGAAATTAATATTTTTCAGTTTAAATCTAATAATAAATATTTCCATTTATTAAAAATTGAAAATTGTAAAACAGTACATCAAGTGTCAGCCCGGCTAGCTCAGTCGGTAGAGCACGAGACTCTTAATCTCGGGGTCGTGGGTTCGATCCCCACGTTGGGCGAAGTTATTTTGCATCGATCTAAATAGAATATATAAAACCGAATCCCAATTTTGATCACCCAATCACGTTCGTCGGCCTAATCGTTCGGAGTTTTCGTGGTTTTCTTCGAGCCATGGATTTCCATATGTAAATACGGATTAGGTTCCCTTAGAAAGACCCCCACGAGGGGCACTCCCCTCTCGGGCCCATATCCCTAGTGTAGATAATTGGCCGTCAAAAATAAACCAAACCAAACCCAATTTTGATCTTTAAATGTGCGCAAAAGAAGAACTTAATTTCACCGATTTTTTCAGGAAAAATTAAACTGTTCGCTCATCATATTCGAATAAATGTACATATCTTTTAATTAAAACAATACATTGTGAAAATAATACGCAGCCACAATACATCATTATTTTCTGAAAATAAATTGCTAACAGCAAACGAAGAAAACCATAAAAAACATTTAATAAAATAAAAGCTTCTAAATTTTTGATTTAAAATTGAATAATGCCTAACTCAAGTAACGTGGATCCCACATGTTCTAGTAGTTAGGATACCTGACTCTCACCCAGGAGGCCCGGGTTCAATTCCCGGTGTGGGAATTTAAGATTTTTCAGTTAAAATCAAATAATAAATATTTCCATTTTTTAAAAATTGAAAATTGTAAAACAGTACATCCAGAGACAGCCCGGCTAGCTCAGTCGGTAGAGCGCAAGACTCTTAATCTCCCGGTCGTGTGTTACACGTTGGGCGAAGTTAATTTGCATCGATCTAAATAGAGTATATAAAACCGAATCACAATTTTTATCTTTAAATGCGCGCAAAAGAGGAACTTAATTTCGCCGATTTTTTCAGGAAAAATTAAACTGTTCGCTCATCATATTCGAATAAATGTACACATCTGTTAATTAAAACAATACATTGTGAAAATAATACGCAGCCACAATACATCATTATTTTCTGAAAATAAATTGATAACAGCAAACGAAGAAAACCATAAAAAACATTTAATAAAATAAAAGCTTCTAAATTTTTGATTTAAAATTGAATAATGCCTAACGCAAGTAAGGTGGTTCCCGCATGGTCTAGTGGTTAGGGTACCTGGCTCTCACCCAGGAAGCCCGGGTTCAATTCCCGGTGTGGGAAATTAATATTTTTTATTTTAAATCTAATAATAAATATTTCCATTTATTAAAAGTTGAAAATTGTAAAACAGTACATCAAGTGTCAGCCCGGCTAGCTCAGTCGGTAGAGCACGAGACTCTTAATCTCGGGGTCGTGGGTTCGAGCCCCACGTTGGGCGAAGTTATTTTGCATCGATCTAAATAGAATATATAAAACCGAATCACAATTTTTATCTTTAAATGCGCGCAAAAGAGGAACTTAATTTCGCCGATTTTTTCAGGAAAAATTAAACTGTTCGCTCATCATATTCGAATAAATGTACACATCTGTTAATTAAAACAATACATTGTGAAAATAATACGCAACCACAATACACCACTATTTTCTGAAAATAAATTGATAACAGCAAACGAAGAATACCATAAAAAACATTTAATAAAATAAAAGCTTCTAAATTTTTGATTTTTAAATTGAATAATGCCTAACTGTGTAACGTGTATCCCACATGGTCTAGTGGTTAGGATACCTGGCTCTCACCCAGGAGGCCCGGGTTAATTCCCGGTGTGGGAAATTAATATTTTTCAGTTTAAATCTAATAATAAATATTTCCATTTATTAAAAATTGAAAATTGTAAAACAGTACATCCGGAGACAGACCGGCTAGCTCAGTCGGTAGAGCACGAGACTCTTAATCTCCCGGTCGTGATTTCGAGCCCCACGTTGGGCGAAGTTAATTTGCATCGAATTAAATAGAATATATAAAACTTAATCCTAATTTTGATCTTTAAATGTGTGCAAAACATAACTTCATTTAACCGATTTTTTCAGGAAAAATTTAATTGTTCGTTCATCATATTCGAAGAAATGTACACATTTTTTAATTAACACAATACATAGTGAAAATAATACGCACCCACAATACACCATTATTTTCTGAAAATAAATTGATAACAGCAAACGAAGAAAACCATCAAATACATTTAATAAAATAAACGCTACTAAATTTTCGATTTTTACATTGAATAAAGCCTAAACAAGCTAATTTGTATCCCACATGGTCTAGTGGTTAGGATACCTGGCTCTCACCCAGGAGGCCCGGGTTCAATTCCCGGTGTGGGAAATTAATATTTTTTAGTTTAAATCTAATAATAAATATTTCCATTTTTTAAAAATTGAAAATTGTAAAACAGTATTAACAGACAGCCCGGCTAGCTCAGTCGGTAGAGCACGAGACTCTTAATCTCGGGGTCGTGGGTTCGAGCCCCACGTTGGGCGAAGTTATTTTGCATCGATCTAAATAGAATATATAAAACCGAATCACAATTTTTAACTTTAAATGCGCGCAAAAGAGGAACTTAATTTCACCGATTTTTTCAGGAAAAAATAAACTGTTCGCTCATCATATTCGAATAAATGTACACATCTGTTAATTAAAACAATACATTGTGAAAATAATACGCAGCCACAATACATCATTATTTTCTGAAAATAAATTGATAAAAGCAAACGAAGAATACCATAAAAAACATTTATTAAAATAAAAGCTTCTAAATTTTTGATTTTTAAATAGAATAATGCCTAACTCAGGTAACGTGTATCCCACATGGTCTAGTGGTTAGGATACCTGGCTCTCACCCAGGAGGCCCGGGTTAATTCCCGGTGTGGGAAATTAATATTTTTCAGTTTAATTCTAATAATAAATATTTCCATTTATTAAAAATTGAAAATTGTAAAACAGTACATCAAGTGTCAGCCCGGCTAGCTCAGTCGGTAGAGCACGAGACTCTTAATCTCGGGGTCGTGGGTTCGATCCCCACGTTGGGCGAAGTTATTTTGCATCGATCTAAATAGAATATATAAAACCGAATCCCAATTTTGATCACCCAATCACGTTCGTCGGCCTAATCGTTCGGAGTTTTCGTGGTTTTCTTCGAGCCATGGATTTCCATATGTAAATACGGATTAGGTTCCCTTAGAAAGACCCCCACGAAGGGCACTCCCCTCTCGGGCCCATATCCCTAGTGTAGATAATTGGCCGTCAAAAATAAACCAAACCAAACCCAATTTTGATCTTTAAATGTGCGCAAAAGAAGAACTTAATTTCACCGATTTTTTCAGGAAAAATTAAACTGTTCGCTCATCATATTCGAATAAATGTACATATCTTTTAATTAAAACAATACATTGTGAAAATAATACGCAGCCACAATACATCATTATTTTCTGAAAATAAATTGATAACAGCAAACGAAGAAAACCATAAAAAACATTTAATAAAATAAAAGCTTCTAAATTTTTGATTTAAAATTGAATAATGCCTAACTCAAGTAACGTGGATCCCACATGGTCTAGTGGTTAGGATACCTGACTCTCACTCAGGAGGCACGGGTTTAATTCCCGGTGTGGGAATTTAAGGTTTTTCAGTTAAAATCAAATAATAAATATTTCCATTTTTTAAAAATTGAAAATTGTAAAACAGTACGCCATCAGACAGCCCGGCTAGCTCAGTCGGTAGAGCGCGAGACTCTTAATCTCGGGGTCATGGGTTCGAGCCCCACGTTGGGCGAAGTTATTTTGCATCGATCTAAATTTGGTTTGGTTTGTGTTTATGACGGCCGATTATCAACTCGTGGGATATAGGCCCTGGGGGGAGTGCCCTTCGTGGGGGTCTTTCTAAGGGAACCTAACCCGTATTTACGCATGGGAAACCACGGTTTCGAAGAAAACCACGAAAACTCCGAAACGGTTAGGCCGACGGGCGCGATTGGGTTCGAACCCAGACCTCCCG
Source organism: Maratus speciosus (assembly GCA_963932465.1). Classification (NCBI taxonomy): domain Eukaryota; kingdom Metazoa; phylum Arthropoda; class Arachnida; order Araneae; family Salticidae; genus Maratus; species Maratus speciosus. The sequence continues at coordinate 286,056,762 of OZ010791.1, read as the reverse complement.
TCTACCAGCTTCGAGAGCAGAACCTCTCCATCGATCTAAATAGAATATATAAAACCGAATCACAATTTTTAACTTTAAATGCGCGCAAAAGAGGAACTTAATTTCACCGATTTTTTCAGGAAAAATTAAACTTTTCGCTCATCATATTCGAATAAATGTACACATCTGTTAATTAAAACAATACATTGTGAAAATAATACGCAACCACAATACACCACTATTTTCTGAAAATAAATTGATAACAGCAAACGAAGAATACCATAAAAAACATTTAATAAAATAAAAGCTTCTAAATTTTTGATTTTTAAATTGAATAATGCCTAACTGTGTAACGGGTATCCCACATGGTCTAGTGGTTAGGATACCTGGCTCTCACCCAGGAGGCCCGGGTTAATTCCCGGTGTGGGAAATTAATATTTTTCAGTTTAAATCTAATAATAAATATTTCCATTTATTAAAAGTTGAAAATTGTAAAACAGTACATCAAGTGTCAGCCCGGCTAGCTCAGTCGATAGAGCACGAGACTCTTAATCTCGGGGTCGTGGGTTCGAGCCCCACGTTGGGCGAAGTTATTTTGCATCGATCTAAATAGAATATATAAAACCGAATCACAATTTTTATCTTTAAATGCGCGCAAAAGAGGAACTTAATTTCACCGATTTTTTCAGGAAAAATTAAACTGTTCGCTCATCATATTCGAATAAATGTACACATCTGTTAATTAAAACAATACATTGTGAAAATAATACGCAACCACAATACACCACTATTTTCAGAAAATAAATTGATAACAGCAAACGAAGAATACCATAAAAAACATTTAATAAAATAAAAGCTTCTAAATTTTTTATTTTTAAATTGAATAATGCCTAACTGTGTAACGTGTATCCCACATGGTCTAGTGGTTAGGATACCTGGCTCTCACCCAGGAGGCCCGGGTTAATTCCCGGTGTGGGAAATTAATATTTTTCAGTTTAAATCTAATAATAAATATTTCCATTTATTAAAAATTGAAAATTGTAAAACAGTACATCTGGAGACAGACCGGCTAGCTCAGTCGGTAGAGCACGAGACTCTTAATCTCGGGGTCGTGGGTTCGAGCCCCACGTTGGGCGAAGTTATTTTGCATCGATCTAAATAGAATATATAAAACCGAATAACAATTTTGATCTTTAAATGCGCGCAAAAGAGGAACTTAATTTCGCCGATTTTTTCAGGAAAAATTAAACTGTTCGCTCATCATATTCGAATAAATGTACACATCTGTTAATTAAAACAATACATTGTGAAAATAATACGCAACCACAATACACCACTATTTTCTGAAAATAAATTGATAACAGCAAACGAAGAATACCATAAAAAACATTTAATAAAATAAAAGCTTCTAAATTTTTGATTTTTAAATTGAATAATGCCTAACTGTGTAACGTGTATCCCACATGGTCTAGTGGTTAGGATACCTGGCTCTCACCCAGGAGGCCCGGGTTAATTCCCGGTGTGGGAAATTAATATTTTTCAGTTTAAATCTAATAATAAATATTTCCATTTATTAAAAATTGAAAATTGTAAAACAGTACATCCGGAGACAGACCGGCTAGCTCAGTCGGTAGAGCACGAGACTCTTAATCTCCCGGTCATGATTTCGAGCCCCACGTTGGGCGAAGTTAATTTGCATCGAATTAAATAGAATATATAAAACTTAATCCTAATTTTGATCTTTAAATGTGTGCAAAACATAACTTCATTTAACCGATTTTTTCAGGAAAAATTTAATTGTTCGTTCATCATATTCGAAGAAATGTACACATTTTTTAATTAACACAATACATAGTGAAAATAATACGCACCCACAATACACCATTATTTTCTGAAAATAAATTGATAACAGCAAACGAAGAAAACCATCAAATACATTTAATAAAATAAACGCTACTAAATTTTCGATTTTTACATTGAATAAAGCCTAAACAAGCTAATTTGTATCCCACATGGTCTAGTGGTTAGGATACCTGGCTCTCACCCAGGAGGCCCGGGTTCAGTTCCCGGGGTGGGAAATTAATATTTTTTAGTTTAAATCTAATAATAAATATTTCCATTTTTTAAAAATTGAAAATTGTAAAACAGTATTAACAGACAGCCCGGCTAGCTCAGTCGGTAGAGCACGAGACTCTTAATCTCGGGGTCGTGGGTTCGAGCCCCACGTTGGGCGAAGTTATTTTGCATCGATCTAAATAGAATATATAAAACCGAATCACAATTTTTAACTTTAAATGCGCGCAAAAGAGGAACTTAATTTCACCGATTTTTTCAGGAAAAAATAAACTGTTCGCTCATCATATTCGAATAAATGTACACATCTGTTAATTAAAACAATACATTGTGAAAATAATACGCAGCCACAATACATCATTATTTTCTGAAAATAAATTGATAACAGCAAACGAAGAATACCATAAAAAACATTTATTAAAATAAAAGCTTCTAAATTTTTGATTTTTAAATAGAATAATGCCTAACTCAGGTAACGTGTATCCCACATGGTCTAGTGGTTAGGATACCTGGCTCTCACCCAGGAGGCCCGGGTTAATTCCCGGTGTGGGAAATTAATATTTTTCAGTTTAAATCTAATAATAAATATTTCCATTTATTAAAAATTGAAAATTGTAAAACAGTACATCAAGTGTCAGCCCGGCTAGCTCAGTCGGTAGAGCACGAGACTCTTAATCTCGGGGTCGTGGGTTCGATCCCCACGTTGGGCGAAGTTATTTTGCATCGATCTAAATAGAATATATAAAACCGAATCCCAATTTTGATCACCCAATCACGTTCGTCGGCCTAATCGTTCGGAGTTTTCGTGGTTTTCTTCGAGCCATGGATTTCCATATGTAAATACGGATTAGGTTCCCTTAGAAAGACCCCCACGAGGGGCACTCCCCTCTCGGGCCCATATCCCTAGTGTAGATAATTGGCCGTCAAAAATAAACCAAACCAAACCCAATTTTGATCTTTAAATGTGCGCAAAAGAAGAACTTAATTTCACCGATTTTTTCAGGAAAAATTAAACTGTTCGCTCATCATATTCGAATAAATGTACATATCTTTTAATTAAAACAATACATTGTGAAAATAATACGCAGCCACAATACATCATTATTTTCTGAAAATAAATTGATAACAGCAAACGAAGAAAACCATAAAAAACATTTAATAAAATAAAAGCTTCTAAATTTTTGATTTAAAATTGAATAATGCCTAACTCAAGTAACGTGGATCCCACATGTTCTAGTAGTTAGGATACCTGACTCTCACCCAGGAGGCCCGGGTTCAATTCCCGGTGTGGGAATTTAAGATTTTTCAGTTAAAATCAAATAATAAATATTTCCATTTTTTAAAAATTGAAAATTGTAAAACAGTACATCCAGAGACAGCCCGGCTAGCTCAGTCGGTAGAGCGCAAGACTCTTAATCTCCCGGTCGTGTGTTACACGTTGGGCGAAGTTAATTTGCATCGATCTAAATAGAGTATATAAAACCGAATCACAATTTTTATCTTTAAATGCGCGCAAAAGAGGAACTTAATTTCGCCGATTTTTTCAGGAAAAATTAAACTGTTCGCTCATCATATTCGAATAAATGTACACATCTGTTAATTAAAACAATACATTGTGAAAATAATACGCAGCCACAATACATCATTATTTTCTGAAAATAAATTGATAACAGCAAACGAAGAAAACCATAAAAAACATTTAATAAAATAAAAGCTTCTAAATTTTTGATTTAAAATTGAATAATGCCTAACGCAAGTAAGGTGGTTCCCGCATGGTCTAGTGGTTAGGGTACCTGGCTCTCACCCAGGAAGCCCGGGTTCAATTCCCGGTGTGGGAAATTAATATTTTTTATTTTAAATCTAATAATAAATATTTCCATTTATTAAAAGTTGAAAATTGTAAAACAGTACATCAAGTGTCAGCCCGGCTAGCTCAGTCGGTAGAGCACGAGACTCTTAATCTCGGGGTCGTGGGTTCGAGCCCCACGTTGGGCGAAGTTATTTTGCATCGATCTAAATAGAATATATAAAACCGAATCACAATTTTTATCTTTAAATGCGCGCAAAAGAGGAACTTAATTTCGCCGATTTTTTCAGGAAAAATTAAACTGTTCGCTCATCATATTCGAATAAATGTACACATCTGTTAATTAAAACAATACATTGTGAAAATAATACGCAACCACAATACACCACTATTTTCTGAAAATAAATTGATAACAGCAAACGAAGAATACCATAAAAAACATTTAATAAAATAAAAGCTTCTAAATTTTTGATTTTTAAATTGAATAATGCCTAACTGTGTAACGTGTATCCCACATGGTCTAGTGGTTAGGATACCTGGCTCTCACCCAGGAGGCCCGGGTTAATTCCCGGTGTGGGAAATTAATATTTTTCAGTTTAAATCTAATAATAAATATTTCCATTTATTAAAAATTGAAAATTGTAAAACAGTACATCCGGAGACAGACCGGCTAGCTCAGTCGGTAGAGCACGAGACTCTTAATCTCCCGGTCGTGATTTCGAGCCCCACGTTGGGCGAAGTTAATTTGCATCGAATTAAATAGAATATATAAAACTTAATCCTAATTTTGATCTTTAAATGTGTGCAAAACATAACTTCATTTAACCGATTTTTTCAGGAAAAATTTAATTGTTCGTTCATCATATTCGAAGAAATGTACACATTTTTTAATTAACACAATACATAGTGAAAATAATACGCACCCACAATACACCATTATTTTCTGAAAATAAATTGATAACAGCAAACGAAGAAAACCATCAAATACATTTAATAAAATAAACGCTACTAAATTTTCGATTTTTACATTGAATAAAGCCTAAACAAGCTAATTTGTATCCCACATGGTCTAGTGGTTAGGATACCTGGCTCTCACCCAGGAGGCCCGGGTTCAATTCCCGGTGTGGGAAATTAATATTTTTTAGTTTAAATCTAATAATAAATATTTCCATTTTTTAAAAATTGAAAATTGTAAAACAGTATTAACAGACAGCCCGGCTAGCTCAGTCGGTAGAGCACGAGACTCTTAATCTCGGGGTCGTGGGTTCGAGCCCCACGTTGGGCGAAGTTATTTTGCATCGATCTAAATAGAATATATAAAACCGAATCACAATTTTTAACTTTAAATGCGCGCAAAAGAGGAACTTAATTTCACCGATTTTTTCAGGAAAAAATAAACTGTTCGCTCATCATATTCGAATAAATGTACACATCTGTTAATTAAAACAATACATTGTGAAAATAATACGCAGCCACAATACATCATTATTTTCTGAAAATAAATTGATAAAAGCAAACGAAGAATACCATAAAAAACATTTATTAAAATAAAAGCTTCTAAATTTTTGATTTTTAAATAGAATAATGCCTAACTCAGGTAACGTGTATCCCACATGGTCTAGTGGTTAGGATACCTGGCTCTCACCCAGGAGGCCCGGGTTAATTCCCGGTGTGGGAAATTAATATTTTTCAGTTTAAATCTAATAATAAATATTTCCATTTATTAAAAATTGAAAATTGTAAAACAGTACATCAAATGTCAGCCCGGCTAGCTCAGTCGGTAGAGCACGAGACTCTTAATCTCGGGGTCGTGGGTTCGATCCCCACGTTGGGCGAAGTTATTTTGCATCGATCTAAATAGAATATATAAAACCGAATCCCAATTTTGATCACCCAATCACGTTCGTCGGCCTAATCGTTCGGAGTTTTCGTGGTTTTCTTCGAGCCATGGATTTCCATATGTAAATACGGATTAGGTTCCCTTAGAAAGACCCCCACGAAGGGCACTCCCCTCTCGGGCCCATATCCCTAGTGTAGATAATTGGCCGTCAAAAATAAACCAAACCAAACCCAATTTTGATCTTTAAATGTGCGCAAAAGAAGAACTTAATTTCACCGATTTTTTCAGGAAAAATTAAACTGTTCGCTCATCATATTCGAATAAATGTACATATCTTTTAATTAAAACAATACATTGTGAAAATAATACGCAGCCACAATACATCATTATTTTCTGAAAATAAATTGATAACAGCAAACGAAGAAAACCATAAAAAACATTTAATAAAATAAAAGCTTCTAAATTTTTGATTTAAAATTGAATAATGCCTAACTCAAGTAACGTGGATCCCACATGGTCTAGTGGTTAGGATACCTGACTCTCACTCAGGAGGCACGGGTTTAATTCCCGGTGTGGGAATTTAAGGTTTTTCAGTTAAAATCAAATAATAAATATTTCCATTTTTTAAAAATTGAAAATTGTAAAACAGTACGCCATCAGACAGCCCGGCTAGCTCAGTCGGTAGAGCGCGAGACTCTTAATTTCGGGGTCATGGGTTCGAGCCCCACGTTGGGCGAAGTTATTTTGCATCGATCTAAATTTGGTTTGGTTTGTGTTTATGACGGCCGATTATCAACTCGTGGGATATAGGCCCTGGGGGGAGTGCCCTTCGTGGGGGTCTTTCTAAGGGAACCTAACCCGTATTTACGCATGGGAAACCACGGTTTCGAAGAAAACCACGAAAACTCCGAAACGGTTAGGCCGACGGGCGCGATTGGGTTCGAACCCAGACCTCCCGTCTACCAGCTTCGAGAGCAGAACCTCTCCATCGATCTAAATAGAATATATAAAACCGAATCACAATTTTTAACTTTAAATGCGCGCAAAAGAGGAACTTAATTTCACCGATTTTTTCAGGAAAAATTAAACTTTTCGCTCATCATATTCGAATAAATGTACACATCTGTTAATTAAAACAATACATTGTGAAAATAATACGCAACCACAATACACCACTATTTTCTGAAAATAAATTGATAACAGCAAACGAAGAATACCATAAAAAACATTTAATAAAATAAAAGCTTCTAAATTTTTGATTTTTAAATTGAATAATGCCTAACTGTGTAACGGGTATCCCACATGGTCTAGTGGTTAGGATACCTGGCTCTCACCCAGGAGGCCCGGGTTAATTCCCGGTGTGGGAAATTAATATTTTTCAGTTTAAATCTAATAATAAATATTTCCATTTATTAAAAGTTGAAAATTGTAAAACAGTACATCAAGTGTCAGCCCGGCTAGCTCAGTCGATAGAGCACGAGACTCTTAATCTCGGGGTCGTGGGTTCGAGCCCCACGTTGGGCGAAGTTATTTTGCATCGATCTAAATAGAATATATAAAACCGAATCACAATTTTTATCTTTAAATGCGCGCAAAAGAGGAACTTAATTTCACCGATTTTTTCAGGAAAAATTAAACTGTTCGCTCATCATATTCGAATAAATGTACACATCTGTTAATTAAAACAATACATTGTGAAAATAATACGCAACCACAATACACCACTATTTTCTGAAAATAAATTGATAACAGCAAACGAAGAATACCATAAAAAACATTTAATAAAATAAAAGCTTCTAAATTTTTTATTTTTAAATTGAATAATGCCTAACTGTGTAACGTGTATCCCACATGGTCTAGTGGTTAGGATACCTGGCTCTCACCCAGGAGGCCCGGGTTAATTCCCGGTGTGGGAAATTAATATTTTTCAGTTTAAATCTAATAATAAATATTTCCATTTATTAAAAATTGAAAATTGTAAAACAGTACATCTGGAGACAGACCGGCTAGCTCAGTCGGTAGAGCACGAGACTCTTAATCTCGGGGTCGTGGGTTCGAGCCCCACGTTGGGCGAAGTTATTTTGCATCGATCTAAATAGAATATATAAAACCGAATAACAATTTTGATCTTTAAATGTGTGCAAAACATAACTTCATTTAACCGATTTTTTCAGGAAAAATTTAATTGTTCGTTCATCATATTCGAAGAAATGTACACATTTTTTAATTAACACAATACATAGTGAAAATAATACGCACCCACAATACACCATTATTTCCTGAAAATAAATTGATAACAGCAAACGAAGAAAACCATCAAATACATTTAATAAAATAAACGCTACTAAATTTTCGATTTTTACATAGAATAAAGCCTAAACAAGCTAATTTGTATCCCACATGGTCTAGTGGTTAGGATACCTGGCTCTCACATAGGAGGCCCGGGTTCAATTCCCGGTGTGGGAAATTAATATCTTTTAGTTTAAATCTAATAATAAATATTTCCATTTTTTAAAAATTGAAAATTGTAAAACAGTACATCTACAGACAGCCCGGCTAGCTCAGTCGGTAGAGCACGAGACTCTTAATCTCGGGGTCGTGGGTTCGAGCCCCACGTTGGGCGAAGTTATTTTGCATCGATCTAAATTTGGTTTGGTTTGTGTTTATGACGGCCGATTATCAACTCGTGGGATATAGGCCCTGGGGGGGAGTGCCCTTCGTGGGGGTCTTTCTAAGGGAACCTAACCCGTATTTACGCATGGGAAACCACGGTTTCGAAGAAAACCACGAAAACTCCGAAACGGTTAGGCCGACGGGCGCGATTGGGTTCGAACCCAGACCTCCCGTCTACCAGCTTCGAGAGCAGAACCTCTCCATCGATCTAAATAGAATATATAAAACCGAATCACAATTTTTAACTTTAAATGCGCGCAAAAGAGGAACTTAATTTCACCGATTTTTTCAGGAAAAATTAAACATTTCGCTCATCATATTCGAATAAATGTACACATCTGTTAATTAAAACAATACATTGTGAAAATAATACGCAACCACAATACACCACTATTTTCTGAAAATAAATTGATAACAGCAAACGAAGAATACCATAAAAAACATTTAATAAAATAAAAGCTTCTAAATTTTTTATTTTTAAATTGAATAATGCCTAACTGTGTAACGTGTATCCCACATGGTCTAGTGGTTAGGATACCTGGCTCTCACCCAGGAGGCCCGGGTTAATTCCCGGTGTGGGAAATTAATATTTTTTCAGTTTAAATCTAATAATAAATATTTCCATTTATTAAAAATTGAAAATTGTAAAACAGTGCATCCGGAGGCAGACCGGCTAGCTCAGTCGGTAGAGCACGAGACTCTTAATCTCCCGGTCGTGAGTTCGAGCCCCACGTTGGACGAAGTTAATTTGCATCGAATTAAATAGAATATATAAAACTTAATCCCGATTTTGATCTTTAAATGTGTGCAAAACATAACTTCATTTAACCGATTTTTTCAGGAAAAATTAAACTGTTCGCTCATCATATTCGAATAAATGTTCACATCTTTTAATTAAAATAATACATTGTGAAAATAATACGCAGCCACAATACATCAGTATTTTCTGAAAATAAATTGATAACAGCAAACGAAGAAAACCATCAAATACATTTAATAAAATAAACGCTACTAAATTTTCGATTTTTACATTGAATAAAGCCTAAACAAGCTAATTTGTCTCCCACATGGTCTAGTGGTTAGGATACCTGGCTCTCACCCAGGAGGCCCGGGTTCAATTCCCGGTGTGGGAAATTAATATTTTTTAGTTTAAATCTAATAATAAATATTTCCATTTTTTAAAAATTGAAAATTGTAAAAGAGTACATAAACAGACAGCCCGGCTAACTCAGTCGGTAGAGCACGAGACTCTTAATCTCGGGGTCGTGGGTTCGAGCCCCACGTTGGGCGAAGTTATTTTGCATCGATCTAAATAGAATATATAAAACCGAATCACAATTTTTAACTTTAAATGCGCGCAAAAGAGGAACTTAATTTCACCGATTTTTTCAGGAAAAATTAAACTGTTCGCTCATGATATTCGAATAAATGTACACATCTGTTAATTAAAACAATACATTGTGAAAATAATACGCAACCACAATACACCACTATTTTCTGAAAATAAATTGATAACAGCAAACGAAGAATACCATAAAAAACATTTAATAAAATAAAAGCTTCTAAATTTTTGATTTTTAAATTGAATAATGCCTAACTCAGTTAACGTGTATCCCACATGGTCTAGTGGTTAGGATACCTGGCTCTCACCCAGGAGGCCCGGGTTAATTCCCGGTGTGGGAAATTAATATTTTTCAGTTTAAATCTAATAATAAATATTGCCATTTTTAAAAAATTGAAAATTGTAAAACAGTACATTCAAAGACAACCCGGCTAGCTCAGTCGGTAGAGCACAAGACTGTTAGTCTCCCGGTCGTGTGTTCGAGCCACACGTTGGGCGAAGTTAATTTGCATCGATCTAAATAGAATATATAAAACCGAATCCCAATTTTGATCTTTAAATGTGTGCAAAACATAACTTCATTTAACCGATTTTTTCAGAAAAAATTTAATTGTTCGTTCATCATATTCGAAGAAATGTACACATTTTTTAATTAACACAATACATAGTGAAAATAATACGCACCCACAATACACCATTATTTTCTGAAAATAAATTGATAACAGCAAACGAAGAAAACCATCAAATACATTTAATAAAATAAACGCTACTAAATTTTCGATTTTTACATTGAATAAAGCCTAAACAAGCTAACTTGTATCCCACATGGTCTAGTGGTTAGGATACCTGGCTCTCACCCAGGAGTCTCGGGTTAATTCCCGGTGTGGGAGCCCCACCAGTGGCTGAGAGGTTCTGCTCTCGAATCGGGTGGACGGGAGGTGCTGGGTTCGATCCCAATCGCGCCCGTCGGCCTAATCGTTCGGAGTTTTCGTGGTTTTCTTCGAACCTTGGATTTCCAAGCGTTAATACGGGTTAGGTTCCCTTAGAAAGACCCCCACGAAGGGCACTCCCCCCCTGGGCCTATATCCCCCGAGCAGATAATTGGCCGTCATAAATACAACCAACCAACCAACCCGGTGTGGGAAAATAATATTTTTCAGTTTAAATCTAATAATAAATATTTCCATTTTTTAAAAATTGAAAATTGTAAAACAATACATCAAGTGTCAGCCCGGCTAGCTCAGTCGGTAGAGCACGAGACTCTTAATCTCGGGGTCGTGGGTTCGATCCCCACGTTGGGCGAAGTTATTTTGCATCGATCTAAATAGAATATAAAAACCGAATCCCAATTTTGATCAGCCCCACCAGTGGCTGAGAGGTTCTGCTCTCGAAACTGGTAGACGGGAAGTGCTGGGTTCGATCCCAATCGCGCCCGTCGGCCTAATCGTTCGGAGTTTTCGTGGTTTTCTTCGAACCATGGATTTCCATGCGTTAATACGTGTTAGGTTCCCTTAGAAAGACCCCCACGAAGGGCACTCCCCTCGGGCCTATATCCCTAGTGTAGATAATCGGCCGACACAAAATCAACCAACCAACCAACCCAATTTTGATCTTTAAATGCGCGCAAAAGAAGAACTTAATTTCACCGATTTTTTCAGGAAAAATTAAACTGTTCGCTCATCATATTCGAATAAATGTTCACATCTTTTAATTAAAACAATACATTGTGAAAATAATACGCAACCACAATACACCACTATTTTCTGAAAATAAATTGATAACAGCAAACGAAGAATACCATAAAAAACATTTAATAAAATAAAAGCTTCTAAATTTTTGATTTTTAAATTGAATAATGCCTAACTGTGTAACGTGTATCCCACATGGTCTAGTGGTTAGGATACCTGGCTCTCACCCAGGAGGCCCGGGTTCAATTCCCGGTGTGGGAAATTAATATTTTTTAGTTTAAATCTAATAATAAATATTTCCATTTTTTAAAAATTGAAAATTGTAAAAAAGTACATCCGCAGGCAGCCCGGCTAGCTCAGTCGGTAGAGCACGAGACTCTTAATCTCGGGGTCGTGGGTTCGAGCCCAACGTTGGGCGAAGTTATTTTGCATCGATCTAAATAGAATATATAAAACCGAATCACAATTTTTAACTTTAAATGCGCGCAAAAGAGGAACTTAATTTCACCGATTTTTTCAGGAAAAATTAAACTGTTCGCTCATCATATTCGAATAAATGTACACATCTGTTAATTAAAACAATACATTGTGAAAATAATACGCACCCACAATACACCATTATTTTCTGAAAATAAATTGATAACAGCAAACGAAGAAAACCATCAAATACATTTAATAAAATAAACGCTACTAAATTTTCGATTTTTACATTGAATAAAGCCTAAACAAGCTAACTTGTATCCCACATGGTCTAGTGGTTAGGATACCTGGCTCCCACCCAGGAGGCTCGGGTTAATTCCCGGTGTGGGAAATTAATATTTTTCAGTTTAAATCTAATAATAAATATTTCCATTTATTAAAAATTGAAAATTGTAAAACAGTACATCAAGTGTCAGCCCGGCTAGCTCAGTCGGTAGAGCAAGAGACTCTTAATCTCGGGGTCGTTGGTTCGAGCCCCACGTCGAGCGAAGTTATTTTGCATCGATCTAAATAGAATATATAAAACCGAATCCCAATTTTGATCTTTAAATGCGCGCAAAAGAAGAACTTAATTTCACAGATTTTTTCAGGAAAAATTAAACTGTTCGCTCATCATATTCGAATAAATGTTCACATCTTTTAATTAAAATAATACATTGTGAAAATAATACGCAGCCACAATACATCAGTATTTTCTGAAAATAAATTGATAACAGCAAACGAAGAAAACCATCAAATACATTTAATAAAATAAACGCTACTAAATTTTCGATTTTTACATTGAATAAAGCCTAAACAAGCTAACTTGTATCCCACATGGTCTTGTGGTTAGGATACCTGGCTCTCACCCAGGAGGCCCGGGTTCAATTCCCGGTGTGGGAAATTAATATTTTTTAGTTTAAATCTAATAATAAATATTTCCATTTATTGAAAATTGTAAAACAGTACATCATCAGACAGCCCGGCTAGCTCAGTCGGTAGAGCACGAGACTCTTAATCTCGGTGTCGAGGGTTGGAGCCCCACGTTGAGCGAAGTTATTTTGCATCGATCTAAATAGAATATATAAAACCGAATCCCAATTTTGATCTTTAAATGCGCGCAAAAGAAGAACTTAATTTCACCGATTTTTTCAGGAAAAATTAAACTGTTCGCTCATCATATTCGAATAAATGTTCACATCTTTTAATTAAAACAATATATTGTGAAAATAATACGCAACCACAATACACCACTATTTTCTGAAAATAAATTGATAACAGCAAACGAAGAATAATTCCATAAAAAACATTTAATAAAATAAAAGCTTCTAAATTTTTGATTTTTAAATTGAATAATGCCTAACTCAGTTAACGTGTATCCCACATGGTCTAGTGGTTAGGATACCTGGCTCTCACCCAGGAGGCCCGGGTTAATTCCCGGTGTGGGAAATTAATATTTTTCAGTTTAAATCTAATAATAAATATTTCCATTTATTAAAAATTGAAAATTGTAAAACAGTTCATCCGCAAACAGACCGGCTAGCTCAGTCGGTAGAGCACGAGACTCTTAATCTCCCGGTCGTGAGTTCGAGCCCCGCGTTGGGCGAAGTTAATTTGCATCGAATTAAATAGAATACATAAAACTTAATCCTAATTTTGATCTTTAAATGTGTGCAAAACATAACTTCATTTAACCGATTTTTTCAGGAAAAATGTAATTGTTCGTTAATCATATTCGAAGAAATGTACACATTTTTTAATTAACACAATAGATAGTGAAAATAATACGCACCCACAATACACCATTATTTTCTGAAAATAAATTGATAACAGCAAACGAAGAAAACCATCAAATACATTTAATAAAATAAACGCTACTAAATTTTCGATTTTTACATTGAATAAAGCCTAAACAAGCTAATTTGTATCCCACATGGTCTAGTGGTTAGGATACCTGGCTCTCACCCAGGAGGCCCGGGTTCAATTCCCGGTGTGGGAAATTAATATTTTTCAGTTTAAATCTGATAATAAATATTTCCATTTTTTAAAAATTGAAAATTGTAAAACAGTACATCCAGAGACAAGCCGGCTAGCTCAGTCGGTAGAGCACAAGACTCTTAATCTCCCGGTCGTGTGTTCGAGCCACACGTTGAGCGAAGTTAATTTGCATCGATCTAAATAGAATATATAAAATCGAATCCCACTTTTGATCTTTAAATGTGTGCAAAACATAACTTCATTTAACCGATTTTTTCAGGAAAAATTTAATTGTTCGTTCATCATATTCGAATAAATGTTCACATCTTTTAATTAAAACAATACATTGTGAAAATAATACGCAACCACAATACACCACTATTTTCTGAAAATAAATTGATAACAGCAAACGAAGAATACCATAAAAAACATTTAATAAAATAAAAGCTTCTAAATTTTTGATTTTTATATTGAATAATGCCTAACTGTGTATCGTGTATCCCACATGGTCTAGTGGTTAGGATACCTGGCTCTCACCCAGGAGGCCCGGGTTCAATTCCCGGTGTGGGAAATTAATATTTTTTAGTTTAAATCTAATAATAAATATTTCCATTTTTTAAAAATTGAAAATTGTAAAACAGTACATCAACAGACAGCCCGGCTAGCTCAGTCGGTAGAGCACGAGACTCTTAATCTCGGGGTCGTGGGTTCGAGCCCCACGTTGGGCGAAGTTATTTTGCATCGATCTAAATGGAATATATAAAACCGAATCACAATTTTTAACTTTAAATGCGCGCAAAAGAGGAACTTAATTTCACCGATTTTTTCAGGAAAAATTAAACTGTTCGCTCATGATATTCGAATAAATGTACACATCTGTTAATTAAAACAATACATTGTGAAAATAATACGCAACCACAATACACCACTATTTTCTGAAAATAAATTGATAACAGCAAACGAAGAATACCATAAAAAACATTTAATAAAATAAAAGCTTCTAAATTTTTGATTTTTAAATTGAATAATGCCTAACTCAGTTAACGTGTATCCCACATGGTCTAGCGGTTAGGATACCTGGCTCTCACCCAGGAGGCCCGGGTTAATTCCCGGTGTGGGAAATTAATATTTTTCAGTTTAAATCTAATAATAAATATTTCCATTTTTTAAAAATTGAAAATTGTAAAACAGTACATTCAAAGACAACTCGGCTAGCTCAGTCGGTAGAGCACAAGACTGTTAATCTCCCGGTCATGTGTTCGAGCCACACGTTGGGCGAAGTTAATTTGCATCGATCTAAATAGAATATATAAAACCGAATCCCAATTTTGATCTTTAAATGTGTGCAAAACATAACTTCATTTAACCGATTTTTTCAGAAAAAATTTAATTGTTCGTTCATCATATTCGAAGAAATGTACACATTTTTTAATTAACACAATACATAGTGAAAATAATACGCACCCACAATACACCATTATTTCCTGAAAATAAATTGATAACAGCAAACGAAGAAAACCATCAAATACATTTAATAAAATAAACGCTACTAAATTTTCGATTTTTACATAGAATAAAGCCTAAACAAGCTAATTTGTATCCCACATGGTCTAGTGGTTAGGATACCTGGCTCTCACCCAGGAGGCCCGGGTTCAATTCCCGGTGTGGGAAATTAATATTTTTTAGTTTAAATCTAATAATAAATATTTCCATTTTTTAAAAATTGAAAATTGTAAAACAGTAGCTTCAGAGACAACCCGGCTAGCTCAGTCGGTAGAGCGCAAGACTGTTAATCTCCCGGTCGTGTGTTCGAGCCACACGTTGGGCGAAGTTAATTTGCATCGATCTAAATAGAATATATAAAACCGAATCCCAATTTTGATCTTTAAATGTGTGCAAAACATAACTTCATTTAACCGATTTTTTCAGAAAAAATTTAATTGTTCGTTCATCATATTCGAAGAAATGTACACATTTTTTAATTAACACAATACATAGTGAAAATAATACGCACCCACAATACACCATTATTTTCTGAATATAAATTGATAACAGCAAACGAAGAAAACCATCAAATACATTTAATAAAATAAACGCTACTAAATTTTCGATTTTTACATTGAATAAAGCCTAAACAAGCTAACTTGTATCCCACATGGTCTAGTGGTTAGGATACCTGGCTCTCACCCAGGAGGCCCGGGTTCAATTCCCGGTGTGGGAATTTAAGATTTTTCAGTTAAAATCAAATAATAAATATTTCCATAAATTGAAAATTGTAAAACAGTACACCAACAGACAGCCCGGCTAGCTCAGTCGGTAGAGCACGAGACTCTTAATCTCGGGGTCGTGGGTTCGAGACCCACGTTGGGCGAAATTATTTTGCATCGATCTAAATAGAATATATAAAACCGAATCCCAATTTTGATCACCCAATCACGCCCGTCGGCCTAATCGTTCGGAGTTTTCGTGGTTTTCTTCGAGCCATGGATTTCCATATGTAAATACGGATTAGGTTCCCTTAGAAAGACCCCCCACGAAGGGCACTCCCCTCTCGGGCCCATATCCCTAGTGTAGATAATCGGCCGTCACAAAATGAACCAACCAACCCAATTTTGATCTTTAAATGCGCGCAAAAGAAGAACTTAATTTCACCGATTTTTTCAGGAAAAATTAATCTGTTCGCTCATCATATTCGAATAAATGTTCACATCTTTTAATTAAAACAATACATTGTGAAAATAATACGCAGCCACAATACATCATTATTTTCTGAAAATAAATTGATAACAGCAAACGAAGAAAACCATAAAAAACATTTAATAAAATAAAAGCTTCTAAATTTTTGATTTAAAATTGAATAATGCCTAACTCAAGTAACGTGGATCCCAAATGGTCTAGTAGTTAGGATACCTGTCTCTCGCCCAGGAGGCCCGGGTTCAATTCCCGGTGTGGGAATTTAAGATTTTTCAGTTAAAATCAAATAATAAATATTTCCATTTTTTAAAAATTGAAAATTGTAAAACAGTACATCAAGTGTCAGCCCGACTAGCTCAGTCGGTAGAGCACAACACTCTTAATCTCCCGCTCGTGTGTTCGAGCCACACGTTGGGCGAAGTTAATTTGCATCGATCTAAATAAAATATATATAACCGAATCCCAGTTTTGATCTTTAAATGTGTGCAAAACATAACTTCAGGTAACCGATTTTTTCAGGAAAAATTTAATTGTTCGTTCATCATATTCGAAGAAATGTACACATTTTTTAATTAACACAATACATAGTGAAAATAATACGCACCCACAATACACCATTATTTTCTGAAAATAAATTGATAACAGCAAACGAATAAAACCATCAAATACATTTAATAAAATAAACGCTACTAAATTTTCGATTTTTACATTGAATAAAGCCTATACGAGCTAACTTGTGTCCCACATGGTCTAGTGGTTAGGATAACTGGCTCTCACCCAGGAGGCCCGGGTTCAATTCCCGGTGTGGGAAATTAATATTTTTTATTTTAAATCTAATAATAAATATTTCCATTTATTAAAAATTGAAAATTGTAAAACAGTACATCAACTGTCAGACCGGGTAGCTCAGTCGGTAGAGCACGAGAGACTCTTAATCTCAGGGTCGTGGGTTCAAGCCCCACGATGGGCGAAGTTATTTTGCATCGATCTAAATAGAATATATAAAACCGAATCACAATTTTTATCTTTAAATGCGCGCAAAAGAGGAACTTAATTTCGCCGATTTTTTCAGGAAAAATTAAACTGTTCGCTCATCATATTCGAATAAATGTTCACATCTTTTAATTAAAACAATACATTGTGAAAATAATACGCAGCCACAATACATCATTATTTTCTGAAAATAAATTGATAGCAGCAAACGAAGAAAACCATAAAAAACATTTAATAAAATAAAAGCTTCTAAATTTTTGATTTAAAATTGAATAATGCCTAACTCAACTAACGTGGATCCCGCATGGTCTAGTGGTTAGGGTACCTCGCTCTCTTCCAGGAGGCCCGGGTTCAATTCCCGGTTTGGGAAATTTATATTTTTTAGTTTAAATCTAATAAAAAATATTTCCATTTTTAAAAAATTGAAAAGTATAAAACAGTACATCAACAGACAGCCCGGCTAGCTCAGTCGGTAGAGCACGAGACTCTTAATCTCGGGGTCGTGGGTTCGAGCCCCACGTTGGGCGAAGTTATTTTGCATCGATCTAAATAGAATATATAAAACCGAATCCCAATTTTGATCTTTAAATGTGTGCAAAACATAAGTTCATTTAACCGATTTTTTCACGAAAAATTTAATTGTTCGTTCATCATATTCGAAGAAATGTACACATTTTTTAATTAACACAATACATAGTGAAAATAATACGCACCCACAATACACCATTATTTTCTGAAAATAAATTGATAACAGCAAACGAAGAAATCCATCAAATACATTTAATAAAATAAACGCTACTAAATTTTCGATTTTTACATTGAAAAAGCCTAAACAAGCTAATTTGTATCCCACATGGTCTAGTGGTTAGGATGCCTGGCTCTCACCCAGGAGGCCCGGGTTCAATTCCCGGTGTGGGAAATTAATATTTTTTATTTTAAATCTAATAATAAATATTTCCATTTATTAAAAATTGAAAATTGTAAAACAGTACATCAACAGTCAGCCCGGCTATCTCAGTCGGTAAAGCACGAGAGTCTTAATCTCGGGGTCGTGGGTTCGAGCCCCACGTTGGGCGAAGTTATTTTGCATCGATCTAAATAGAATATATAAAACCGAATCACAATTTTGATCTTTAAATGTGTGCAAAACATAACTTCATTTAACCGATTTTTTCAGGAAAAATTTAATATTTCGTTCATCATATTCGAAGAAATGTACACATTTTTTAATTAACACAATACATAGTGAAAAAAATACGCACCCACAATACATCATTATTTTCTGAAAATAAATTGATAACAGCAAACGAAGAAAACCATAAAAAACATTTAATAAAATAAAAGCTTCTAAATTTTTGATTTAAAATTGAATAATGCCTAACTCAAGAAACGTGGATCCCACATGGTCTAGCGGTTAGGATACCTGGCTCTCACCCAGGAGGCCCGGGTTAATTCCCGGTGTGGGAAATTAATATTTTTCAGTTTAAATCTAATAATAAATATTTCCATTTTTTAAAAATTGAAAATTGTAAAACAGTACATTCAAAGACAACTCGGCTAGCTCAGTCGGTAGAGCACAAGACTGTTAATCTCCCGGTCATGTGTTCGAGCCACACGTTGGGCGAAGTTAATTTGCATCGATCTAAATAGAATATATAAAACCGAATCCCAATTTTGATCTTTAAATGTGTGCAAAACATAACTTCATTTAACCGATTTTTTCAGAAAAAATTTAATTGTTCGTTCATCATATTCGAAGAAATGTACACATTTTTTAATTAACACAATACATAGTGAAAATAATACGCACCCACAATACACCATTATTTCCTGAAAATAAATTGATAACAGCAAACGAAGAAAACCATCAAATACATTTAATAAAATAAACGCTACTAAATTTTCGATTTTTACATAGAATAAAGCCTAAACAAGCTAATTTGTATCCCACATGGTCTAGTGGTTAGGATACCTGGCTCTCACCCAGGAGGCCCGGGTTCAATTCCCGGTGTGGGAAATTAATATTTTTTAGTTTAAATCTAATAATAAATATTTCCATTTTTTAAAAATTGAAAATTGTAAAACAGTAGCTTCAGAGACAACCCGGCTAGCTCAGTCGGTAGAGCGCAAGACTGTTAATCTCCCGGTCGTGTGTTCGAGCCACACGTTGGGCGAAGTTAATTTGCATCGATCTAAATAGAATATATAAAACCGAATCCCAATTTTGATCTTTAAATGTGTGCAAAACATAACTTCATTTAACCGATTTTTTCAGAAAAAATTTAATTGTTCGTTCATCATATTCGAAGAAATGTACACATTTTTTAATTAACACAATACATAGTGAAAATAATACGCACCCACAATACACCATTATTTTCTGAATATAAATTGATAACAGCAAACGAAGAAAACCATCAAATACATTTAATAAAATAAACGCTACTAAATTTTCGATTTTTACATTGAATAAAGCCTAAACAAGCTAACTTGTATCCCACATGTTCTAGTGGTTAGGATACCTGGCTCTCACCCAGGAGGCCCGGGTTCAATTCCCGGTGTGGGAAATTAATATTTTTTAGTTTAAATCTAATAATAAATATTTCCATTTTTTAAAAATTGAAAATTGTAAAACAATACATCAAGTGTCAGCCCGGCTAGCTCAGTCGGTAGAGCACGAGACTCTTAATCTCGGGGTCGTGGGTTCGATCCCCACGTTGGGCGAAGTTATTTTGCATCGATCTAAATAGAATATAAAAACCGAATCCCAATTTTGATCAGCCCCACCAGTGGCTGAGAGGTTCTGCTCTCGAAACTGGTAGACGGGAAGTGCTGGGTTCGATCCCAATCGCGCCCGTCGGCCTAATCGTTCGGAGTTTTCGTGGTTTTCTTCGAACCATGGATTTCCATGCGTTAATACGTGTTAGGTTCCCTTAGAAAGACCCCCCACGAAGGGCACTCCCCTCGGGCCTATATCCCTAGTGTAGATAATCGGCCGACACAAAATCAACCAACCAACCAACCCAATTTTGATCTTTAAATGCGCGCAAAAGAAGAACTTAATTTCACCGATTTTTTCAGGAAAAATTAAACTGTTCGCTCATCATATTCGAATAAATGTTCACATCTTTTAATTAAAACAATACATTGTGAAAATAATACGCAACCACAATACACCACTATTTTCTGAAAATAAATTGATAACAGCAAACGAAGAATACCATAAAAAACATTTAATAAAATAAAAGCTTCTAAATTTTTGATTTTTAAATTGAATAATGCCTAACTGTGTAACGTGTATCCCACATGGTCTAGTGGTTAGGATACCTGGCTCTCACCCAGGAGGCCCGGGTTCAATTCCCGGTGTGGGAAATTAATATTTTTTAGTTTAAATCTAATAATAAATATTTCCATTTTTTAAAAATTGAAAATTGTAAAAAAGTACATCCGCAGGCAGCCCGGCTAGCTCAGTCGGTAGAGCACGAGACTCTTAATCTCGGGGTCGTGGGTTCGAGCCCAACGTTGGGCGAAGTTATTTTGCATCGATCTAAATAGAATATATAAAACCGAATCACAATTTTTAACTTTAAATGCGCGCAAAAGAGGAACTTAATTTCACCGATTTTTTCAGGAAAAATTAAACTGTTCGCTCATCATATTCGAATAAATGTACACATCTGTTAATTAAAACAATACATTGTGAAAATAATACGCACCCACAATACACCATTATTTTCTGAAAATAAATTGATAACAGCAAACGAAGAAAACCATCAAATACATTTAATAAAATAAACGCTACTAAATTTTCGATTTTTACATTGAATAAAGCCTAAACAAGCTAACTTGTATCCCACATGGTCTAGTGGTTAGGATACCTGGCTCCCACCCAGGAGGCTCGGGTTAATTCCCGGTGTGGGAAATTAATATTTTTCAGTTTAAATCTAATAATAAATATTTCCATTTATTAAAAATTGAAAATTGTAAAACAGTACATCAAGTGTCAGCCCGGCTAGCTCAGTCGGGCGAGCACGAGACTCTTAATCTCGGGGTCGTGAGTTCGAGCCCCACGTTGGGCGAAGTTAATTTGCATCGAATTAAATAGAATATATAAAACTTAATCCTAATTTTGATCTTTAAATGTGTGCAAAACATAACTTCATTTAACCGATTTTTTCAGGAAAAATTTAATTGTTCGTTTATCATATTCGAAGAAATGTACACATTTTTTAATTAACACAATACATAGTGAAAATAATACGCACCCACAATACACCATTATTTTCAGAAAATAAATTGATAACAGCAAACGAAGAAAACCATCAAATACATTTAATAAAATAAACGCTACTAAATTTTCCATTTTTACATTGAATAAAGCCTAAACAAGCTAATTTGTATCCCACATGGTCTAGTGGTTAGGATACCTGGCTCTCACCCAGGAGGCCCGGGTTCAATTCCCGGTGTGGGAATTTAAGATTTTTCAGTTAAAATCAAATAATAAATATTTCCATAAATTGAAAATTGTAAAACAGTACACCAACAGACAGCCCGGCTAGCTCAGTCGGTAGAGCACGAGACTCTTAATCTCGGGGTCGTGGGTTCGAGACCCACGTTGGGCGAAATTATTTTGCATCGATCTAAATAGAATATATAAAACCGAATCCCAATTTTGATCACCCAATCACGCCCGTCGGCCTAATCGTTCGGAGTTTTCGTGGTTTTCTTCGAGCCATGGATTTCCATATGTAAATACGGATTAGGTTCCCTTAGAAAGACCCCCCACGAAGGGCACTCCCCTCTCGGGCCCATATCCCTAGTGTAGATAATCGGCCGTCACAAAATGAACCAACCAACCCAATTTTGATCTTTAAATGCGCGCAAAAGAAGAACTTAATTTCACCGATTTTTTCAGGAAAAATTAATCTGTTCGCTCATCATATTCGAATAAATGTTCACATCTTTTAATTAAAACAATACATTGTGAAAATAATACGCAGCCACAATACATCATTATTTTCTGAAAATAAATTGATAACAGCAAACGAAGAAAACCATAAAAAACATTTAATAAAATAAAAGCTTCTAAATTTTTGATTTAAAATTGAATAATGCCTAACTCAAGTAACGTGGATCCCAAATGGTCTAGTAGTTAGGATACCTGTCTCTCGCCCAGGAGGCCCGGGTTCAATTCCCGGTGTGGGAATTTAAGATTTTTCAGTTAAAATCAAATAATAAATATTTCCATTTTTTAAAAATTGAAAATTGTAAAACAGTACATCAAGTGTCAGACCGGGTAGCTCAGTCGGTAGAGCACAAGACTCTTAATCTCCCGCTCGTGTGTTCGAGCCACACGTTGGGCGAAGTTAATTTGCATCGATCTAAATAAAATATATATAACCGAATCCCAGTTTTGATCTTTAAATGTGTGCAAAACATAACTTCAGGTAACCGATTTTTTCAGGAAAAATTTAATTGTTCGTTCATCATATTCGAAGAAATGTACACATTTTTTAATTAACACAATACATAGTGAAAATAATACGCACCCACAATACACCATTATTTTCTGAAAATAAATTGATAACAGCAAACGAATAAAACCATCAAATACATTTAATAAAATAAACGCTACTAAATTTTCGATTTTTACATTGAATAAAGCCTATACGAGCTAACTTGTGTCCCACATGGTCTAGTGGTTAGGATAACTGGCTCTCACCCAGGAGGCCCGGGTTCAATTCCCGGTGTGGGAAATTAATATTTTTTATTTTAAATCTAATAATAAATATTTCCATTTATTAAAAATTGAAAATTGTAAAACAGTACATCAACTGTCAGACCGGGTAGCTCAGTCGGTAGAGCACGAGAGACTCTTAATCTCAGGGTCGTGGGTTCAAGCCCCACGATGGGCGAAGTTATTTTGCATCGATCTAAATAGAATATATAAAACCGAATCACAATTTTTATCTTTAAATGCGCGCAAAAGAGGAACTTAATTTCACCGATTTTTTCAGGAAAAATTAAACTGTTCGCTCATCATATTCGAATAAATGTTCACATCTTTTAATTAAAACAATACATTGTGAAAATAATACGCAGCCACAATACATCATTATTTTCTGAAAATAAATTGATAGCAGCAAACGAAGAAAACCATAAAAAACATTTAATAAAATAAAAGCTTCTAAATTTTTGATTTAAAATTGAATAATGCCTAACTCAACTAACGTGGATCCCGCATGGTCTAGTGGTTAGGGTACCTCGCTCTCTTCCAGGAGGCCCGGGTTCAATTCCCGGTTTGGGAAATTTATATTTTTTAGTTTAAATCTAATAAAAAATATTTCCATTTTTAAAAAATTGAAAAGTATAAAACAGTACATCAACAGACAGCCCGGCTAGCTCAGTCGGTAGAGCACGAGACTCTTAATCTCGGGGTCGTGGGTTCGAGCCCCACGTTGGGCGAAGTTATTTTGCATCGATCTAAATAGAATATATAAAACCGAATCCCAATTTTGATCTTTAAATGTGTGCAAAACATAAGTTCATTTAACCGATTTTTTCACGAAAAATTTAATTGTTCGTTCATCATATTCGAAGAAATGTACACATTTTTTAATTAACACAATACATAGTGAAAATAATACGCACCCACAATACACCATTATTTTCTGAAAATAAATTGATAACAGCAAACGAAGAAATCCATCAAATACATTTAATAAAATAAACGCTACTAAATTTTCGATTTTTACATTGAAAAAGCCTAAACAAGCTAATTTGTATCCCACATGGTCTAGTGGTTAGGATGCCTGGCTCTCACCCAGGAGGCCCGGGTTCAATTCCCGGTTTGGGAAATTTATATTTTTTAGTTTAAATCTAATAAAAAATATTTCCATTTTTAAAAAATTGAAAATTGTAAAACAGTACATCAACAGACAGCCCGGCTAGCTCAGTCGGTAGAGCACGAGACTCTTAATCTCGGGGTCGTGGGTTCGAGCCCCACGTTGGGCGAAGTTATTTTGCATCGATCTAAATAGAATATATAAAACCGAATCACAATTTTGATCTTTAAATGTGTGCAAAACATAACTTCATTTAACCGATTTTTTCAGGAAAAATTTAATATTTCGTTCATCATATTCGAAGAAATGTACACATTTTTTAATTAACACAATACATAGTGAAAAAAAATACGCACCCACAATACATCATTATTTTCTGAAAATAAATTGATAACAGCAAACGAAGAAAACCATAAAAAACATTTAATAAAATAAAAGCTTCTAAATTTTTGATTTAAAATTGAATAATGCCTAACTCAAGAAACGTGGATCCCACATGGTCTAGTAGTTAGGATACCGGGCTCTCACCCAGGAGGCCCGGGTTCAATTCCCGGTGTGGGAATTTAAGATTTTTCAGTTAAAATCAAATAATAAATATTTCCATTTTTTAAAAATTGAAAATTGTAAAACAGTACATCCAGAGACAACCCGGCTAGCTCAGTCGGTAGAGCGCAAGACTCTTAATCTCCCGGTCGTGTGTTCGAGCTACACGTTGGTCGAAGTTAATTTGCATCGATCTAAATAGAATATATAAAACCGAATCCCAATTTTGATCTTTAAATGTGTGCAAAACATAACTTCATTTAACCGATTTTTTCAGGAAAAATTTAATTGTTCGTTCATCATATACGAAGAAATGTACACATTTTTTAATTAACACAATACATAGTGAAAATAATACGCACCCACAATACACCATTATTTTCTGAAAATAAATTGATAACAGCAAACGAAGAAAACCATCAAATACATTTAATAAAATAAACGCTACTAAATTTTCGATTTTTACATTGAATAAAGCCTAAACAAGCTAACTTGTATCCCACATGGTTAGGATAGCTGGCTCTCACCCAGGAGGCTCGGGTTAATTCCCGGAGTGGGAAATTAATATCTTTCAGTTTAAATCTAATAATAAATATTTCCATTTATTAAAAATTGAAAATTGTAAAACAGTGCATCAAGTGTCAGCCCGGCTAACTCAATCGGTGGAGCACGAGACTCTTAATCTCGGGGTCGTGGGTTCGAGCCCCACGTTGGGCGAAGTTATTTTGCATCGATCGAAATAGAATATATAAAACCGAATCCCAATTTTGATCTTTAAATGCGCGCAAAAGAAGAACTTAATTTCACCGATTTTTTCAGGAAAAATTAAACTGTTCGCTCACCATATTCGAATAAATGTTCACATCTTTTAATTAAAACAATACATTGTGAAAATAATACGCAACCACAATACACCACTATTTTCTGAAAATAAATTGATAACAGCAAACGAAGAATACCATAAAAAACATTTAATAAAATAAAAGCTTCTAAATTTTTGATTTTTAAATTGAATAATGCCTAACTGTGTAACGTGTATCCCACATGGTCTAGTGGTTAGGGTACCTGTCTCTCACCCAGGAGGCCCGGGTTAATTCCCGGTGTGGGAAATTAATATTTTTCAGTTTAAATCTAATAATAAATATTTCCATTTATTAAAAATTGAAAATTGTAAAACAGTACATCTGGAGACAGACCGGCTAGCTCAGTCGGTAGAGCACGAGACTCTTAATCTCCCGGTCGTGAGTTCGAACCCCACGTTGGGCGAAGTTAATTTGCGTCGAATTAAATAGAATATATAAAACTTAATCCTAATTTTGATCTTTAAATGTGTGCAAAACATAACTTCATTTAACCGATTTTTTCAGGAAAAATTTAATTGTTCGTTCATCATATTCGAAGAAATGTACACATTTTTTAATTAACACAATACATAGTGAAAATAATACGCACCCACAATACACCATTATTTTCTGAAAATAAATTGATAACAGCAAACGAAGAAAACCATCAAATACATTTAATAAAATAAACGCTACTAAATTTTCGATTTTTACATTGAATAAAGCCTAAACAAGCTAATTTGTATCCCACATGGTCTAGTGGTTAGGATACCTGGCTCTCACCCAGGAGGCCCGGGTTCAATTCCCGGTGTGGGAAATTAATATTTTTTAGTTTAAATCTAATAATAAATATTTCCATTTTTTAAAAATTGAAAATTGTAAAACAGTAGCTTCAGAGACAACCCGGCTAGCTCAGTCGGTAGAGCGCAAGACTGTTAATCTCCCGGTCGTGTGTTCGAGCCACACGTTGGGCGAAGTTAATTTGCATCGAATTAAATAGAATATATAAAACTTAATCCTAATTTTGATCTTTAAATGTGTGCAAAACATAACTTCATTTAACCGATTTTTTCAGGAAAAATTTAATTGTTCGTTCATCATATTCGAAGAAATGTATACATTTTTTAATTAACACAATACATAGTGAAAATAATACGCACCCACAATACACCATTATTTTCTGAAAATAAATTGATAACAGCAAACGAAGAAAACCATCAAATACATTTAATAAAATAAACGCTACTAAATTTTCGATTTTTACATTGAATAAAGCCTAAACAAGCTAATATGTATCCCACATGGTCTAGTGGTTAGGATACCTGGCTCTCACCCAGGAGGCCCGGGTTCAATTACCGGTGTGGGAAATTAATATTTTTTAGTTTAAATCTAATAATAAATATTTCCATTTTTTAAAAATTGAAAATTGTAAAACAGTACATCAACAGACATCCCGGCTAGCTCAGTCGGTAGAGCACGAGACTCTTAATCTCGGGGCCGTGGGTTCGAGCCCCACGTTGGGCGAAGTTATCTTGCATCGATCTAAATAGAATATATAAAACCGAATAACAATTTTGATCTTTAAATGTGTGCAAAACATAACTTCATTTAACCGATTTTTTCAGGAAAAATTTAATTGTTCGTTCATCATATTCGAAGAAATGTACACATTTTTTAATTAACACAATACATAGTGAAAATAATACGCACCCACAATACACCATTATTTCCTGAAAATAAATTGATAACAGCAAACGAAGAAAACCATCAAATACATTTAATAAAATAAACGCTACTAAATTTTCGATTTTTACATAGAATAAAGCCTAAACAAACTAATTTGTATCCCACATGGTCTAGTGGTTAGGATACCTGGCTCTCACCCAGGAGGCCCGGGTTCAATTCCCGGTGTGGGAAATTAATATTTTTTAGTTTAAATCTAATAATAAATATTTCCATTTTTTAAAAATTGAAAATTGTAAAACAGTAGCTTCAGAGACAACCCGGCTAGCTCAGTCGGTAGAGCGCAAGACTGTTAATCTCCCGGTCGTGTGTTCGAGCCACACGTTGGGCGAAGTTAATTTGCATCGATCTAAATAGAATATATAAAACCGAATCCCAATTTTGATCTTTAAATGTGTGCAAAACATAACTTCATTTAACCGATTTTTTCAGAAAAAATTTAATTGTTCGTTCATCATATTCGAAGAAATGTACACATTTTTTAATTAACACAATACATAGTGAAAATAATACGCACCCACAATACACCATTATTTTCTGAAAATAAATTGATAACAGCAAACGAAGAAAACCATCAAATACATTTAATAAAATAAACGCTACTAAATTTTCGATTTTTACATTGAATAAAGCCTAAACAAGCTAACTTGTATCCCACATGTTCTAGTGGTTAGGATACCTGGCTCTCACCCAGGAGGCCCGGGTTCAATTCCCGGTGTGGGAAATTAATATTTTTTAGTTTAAATCTAATAATAAATATTTCCATTTTTTAAAAATTGAAAATTGTAAAACAATACATCAAGTGTCAGCCCGGCTAGCTCAGTCGGTAGAGCACGAGACTCTTAATCTCGGGGTCGTGGGTTCGATCCCCACGTTGGGCGAAGTTATTTTGCATCGATCTAAATAGAATATAAAAACCGAATCCCAATTTTGATCAGCCCCACCAGTGGCTGAGAGGTTCTGCTCTCGAAACTGGTAGACGGGAAGTGCTGGGTTCGATCCCAATCGCGCCCGTCGGCCTAATCGTTCGGAGTTTTCGTGGTTTTCTTCGAACCATGGATTTCCATGCGTTAATACGTGTTAGGTTCCCTTAGAAAGACCCCCACGAAGGGCACTCCCCTCGGGCCTATATCCCTAGTGTAGATAATCGGCCGACACAAAATCAACCAACCAACCAACCCAATTTTGATCTTTAAATGCGCGCAAAAGAAGAACTTAATTTCACCGATTTTTTCAGGAAAAATTAAACTGTTCGCTCATCATATTCGAATAAATGTTCACATCTTTTAATTAAAACAATACATTGTGAAAATAATACGCAACCACAATACACCACTATTTTCTGAAAATAAATTGATAACAGCAAACGAAGAATACCATAAAAAACATTTAATAAAATAAAAGCTTCTAAATTTTTGATTTTTAAATTGAATAATGCCTAACTGTGTAACGTGTATCCCACATGGTCTAGTGGTTAGGATACCTGGCTCTCACCCAGGAGGCCCGGGTTCAATTCCCGGTGTGGGAAATTAATATTTTTTAGTTTAAATCTAATAATAAATATTTCCATTTTTTAAAAATTGAAAATTGTAAAAAAGTACATCCGCAGGCAGCCCGGCTAGCTCAGTCGGTAGAGCACGAGACTCTTAATCTCGGGGTCGTGGGTTCGAGCCCAACGTTGGGCGAAGTTATTTTGCATCGATCTAAATAGAATATATAAAACCGAATCACAATTTTTAACTTTAAATGCGCGCAAAAGAGGAACTTAATTTCACCGATTTTTTCAGGAAAAATTAAACTGTTCGCTCATCATATTCGAATAAATGTACACATCTGTTAATTAAAACAATACATTGTGAAAATAATACGCACCCACAATACACCATTATTTTCTGAAAATAAATTGATAACAGCAAACGAAGAAAACCATCAAATACATTTAATAAAATAAACGCTACTAAATTTTCGATTTTTACATTGAATAAAGCCTAAACAAGCTAACTTGTATCCCACATGGTCTAGTGGTTAGGATACCTGGCTCCCACCCAGGAGGCTCGGGTTAATTCCCGGTGTGGGAAATTAATATTTTTCAGTTTAAATCTAATAATAAATATTTCCATTTATTAAAAATTGAAAATTGTAAAACAGTACATCAAGTGTCAGCCCGGCTAGCTCAGTCGGGCGAGCACGAGACTCTTAATCTCGGGGTCGTGAGTTCGAGCCCCACGTTGGGCGAAGTTAATTTGCATCGAATTAAATAGAATATATAAAACTTAATCCTAATTTTGATCTTTAAATGTGTGCAAAACATAACTTCATTTAACCGATTTTTTCAGGAAAAATTTAATTGTTCGTTTATCATATTCGAAGAAATGTACACATTTTTTAATTAACACAATACATAGTGAAAATAATACGCACCCACAATACACCATTATTTTCAGAAAATAAATTGATAACAGCAAACGAAGAAAACCATCAAATACATTTAATAAAATAAACGCTACTAAATTTTCCATTTTTACATTGAATAAAGCCTAAACAAGCTAATTTGTATCCCACATGGTCTAGTGGTTAGGATACCTGGCTCTCACCCAGGAGGCCCGGGTTCAATTCCCGGTGCGGGAATTTAAGATTTTTCAGTTAAAATCAAATAATAAATATTTCCATAAATTGAAAATTGTAAAACAGTACACCAACAGACAGCCCGGCTAGCTCAGTCGGTAGAGCACGAGACTCTTAATCTCGGGGTCGTGGGTTCGAGACCCACGTTGGGCGAAATTATTTTGCATCGATCTAAATAGAATATATAAAACCGAATCCCAATTTTGATCACCCAATCACGCCCGTCGGCCTAATCGTTCGGAGTTTTCGTGGTTTTCTTCGAGCCATGGATTTCCATATGTAAATACGGATTAGGTTCCCTTAGAAAGACCCCCCACGAAGGGCACTCCCCTCTCGGGCCCATATCCCTAGTGTAGATAATCGGCCGTCACAAAATGAACCAACCAACCCAATTTTGATCTTTAAATGCGCGCAAAAGAAGAACTTAATTTCACCGATTTTTTCAGGAAAAATTAATCTGTTCGCTCATCATATTCGAATAAATGTTCACATCTTTTAATTAAAACAATACATTGTGAAAATAATACGCAGCCACAATACATCATTATTTTCTGAAAATAAATTGATAACAGCAAACGAAGAAAACCATAAAAAACATTTAATAAAATAAAAGCTTCTAAATTTTTGATTTAAAATTGAATAATGCCTAACTCAAGTAACGTGGATCCCAAATGGTCTAGTAGTTAGGATACCTGGCTCTCGCCCAGGAGGCCCGGGTTCAATTCCCGGTGTGGGAATTTAAGATTTTTCAGTTAAAATCAAATAATAAATATTTCCATTTTTTAAAAATTGAAAATTGTAAAACAGTACATCAAGTGTCAGCCCGACTAGCTCAGTCGGTAGAGCACAAGACTCTTAATCTCCCGCTCGTGTGTTCGAGCCACACGTTGGGCGAAGTTAATTTGCATCGATCTAAATAAAATATATATAACCGAATCCCAGTTTTGATCTTTAAATGTGTGCAAAACATAACTTCAGGTAACCGATTTTTTCAGGAAAAATTTAATTGTTCGTTCATCATATTCGAAGAAATGTACACATTTTTTAATTAACACAATACATAGTGAAAATAATACGCACCCACAATACACCATTATTTTCTGAAAATAAATTGATAACAGCAAACGAATAAAACCATCAAATACATTTAATAAAATAAACGCTACTAAATTTTCGATTTTTACATTGAATAAAGCCTATACGAGCTAACTTGTGTCCCACATGGTCTAGTGGTTAGGATAACTGGCTCTCACCCAGGAGGCCCGGGTTCAATTCCCGGTGTGGGAAATTAATATTTTTTATTTTAAATCTAATAATAAATATTTCCATTTATTAAAAATTGAAAATTGTAAAACAGTACATCAACTGTCAGACCGGGTAGCTCAGTCGGTAGAGCACGAGAGACTCTTAATCTCAGGGTCGTGGGTTCAAGCCCCACGATGGGCGAAGTTATTTTGCATCGATCTAAATAGAATATATAAAACCGAATCACAATTTTTATCTTTAAATGCGCGCAAAAGAGGAACTTAATTTCACCGATTTTTTCAGGAAAAATTAAACTGTTCGCTCATCATATTCGAATAAATGTTCACATCTTTTAATTAAAACAATACATTGTGAAAATAATACGCAGCCACAATACATCATTATTTTCTGAAAATAAATTGATAGCAGCAAACGAAGAAAACCATAAAAAACATTTAATAAAATAAAAGCTTCTAAATTTTTGATTTAAAATTGAATAATGCCTAACTCAACTAACGTGGATCCCGCATGGTCTAGTGGTTAGGGTACCTGGCTCTCTTCCAGGAGGCCCGGGTTCAATTCCCGGTTTGGGAAATTTATATTTTTTAGTTTAAATCTAATAAAAAATATTTCCATTTTTAAAAAATTGAAAAGTATAAAACAGTACATCAACAGACAGCCCGGCTAGCTCAGTCGGTAGAGCACGAGACTCTTAATCTCGGGGTCGTGGGTTCGAGCCCCACGTTGGGCGAAGTTATTTTGCATCGATCTAAATAGAATATATAAAACCGAATCCCAATTTTGATCTTTAAATGTGTGCAAAACATAAGTTCATTTAACCGATTTTTTCAGGAAAAATTTAATTGTTCGTTCATCATATTCGAAGAAATGTACACATTTTTTAATTAACACAATACATAGTGAAAATAATACGCACCCACAATACACCATTATTTTCTGAAAATAAATTGATAACAGCAAACGAAGAAATCCATCAAATACATTTAATAAAATAAACGCTACTAAATTTTCGATTTTTACATTGAAAAAGCCTAAACAAGCTAATTTGTATCCCACATGGTCTAGTGGTTAGGATGCCTGGCTCTCACCCAGGAGGCCCGGGTTCAATTCCCGGTGTGGGAAATTAATATTTTTTATTTTAAATCTAATAATAAATATTTCCATTTATTAAAAATTGAAAATTGTAAAACAGTACATCAACAGTCAGCCCGGCTATCTCAGTCGGTAAAGCACGAGAGTCTTAATCTCGGGGTCGTGGGTTCGAGCCCCACGTTGGGCGAAGTTATTTTGCATCGATCTAAATAGAATATATAAAACCGAATCACAATTTTGATCTTTAAATGTGTGCAAAACATAACTTCATTTAACCGATTTTTTCAGGAAAAATTTTATATTTCGTTCATCATATTCGAAGAAATGTACACATTTTTTAATTAACACAATACATAGTGAAAAAAATACGCACCCACAATACATCATTATTTTCTGAAAATAAATTGATAACAGCAAACGAAGAAAACCATAAAAAACATTTAATAAAATAAAAGCTTCTAAATTTTTGATTTAAAATTGAATAATGCCTAACTCAAGAAACGTGGATCCCTCATGGTCTAGTAGTTAGGATACCTGGCTCTCACCCAGGAGGCCCGGGTTCAATTCCCGGTGTGGGAATTTAAGATTTTTCAGTTAAAATCAAATAATAAATATTTCCATTTTTTAAAAATTGAAAATTGTAAAACAGTACATCCAGAGACAACCCGGCTAGCTCAGTCAGTAGAGCGCAAGACTCTTAATCTCCCGGTCGTGTGTTCGAGCTACACGTTGGTCGAAGTTAATTTGCATCGATCTAAATAGAATATATAAAACCGAATCCCAATTTTGATCTTTAAATGTGTGCAAAACATAACTTCATTTAACCGATTTTTTCAGGAAAAATTTAATTGTTCGTTCATCATATACGAAGAAATGTACACATTTTTTAATTAACACAATACATAGTGAAAATAATACGCACCCACAATACACCATTATTTTCTGAAAATAAATTGATAACAGCAAACGAAGAAAACCATCAAATACATTTAATAAAATAAACGCTACTAAATTTTCGATTTTTACATTGAATAAAGCCTAAACAAGCTAACTTGTATCCCACATGGTTAGGATAGCTGGCTCTCACCCAGGAGGCTCGGGTTAATTCCCGGAGTGGGAAATTAATATTTTTCAGTTTAAATCTAATAATAAATATTTCCATTTATTAAAAATTGAAAATTGTAAAACAGTACATCAAGTGTCAGCCCGGCTAACTCAATCGGTGGAGCACGAGACTCTTAATCTCGGGGTCGTGGGTTCGAGCCCCACGTTGGGCGAAGTTATTTTAAATCGATCGAAATAGAATATATAAAACCGAATCCCAATTTTGATCTTTAAATGCGCGCAAAAGAAGAACTTAATTTCACCGATTTTTTCAGGAAAAATTAAACTGTTCGCTCACCATATTCGAATAAATGTTCACATCTTTTAATTAAAACAATACATTGTGAAAATAATACGCAACCACAATACACCACTATTTTCTGAAAATAAATTGATAACAGCAAACGAAGAATACCATAAAAAACATTTAATAAAATAAAAGCTTCTAAATTTTTGATTTTTAAATTGAATAATGCCTAACTGTGTAACGTGTATCCCACATGGTCTAGTGGTTAGGGTACCTGTCTCTCACCCAGGAGGCCCGGGTTAATTCCCGGTGTGGGAAATTAATATTTTTCAGTTTAAATCTAATAATAAATATTTCCATTTATTAAAAATTGAAAATTGTAAAACAGTACATCCGCAGACAGACCGGCTAGCTCAGTCGGTAGAGCACGAGACTCTTAATCTCCCGGACGTGAGTTCGAACCCCACGTTGGGCGAAGTTAATTTGCGTCGAATTAAATAGAATATATAAAACTTAATCCTAATTTTGATCTTTAAATGTGTGCAAAACATAACTTCATTTAACCGATTTTTTCAGGAAAAATTTAATTGTTCGTTCATCATATTCGAAGAAATGTACACATTTTTTAATTAACACAATACATAGTGAAAATAATACGCACCCACAATACACCATTATTTTCTGAAAATAAATTGATAACAGCAAACGAAGGGCCCCACCAGTGGCCGAGAGGTTCTGCTCTCGAAGCTGGTAGACGGGAGGTGCTGGGTTCGAACCCAATCGCGCCCGTCGGCCTAATCGTTCGGAGTTTTCGTGGTTTTCTTCGAGCCGTGGATTTTCCATGCGGAAATACGGATTAGGTTCCCTTAGAAAGACCCCCACGGAGGGCACTTCCCCCTGGGCCTATATCCCTCGTGTAGATAATTGGCCGTCAAAAATCAACCCAACCCAACCCAACAGCAAACGAAGAAAACCATCAAATACATTTAATAAAATAAACGCTACTAAATTTTCGATTTTTACATTGAATAAAGCCTAAACAAGCTAATTTGTATCCCACATGGTCTAGTGGTTAGGATACCTGGCTCTCACCCAGGAGGCCCGGGTTCAATTCCCGGTGTGGGAAATTAATATGTTTTAGTTTAAATCTAATAATAAATATTTCCATTTTTTAAAAATTGAAAATTGTAAAACAGTAGCTTCAGAGACAACCCGGCTAGCTCAGTCGGTAGAGCGCAAGACTGTTAATCTCCCGGTCGTGTGTTCGAGCCACACGTTGGGCGAAGTTAATTTGCATCGAATTAAATAGAATATATAAAACTTAATCCTAATTTTGATCTTTAAATGTGTGCAAAACATAACTTCATTTAACCGATTTTTTCAGGAAAAATTTAATTGTTCGTTCATCATATTCGAAGAAATGTATACATTTTTTAATTAACACAATACATAGTGAAAATAATACGCACCCACAATACACCATTATTTTCTGAAAATAAATTGATAACAGCAAACGAAGAAAACCATCAAATACATTTAATAAAATAAACGCTACTAAATTTTCGATTTTTACATTGAATAAAGCCTAAACAAGCTAATATGTATCCCACATGGTCTAGTGGTTAGGATACCTGGCTCTCACCCAGGAGGCCCGGGTTCAATTACCGGTGTGGGAAATTAATATTTTTTAGTTTAAATCTAATAATAAATATTTCCATTTTTTAAAAATTGAAAATTGTAAAACAGTACATCAACAGACAGCCCGGCTAGCTCAGTCGGTAGAGCACGAGACTCTTAATCTCGGGGCCGTGGGTTCGAGCCCCACGTTGGGCGAAGTTATTTTGCATCGATCTAAATAGAATATATAAAACCGAATAACAATTTTGATCTTTAAATGTGTGCAAAACATAACTTCATTTAACCGATTTTTTCAGGAAAAATTTAATTGTTCGTTCATCATATTCGAAGAAATGTACACATTTTTTAATTAACACAATACATAGTGAAAATAATACGCACCCACAATACACCATTATTTCCTGAAAATAAATTGATAACAGCAAACGAAGAAAACCATCAAATACATTTAATAAAATAAACGCTACTAAATTTTCGATTTTTACATAGAATAAAGCCTAAACAAACTAATTTGTATCCCACATGGTCTAGTGGTTAGGATACCTGGCTCTCACCCAGGAGGCCCGGGTTCAATTCCCGGTGTGGGAAATTAATATTTTTTAGTTTAAATCTAATAATAAATATTTCCATTTTTTAAAAATTGAAAA
The DNA here is from genome assembly GCA_963932465.1 of Maratus speciosus. Classification (NCBI taxonomy): domain Eukaryota; kingdom Metazoa; phylum Arthropoda; class Arachnida; order Araneae; family Salticidae; genus Maratus; species Maratus speciosus. The sequence continues at coordinate 286,020,645 of OZ010791.1, read as the reverse complement.
TTGTAAAACAGTAGCTTCAGAGACAACCCGGCTAGCTCAGTCGGTAGAGCGCAAGACTGTTAATCTCCCGGTCGTGTGTTCGAGCCACACGTTGGGCGAAGTTAATTTGCATCGATCTAAATAGAATATATAAAACCGAATCCCAATTTTGATCTTTAAATGTGTGCAAAACATAACTTCATTTAACCGATTTTTTCAGAAAAAATTTAATTGTTCGTTCATCATATTCGAAGAAATGTACACATTTTTTAATTAACACAATACATAGTGAAAATAATACGCACCCACAATACACCATTATTTTCTGAAAATAAATTGATAACAGCAAACGAAGAAAACCATCAAATACATTTAATAAAATAAACGCTACTAAATTTTCGATTTTTACATTGAATAAAGCCTAAACAAGCTAACTTGTATCCCACATGGTCTAGTGGTTAGGAAACCTGGCTCTCACCCAGGAGGCCCGGGTTCAATTCCCGGTGTGGGAAATTAATATTTTTTAGTTTAAATCTAATAATAAATATTTCCATTTTTTAAAAATTGAAAATTGTAAAACAATACATCAAGTGTCAGCCCGGCTAGCTCAGTCGGTAGAGCACGAGACACTTAATCTCGGGGTCGTGGGTTCGAGCCCCACGTTGGGCGAAGTTATTTTGCATCGATCTAAATAGAATATATAAAACCGAATCCCAATTTTGATCAGCCCCACCAGTGGCTGAGAGGTTCTGCTCTCGAAACTGGTAGACGGGAAGTGCTGGGTTCGATCCCAATCGCGCCCGTCGGCCTAATCATTCGGAGTTTTCGTGCTTTTCTTCGAACCATGGATTTCCATGCGTTAATACGGGTTAGGTTCCCTTAGAAAGACCCCCACGAAGGGCACTCCCCCTCGGGCCTATATCCCTAGTGTAGATAATCGGCCGACACAAAATCAACCAACCAACCAACCCAATTTTGATCTTTAAATGCGCGCAAAAGAAGAACTTAATTTCACCGATTTTTTCAGGAAAAATAAACTGTTCGCTCATCATATTCGAATAAATGTTCACATCTTTTAATTAAAACAATACATTGTGAAAATAATACGCAACCACAATACACCACTATTTTCTGAAAATAAATTGATAACAGCAAACGAAGAATACCATAAAAAACATTTAATAAAATAAAAGCTTCTAAATTTTTGATTTTTAAATTGAATAATGCCTAACTGTGTAACGTGTATTCCACATGGTCTAGTGGTTAGGTTACCTGGCTCTCACCCAGGAGGCCCGGGTTCAATTCCCGGTGTGGGAAATTAATATTTTTTAGTTTAAATCTAATAATAAATATTTCCATTTTTTAAAAATTGAAAATTGTAAAACAGTACATCAACAGACAGCCCGGCTAGCTCAGTCGGTAGAGCACGAGACTCTTAATCTCGGGGTCGTGGGTTCGAGCCCAACGTTGGGCGAAGTTATTTTGCATCGATCTAAATAGAATATATAAAACCGAATCACAATTTTTAACTTTAAATGCGCGCAAAAGAGGAACTTAATTTCACCGATTTTTTCAGGAAAAATTACTGTTCGCTCATCATATTCGAATAAATGTACACATCTGTTAATTAAAGCAATACATTGTGAAAATAATACGCAACCACAATACACCACTATTTTCTGAAAATAAATTGATAACAGCAAACGAAGGAAACCATCATATACATTTAATAAAATAAACGCTACTAAATTTTCGATTTTTACATTGAATAAAGCCTAAACAAGCTAACTTGTATCCCACATGGTCTAGTGGTTAGGATAGCTGGTTCTCACCCAGGAGGCTCGGGTTAATTCCCGGAGTGGGAAATTAATATTTTTCAGTTTAAATCTAATAATAAATATTTCCATTTATTAAAAATTGAAAATTGTAAAACAGTACATCAAGTGTCAGCCCGGCTAACTCAATCGGTGGAGCACGAGACTCTTAATCTCGGGGTCGTGGGTTCGAGCCCCACGTTGAGCGAAGTTATTTTGCATCGATCGAAATAGAATATATAAAACCGAATCCCAATTTTGATCTTTAAATGCGCGCAAAAGAAGAACTTAATTTCACCGATTTTTTCAGGAAAAATTAAACTGTTCGCTCATCATATTCGAATAAATGTTCACATCTTTTAATTAAAACAATACATTGTGAAAATAATACGCAACCACAATACACCACTATTTTCTGAAAATAAATTGATAACAGCAAACGAAGAATACCATAAAAAACATTTAATAAAATAAAAGCTTCTAAATTTTCTATTTTTAAATTGAATAATGCCTAACTGTGTAACATGTATCCCACATGGTCTAGTGGTTAGGATACCTGTCTCTCACCCAGGAGGCCCGGGTTAATTCCCGGTGTGGGAAATTAATATTTTTCAGTTTAAATCTAATAATAAATATTTCCATTTATTAAAAATTGAAAATTGTAAAACAGTACATCCGGAGACCGACCGGCTAGCTCAGTCGGTAGAGCACGAGACTCTTAATCTCCCGGTCGTGAGTTCGAACCCCACGTTGGGCGAAGTTAATTTGCATCGAATTAAATAGAATATATAAAACTTAATCCTAATTTTGATCTTTAAATGTGTGCAAAACATAACTTCATTTAACCGATTTTTTCAGGAAAAATTTAATTGTTCGTTCATCATATTCGAAGAAATGTACACATTTTTTAATTAACACAATACATAGTGAAAATAATACGCACCCACAATACACCATTATTTTCTGAAAATAAATTGATAACAGCAAACGAAGAAAACCATCAAATACATTTAATAAAATAAACGCTACTAAATTTTCGATTTTTACATTGAATAAAGCCTAAACAAGCTAATTTGTATCCCACATGGTCTAGTGGTTAGGATACCTGGCTCTCACCCAGGAGGCCCCGGTTCAATTCCCGGTGTGGGAAATTAATATTTTTTAGTTTAAATCTAATAAATATTTCCATTTTTTAAAAATTGAAAATTGTAAAACAGTAGCTTCAGAGACAACCCGGCTAGCTCAGTCGGTAGAGCGCAAGACTGTTAATCTCCCGGTCGTGTGTTCGAGCCACACGTTGGGCGAAGTTAATTTGCATCGAATTAAATAGAATATATAAAACTTAATCCTAATTTTGATCTTTAAAAGTGTGCAAAACATAACTTCATTTAACCGATTTTTTCAGGAAAAATTTAATTGTTCGTTCATCATATTCGAAGAAATGTACACATTTTTTAATTAACACAATACATAGTGAAAATAATACGCACCCACAATACACCATTATTTTCTGAAAATAAATTGATAACAGCAAACGAAGAAAACCATCAAATACATTTAATAAAATAAACGCTACTAAATTTTCGATTTTTACATTGAATAAAGCCTAAACAAGCCAATGTGTATCCCACATGGTCTAGTGGTTAGGATACCTGGCTCTCACCCAGGAGGCCCGGGTTCAATTCCCGGTGTGGGAAATTAAAATTTTTTAGTTTAAATCTAATAATAAATATTTCCATTTTTTAAAAATTGAAAATTGTAAAACAGTACATCAGCCGACAGCCCGGCTAGCTCAGTCGGTAGAGCGCGAGACTCTTAATCTCGGGGTCGTGGGTTCGAGCCCCACGTTGGGCGAAGTTATTTTGCATCGATCTAAATAGAATATATAAAACCGAATAACAATTTTGATCTTTAAATGTGTGCAAAACATAACTTCATTTAACCGATTTTTTCAGGAAAAATTTAATTGTTCGTTCATCATATTCGAAGAAATGTACACATTTTTTAATTAACACAATACATAGTGAAAATAATACGCACCCACAATACACCATTATTTCCTGAAAATAAATTGATAACAGCAAACGAAGAAAACCATCAAATACATTTAATAAAATAAACGCTACTAAATTTTCGATTTTTACATAGAATAAAGCCTAAACAAGCTAATTTGTATCCCACATGGTCTAGTGGTTAGGATACCTGGCTCTCACCCAGGAGGCCCGGGTTCAATTCCCGGTGTGGGAAATTAATATTTTTTAGTTTAAATCTAATAATAAATATTTCCATTTTTTAAAAATTGAAAATTGTAAAACAGTAGCTTCAGAGACAACCCGGCTAGCTCAGTCGGTAGAGCGCAAGACTGTTAATCTCCCGGTCGTGGGTTCGAACCCCACGTTGGGCGAAGTTAATTTGCATCGAATTAAATAGAATATATAAAACTTAATCCTAATTTTGATCTTTAAATGTGTGCAAAACATAACTTCATTTAACCGATTTTTTCAGGAAAAATTTAATTGTTCGTTCATCATATTCGAAGAAATGTACACATTTTTTAATTAACACAATACATAGTGAAAATAATACGCACCCACAATACACCATTATTTTCTGAAAATAAATTGATAACAGCAAACGAAGAAAACCATCAAATACATTTAATAAAATAAACGCTACTAAATTTTCGATTTTTACATTGAATAAAGCCTAAACAAGCTAATTTGTATCCCACATGGTCAAGTGGTTAGGATACCTGGCTCTCACCCAGGAGGCCCCGGTTCAATTCCCGGTGTGGGAAATTAATATTTTTTAGTTTAAATCTAATAAATATTTCCATTTTTTAAAAATTGAAAATTGTAAAACAGTAGCTTCAGAGACAACCCGGCTAGCTCAGTCGGTAGAGCGCAAGACTGTTAATCTCCCGGTCGTGTGTTCGAGCCACACGTTGGGCGAAGTTAATTTGCATCGAATTAAATAGAATATATAAAACTTAATCCTAATTTTGATCTTTAAAAGTGTGCAAAACATAACTTCATTTAACCGATTTTTTCAGGAAAAATTTAATTGTTCGTTCATCATATTCGAAGAAATGTACACATTTTTTAATTAACACAATACATAGTGAAAATAATACGCACCCACAATACACCATTATTTTCTGAAAATAAATTGATAACAGCAAACGAAGAAAACCATCAAATACATTTAATAAAATAAACGCTACTAAATTTTCGATTTTTACATTGAATAAAGCCTAAACAAGCCAATGTGTATCCCACATGGTCTAGTGGTTAGGATACCTGGCTCTCACCCAGGAGGCCCGGGTTCAATTCCCGGTGTGGGAAATTAATATTTTTTAGTTTAAATCTAATAATAAATATTTCCATTTTTTAAAAATTGAAAATTGTAAAACAGTACATCAGCCGACAGCCCGGCTAGCTCAGTCGGTAGAGCGCGAGACTCTTAATCTCGGGGTCGTGGGTTCGAGCCCCACGTTGGGCGAAGTTATTTTGCATCGATCTAAATAGAATATATAAAACCGAATAACAATTTTGATCTTTAAATGTGTGCAAAACATAACTTCATTTAACCGATTTTTTCAGGAAAAATTTAATTGTTCGTTCATCATATTCGAAGAAATGTACACATTTTTTAATTAACACAATACATAGTGAAAATAATACGCACCCACAATACACCATTATTTCCTGAAAATAAATTGATAACAGCAAACGAAGAAAACCATCAAATACATTTAATAAAATAAACGCTACTAAATTTTCGATTTTTACATAGAATAAAGCCTAAACAAGCTAATTTGTATCCCACATGGTCTAGTGGTTAGGATACCTGGCTCTCACCCAGGAGGCCCGGGTTCAATTCCCGGTGTGGGAAATTAATATTTTTTAGTTTAAATCTAATAATAAATATTTCCATTTTTTAAAAATTGAAAATTGTAAAACAGTAGCTTCAGAGACAACCCGGCTAGCTCAGTCGGTAGAGCGCAAGACTGTTAATCTCCCGGTCGTGTGTTCGAGCCACACGTTGGGCGAAGTTAATTTGCATCGATCTAAATAGAATATATAAAACCGAATCCCAATTTTGATCTTTAAATGTGTGCAAAACATAACTTCATTTAACCGATTTTTTCAGAAAAAATTTAATTGTTCGTTCATCATATTCGAAGAAATGTACACATTTTTTAATTAACACAATACATAGTGAAAATAATACGCACCCACAATACACCATTATTTTCTGAAAATAAATTGATAACAGCAAACGAAGAAAACCATCAAATACATTTAATAAAATAAACGCTACTAAATTTTCGATTTTTACATTGAATAAAGCCTAAACAAGCTAACTTGTATCCCACATGGTCTAGTGGTTAGGATACCTGGCTCTCACCCAGGAGGCCCGGGTTCAATTCCCGGTGTGGGAAATTAATATTTTTTAGTTTAAATCTAATAATAAATATTTCCATTTTTTAAAAATTGAAAATTGTAAAACAATACATCAAGTGCCAGCCCGGCTAGCTCAGTCGGTAGAGCACGAGACTCTTAATCTCGGGGTCGTGGGTTCGAGCCCCACGTTGGGCGAAGTTATTTTGCATCGATCTAAATAGAATATATAAAACCGAATCACAATTTTTAACTTTAAATGCGCGCAAAAGAGGAACTTAATTTCACCGATTTTTTCAGGAAAAATTAAACTGTTCGCTCATCATATTCGAATAAATGTACACATCTGTTAATTAAAGCAATACATTGTGAAAATAATACGCAACCACAATACACCACTATTTTCTGAAAATAAATTGATAACAGCAAACGAAGAATACCATAAAAAACATTTAATAAAATAAAAGCTTCTAAATTTTTGATTTTTAAATTGAATAATGCCTAACTCAGTTAACGTGTATCCCACATGGTCTAGTGCAGGCATGTCAAACACGCGGCCCGCGGGCCACAACTGGCCCGCCGACCATTTATCTGTGGCCCGCGAAGCCTTTACCATTTTACATTTATTTAATTATCCTTTGCCTAGTGCATGACATCAGTCGAGTTTTTTCAGGGACGCATCGGTATTTGCATTATAACAAAAATCATCAGAGTGGAAATATTTAAAAAATGTATTAAAAAATGATTTCAAAAGAAGATTTTTGAATTTCAAGAAGCAGTTTAATCTGTTTCCCTCACCTCTAATAATTTATGTTCAAATTATTGTTCAGAATTTATTACTGCAGCTAATCAAAATTCAGCACGATTCCATATTAGCGCCATGGATACGGAGTTTCCAAATTTCTGTAATTATTCATCAATAGACTAATTTTTTGAAATACAATATGCAACCTTTTGTTATTTTTCAAGTCAAATAAAATAATTGGAACCAGGAAATATATTTAATAAATGAAATAACAAAAGTAGCGATTATATATGACATGTTTTATTAAATAGATTTTCAGATTCAAAATATATTTATTTTTGTTTTTTACTTTGAGAACACATGGAAGATTGACAGCTATGCCGATGATAAATCTAGATTAGCGTGTACAAGCAATTTTTAAAATAAACGTAGTTTATAATATTCAATTTTTTTTTTGGTTGATAAAAATAATTATGAGTGTTTTTTCGAAAAATTAATATAAACTTACTATGTGCTTAATGTTGGAACGAATTTTATTCTGTGCAATGGTAATATTATTATCTTTTTTTTAATATGGCCCGCGGCGGTAAATGAGTTTGACATGCCTGGTGTAGTGGTTAGGATACCTGGCTCTCCCCCAGGAGGCCCGGGTTAATTCCCGGTGTGGGAAATTAACATTTTTCAGTTTAAATCTAATAATAAATATTTCCATTTATTAAAAATTGAAAATTGTAAAACAGTTCATCCGGAGACAGACCGGCTAGCTCAGTCGGTAGAGCACGAGACTCTTAATCTACCGGTCGTGAGTTCGAGCCCCACGTTGGGCGAAGTTAATTTGCATCGAATTAAATAGAATATATAAAACTTAATCCTAATTTTGATTTTTAAATGTGTGCAAAACATAACTTCATTTAACCGATTTTTTCAGGAAAAATTTAATTGTTCGTTTATCATATTCGAAGAAATGTACACATTTTTCAATTAACATAATACATAGTGAAAATAATACGCACCCAATATACACCATTATTTTCTGAAAATAAATTGATAACAGCAAACGAAGAAAACCATCAAATACATTTAATAAAATAAACGCTACTAAATTTTCGATTTTTACATTGAATAAAGCCTAAACAAGCTAATTTGTATCCCACATGGTCTAGTGGTTAGGATACCTGGCTCTCACCCAGGAGGCCCGGGTTCAATTCCCGGGGTGGGAAATTAATATGTTTTAGTTTAAATCTAATAATAAATATTTCCATTTTTTAAAAATTGAAAATTGTAAAACAGTAGCTTCAGAGACAACCCGGCTAGCTCAGTCGGTAGAGCGCAAGACTGTTAATCTCCCGGTCGTGTGTTCGAGCCACACGTTGGGCGAAGTTAATTTGCATCGAATTAAATAGAATATATAAAACTTAATCCTAATTTTGATCTTTAAATGTGTGCAAAACATAACTTCATTTAACCGATTTTTTCAGGAAAAATTTAATTGTTCGTTCATCATATTCGAAGAAATGTATACATTTTTTAATTAACACAATACATAGTGAAAATAATACGCACCCACAATACACCATTATTTTCTGAAAATAAATTGATAACAGCAAACGAAGAAAACCATCAAATACATTTAATAAAATAAACGCTACTAAATTTTCGATTTTTACATTGAATAAAGCCTAAACAAGCTAATATGTATCCCACATGGTCTAGTGGTTAGGATACCTGGCTCTCACCCAGGAGGCCCGGGTTCAATTACCGGTGTGGGAAATTAATATTTTTTAGTTTAAATCTAATAATAAATATTTCCATTTTTTAAAAATTGAAAATTGTAAAACAGTACATCAACAGACAGCCCGGCTAGCTCAGTCGGTAGAGCACGAGACTCTTAATCTCGGGGCCGTGGGTTCGAGCCCCACGTTGGGCGAAGTTATTTTGCATCGATCTAAATAGAATATATAAAACCGAATAACAATTTTGATCTTTAAATGTGTGCAAAACATAACTTCATTTAACCGATTTTTTCAGGAAAAATTTAATTGTTCGTTCATCATATTCGAAGAAATGTACACATTTTTTAATTAACACAATACATAGTGAAAATAATACGCACCCACAATACACCATTATTTCCTGAAAATAAATTGATAACAGCAAACGAAGAAAACCATCAAATACATTTAATAAAATAAACGCTACTAAATTTTCGATTTTTACATAGAATAAAGCCTAAACAAACTAATTTGTATCCCACATGGTCTAGTGGTTAGGATACCTGGCTCTCACCCAGGAGGCCCGGGTTCAATTCCCGGTGTGGGAAATTAATATTTTTTAGTTTAAATCTAATAATAAATATTTCCATTTTTTAAAAATTGAAAATTGTAAAACAGTAGCTTCAGAGACAACCCGGCTAGCTCAGTCGGTAGAGCGCAAGACTGTTAATCTCCCGGTCGTGTGTTCGAGCCACACGTTGGGCGAAGTTAATTTGCATCGATCTAAATAGAATATATAAAACCGAATCCCAATTTTGATCTTTAAATGTGTGCAAAACATAACTTCATTTAACCGATTTTTTCAGAAAAAATTTAATTGTTCGTTCATCATATTCGAAGAAATGTACACATTTTTTAATTAACACAATACATAGTGAAAATAATACGCACCCACAATACACCATTATTTTCTGAAAATAAATTGATAACAGCAAACGAAGAAAACCATCAAATACATTTAATAAAATAAACGCTACTAAATTTTCGATTTTTACATTGAATAAAGCCTAAACAAGCTAACTTGTATCCCACATGGTCTAGTGGTTAGGAAACCTGGCTCTCACCCAGGAGGCCCGGGTTCAATTCCCGGTGTGGGAAATTAATATTTTTTAGTTTAAATCTAATAATAAATATTTCCATTTTTTAAAAATTGAAAATTGTAAAACAATACATCAAGTGTCAGCCCGGCTAGCTCAGTCGGTAGAGCACGAGACACTTAATCTCGGGGTCGTGGGTTCGAGCCCCACGTTGGGCGAAGTTATTTTGCATCGATCTAAATAGAATATATAAAACCGAATCCCAATTTTGATCAGCCCCACCAGTGGCTGAGAGGTTCTGCTCTCGAAACTGGTAGACGGGAAGTGCTGGGTTCGATCCCAATCGCGCCCGTCGGCCTAATCATTCGGAGTTTTCGTGCTTTTCTTCGAACCATGGATTTCCATGCGTTAATACGGGTTAGGTTCCCTTAGAAAGACCCCCACGAAGGGCACTCCCCCTCGGGCCTATATCCCTAGTGTAGATAATCGGCCGACACAAAATCAACCAACCAACCAACCCAATTTTGGTCTTTAAATGCGCGCAAAAGAAGAACTTAATTTCACCGATTTTTTCAGGAAAAATAAACTGTTCGCTCATCATATTCGAATAAATGTTCACATCTTTTAATTAAAACAATACATTGTGAAAATAATACGCAACCACAATACACCACTATTTTCTGAAAATAAATTGATAACAGCAAACGAAGAATACCATAAAAAACATTTAATAAAATAAAAGCTTCTAAATTTTTGATTTTTAAATTGAATAATGCCTAACTGTGTAACGTGTATTCCACATGGTCTAGTGGTTAGGTTACCTGGCTCTCACCCAGGAGGCCCGGGTTCAATTCCCGGTGTGGGAAATTAATATTTTTTAGTTTAAATCTAATAATAAATATTTCCATTTTTTAAAAATTGAAAATTGTAAAACAGTACATCAACAGACAGCCCGGCTAGCTCAGTCGGTAGAGCACGAGACTCTTAATCTCGGGGTCGTGGGTTCGAGCCCAACGTTGGGCGAAGTTATTTTGCATCGATCTAAATAGAATATATAAAACCGAATCACAATTTTTAACTTTAAATGCGCGCAAAAGAGGAACTTAATTTCACCGATTTTTTCAGGAAAAATTACTGTTCGCTCATCATATTCGAATAAATGTACACATCTGTTAATTAAAGCAATACATTGTGAAAATAATACGCAACCACAATACACCACTATTTTCTGAAAATAAATTGATAACAGCAAACGAAGGAAACCATCAAATACATTTAATAAAATAAACGCTACTAAATTTTCGATTTTTACATTGAATAAAGCCTAAACAAGCTAACTTGTATCCCACATGGTCTAGTGGTTAGGATAGCTGGTTCTCACCCAGGAGGCTCGGGTTAATTCCCGGAGTGGGAAATTAATATTTTTCAGTTTAAATCTAATAATAAATATTTCCATTTATTAAAAATTGAAAATTGTAAAACAGTACATCAAGTGTCAGCCCGGCTAACTCAATCGGTGGAGCACGAGACTCTTAATCTCGGGGTCGTGGGTTCGAGCCCCACGTTGAGCGAAGTTATTTTGCATCGATCGAAATAGAATATATAAAACCGAATCCCAATTTTGATCTTTAAATGCGCGCAAAAGAAGAACTTAATTTCACCGATTTTTTCAGGAAAAATTAAACTGTTCGCTCATCATATTCGAATAAATGTTCACATCTTTTAATTAAAACAATACATTGTGAAAATAATACGCAACCACAATACACCACTATTTTCTGAAAATAAATTGATAACAGCAAACGAAGAATACCATAAAAAACATTTAATAAAATAAAAGCTTCTAAATTTTCTATTTTTAAATTGAATAATGCCTAACTGTGTAACATGTATCCCACATGGTCTAGTGGTTAGGATACCTGTCTCTCACCCAGGAGGCCCGGGTTAATTCCCGGTGTGGGAAATTAATATTTTTCAGTTTAAATCTAATAATAAATATTTCCATTTATTAAAAATTGAAAATTGTAAAACAGTACATCCGGAGACCGACCGGCTAGCTCAGTCGGTAGAGCACGAGACTCTTAATCTCCCGGTCGTGAGTTCGAACCCCACGTTGGGCGAAGTTAATTTGCATCGAATTAAATAGAATATATAAAACTTAATCCTAATTTTGATCTTTAAATGTGTGCAAAACATAACTTCATTTAACCGATTTTTTCAGGAAAAATTTAATTGTTCGTTCATCATATTCGAAGAAATGTACACATTTTTTAATTAACACAATACATAGTGAAAATAATACGCACCCACAATACACCATTATTTTCTGAAAATAAATTGATAACAGCAAACGAAGAAAACCATCAAATACATTTAATAAAATAAACGCTACTAAATTTTCGATTTTTACATTGAATAAAGCCTAAACAAGCTAATTTGTATCCCACATGGTCTAGTGGTTAGGATACCTGGCTCTCACCCAGGAGGCCCCGGTTCAATTCCCGGTGTGGGAAATTAATATTTTTTAGTTTAAATCTAATAAATATTTCCATTTTTTAAAAATTGAAAATTGTAAAACAGTAGCTTCAGAGACAACCCGGCTAGCTCAGTCGGTAGAGCGCAAGACTGTTAATCTCCCGGTCGTGTGTTCGAGCCACACGTTGGGCGAAGTTAATTTGCATCGAATTAAATAGAATATATAAAACTTAATCCTAATTTTGATCTTTAAAAGTGTGCAAAACATAACTTCATTTAACCGATTTTTTCAGGAAAAATTTAATTGTTCGTTCATCATATTCGAAGAAATGTACACATTTTTTAATTAACACAATACATAGTGAAAATAATACGCACCCACAATACACCATTATTTTCTGAAAATAAATTGATAACAGCAAACGAAGAAAACCATCAAATACATTTAATAAAATAAACGCTACTAAATTTTCGATTTTTACATTGAATAAAGCCTAAACAAGCCAATGTGTATCCCACATGGTCTAGTGGTTAGGATACCTGGCTCTCACCCAGGAGGCCCGGGTTCAATTCCCGGTGTGGGAAATTAAAATTTTTTAGTTTAAATCTAATAATAAATATTTCCATTTTTTAAAAATTGAAAATTGTAAAACAGTACATCAGCCGACAGCCCGGCTAGCTCAGTCGGTAGAGCGCGAGACTCTTAATCTCGGGGTCGTGGGTTCGAGCCCCACGTTGGGCGAAGTTATTTTGCATCGATCTAAATAGAATATATAAAACCGAATAACAATTTTGATCTTTAAATGTGTGCAAAACATAACTTCATTTAACCGATTTTTTCAGGAAAAATTTAATTGTTCGTTCATCATATTCGAAGAAATGTACACATTTTTTAATTAACACAATACATAGTGAAAATAATACGCACCCACAATACACCATTATTTCCTGAAAATAAATTGATAACAGCAAACGAAGAAAACCATCAAATACATTTAATAAAATAAACGCTACTAAATTTTCGATTTTTACATAGAATAAAGCCTAAACAAGCTAATTTGTATCCCACATGGTCTAGTGGTTAGGATACCTGGCTCTCACCCAGGAGGCCCGGGTTCAATTCCCGGTGTGGGAAATTAATATTTTTTAGTTTAAATCTAATAATAAATATTTCCATTTTTTAAAAATTGAAAATTGTAAAACAGTAGCTTCAGAGACAACCCGGCTAGCTCAGTCGGTAGAGCGCAAGACTGTTAATCTCCCGGTCGTGGGTTCGAACCCCACGTTGGGCGAAGTTAATTTGCATCGAATTAAATAGAATATATAAAACTTAATCCTAATTTTGATCTTTAAATGTGTGCAAAACATAACTTCATTTAACCGATTTTTTCAGGAAAAATTTAATTGTTCGTTCATCATATTCGAAGAAATGTACACATTTTTTAATTAACACAATACATAGTGAAAATAATACGCACCCACAATACACCATTATTTTCTGAAAATAAATTGATAACAGCAAACGAAGAAAACCATCAAATACATTTAATAAAATAAACGCTACTAAATTTTCGATTTTTACATTGAATAAAGCCTAAACAAGCTAATTTGTATCCCACATGGTCAAGTGGTTAGGATACCTGGCTCTCACCCAGGAGGCCCCGGTTCAATTCCCGGTGTGGGAAATTAATATTTTTTAGTTTAAATCTAATAAATATTTCCATTTTTTAAAAATTGAAAATTGTAAAACAGTAGCTTCAGAGACAACCCGGCTAGCTCAGTCGGTAGAGCGCAAGACTGTTAATCTCCCGGTCGTGTGTTCGAGCCACACGTTGGGCGAAGTTAATTTGCATCGAATTAAATAGAATATATAAAACTTAATCCTAATTTTGATCTTTAAAAGTGTGCAAAACATAACTTCATTTAACCGATTTTTTCAGGAAAAATTTAATTGTTCGTTCATCATATTCGAAGAAATGTACACATTTTTTAATTAACACAATACATAGTGAAAATAATACGCACCCACAATACACCATTATTTTCTGAAAATAAATTGATAACAGCAAACGAAGAAAACCATCAAATACATTTAATAAAATAAACGCTACTAAATTTTCGATTTTTACATTGAATAAAGCCTAAACAAGCCAATGTGTATCCCACATGGTCTAGTGGTTAGGATACCTGGCTCTCACCCAGGAGGCCCGGGTTCAATTCCCGGTGTGGGAAATTAATATTTTTTAGTTTAAATCTAATAATAAATATTTCCATTTTTTAAAAATTGAAAATTGTAAAACAGTACATCAGCCGACAGCCCGGCTAGCTCAGTCGGTAGAGCGCGAGACTCTTAATCTCGGGGTCGTGGGTTCGAGCCCCACGTTGGGCGAAGTTATTTTGCATCGATCTAAATAGAATATATAAAACCGAATAACAATTTTGATCTTTAAATGTGTGCAAAACATAACTTCATTTAACCGATTTTTTCAGGAAAAATTTAATTGTTCGTTCATCATATTCGAAGAAATGTACACATTTTTTAATTAACACAATACATAGTGAAAATAATACGCACCCACAATACACCATTATTTCCTGAAAATAAATTGATAACAGCAAACGAAGAAAACCATCAAATACATTTAATAAAATAAACGCTACTAAATTTTCGATTTTTACATAGAATAAAGCCTAAACAAGCTAATTTGTATCCCACATGGTCTAGTGGTTAGGATACCTGGCTCTCACCCAGGAGGCCCGGGTTCAATTCCCGGTGTGGGAAATTAATATTTTTTAGTTTAAATCTAATAATAAATATTTCCATTTTTTAAAAATTGAAAATTGTAAAACAGTAGCTTCAGAGACAACCCGGCTAGCTCAGTCGGTAGAGCGCAAGACTGTTAATCTCCCGGTCGTGTGTTCGAGCCACACGTTGGGCGAAGTTAATTTGCATCGATCTAAATAGAATATATAAAACCGAATCCCAATTTTGATCTTTAAATGTGTGCAAAACATAACTTCATTTAACCGATTTTTTCAGAAAAAATTTAATTGTTCGTTCATCATATTCGAAGAAATGTACACATTTTTTAATTAACACAATACATAGTGAAAATAATACGCACCCACAATACACCATTATTTTCTGAAAATAAATTGATAACAGCAAACGAAGAAAACCATCAAATACATTTAATAAAATAAACGCTACTAAATTTTCGATTTTTACATTGAATAAAGCCTAAACAAGCTAACTTGTATCCCACATGGTCTAGTGGTTAGGATACCTGGCTCTCACCCAGGAGGCCCGGGTTCAATTCCCGGTGTGGGAAATTAATATTTTTTAGTTTAAATCTAATAATAAATATTTCCATTTTTTAAAAATTGAAAATTGTAAAACAATACATCAAGTGCCAGCCCGGCTAGCTCAGTCGGTAGAGCACGAGACTCTTAATCTCGGGGTCGTGGGTTCGAGCCCCACGTTGGGCGAAGTTATTTTGCATCGATCTAAATAGAATATATAAAACCGAATCACAATTTTTAACTTTAAATGCGCGCAAAAGAGGAACTTAATTTCACCGATTTTTTCAGGAAAAATTAAACTGTTCGCTCATCATATTCGAATAAATGTACACATCTGTTAATTAAAGCAATACATTGTGAAAATAATACGCAACCACAATACACCACTATTTTCTGAAAATAAATTGATAACAGCAAACGAAGAATACCATAAAAAACATTTAATAAAATAAAAGCTTCTAAATTTTTGATTTTTAAATTGAATAATGCCTAACTCAGTTAACGTGTATCCCACATGGTCTAGTGCAGGCATGTCAAACACGCGGCCCGCGGGCCACAACTGGCCCGCCGACCATTTATCTGTGGCCCGCGAAGCCTTTACCATTTTACATTTATTTAATTATCCTTTGCCTAGTGCATGACATCAGTCGAGTTTTTTCAGGGACGCATCGGTATTTGCATTATAACAAAAATCATCAGAGTGGAAATATTTAAAAAATGTATTAAAAAATGATTTCAAAAGAAGATTTTTGAATTTCAAGAAGCAGTTTAATCTGTTTCCCTCACCTCTAATAATTTATGTTCAAATTATTGTTCAGAATTTATTACTGCAGCTAATCAAAATTCAGCACGATTCCATATTAGCGCCATGGATACGGAGTTTCCAAATTTCTGTAATTATTCATCAATAGACTAATTTTTTGAAATACAATATGCAACCTTTTGTTATTTTTCAAGTCAAATAAAATAATTGGAACCAGGAAATATATTTAATAAATGAAATAACAAAAGTAGCGATTATATATGACATGTTTTATTAAATAGATTTTCAGATTCAAAATATATTTATTTTTGTTTTTTACTTTGAGAACACATGGAAGATTGACAGCTATGCCGATGATAAATCTAGATTAGCGTGTACAAGCAATTTTTAAAATAAACGTAGTTTATAATATTCAATTTTTTTTTTGGTTGATAAAAATAATTATGAGTGTTTTTTCGAAAAATTAATATAAACTTACTATGTGCTTAATGTTGGAACGAATTTTATTCTGTGCAATGGTAATATTATTATCTTTTTTTTAACATGGCCCGCGGCTTAGTATATACTGCTTAATTTGACCCGCGGCGGTAAATGAGTTTGACATGCCTGGTCTAGTGGTTAGGATACCTGGCTCTCACCCTGGAGGCCCGGGTTAATTCCCGGTGTGGGAAATTAATATTTTTTAGTTTAAATCTAATAGTAAATATTTCCATTTTTTAAAAATTGAAAATTGTAAAACAGTACATCAACAGACAGCCCGGCTAGCTCCGTCGGTAGAGCACGAGACTCTTAATCTCGGGGTCGTGGGTTCGAGCCCCACGTTGGGCGAAGTTATTTTGCATCGATCTAAATAGAATATATAAAACCGAATCACAATTTTTAACTTTAAATGCGCGCAAAAGAGGAACTTAATTTCACCGATTTTTTCAGGAAAAATTAAACTGTTCGCTCATCATATTCGAATAAATGTACACATCTGTTAATTAAAGCAATACATTGTGAAAATAATACGCAACCACAATACACCACTATTTTCTGAAAATAAATTGATAACAGCAAACGAAGAATACCATAAAAAACATTTAATAAAATAAAAGCTTCTAAATTTTTGATTTTTAAATTGAATAATGCCTAACTCAGTTAACGTGTATCCCACATGGTCTAGTGGTTAGGATACCTGGCTCTCACCCAGGAGGCCCGGGTTAATTCCCGGTGTGGGAAATTAATATTTTTCAGTTTAAATCTAATAATAAATATTTCCATTTTTTAAAAATTGAAAATTGTAAAACAGTAGCTTCAGAGACAACCCGGCTAGCTCAGTCGGTAGAGCGCAAGACTGTTAATCTCCCGGTCGTGTGTTCGAGCCACACGTTGGGCGAAGTTAATTTGCATCGATCTAAATAGAATATATAAAACCGAATCCCAATTTTGATCTTTAAATGTGTGCAAAACATAACTTCATTTAACCGATTTTTTCAGAAAAAATTTAATTGTTCGTTCATCATATTCGAAGAAATGTACACATTTTTTAATTAACACAATACATAGTGAAAATAATACGCACCCACAATACACCATTATTTTCTGAAAATAAATTGATAACAGCAAACGAAGAAAACCATCAAATACATTTAATAAAATAAACGCTACTAAATTTTCGATTTTTACATTGAATAAAGCCTAAACAAGCTAACTTGTATCCCACATGGTCTAGTGGTTACGATACCTGGCTCTCACCCAGGAGGCCCGGGTTCAATTCCCGGTGTGGGAAATTAATATTTTTTAGTTTAAATCTAATAATAAATATTTCCATTTTTTAAAAATTGAAAATTGTAAAACAATACATCAAGTGTCAGCCCGGCTAGCTCAGTCGGTAGAGCACGAGACTCTTAATCTCGGGGTCGTGGGTTCGAGCCCCACGTTGGGCGAAGTTATTTTGCATCGATCTAAATAGAATATATAAAACCGAATCCCAATTTTGATCAGCCCCACCAGTGGCTGAGAGGTTCTGCTCTCGAAACTGGTAGACAGGAAGTGCTGGGTTCGATCCCAATCGCGCCCGTCGGCCTAATCGTTCGGAGTTTTCGTGGTTTTCTTCGAACCATGGATTTCCATGCGTTAATACGGGTTAGGTTCCCTTAGAAAGACCCCCACGAAGGGCACTCCCCCTCGGGCCTATATCCCTAGTGTAGATAATCGGCCGACACAAAATCAACCAACCAACCAACCCAATTTTGATCTTTAAATGCGCGCAAAAGAAGAACTTAATTTCACCGATTTTTTCAGGAAAAATTAAACTGTTCGCTCATCATATTCGAATAAATGTTCACATCTTTTAATTAAAACAATACATTGTGAAAATAATACGCAACCACAATACACCACTATTTTCTGAAAATAAATTGATAACAGCAAACGAAGAATACCATAAAAAACATTTAATAAAATAAAAGCTTCTAAATTTTTGATTTTTAAATTGAATAATGCCTAACTGTGTAACGTGTATCCCACATGGTCTAGTGGTTAGGATACCTGGCTCTCACCCAGGAGGCCCGGGTTCAATTCCCGGTGTGGGAATTTAAGATTTTTCAGTTAAAATCAAATAATAAATATTTCCATTTTTTAAAAATTGAAAATTGTAAAACAGTACATGCAGAGACAACCCGGCTAGCTCAGTCGGTAGAGCGCAAGACTCTTAATCTCCCGGTCGTGTGTTCGAGCTACACGTTGGGCGAAGTTAATTTGCATCGATCTAAATAGAATATATAAAACCGAATCCCAATTTTGATCTTTAAATGTGTTCAAAACATAACTTCGTTTAACCGATTTTTTCAGGAAAAATTTAATTGTTCGTTCATCATATTCGAAGAAATGTACACATTTTTTAATTAACACAATACATAGTGAAAAAAATACGCACCCACAATACATCATTATTTTCCGAAAATAAATTGATAACAGCAAACGAAGAAAACCATCAAATACATTTAATAAAATAAACGCTACTAAATTTTCGATTTTTACATTGAATAAAGCCTAAAAAAGCTAACTTGTATCCCACATGGTCTAGTGGTTAGGATAGCTGGCTCTCACCCAGGAGGCTCGGGTTAATTCCCGGAGTGGGAAATTAATATTTTTCTGTTTAAATCTAATAATAAATATTTCCATTTATTAAAAATTGAAAATTGTAAAACAGTACATCAAGTGTCAGCCCGGCTAGCTCGATCGGTGGAGCACGAGACTCTTAATCTCGGGGTCGTGGGTTCGAGCCCCACGTTGAGCGAAGTTATTTTGCATCGATCTAAATAGAATATATAAAACCGAATCCCAATTTTGATCTTTAAATGCGCGCAAAAGAAGAACTTAATTTCACCGATTTTTTCAGGAAAAATTAAACTGTTCGCTCATCATATTCGAATAAATGTTCACATCTTTTAATTAAAACAATACATTGTGAAAATAATACGCAACCACAATACACCACTATTTTCTGAAAATAAATTGATAACAGCAAACGAAGAATACCATAAAAAACATTTAATAAAATAAAAGCTTCTAAATTTTTGATTTTTAAATTGAATAATGCCTAACTGTGTAACGTGTATCCCACATGGTCTAGTGGTTAGGATACCTGCCTCTCACCCAGGAGGCCCGGGTTCAATTCCCGGTGTGGGAAATTAATATTTTTTAGTTTAAATCTAATAATAAATATTTCCATTTATTAAAAATTGAAAATTGTAAAACAGTACATCAACAGACAGCCCGGCTAGCTCAGTCGGTCGAGCACGAGACTCTTAATCTCGGGGTCGTGGGTTCGAGCCCCACGTTGGGCGAAGTTATTTTGCATCGATCTAAATAGAATATATAAAACCGAATAACAATTTTGATCTTTAAATGTGTGCAAAACATAACTTCATTTAACCGATTTTTTCAGGAAAAATTTAATTGTTCGTTTATCATATTCGAAGAAATGTACACATTTTTTAATTAACACAATACATAGTGAAAATAATACGCACCCACAATACACCATTATTTTCTGAAAATAAATTGATAACAGCAAACGAAGAAAACCATCAAATACATTTAATAAAATAAACGCTACTAAATTTTCGATTTTTACATAGAATAAAGCCTAAACAACCAAATTTGTATCCCACATGGTCTAGTGGTTAGGATACCTGGCTCTCACCCAGGAGGCCCGGGTTCAATTCCCGGTGTGGGAATTTAAGATTTTTCAGTTAAAATCAAATAATAAATATTTCCATTTTTTAAAAATTGAAAATTGTAAAACAGTACATGCAGAGACAACCCGGCTAGCTCAGTCGGTAGAGCGCAAGACTCTTAATCTCCCGGTCGTGTGTTCGAGCTACACGTTGGGCGAAGTTAATTTGCATCGATCTAAATAGAATATATAAAACCGAATCCCAATTTTGATCTTTAAATGTGTTCAAAACATAACTTCATTTAACCGATTTTTTCAGGAAAAATTTAATTGTTCGTTCATCATATTCGAAGAAATGTACACATTTTTTAATTAACACAATACATAGTGAAAAAAATACGCACCCACAATACATCATTATTTTCCGAAAATAAATTGATAACAGCAAACGAAGAAAACCATAAAAAACATTTAATAAAATAAAAGCTTCTAAATTTTTGATTTAAAATTGAATAATGCCTAACTCAATTAACGTGGATCCCACATGGTCTAGTAGTTAGGATACCTGGCTCTCACCCAGGAGGCCCGGGTTCAATTCCCGGTGTGGGAATTTAAGATTTTTCAGTTAAAATCAAATAATAAATATTTCCATTTTTTAAAAATTGAAAATTGTAAAACAGTGCATGCAGGGACAACCCGGCTAGCTCAGTCGGTAGAGCGCAAGACTCTTAATCTCCCGGTCGTGTGTTCGAGCTACACGTTGGGCGAAGTTAATTTGCATCGATGTAAATAGAATATATAAAACCGAATCCCAATTTTGATCTTTAAATGTGTGCAAAACATAACTTCATTTAACCGATTTTTTCAGGAAAAATTTAATTGTTCGTTCATCATATACGAAGAAATGTACACATTTTTTAATTAACACAATACATAGTGAAAATAATACGCACCCAAAATACACCATTATTTTCTGAAAATAAATTGATAACAGCAAACGAAGAAAACCATCAAATACATTTAATAAAATAAACGCTACTAAATTTTCGATTTTTACATTGAATAAAGCCTAAAAAAGCTAACTTGTATCCCACATGGTCTAGTGGTTAGGATAGCTGGCTCTCACCCAGGAGGCTCGGGTTAATTCCCGGAGTGGGAAATTAATATTTTTCAGTTTAAATCTAATAATAAATATTTCCATTTATTAAAAATTGAAAATTGTAAAACAGTACATCAAGTGTCAGCCCGGCTAGCTCAATCGGTGGAGCACGAGACTCTTAATCTCGGGGTCGTGGGTTCGAGCCCCACGTTGAGCGAAGTTATTTTGCATCGATCTAAATAGAATATATAAAACCGAATCCCAATTTTGATCTTTAAATGCGCGCAAAAGAAGAACTTAATTTCACCGATTTTTTCAGGAAAAATTAAACTGTTCGCTCATCATATTCGAATAAATGTTCACATCTTTTAATTAAAACAATACATTGTGAAAATAATACGCAACCACAATACACCACTATTTTCTGAAAATAAATTGATAACAGCAAACGAAGAATACCATAAAAAACATTTAATAAAATAAAAGCTTCTAAATTTTTGATTTTTAAATTGAATAATGCCTAACTGTGTAACGTGTATCCCACATGGTCTAGTGGTTAGGATACCTGGCTCTCACCCAGGAGGCCCGGGTTCAATTCCCGGTGTGGGAAATTAATATTTTTTAGTTTAAATCTAATAATAAATATTTCCATTTATTAAAAATTGAAAATTGTAAAACAGTACATCAACAGACAGCCCGGCTAGCTCAGTCGGTCGAGCACGAGACTCTTAATCTCGGGGTCGTGGGTTCGCGCCCCACGTTGGGCGAAGTTATTTTGCATCGATCTAAATAGAATATATAAAACCGAATAACAATTTTGATCTTTAAATGTGTGCAAAACATAACTTCATTTAACCGATTTTTTCAGGAAAAATTTAATTGTTCGTTTATCATATTCGAAGAAATGTACACATTTTTTAATTAACACAATACATAGTGAAAATAATACGCACCCACAATACACCATTATTTTCTGAAAATAAATTGATAACAGCAAACGAAGAAAACCATCAAATACATTTAATAAAATAAACGCTACTAAATTTTCGATTTTTACATAGAATAAAGCCTAAACAAGCAAATTTGTATCCCACATGGTCTAGTGGTTAGGATACCTGGCTCTCACCCAGGAGGCCCGGGTTCAATTCCCGGTGTGGGAAATTAATATTTTTTAGTTTAAATCTAATAATAAATATTTCCATTTTTTAAAAATTGAAATTTGTAAAACAGTAGCTTCAGAGACAACCCGGCTAGCCCAGTCGGTAGAGCGCAAGACTGTTAAACTCCCGGTCGTGTGTTCGAGCCACACGTTGGGCGAAGTTAATTTGCATCGATCTAAATAGAATATATAAAACCGAATCCCAATTTTGATCTTTAAATGTGCGCAAAACATAACTTCATTTAACCGATTTTTTCAGAAAAAATTTAATTGTTCGTTCATCATATTCGAAGAAATGTACACATTTTTTAATTAACACAATACATAGTGAAAATAATACGCACCCACAATACACCATTATTTTCTGAAAATAAATTGATAACAGCAAACGAAGAAAACCATCAAATACATTTAATAAAATAAACGCTACTAAATTTTCGATTTTTACATTGAATAAAGCCTAAACAAGCTAACTTGCATCCCACATGGTCTAGTGGTTAGGATACCTGGCTCTCACCCAGGAGGCCCGGGTTCAATTCCCGGTGTGGGAAATTAATATTTTTTAGTTTAAATCTAATAATAAATATTTCCATTTTTTAAAAATTGAAAATTGTAAAACAATACATCAAGTGTCAGCCCGGCTAGCTCAGTCGGTAGAGCACGAGACTCTTAATCTCGGGGTCGTGGGTTCGAGCCCCACGTTGGGCGAAGTTATTTTGCATCGATCTAAATAGAATATATAAAACCGAATCCCAATTTTGATCAGCCTCACCAGTGGCTGAGAGGTTCTGCTCTCGAAACTGGTAGACGGGAAGTGCTGGGTTCGATCCCAATCGCGCCCGTCGGCCTAATCGTTCGGAGTTTTCGTGGTTTTCTTCGAACCATGGATTTCCATGCGTTAATACGGGTTAGGTTCCCTTAGAAAGACCCTCACGAAGGGCACTCCCCCTCGGGCCTATATCCCTAGTGTAGATAATCGGCCGACACAAAATCAACCAACCAACCAACCCAATTTTGATCTTTAAATGCGGGCAAAAGAAGAACTTAATTTCACCGATTTTTTCAGGAAAAATTAAACTGTTCGCTCATCATATTCGAATAAATGTTCACATCTTTTAATTAAAACAATACATTGTGAAAATAATACGCAACCACAATACACCACTATTTTCTGAAAATAAATTGATAACAGCAAACGAAGAATACCATAAAAAACATTTAATAAAATAAAAGCTTCTAAATTTTTGATTTTTAAATTGAATAATGCCTAACTGTGTAACGTGTATCCCACATGGTCTAATGGTTAGGATACCTGGCTCTCACCCAGGAGGCCCGGGTTCAATTCTCGGTGTGGGAAATTAATATTTTTTAGTTTAAATCTAATAATAAATATTTCCATTTTTTAAAAATTGAAAATTGTAAAACAATACATCAAGTGTCAGCCCGGCTAGCTCAGTCGGTAGAGCACGAGACTCTTAATCTCGGGGTCGTGGGTTCGAGCCCCACGTTCGATCTAAATAGAATATATAAAACCGAATAACAATTTTGATCTTTAAATGTGTGCAAAACATAACTTCATTTAACCGATTTTTTCAGAAAAAATTTAATTGTTCGTTCATCATATTCGAAGAAATGTACACATTTTTTAATTAACACAATACATAGTGAAAATAATACGCACCCACAATACACCATTATTTTCTGAAAATAAATTGATAACAGCAAACGAAGAAAACCATCAAATACATTTAATAAAATAAACGCTACTAAATTTTCGATTTTTACATTGAATAAAGCCTAAACAAGCTAATTTGCATCCCACATGGTCTAGTGGTTAGGATACCTGGCTCTCACCCAGGAGGCCCGGGTTCAATTCCCGGTGTGGGAAATTAATATTTTTTAGTTTAAATCTAATAATAAATATTTCCATTTTTTAAAAATTGAAAATTGTAAAACAATACATCAAGTGTCAGCCCGGCTAGCTCAGTCGGTAGAGCACGAGACTCTAAATCTCGGGGTCGTGGGTTCGAGCCCCACGTTGGGCGAAGTTATTTTGCATCGATCTAAATAGAATATATAAAACCGAATCACAATTTTGATCTTTAAATGTGTGCAAAACATAACTTCATTTAACCGATTTTTTCAGGAAAAATTAAACTGTTCGCTCATCATATTCGAATAAATGTACACATCTGTTAATTAAAGCAATACATTGTGAAAATAATACGCAACCACAATACACCACTATTTTCTGAAAATAAATTGATAACAGCAAACGAAGAATACCATAAAAAACATTTAATAAAATAAAAGCTTCTAAATTTTTGATTTTTAAATTGAATAATGCCTAACTCAGTTAACGTGTATCCCACATGGTCTAGTGCAGGCATGTCAAACACGCGGCCGGGGGCCACAACTGGCCCGCCGACCATTTATCTGTGGCCCGCGAAGCCTTTACCATTTTACATTTATTTAATTATCCTTTGCCTAGTGCATGACATCAGTCGAGTTTTTTCAGGGACGCATCGGTATTTGCATTATAACAAAAATCATCAGAGTGGAAATATTTAAAAAATGTATTAAAAAATGATTTCAAAAGAAGATTTTTGAATTTCAAGAAGCAGTTTAATCTGTTTCCCTCACCTCTAATAATTTATGTTCAAATTATTGTTCAGAATTTATTACTGCAGCTAATCAAAATTCAGCACGATTCCATATTAGCGCCATGGATACGGAGTTTCCAAATTTCTGTAATTATTCATCAATAGACTAATTTTTTGAAATACAATATGCAACCTTTTGTTATTTTTCAAGTCAAATAAAATAATTGGAACCAGGAAATATATTTAATAAATGAAATAACAAAAGTAGCGATTATATATGACATGTTTTATTAAATAGATTTTCAGATTCAAAATATATTTATTTTTGTTTTTTACTTTGAGAACACATGGAAGATTGACAGCTATGCCGATGATAAATCTAGATTAGCGTGTACAAGCAATTTTTAAAATAAACGTAGTTTATAATATTCAATTTTTTTTTTGGTTGATAAAAATAATTATGAGTGTTTTTTCGAAAAATTAATATAAACTTACTATGTGCGTAATGTTGGAACGAATTTTATTCTGTGCAATGGTAATATTATTATCTTTTTTTTAATATGGCCCGCGGCTTAGTATATAATGCTTAATTTGGCCCGCGGCGGTAAATGAGTTTGACATGCCTGGTCTAGTGGTTAGGATACCTGGCTCTCACCCAGGAGGCCCGGGTTAATTCCCGGTGTGGGAAATTAATATTTTTTAGTTTAAATCTAATAGTAAATATTTCCATTTATTAAAAATTGAAAATTGTAAAACAGTACATTAACAGACAGCCCGGCTAGCTCAGTCGGTAGAGCACGAGACTCTTAATCTCGGGGTCGTGGGTTCGAGCCCCACGTTGGGCGAAGTTATTTTGCATCGATCTAAATAGAATATATAAAACCGAATCACAATTTTTAACTTTAAATGCGCGCAAAAGAGGAACTTAATTTCACCGATTTTTTCAGGAAAAATTAAACTGTTCGCTCATCATATTCGAATAAATGTACACATCTGTTAATTAAAGCAATACATTGTGAAAATAATACGCAACCACAATACACCACTATTTTCTGAAAATAAATTGATAACAGCAAACGAAGAATACCATAAAAAACATTTAATAAAATAAAAGCTTCTAAATTTTTGATTTTTAAATTGAATAATGCCTAACTCAGTTAACGTGTATCCCACATGGTCTAGTGGTTAGGATACCTGGCTCTCACCCAGGAGGCCCGGGTTAATTCCCGGTGTGGGAAATTAATATTTTTCAGTTTAAATCTAATAATAAATATTTCCATTTATTAAAAATTGAAAATTGTAAAACAGTTCATCCGGAGACAGACCGGCTAGCTCAGTCGGTAGAGCACAAGACTCTTAATCTCCCGGTCGTGAGTTCGAGCCCCACGATGGGCGAAGTTAATTTGCATCGAATTAAATAGAATATATAAAACTTAATCCTAATTTTGATCTTTAAATGTGTGCAAAACATAACTTCATTTAACCGATTTTTTCAGGAAAAATTTAATTGTTCGTTTATCATATTCGAAGAAATGTACACATTTTTTAATTAACACAATACACAGTGAAAATAATACGCACCCACAATACACCATTATTTTCTGAAAATAAATTGATAACAGCAAACGAAGAAAACCATAAAATACATTTAATAAAATAAACGCTACTAAATTTTCGATTTTTACATTGAATAAAGCCTAAACAAGCTAATTTGTATCCCACATGGTCTAGTGGTTAGGATACCTGGCTCTCACCCAGGAGGCCCGGGTTCAATTCCCGGTGTGGGAAATTAATATTTTTTAGTTTAAATCTAATAATAAATATTTCCATTTTGTAAAAATTGAAAATTGTAAAACAGTACATCAACAGACAGCCCGGCTAGCTCAGTCGGTAGAGCACGAGACTCTTAATCTCGGGGTCGTGGGTTCGAGCCCCACGTTGGGCGAAGTTAATTTGCATCGATCTAAATAGAATATATAAAACCGAATCACAATTTTTAACTTTAAATGCGCGCAAAAGAGGAACTTAATTTCACCGATTTTTTCAGGAAAAATTAAACTGTTCGCTCATCATATTCGAATAAATGTACACATCTGTTAATTAAAACAATACATTGTGAAAATAATACGCACCCACAATACACCATTATTTTCGCAAAATAAATTGATAACAGCAAACGAAGAAAACCATCAAATACATTTAATAAAATAAACGCTACTAAATTTTCGATTTTTACATTGAATAAAGCCTAAACAAGCTAACTTGTATCCCACATGGTCTAGTGGTTAGGATACCTGGCTCTCACCCAGGAGGCTCGGGTTAATTCCCGGTGTGGGAAATTAATATTTTTTATTTTAAATCTAATAATAAATATTTCCATTTATTAAAAATTGAAAATTGTAAAACAGTACATCAAGAATCAGCCCGGCTATCTCAGTCGGTAAAGCACGAGAGTCTTAATCTCGGGGTCGTGGGTTCGAGCCCCACGTTGGGCGAAGTTATTTTGCATCGATCTAAATAGAATATATAAAACCTAATCACAATTTTGATCTTTAAATGTGTGCAAAACATAACTTCATTTAACCGATTTTTTCAGGAAAAATTTAATTGTTCGTTCATCATATTCGAAGAAATGTACACATTTTTTAATTAACACAATACATAGTGAAAAAAATACGCACCCACAATACATCATTATTTTCTGAAAATAAATTGATAACAGCAAACGAAGAAAACCATAAAAAACATTTAATAAAATAAAAGCTTCTAAATTTTTGATTTAAAATTGAATAATGCCTAACTCAAGTAACGTGGATCCCACATGGTCTAGTTGTTAGGATACCTGGCTCTCACCCAGGAGGCCCGGGTTCAATTCCCGGTGTGGGAATTTAAGATTTTTCAGTTAAAATCAAATAATAAATATTTCCATTTTTTAAAAATTGAAAATTGTAAAACAGTACATCCAGAGACAACCCGGCTAGCTCAGTCGGTAGAGCGCAAGACTCTTAATCTCCCGGTCGTGTGTTCGAGCTACACGTTGGGCGAAGTTAATTTGCATCGATCTAAATAGAATATATAAAACCGAATCCCAATTTTGATCTTTAAATGTGTGCAAAACATAACTTCATTTAACCGATTTTTTCAGGAAAAATTTAATTGTTCGTTCATCATATACGAAGAAATGTACACATTTTTTAATTAACACAATACATAGTGAAAATAATACGCACCCACAATACACCATTATTTTCTGAAAATAAATTGATAACAGCAAACGAAGAAAACCATCAAATACATTTAATAAAATAAACGCTACTAAATTTTCGATTTTTACATTGAATAAAGCCTAAACAAGCTAACTTGTATCCCACATGGTCTAGTGGTTAGGATAGCTGGCTCTCACCCAGGAGGCTCGGGTTAATTCCCGGAGTGGGAAATTAATATTTTTCAGTTTAAATCTAATAATAAATATTTCCATTTATTAAAAATTGAAAATTGTAAAACAGTACATCAAGTGTCAGCCCGGCTAGCTCAATCGGGGGAGCACGAGACTCTTAATCTCGGGGTCGTGGGTTCGAGCCCCACGTTGAGCGAAGTTATTTTGCATCGATCTAAATAGAATATATAAAACCGAATCCCAATTTTGATCTTTAAATGCGCGCAAAAGAAGAACTTAATTTCACCGATTTTTTCAGGAAAAATTAAACTGTTCGCTCATCATATTCGAATAAATGTTCACATCTTTTAATTAAAACAATACATTGTGAAAATAATACGCAACCACAATACACCACTATTTTCTAATAATAAATTGATAACAGCAAACGAAGAATACCATAAATTAAATTTAATAAAATAAAAGCTTCTAAATTTTTGATTTTTAAATTGAATAATGCCTAACTCAGTTAACGTGTATCCCACATGGTCTAGTGCAGGCATGTCAAACACGCGGCCCTCGGGCCACAACTGGCCCGCCGACCATTTATCTGTGGCCCGCGAAGCCTTTACCATTTTACATTTATTTAATTATCCTTTGCCTAGTGCATGACATCAGTCGAGTTTTTTCAGGGACGCATCGGTATTTGCATTATAACAAAAATCATCAGAGTGGAAATATTTAAAAAATGTATTAAAAAATGATTTCAAAAGAAGATTTTTGAATTTCAAGAAGCAGTTTAATCTGTTTCCCTCACCTCTAATAATTTATGTTCAAATTATTGTTCAGAATTTATTACTGCAGCTAATCAAAATTCAGCACGATTCCATATTAGCGCCATGGATACGGAGTTTCCAAATTTCTGTAATTATTCATCAATAGACGAATTTTTTGAAATACAATATGCAACCTTTTGTTATTTTTCAAGTCAAATAAAATAATTGGAACCAGGAAATATATTTAATAAATGAAATAACAAAAGTAGCGATTATATATGACATGTTTTATTAAATAGATTTTCAGATTCAAAATATATTTATTTTTGTTTTTTACTTTGAGAACACATGGAAGATTGACAGCTATGCCGATGATAAATCTAGATTAGCGTGTACAAGCAATTTTTAAAATAAACGTAGTTTATAATATTCAATTTTTTTTTTGGTTGATAAAAATAATTATGAGTGTTTTTTCGAAAAATTAATATAAACTTACTATGTGCTTAATGTTGGAACGAATTTTATTCTGTGCAATGGTAATATTATTATCTTTTTTTTAATATGGCCCGCGGCGGTAAATGAGTTTGACATGCCTGGTGTAGTGGTTAGGATACCTGGCTCTCCCCCAGGAGGCCCGGGTTAATTCCCGGTGTGGGAAATTAACATTTTTCAGTTTAAATCTAATAATAAATATTTCCATTTATTAAAAATTGAAAATTGTAAAACAGTTCATCCGGAGACAGACCGGCTAGCTCAGTCGGTAGAGCACGAGACTCTTAATCTACCGGTCGTGAGTTCGAGCCCCACGTTGGGCGAAGTTAATTTGCATCGAATTAAATAGAATATATAAAACTTAATCCTAATTTTGATTTTTAAATGTGTGCAAAACATAACTTCATTTAACCGATTTTTTCAGGAAAAATTTAATTGTTCGTTTATCATATTCGAAGAAATGTACACATTTTTCAATTAACATAATACATAGTGAAAATAATACGCACCCAATATACACCATTATTTTCTGAAAATAAATTGATAACAGCAAACGAAGAAAACCATCAAATACATTTAATAAAATAAACGCTACTAAATTTTCGATTTTTACATTGAATAAAGCCTAAACAAGCTAATTTGTATCCCACATGGTCTAGTGGTTAGGATACCTGGCTCTCACCCAGGAGGCCCGGGTTCAATTCCCGGGGTGGGAAATTAATATTTTTCAGTTTAAATCTAATAATAAATATTTCCATTTTTTAAAAATTGAAAATTGTAAAACAGTACATACAAAGACAACCCGGCTAGCTCAGTCGGTAGAGCACAAGACTGTTAATCTCCCGGTCATGTGTTCGAGCCACACGTTGGGCGAAGTTAATTTGCATCGATCTAAATAGAATATATAAAACCGAATCCCAATTTTGATCTTTAAATGTGTGCAAAACATAACTTCATTTAACCGATTTTTTCAGAAAAAATTTAATTGTTCGTTCATCATATTCGAAGAAATGTACACATTTTTTAATTAACACAATACATAGTGAAAATAATACGCACCCACAATACACCATTATTTCCTGAAAATAAATTGTTAACAGCAAACGAAGAAAACCATCAAATACATTTAATAAAATAAACGCTACTAAATTTTCGATTTTTACATAGAATAAAGCCTAAACAAGATAATTTGTATCCCACATGGTCTAGTGGTTAGGATACCTGGCTCTCACCCAGGAGGCCCGGGTTCAATTCCCGGTGTGGGAAATTAATATTTTTTAGTTTAAATCTAATAATAAATATTTCCATTTTTTAAAAATTGAAAATTGTAAAACAATACATCAAGTGTCAGCCCGGCTAGCTCAGTCGGTAGAGCACGAGACTCTTAATCTCGGGGTCGTGGGTTCGAGCCCCACGTTGGGCGAAGTTATTTTGCATCGATCTAAATAGAATATATAAAACCGAATCACAATTTTGATCTTTAAATGTGTGCAAAACATAACTTCATTTAACCGATTTTTTCAGGAAAAATTTAATTGTTCGTTCATCATATTCGAAGAAATGTACACATTTTTTAATTAACACAATACATAGTGAAAAAAATACGCACCCACAATACATCATTATTTTCTGAAAATAAATTGATAACAGCAAACGAAGAATACCATAAAAAACATTTAATAAAATTAAAGCTTCTAAATTTTTGATTTTTAAATTGAATAATGCCTAACTATGTAACGTGTATCCCACATGGTCTAGTGGTTAGGATACCTGGCTCTCACCCAGGAGGCCCGGGTTCAATTCCCGGTGTGGGAAATTAATATTTTTTAGTTTAAATCTAATAATAAATATTTCCATTTTTTAAAAATTGAAAATTGTAAAACAGTACATCAACAGACAGCTCGGCTAGCTCAGTCGGTAGAGCACGAGACTCTTAATCTCGGGGTCGTGGGTTCGAGCCCCACGTTGGGCGAAGTTATTTTGCATCGATCTAAATAGAATATATAAAACCGAATCACAATTTTTAACTTTAAATGCGCGCAAAAGAGGAACTTAATTTCACCGATTTTTTCAGGAAAAATTAAACTGTTCGCTCATCATATTCGAATAAATGTACACATCTGTTAATTAAAACAATACATTGTGAAAATAATACGCAACCACAATACACCACTATTTTATGAAAATAAATTGATAACAGCAAACGAAGAATACCATAAAAAACATTTAATAAAATAAAAGCTTCTAAATTTTTGATTTTTAAATTGAATAATGCCTAACTCAGTTAACGTGTATCCCACATGGTCTAGTGGTTAGGATACCTGGCTCTCACCCAGGAGGCCCGGGTTAATTCCCGGTGTGGGAATTTAATATTTTTCAGTTTAAATCTAATAATAAATATTTCCATTTATTAAAAATTGAAAACTGTAAAACAGTACATCAAGTGTCAGCCCGGCTAGCTCAGTCGGTAGAGCACGAGACTCTTAATCTCGGGGTCGTGGGTTCGAGCCCCACGTTGGGCGAAGTTATTTTGCATCGATCTAAATAGAATATATAAAACCGAATCGCAATTTTTAACTTTAAATGCGCGCAAAAGAGGAACTTAATTTCACCGATTTTTTAAGGAAAAATTAAACTGTTCGCTCATCATATTCGAATAAATGTACACATCTGTTAATTAAAACAATACATTGCGAAAATAATACGCAACCACAATACACCACTATTTTCTGAAAATAAATTGATAACAGCAAACGAAGAATACCATAAAAAACATTTAATAAAATAAAAGCTTCTAAATTTTTGATTTTTAAATTGTATAATGCCTAACTCAGTTAACGTGTATCCCACATGGTCTAGTGGTTAGGATACCTGGCTCTCACCCAGGAGGCCCGGGTTAATTCCCGGTGTGGGAAATTAATATTTTTCAGTTTAAATCTAATAATAAATATTTCCATTTTTTAAAAATTGAAAATTGTAAAACAGTACATTCAGAGACAACCCGGCTAGCTCAGTCGGTAGAGCACAAGACTGTTAATCTCCCGGTCGTGTGTTCGAGCCACACGTTGGGCGAAGTTACTTTGCATCGATCTAAATAGAATATGTAAAACCGAATCCCAATTTTGATCTTTAAATGTGTGCAAAACATAACTTCATTTAACCGATTTTTTCAGAAAAAATTTAATTGTTCGTTCATCATATTCGAAGAAATGTACACATTTTTCAATTAACACAATACATAGTGAAAATAATACGCACCCACAATACACCATTATTTTCTGAAAATAAATTGATAACAGCAAACGAAGAAAACCATCAAATACATTTAATAAAATAAACGCTACTAAATTTTCGATTTTTACATTGAATAAAGCCTAAACAAGCTAACTTGTATCCCACATGGTCTAGTGGTTAGGATACCTGGCTCTCACCCAGGAGGCTCGGGTTAATTCCCGGTGTGGGAAATTAATGTTTTTCAGTTTAAATCTAATAATAAATATTTCCATTTATTAAAAATTGAAAATTGTAAAACAGTACATCAAGTGTCAGCCCGGCTAGCTCAGTCGGTAGAGCACGAGACTCTTAATCTCGGGGTCGTGAGTTCGAGCCCCACGTCGGGCGAAGTTAATTTGCATCGAATTAAATAGAATATATAAAACTTAATCCTAATTTTGATCTTTAAATGTGTGCAAAACATAACTTCATTTAACCGATTTTTTCAGGAAAAATTTAATTGTTCGTTTATCATATTCGAAGAAATGTACACATTTTTTAATTAACACAATACATAGTGAAAATAATACGCACCCACAATATACCATTATTTTCTGAAAATAAATTGATAACAGCAAACGAAGAAAACCATCAAATACATTTAATAAAATAAACGCTACTAAATTTTCCATTTTTACATTGAATAAAGCCTAAACAAGCTAATTTGTATCCCACATGGTCTAGTGGTTAGGATACCTGGCTCTCACCCAGGAGGCCCGGGTTCAATTCCCGGTGTGGGAATTTAAGATTTTTCAGTTAAAATCAAATAATAAATATTTCCATAAATTGAAAATTGTAAAACAGTACACCAACAGACAGCCGGCTAGCTCAGTCGGTAGAGCACGAGACTCTTAATCTCGGGGTCGTGGGTTCGAGCCCCACGTTGGGCGAAGTTATTTTGCATCGATCTAAATAGAATATATAAAACCGAATCCCAATTTTGATCACCCAATCACGCCCGTCGGCCTAATCGTTCGGAGTTTTCGTGGTTTTCTTCGAGCCATGGATTTCCATATGTAAATACGGATTAGGTTCCCTTAGAAAGACCCCCCACGAAGGGCACTCCCCTCTCGGGCCCATATCCCTAGTGTAGATAATCGGCCGTCACAAAATCAACCAACCAACCCAATTTTGATCTTTAAATGCGCGCAAAAGAAGAACTTAATTTCACCGATTTTTTCAGGAAAAATTAATCTGTTCGCTCATCATATTCGAATAAATGTTCACATCTTTTAATTAAAACAATACATTGTGAAAATAATACGCAGCCACAATACATCATTATTTTCTGAAAATAAATTGATAGCAGCAAACGAAGAAAACCATAAAAAACATTTAATAAAATAAAAGCTTCTAAATTTTTGATTTAAAATTGAATAATGCCTAACTCAACTAACGTGGATCCCGCATGGTCTAGTGGTTAGGGTACCTGGCTCTCTTCCAGGAGGCCCGGGTTCAATTCCCGGTGTGGGAAATTAATATTTTTTAGTTTAAATCTAATAAAAAATATTTCCATTTTTTAAAAATTGAAAAGTATAAAACAGTACATCAACAGACAGCCCGGCTAGCTCAGTCGGTAGAGCACGAGACTCTTAATCTCGGGGTCGTGGGTTCGAACCCCACGTTGGGCGAAGTTATTTTGCATCAATCTAAATAGAATATATAAAACCGAATCCCAATTTTGATCTTTAAATGTGTGCAAAACATAAGTTCATTTAACCGATTTTTTCAGGAAAAATTTAATTGTTCGTTCATCATATTCGAAGAAATGTACACATTTTTTAATTAACACAATACATAGTGAAAATAATACGCACCCACAATACATCATTATTTTCTGAAAATAAATTGATAACAGCAAACGAAGAAAACCATCAAATACATTTAATAAAATAAACGCTACTAAATTTTCGATTTTTACATTGAATAAAGCCTAAACAAGCTAACATGTATCCCACATGGTCTAGTGTGTTAGGATACCTGGCTCTCACCCAGGAGGCCCGGGTTCAAATCCCGGTGTGGGAAATTAATTTTTTTTAGTTTAAATCTAATAATAAATATTTCCATTTATTGAAAATTGTAAAACAGTACATCGTCAGACAGCCGGCTAGCTCAGTCGGTAGAGCACGAGACTCTTAATCTCGGGGTCGTGGATACGAGCCCCACGTTGGGCGAAGTTATATTGCATCGATCTAAATAGAATATATAAAACCGAATCCCAATTTTGATCTTTAAATGTGTGCAAAACATAAGTTCATTTAACCGATTTTTTCAGGAAAAATTTAATTGTTCGTTCATCATATTCGAAGAAATGTACACATTTTTTAATTAACACAATACATAGTGAAAATAATACGCACCCACAATACACCATTATTTTCTGAAAATAAATTGATAACAGCAAACGAAGAAAACCATCAAATACATTTAATAACATAAACGCTACTAAATTTTCGATTTTTACATTGAATAAAGCCTAAACAAGCTAATTTGTATCCCACATGGTCTAGTGGTTAGGATACCTGGCTCTCACCCAGGAGGCCCGGGTTCAATTCCCGGTGTGGGAAATTAATATTTTTTATTTTAAATCTAATAATAAATATTTCCATTTATTAAAAATTGAAAATTGTAAAACAGTACATCAAGAGTCAGCCCGGCTATCTCAGTCGGTAAAGCACGAGAGTCTTAATCTCGGGGTCGTGGGTTCGAGCCCCACGTTGGGCGAAGTTATTTTGCATCGATCTAAATAGAATATATAAAACCGAATCACAATTTTGATCTTTAAATGTGTGCAAAACATAACTTCATTTAACCGATTTTTTCAGGAAAAATTTAATTGTTCGTTCATCATATTCGAAGAAATGTACACATTTTTTAATTAACACAATACATAGTGAAAAAAATACGCACCCACAATACATCATTATTTTCTGAAAATAAATTGATAACAGCAAACGAAGAAAACCATAAAAAACATTTAATAAAATAAAAGCTTCTAAATTTTTGATTTAAAATTGAATAATGCCTAACTCAAGTAACGTGGATCCCACATGGTCTAGTAGTTAGGATACCTGGCTCTCACCCAGGAGGCCCGGGTTCAATTCCCGGTGTGGGAATTTAAGATTTTTCAGTTAAAATCAAATAATAAATATTTCCATTTTTTAAAAATTGAAAATTGTAAAACAGTACATCCAGAGACAACCCGGCTAGCTCAGTCGGTAGAGCGCAAGACTCTTAATCTCCCGGTCGTGTGTTCGAGCTACACGTTGGGCGAAGTTAATTTGCATCGATCTAAATAGAATATATAAAACCGAATCCCAATTTTGATCTTTAAATGTGTGCAAAACATAACTTCATTTAACCGATTTTTTCTGGAAAAATTTAATTGTTCGTTCATCATATACGAAGAAATGTACACATTTTTTAATTAACACAATACATAGTGAAAATAATACGCACCCACAATACACCATTATTTTCTGAAAATAAATTGATAACAGCAAACGAAGAAAGCCATCAAATACATTTAATAAAATAAACGCTACTAAATTTTCGATTTTTACATTGAATAAAGCCTAAACAAGCTAACTTGTATCCCACATGGTCTAGTGGTTAGGATACCTGGCTCTCACCCAGGAGGCTCGGGTTAATTCCCGGAGTGGGAAATTAATATTTTTCAGTTTAAATCTAATAATAAATATTTCCATTTATTAAAAATTGAAAATTGTAAAACAGTACATCAAGTGTCAGCCCGGCTAGCTCAATCGGTGGAGCACGAGACTCTTAATCTCGGGGTCGTGGGTTCGAGCCCCACGTTGAGCGAAGTTATTTTGCATCGATCTAAATAGAATATATAAAACCGAATCCCAATTTTGATCTTTAAATGCGCGCAAAAGAAGAACTTAATTTCACCGATTTTTTCAGGAAAAATTAAACTGTTCGCTCATCATATTCGAATAAATGTTCACATCTTTTAATTAAAACAATACATTGTGAAAATAATACGCACCCACAATACACCATTATTTCCTGAAAATAAATTGATAACAGCAAACGAAGAAAACCATCAAATACATTTAATAAAATAAACGCTACTAAATTTTCGATTTTTACATAGAATAAAGCCTAAACAAGCTAATTTGTATCCCACATGGTCTAGTGGTTAGGATACCTGGCTCTCACCCAGGAGGCCCGGGTTCAATTCCCGGTGTGGGAAATTAATATTTTTCAGTTTAAATCTAATAATAAATATTTCCATTTATTAAAAATTGAAAATTGTAAAACAGTACATCAACAGACAGCCCGGCTAGCTCAGTCGGTTGAGCACGAGACTCTTAATCTCGGGGTCGTGGGTTCGAGCCCCACGTTGGGCGAAGTTATTTTACATCGATCTAAATAGAATATATAAAACCGAATAACAATTTTGATCTTTAAATGTGTGCAAAACATAACTTCATTTAACCGATTTTTTCAGGAAAAATTTAATTGTTCGTTCATCATATTCGAAGAAATGTACACATTTTTTAATTAACACAATACATAGTGAAAATAATACGCACCCACAATACACCATTATTTTCTGAAAATAAATTGATAACAGCAAACGAAGAAAACCATCAAATACATTTAATAAAATAAACGCTACTAAATTTTCGATTTTTACATTGAATAAAGCCTAAACAAGCTAATTTGTATCCCACATGGTCTAGTGGTTAGGATACCTGGCTCTCACCCAGGAGGCCCGGGTTCAATTCCCGGTGTGGGAAATTAATATTTTTTAGTTTAAATCTAATAATAAATATTTCCATTTTTTAAAAATTGAAAATTGTAAAACAGTACATCAACAGACAGCCCGGCTAGCTCAGTCGGTAGAGCACGAGACTCTTAATCTCGGGGTCGTGGGTTCGAGCCCCACGTTGGGCGAAGTTATTTTACATCGATCTAAATAGAATATATAAAACCGAATAACAATTTTGATCTTTAAATGTGTGCAAAACATAACTTCATTTAACCGATTTTTTCAGGAAAAATTTAATTGTTCGTTCATCATATTCGAAGAAATGTACACATTTTTTAATTAACACAATACATAGTGAAAATAATACGCACCCACAATACACCATTATTTCCTGAAAATAAATTGATAACAGCAAACGAAGAAAACCATCAAATACATTTAATAAAATAAACGCTACTAAATTTTCGATTTTTACATAGAATAAAGCCTAAACAAGCTAATTTGTATCCCACATGGTCTAGTGGTTAGGATACCTGGCTCTCACCCAGGAGGCCCGGGTTCAATTCCCGGTGTGGGAAATTAATATTTTTTAGTTTAAATCTAATAATAAATAT
Organism: Maratus speciosus; assembly: GCA_963932465.1. Taxonomy (NCBI): domain Eukaryota; kingdom Metazoa; phylum Arthropoda; class Arachnida; order Araneae; family Salticidae; genus Maratus; species Maratus speciosus. Next base: position 285,982,059 of record OZ010791.1, on the reverse strand, counting down.
TTCCATTTTTTAAAAATTGAAAATTGTAAAACAGTACATCAACAGACAGCCCGGCTAGCTCAGTCGGTAGAGCACGAGACTCTTAATCTCGGGGTCGTGGGTTCGAGCCCCACGTTGGGCGAAGTTATTTTGCATCGATCTAAATAGAATATATAAAACCGAATAACAATTTTGATCTTTAAATGTGTGCAAAACATAACTTCATTTAACCGATTTTTTCAGGAAAAATTTAATTGTTCGTTCATCATATTCGAACAAATGTACACATTTTTTAATTAACACAATACATAGTGAAAATAATACGCACCCACAATACACCATTATTTCCTGAAAATAAATTGATAACAGCAAACGAAGAAAACCATCAAATACATTTAATAAAATAAACGCTACTAAATTTTCGATTTTTACATAGAATAAAGCCTAAACAAGCTAATTTGTATCCCACATGGTCTAGTGGTTAGGATACCTGGCTCTCAACCAGGAGGCCCGGGTTCAATTCCCGGTGTGGGAAATTAATATTTTTTAGTTTAAATCTAATAATAAATATTTCCATTTTTTAAAAATTGAAAATTGTAAAACAGTAGCTTCAGAGACAACCCGGCTAACTCAGTCGGTAGAGCGCAAGACTGTTAATCTCCCGGTCGTGTGTTCGAGCCACACGTTGGGCGAAGTTAATTTGCATCGATCTAAATAGAATATATAAAACCGAATCCCAATTTTGATCTTTAAATGTGTGCAAAACATAACTTCATTTAACCGATTTTTTCAGAAAAAATTTAATTGTTCGTTCATCATATTCGAAGAAATGTACACATCTGTTAATTAAAGCAATACATTGTGAAAATAATACGCAACCGCAATACACCACTATTTTCTGAAAATAAATTGATAACAGCAAACGAAGAATACCATAAAAAACATTTAATAAAATAAAAGCTTCTAAATTTTTGATTTTTAAATTGAATAATGCCTAACTCAGTTAACGTGTATCCCACATGGTCTAGTGCAGGCATGTCAAACATGCGGCCCGCGGGCCACAACTGGCTCGCCGACCATTTATCTGTGGCCCGCGAAGCCTTTACCATTTTACATTTATTTAATTATCCTTTGCCTAGTGCATGACATCAGTCGAGTTTTTTCAGGGACGCATCGGTATTTGCATTATAACAAAAATCATCAGAGTGGAAATATTTAAAAAATGTATTAAAAAATGATTTCAAAAGAAGATTTTTGAATTTCAAGAAGCAGTTTAATCTGTTTCCCTCACCTCTAATAATTTATGTTCAAATTATTGTTCAGAATTTATTACTGCAGCTAATCAAAATTCAGCACGATTCCATATTAGCGCCATGGATACGGAGTTTCCAAATTTCTGTAATTATTCATCAATAGACTAATTTTTTGAAATACAATATGCAACCTTTTGTTATTTTTCAAGTCAAATAAAATAATTGGAACCAGGAAATATATTTAATAAATGAAATAACAAAAGTAGCGATTATATATGACATGTTTTATTAAATAGATTTTCAGATTCAAAATATATTTATTTTTGTTTTTTACTTTGAGAACACATGGAAGATTGACAGCTATGCCGATGATAAATCTAGATTAGCGTGTACAAGCAATTTTTAAAATAAACGTAGTTTATAATAATCAATTTTTTTTTTGGTTGATAAAAATAATTATGAGTGTTTTTTCGAAAAATTAATATAAACTTACTATGTGCTTAATGTTGGAACGAATTTTATTCTGTGCAATGGTAATATTATTATCTTTTTTTTAATATGGCCCGCGGCTTAGTATATAATGCTTAATTTGGCCCGCGGCGGTAAATGAGTTTGACATGCCTGGTCTAGTGGTTAGGATACCTGGCTCTCACCCAGGAGGCCCGGGTTAATTCCCGGTGTGGGAAATTAACATTTTTCAGTTTAAATCTAATAATAAATATTTCCATTTATTAAAAAATGAAAATTGTAAAACAGTTCATCCGGAGACAGACCGGCTAGCTCAGTCGGTAGAGCACGAGACTCTTAATCTCGGGGTCGTGGGTTCGAGCCCCACGTTGGGCGAAGTTATTTTGCATCGATCTAAATAGAATATATAAAACCGAATCCCAATTTTGATCACCCAATCACGTTCGTCGGCCTAATCGTTCGGAGTTTTCGTGGTTTTCTTCGAGCCATGGATTTCCATATGTAAATACAGATTAGGTTCCCTTAGAAAGACCCCCACGAAGGGCACTCCCCTCTCGGGCCCATATCCCTAGTGTAGATAATTGGCCGTCAAAAATAAACCAAACCAAACCCAATTTTGATCTTTAAATGTGCGCAAAAGAAGAACTTAATTTCACCGATTTTTTCAGGAAAAATTAAACTGTTCGCTCATCATATTCGAATAAATGTACATATCTTTTAATTAAAACAATACATTGTGAAAATAATACGCAGCCACAATACATCATTATTTTCTGAAAATAAATTGATAACAGCAAACGAAGAAAACCATAAAAAACATTTAATAAAATAAAAGCTTCTAAATTTTTGATTTAAAATTGAATAATGCCTAACTCAAGTAACGGGGATCCCACATGGTCTAGTGGTTAGGATACCTGACTCTCACTCAGGAGGCCCGGGTTTAATTCCCGGTGTGGGAATTTAAGTTTTTTCAGTTAAAATCAAATAATAAATATTTCCATTTTTTAAAAATTGAAAATTGTAAAACAATACGCCATCAGACAGCCCGACTAGCTCAGTCGGTAGAGCGCGAGACTCTTAATCTCGGGGTCATGGGTTCGAGCCCCACGTTGGGCGAAGTTATTTTGCATCGAATTAAATAGAATATATAAAACTTAATCCTAATTTTGATCTTTAAATGTGTGCAAAACATAACTTCATTTAACCGATTTTTTCAGGAAAAATTTAATTGTTCGTTTATCATATTCGAAGAAATGTACACATTTTTTAATTAACACAATACATAGTGAAAATAATACGCACCCACAATACACCATTATTTTCTGAAAATAAATTGATAACAGCAAACGAAGAAAACCATCAAATACATTTAATAAAATAAACGCTACTAAATTTTCGAATTTTACATTGAATAAAGCCTAAACAAGCTAATTTGTATCCCACATGGTCTAGTGGTTAGGATACCTGGCTCTCGCCCAGGAGGCCCGGGTTCAATTCCCGGTGTGGGAAATTAATATTTTTTAGTTTAAATCTAATAATAAATATTTCCATTTTTTAAAAATTGAAAATTGTAAAACAGTACATCAACAGACAGCCCGGCTAGCTCAGTCGGTAGAGCACGAGACTCTTAATCTCGGGGTCGTGGGTTCGAGCCCCACGTTGGGCGAAGTTATTTTGCATCGATCTAAATAGAATATATAAAACCGAATCGCAATTTTTAACTTTAAATGCGCGCAAAAGAGGAACTTAATTTCACCGATTTTTTAAGGAAAAATTAAACTGTTCGCTCATCATATTCGAATAAATGTACACATCTGTTAATTAAAACAATACATTGCGAAAATAATACGCAACCACAATACACCACTATTTTCTGAAAATAAATTGATAACAGCAAACGAAGAATACCATAAAAAACATTTAATAAAATAAAAGCTTCTAAATTTTTGATTTTTAAATTGTATAATGCCTAACTCAGTTAACGTGTATCCCACATGGTCTAGTGGTTAGGATACCTGGCTCTCACCCAGGAGGCCCGGGTTAATTCCCGGTGTGGGAAATTAATATTTTTCAGTTTAAATCTAATAATAAATATTTCCATTTTTTAAAAATTGAAAATTGTAAAACAGTACATTCAGAGACAACCCGGCTAGCTCAGTCGGTAGAGCACAAGACTGTTAATCTCCCGGTCGTGTGTTCGAGCCACACGTTGGGCGAAGTTACTTTGCATCGATCTAAATAGAATATGTAAAACCGAATCCCAATTTTGATCTTTAAATGTGTGCAAAACATAACTTCATTTAACCGATTTTTTCAGAAAAAATTTAATTGTTCGTTCATCATATTCGAAGAAATGTACACATTTTTCAATTAACACAATACATAGTGAAAATAATACGCACCCACAATACACCATTATTTTCTGAAAATAAATTGATAACAGCAAACGAAGAAAACCATCAAATACATTTAATAAAATAAACGCTACTAAATTTTCGATTTTTACATTGAATAAAGCCTAAACAAGCTAACTTGTATCCCACATGGTCTAGTGGTTAGGATACCTGGCTCTCACCCAGGAGGCTCGGGTTAATTCCCGGTGTGGGAAATTAATGTTTTTCAGTTTAAATCTAATAATAAATATTTCCATTTATTAAAAATTGAAAATTGTAAAACAGTACATCAAGTGTCAGCCCGGCTAGCTCAGTCGGTAGAGCACGAGACTCTTAATCTCGGGGTCGTGAGTTCGAGCCCCACGTTGGGCGAAGTTAATTTGCATCGAATTAAATAGAATATATAAAACTTAATCCTAATTTTGATCTTTAAATGTGTGCAAAACATAACTTCATTTAACCGATTTTTTCAGGAAAAATTTAATTGTTCGTTTATCATATTCGAAGAAATGTACACATTTTTTAATTAACACAATACATAGTGAAAATAATACGCACCCACAATATACCATTATTTTCTGAAAATAAATTGATAACAGCAAACGAAGAAAACCATCAAATACATTTAATAAAATAAACGCTACTAAATTTTCCATTTTTACATTGAATAAAGCCTAAACAAGCTAATTTGTATCCCACATGGTCTAGTGGTTAGGATACCTGGCTCTCACCCAGGAGGCCCGGGTTCATTTCCCGGTGTGGGAATTTAAGATTTTTCAGTTAAAATCAAATAATAAATATTTCCATAAATTGAAAATTGTAAAACAGTACACCAACAGACAGTCGGTAGAGCACGAGACTCTTAATCTCGGGGTCGTGGGTTCGAGCCCCACGTTGGGCGAAGTTATTTTGCATCGATCTAAATAGAATATATAAAACCGAATCCCAATTTTGATCACCCAATCACGCCCGTCGGCCTAATCGTTCGGAGTTTTCGTGGTTTTCTTCGAGCCATGGATTTCCATATGTAAATACGGATTAGGTTCCCTTAGAAAGACCCCCCACGAAGGGCACTCCCCTCTCGGGCCCATATCCCTAGTGTAGATAATCGGCCGTCACAAAATCAACCAACCAACCCAATTTTGATCTTTAAATGCGCGCAAAAGAAGAACTTAATTTCACCGATTTTTTCAGGAAAAATTAATCTGTTCGCTCATCATATTCGAATAAATGTTCACATCTTTTAATTAAAACAATACATTGTGAAAATAATACGCAGCCACAATACATCATTATTTTCTGAAAATAAATTGATAGCAGCAAACGAAGAAAACCATAAAAAACATTTAATAAAATAAAAGCTTCTAAATTTTTGATTTAAAATTGAATAATGCCTAACTCAACTAACGTGGATCCCGCATGGTCTAGTGGTTAGGGTACCTGGCTCTCTTCCAGGAGGCCCGGGTTCAATTCCCGGTGTGGGAAATTAATATTTTTTAGTTTAAATCTAATAAAAAATATTTCCATTTTTTAAAAATTGAAAAGTATAAAACAGTACATCAACAGACAGCCCGGCTAGCTCAGTCGGTAGAGCACGAGACTCTTAATTTCGGGGTCGTGGGTTCGAACCCCACGTTGGGCGAAGTTATTTTGCATCGATCTAAATAGAATATATAAAACCGAATCCCAATTTTGATCTTTAAATGTGTGCAAAACATAAGTTCATTTAACCGATTTTTTCAGGAAAAATTTAATTGTTCGTTCATCATATTCGAAGAAATGTACACATTTTTTAATTAACACAATACATAGTGAAAATAATACGCACCCACAATACACCATTATTTTCTGAAAATAAATTGATAACAGCAAACGAAGAAAACCATCAAATACATTTAATAAAATAAACGCTACTAAATTTTCGATTTTTACATTGAATAAAGCCTAAACAAGCTAACATGTATCCCACATGGTCTAGTGTGTTAGGATACCTGGCTCTCACCCAGGAGGCCTGGGTTCAAATCCCGGTGTGGGAAATTAATTTTTTTTAGTTTAAATCTAATAATAAATATTTCCATTTATTGAAAATTGTAAAACAGTACATCGTCAGACAGCCGGCTAGCTCAGTCGGTAGAGCACGAGACTCTTAATCTCGGGGTCGTGGATACGAGCCCCACGTTGGGCGAAGTTATATTGCATCGATCTAAATAGAATATATA